>BSBM01000173.1:28270000-29485833 GCA_027924585.1 Larix kaempferi | reverse complement strand
CTACCAAAAAATAACTCAATTCCCAATACAATGTTATTATAATGAAAATGCTTTAAGATATGGAGAATAAAACCAACCTTGAACCAAATGCTCGAAGTAGATCCCCGTAGAGCTTTCGATCTCTACACTTGGACCTGCAGATTAGTCTCAACAACAAATACAAGCAAGTGCATATAATATGTAAAAGATATTAGCATAATCGATAACATGATCCATGATATCATAAGCAAATGTAACCCAATGTAATTTAGACAACATTCACAACATCAATTGGACGAGAAAATGAGTATTTGCATTAATTAATAACAAGAAGAACATAATACGACCTCTTGCCGGCAACCAATATGAACCAAGAATTGGGTCTCTCCACTTGTGCCTCCACCACTTCAATCCCCCATGCAATGGAAAAATCAAACTACGAAAGGAGTTTGGTAGGTGAACATAAGGAGTTCACAACAACAAGGATCAATGAGTGTAGATGTTGACACAACTCCTTTCGACAGGGGTTCACACTATCATCAACAAATACCAACAACCCTTACACATTGGCCCAGAAAGGAGTTACCCTTCCAGCAATGTCTGCGAAGGAGACGAGGTCTCACCCGAAGTGGATAAGGGTGCTGCAGGAACCAAGCTTCCGCAGTTGCGAAGGAGATATGTGCACATTAACTAGAGATTACAATATTTACTACAGTCTATTTGACCAATCATTCACATATATATCTTAAAGCATATTCAACAGCATATTCGCATTAACCAACAACATGTATCAACACAAATCAACAAAAATCATTTAAATAACCCATCATCGCATAACAACAGTATTCATAACCGAACATCTTCATTCATTAACATCTGCAGACCAAACCTCGCAGAGAATAGTCAAGTCATTCCTTATCGCGGATACAACAGAATCCAAAAGATCACCTAAATATCCAAAACTTAAATGCCCTTAGGCTTACAACCTTGCTCTATCTATATGTTTTTCTCTTATTACAATTTGGTCCACATGACCAACTCAACTAATCTAACAATTCTTATATTTCCCCAAAACATGGCGAAAGGTCCTTTTTCTGCGAAATGACCCTTTTGCACCTGTCAGCTTCCGCACTTCCAGTGGATCTGTTACCTACCCAAATTCTGAAAATATTATTTTATTGGAAAAATACTTTATGTTAAATTTTAATTACAAGGTTTTGTAATTATGATCAATTTTTATCAAGGATGAATGTAATTACTGATTATTATTATTTAAATAAATTAAAGTAGGAGACAAACACCCAAGGGAACTGTTAAATGAGTGTTCACTGACCCACTAGGAGGAATGTAAGCTGTTAGAAGGCATGGGACAGATGGCAGTGATTGCACTTCACCACTAGCTGTTGGTTATGGGACAACTACCCCTAAAAATGTGGCATTATCCCCCAGGTGGTGGGAGTGAGCAGGCAGCTCATTTAATGACCAGTTAACAACTGAAAGGCCTAGGCAACCTGTTCGGGTACACAGGGTACTACCAAAGGACCGAAAACCTAGAGCAACCACTTCACACAAATAGATCACACATCAACACACTGATGTTTTGACGTCGTTTAAACCCTCAAGAGAGAAACACTCCACGGACCCGGCCAAATAGCTTCTACGGGACAATTTATTATGCAAAGGAAGAAAGTTACAAATACGCTTCTCATAATCGATCAACTAGACAATGACCCTCCATGCTCTTTAAATAGAGATCATGGACCAATTGGGTGTTAAGCCACGGATCAAGGTTAGGTATGATCTAAGAGAAGTTGAGCCGTCGGATCACAACATATTGTGACCGTCGGATTACACATTTACAAATGTGCACTAATGCATACTAAAGAAACACACTTTACCTAACGGATCTATTACACAAGTTGATCTTAACTAACTCCTAAGTGTCTAAATATCCTAACATCCCCCCTTAAGAACAACTTGGGATAGGATTGAATGATTTACAAAAGTGACACTATTAGGAGAAGGAAGGAGGCATTAGAGCCTATCCCCCCTTAATGAAAAATTCCTGAACTCCTAACATAGATCGAAGTTTAGAAAAATTTGCTTCTGTAAGAGACTTGGTGAAGATGTCTGCAACTTGATCATCTGTAGGGAAAAAGAGTACTTCAAGCACACGATCATGAACAAGATTTCTGATGAAGTGCATATGAAGCTCAATGTGTTTGCTGCATTGATGTAGAACTGGATCTTTGGCAAGCTTGATGGCACTTTGATTGTCGCACCAAAGTGGAGTAGGCTGCTGCTGCTCGAATCCAAACTCTAAAAGGATCTGCTGAATCCATAAAGCTTCCTGACTGGCATTAACTGTTGCTCGATATTCTGCCTCTGCTGAAGAAAGAGCAAGAGCTTGGTGTTTCTTACAAGCCCAAGTGATAGGTCCAGATCCCAGACTGAAAACATAACCTGTAGTAGACTTTCGATCATCTAGATCGCTGGCCCAATTTGAATCAGTGAAAACAACCAACAAAGATTTCCCCCCTATACTGTAATGAATCCCAAACTGAATTGTACCTTGAATATATCGAAGTATTCTTTTAGCTGCTTTCCAGTGACTTTCATGAGGTGTTTGCATATATCGGGCAACACGACCAACGGAAAAGGAAAGGTCAGGATGGGAATGAGTCAAGTATAAGAGACTACAAAAAAGCTGTCGATACAAGGTGGCATCTACTTTAGGTGAAGTACAAGTGGCAAAAAGTTTGACTCCAGACTGGAAGGGAGAATGTAATGTCCCCATTCCAATAATTTCATAGTAAGACAATCCCATCAATCCTACTAGTTTCCTAGGTTGGATGGGGACATGTGGAATGGTAATAAGGAAGCTAATAAATGATGTTTAGACATTAGAAGGGTTCAAGTATTTAATAAATAGAGTGAATAAATAAATTCAAGAGAAATCCTAGGCGACAAATGGTTTTGGAGACATATGGAGGATGTGGGACCCACACTAGCTTGATTTTTCATAATACATGGTATCTCTCTTTTGCAAATTCGAATTAATGGGAATGTGAACACTCTTGGGTGAGTTGGTAAGTTATAACACATGTCATTGATCATATTAGGTCGAATTGGGAAGGATTGGTAACCTCCATGGAAGATAAAGAGTCAAAGTGGAAGTTTGCGGACACTTGGGCTAGATTCCCTAGCCCCTATGACACCAATGATGGAGCATCTATGACAACTATGACAAATTTCAGACTTTTCCTCTGACATCTGACCACTATGACATGTCAGCACCAAAAATAGGCTCAAGGAAGGTGAATTTGGGAGTTAGAGAAGCCAAAGAGACTCAAAATAGAATTTGGGAGAAGATGGAAGGTTGGAACTAGGAGACAAGTGGCAAATGTGGAATATTTCCTAAATGGAAATATATTGAATCTATTGAGAGGATTTAGACCCTTAGAAGGCTAATGTTGGTTATAAAATGTATAAATGAAGTATGAGAATGGCTTTTGATGATTTGAGAAAAATTGCATTTGTGAAGAGAGAGCTAGTGGATGACTAGTTTCTTGCCTTAGCCAATTTCGAGGGTGAAAGATTCCCATCCAAGTTGGTGTTTGGAGAGGCCACTCAGGTATTTCATGGTGCTTTAATGGAGTTTGTATTTGCAAGTAGCATCTACAGGAAGTTTCATGGTTTGGTTTAGTGCAACACTTTCTCTCCTTCGTTTCCAATTTTGAAGGCATATTCACGCTCCTTGAGGAAGGGCGTTTTTGGTGAGCACTTGTGCTTCTTGAGAGAGATTCTCATTATATATTTCTGATTGTAATAGATTCATATCCTATATTATTAATATTTATAAAGTCTCAGGTCAAAATACCCACTGGTTGTATGCAAAACTATTGATTAATGAGCAAACAATGTCCATTTCCCCAATGCATTGATGTATGACACTATAATGTTTATTATTTCGAATGGATGGATGATTCTCTGATATATTTTTGATCAATATACTGCCATGGATGTATTCTACAAGTTTCATGTACTGTAGTTGAGCATTTGAACCATTTTTACTCAATTTAGTGTTATTGGGAGGTGAAATAGTGCTATTTCCCCAAGGGTCGAATTGGGGGTTTTTGCTGTTGAATGTGAGAGAGTTAGAACAGTAGTAAAAATCAATTAATGGTGCATATGATACCTTAATAACATACTTAACACATTATATACCTCTGTTCATAAATTCATGAGAGTTTGGAGGCATTTGGAAGGCCATTTGCAGTGTTACCCAAGGGGGATTTGATGCACAAATTACTAGTCAAAATTACATATATTGATCAGAATACAAATCAAGTTTGCAGCAGTATTTGGAGGGCCATAAAAAATCCCTAAACTTGATATTCAAGTATAAATACCATTCATACACTCCTACAGAAGATTTGGGAGCATTTGGGTTGATTTGGAGGTCAAAACAGTTAAACTAGTCAAAGGTCGAAATTGGGGAAAAAGTGGAAAAATTGGCATTTTAATAGAATTTTGAAAAAGGGTCATTACAGAGAAGGGGATGGTGTACAATATTCCATGTGAAAGCGATGAAAAAGGTCACAAGCATACTTAGACTGAGAAAGAAAGATTCCTTCTTGGGTTTGGAGGACTTGGAGGCCAAGAAAATAATGCAAGTGTCCTAAGTCTGACATTTCAAAATTTTGCTTAAGACTGGATTTCACATGGGTTATAAGCTGAGGGTCACTACCAGTAAGAATAAGGTCATCAACATATAGAACAAGTATGATGAGATGGTTTCCTACTTTCTTGGTATAGACATTGGGGTCATAATGGCATCTAGAAAAACCAGTGTCAAGGAGAAAGCTATTTATTTTGGCATACCAAACTCTAGGAGCTTGCTTAAGGCCATATAAGGATTTCTTAAGGCGGTAGATAAGGATAGAGTTATTCTGAACATATCCAGGAGGTTGTTCCATGTAAATTTCCTCCTGTAAATCACCATGTAAGAAGGCAGACTTCACATCCATTTGATGGACTTCTCAGTTATGTAAGGCTGCAAGGAAAAGAACAAGGCAGATGGAGTTCATTTTTGCAACAGGAGCAAAGGTTTCATTGTAGTCAATCCCTTCAACTTGTGAAAAAAATTTGGCAACTAACCTTTCCTTAAGTCGTTCAACACTTCCATCTGATGCATACTTAGTTCTGTAGACCCATTTACATCTGACAAGTTTTCTTCCTTTTGGAAGAGGAACAAGATCCCAAGTATCGTTCGCCATTAAGGAACGATATTCTTCATCCATAGCTGCATCCCAATCTGGATTTCCTGAAGCTTCTACAAAGGTTGTTGGATCATGATTCTCGGAAGCTTGATCCAAAAGAGAAGAGGCTTGCTGAAACTAAGAACGTGTTCGACGTTGATCTCTAGGATCACCGGCAAGATCACCAGCTACTTCACATGTTGAATGGACCCATCAAGGAAGCACTTGTGCTGGTACAAATGGAAGAACATGAGTAGGCAGAGGTGGATTTTCATCCTCACTGTCATCATCAGAAACTAGAGTAGGAAACCTGTCAAGGAAGTTGGAAGAAGAAGAAGGCACAATCGCCGAATCAGGCTCGCAGGCCAAAGATGGCACAATTGCCGAGTTAGGCTCGCAGGCCAAGAGTTTTTCATCAAATTTAACATCTCTTCTAATTATTACATCATGAGAATATGGTTGAAGAAGTCTATAACCTTTTACATATTCAAAATATCCAACAAATATGCACTTTTCACTTTTAGACTGCAATGCTTTCTGTTTTTCATCCGGAATGTGCGCCCATGCTTCACTACCAAACACACAGAAGTGACTTACATCAGGTTTAGTTTTACTCCATGCTTCTTCCGGTGTGATACCCTGTAAATCTTTAGTGGGGGTGCGATTAACTATGTAATTTGCACAATTAATGGCTTCAGCCCAAAATTAAAGACTTAGTCCCTTAGATTGGATCATACAATTTGCCATTTCTTTTAAAGTGCAGTTCTTCCATTCAGCGACACCATTTTGTTGTGGTGTATATGGAATAGTGTGTTGTTGTTGGATTCCTTATTTAGTGCAGAAAGTAGTGAACTTTTTGTTAACACATTCTCCTCCATTGTCAGATCTTAAATTAATAATTTGATGACCAGATTGTTTTTCAACAAGGGCCTTGTAGGCCAAGAACATGTTAAATACTTCGCTCTTAAGTTTCAGGAAATAAACCCAAGTGCATCTGGTGTAATCATCAATGAAAGTTAAGAAATACTTGAAACCAGAAAAGGAAGTAGATGGAAGAGGACCACACAAGTCACTATGCACAAGCTCCAAGGGAACCGAGGCGTGCCAAGAGGCACGTTTGTCAAAACTGTCCCGGTGATGTTTTTCGAGTACACAACCGGAACAAACACCATCCTTGCATGATACCATCGGAAGACCTATCACCATACTGTCTATACATAGTTGTCGCAATGAGCGATAATTTCAGTGACCAAATCGCTCATGCCAAAGTTTGCTCAAGTTATCACTATGAGCAACAAAAACTGAAGGAAAAGGTGATGACTCAAAGTTGTTAAACTTGTACAACCTGGTAATATCATCAACAATTCTGGTAGCTAAAACCTGTTGAGGATCTTTAAAATCCTTGATTACAACTTGGTGAGGTGTAAACGTCATAGTTTTACCTTCACCGAAATGAGTGATTTGATAGACTGATAACAAATTGTAGGAAATTCTTGGAACACATAGTACATCACTAAAATGACCATTATCTACTGGAACTGTTCCAGCTCCTACAACACTTAGAGAACTATCATCACCAACAAATATTTGTTTGGTGTTACATTCATGCATAGTAGAAAACATGGCTTGATCCTTAGCCATATGATAAGATGCTCCAGAATCAATGAGCCATTCATTTGAAGTAGAAGAAGAAGATGCATTATAAGAATAACCAGAAGCACAAAGTGCATGTCCATGAGAGGTAGATTCTGAAGGCGAATCTAGGTTGATGTGATGCTTCTTCATTGTTGCTTCCAAGGCTGCCATCTTTTTGAAACACTTAGATTCATCATGATTAACTCTTCCGCAATAGTTGCAATGACGCTCAGTATTCTTGCCTTTTGGCTTGGATCCTTTGTCATTTTTTAAAGAAGGAGCTGATTGAGAGGGTTTGGGACCCTTGTTGGACTTATTATTGTGAAAATTTTGTTTCTTGGGAGGCTTGGACTTTTCTTTCTATTGGGACAATAAGGCTTTCCCAGATGTATCTGCATTGTTAATTATTCCAAGATGGATGAGCTTATCTTTCTCTCTAATCAAGGAGTCACAAAAAGATTCAAGACTAGGCTCTTTATAGCTAGCTGCAGTCAAGGATTCTTTCATGGAGTAAAATGTAGATACAAAAACAGAATATGCAGGTCCAAGTTTTGAAAGTATATGATAAATGCATTGTTTGTCTTCCCTCTTAATCTTGCATTCTGCACATAAGAGTTTAAGAGTTTTGTACTTAGATAAATAATCTTGAATGCATGAAAAATCACTTGGATTTAAAGAAATAAACTCATTTTCAAGTTGATGACCTCAAATTTCATTGTGTTTACCAAACACAGATTCCAACTTGTCCCAAGCAGCATCAAGTTCATCAATTCCAGTTATATGGAATCGCAAATCAGTAGAGATTGACATCCCAATCAATCCACGAGCTTCGCCACATCTATTTTCCCATTTTATTGCCTTATCATCATCAATGGGTTCTGTTTCTTTCCCTAAGGTAATTCTGAAAAGTCCCCTACTTCGTAAAACATCCTCCATACGAGATTTCCATGAGAAATAGTTGGAACCGGTAAGTAGAATATCACAAGGGGCGGCCATTTTGTAAATTGAATGGCTATAAAAACAGAAACCAATAGTCTGGATACGAAGAGCTCAGAAAAATAGGTGGTTTAAAAAAAAACGGCACTGAAAAACTGACTTTGTATGATGAAGTTATGCTTGAACAAAGGAAATGTTGAAAATGTCCCCAATAGTGATGTGGCAGAGAGAGAATGACCAGCTAAAAAAAGAACCCCCTCTTCCCAAGATGAACCTTTCAAAATCACTTTACAATAGTTGCTTGAAGTGAATCACTTTTGTAAAATGAGTGATTTTCACTTTTACAAAGATGTCATTTTAAATAGTGCAGCAAAAAAGGAACTTAAGTGACTCACTTGTATTTTTATTTTATTATATTATTTAAGTGAGATGCACTTTTACAATAAAGTAACTTAAAAATAGAAATTGCATGCACTTTTTCTTTTAAAAGTAACTTCCTAAGATTTGAAATCAAGACCTATTAAGGAATAAAACAACTTTGGACCAAGTGAGCTAGATTAAAAGGTATGTAAAATATGAGAATGAGTAAGGGGGCTTTTGTTTTTTTACTCTTCTCTCTCGGTTTCTGTGCTTGTCTCGTTTCCTACAAATCACACAAAAAACGAAACAAAAAAAACTTTTCCACAATATTTGGGGTTAGATCTCGTTAGCTTGCCTAGAAAGTCTACGTTTTCTCTCTGTTTCTGATTTGCCAAGATCGCACAAGGTGCATGTCAAAGAGCATATGCAGCCGAGAAAAACCCTTTCCCTTTCTGTTTCTGATTTGCCGAGATCGCACAAGGTGCACGAAAAAGAGCATACGCAGACAGGAAAAGCAACAATCCGAAAGTAAAAAAAATCTAATAATAAAAATTGAAAGAAATATGAGATATTTTCTTTTAAAAACAGAAATAAAAATGCATCACTGTAACATTATACCTTCAGATCTGATGAAAAACGCGTTTCTGAAGCAACCGAAAACCGTTTTCGATGAAACAAAAACTATTTCCAAATGGAAAAGATGCTCCAGGCGCAATGGAACACATCCCACGGCCCATAAATGCACAGAAATACTAGAACCAGAAACCCTTTCAAGTTTCGACAACACTAGTTCAAGATCTAGATCAAAACCAGAAGCGGCTCTTCATAAAAGCTCTGATACCATGTTCGGGTACACAGTGTACTACCAAAGGAATGAACACCTAGAGCAACCACTTCACACAAACAGATCACAGATCAACACACAGATGTTTTGACGTGGTTTAAACCCTCAAGAGGGAAACACTCCTCGGCCTCAGCCAAATAGCTTCTATGGGACAATTTATTATGCAAAGAAAGAAAGTTACAAATAAGCTTCTCATAATCTATCAACTAGACAATGAGCCTCCATGCTCTTTAAATAGAGATCATGGACCAATCGCGTGTTAAGCCACAAATCAAGGTTAGGTATGATCTAAGAGAAGTTGAGCCGTCAGATCACAACATATTATGACCGTCGGATTACATATTTACAAATGCGCACTAATGCATACTAAAGAAACACACTTTACCTAATGGATCTATTACACAAGTTTATCTTAACTAACTCCTAAGTGTCTAAATATCCTAACATAGCCTACATAAGGAAAATTTGAATTGAGCAGGAAGCTCTTACACAATATTTTTTGCAGAAATATTTCCTCATGTGCATCAGGTGATGACTGAGAGATTCGAATAGGGAGGCTAGGGGTGAGTGCAACTGTAAGTCTGCAATTTATTTGAGAAGAAGAACTAGAGGTGCTGGTGCGGGTCCTTTTGACTGCTAAGTCTTTAAGACTGGATAACTATTGCTACTGCAAGTAGAGGTCCTAAGCTTCTAAGTTTCTTCCTCCTGGGGGTTCAGTGAATAGGCTCGGGGGTCCTAAGGCAAGTACTTGGCTGTCTTTAGGAATTGGTTGGGTGGAACAGGATCATTGGGCTGTTTGTTTCCCTACAGTAACCAGGTTTTGTTGTTCCTATTTTGTTCACAGTTTAATGTACTGTTTAGTAGGATTTATCAAACTCTGTTTTATTTAAAGAATTTATTTAATTCTGATTTATGTTCCATAACTGTGTGATGAAGTCTGTGAATTATTGATTTGAAACCATCTCTATATTTTTCCATATGATGTTATTTGCATCGTACTCTAGTATAGAGAACCAAATTAAATGATAGATGAGAGATAGGCAGATTGCCATTGATTGCATAATTAACTATAGTAGAAGCTCTGTTTACAATTCTGTCCTATATCTAAATGTAGTAAGAATTTATTGTATAAGCATAGGTAGTAACATAGAACTTCTTTTGTTATTTCATGAGAGAAAACATAGTCTAACTTCTGTATAGTCATATATTCTGCTCTTATCTCCATACATCTAAGATAGAAAGTAAATGCAATTAAAAACATACATATCATGTTTTTCCAAGGTTCTTTTAACAGTTGCATGAGCTAATCAACATATAGTTTTCTGATCATCTTACATACTTAAATTCTGCATAAGTTTCCTATTTGATTTTCATATATCAATTGTTTATTGTAATGATCTCAAAACCTAATACAATACAAACCCTAACTCTGTATTTTAAACATAGTATTTTCCTTTTATCTGGATTTTCTTTTAACAACTGTAAAAATAAACATATTCCTTTTTGAAAATTATAATATGCATTCTAGTTTATGAAAGCAGAGTTCACTGTATTTGTATGCAATGGTATTACATAATAGTACTATTCCAACTTTAAATATTTATATCTGAGTTTATAGTATTATTCTATTTAGTACCTTTTATCAAAAGAATATTTGAAAAACTTTGTTCTACTTTTCCTCCTTTTATCTCTACAGTCGAACCCTAGATAGATCTTTTCTACACGGTTTTTCGTTTCTAAGTTCATTTTAAAACCCTACTGACAGAATCTCGACTTTTATTTCAAAATCTTATCAACAGTAGAAATCTATATCTGTAGAACTCACATTGCCAAAAACAAACTTCAATTTCAGAATGAAGTCATGGCTAGGGTTCTAACAACCTTGCCGAAAACATTTGTTACATAAAATGAAACATTCTCAAAGTAGAACACATCTCTGCTATTTTACAAGCTAGTAACGAAATCTCCAAAACTTCAAACTTAGGTTTAGAGTGCATAAGTTTTCAAACTACTGTATTATCGCAATTAGTAGTACCGAACACACAATCAACACCAAGTTGCACTAACCGAAACCATGTTTTATTTCCAAGTCTTATGACCTTAAAATCCAAGCAAAGCTTTCTTGTTGTACTATGGTGAAGCGCCATTACACAAAACAAACAGTTTACAATGCATGCCTGAAGCCTCAGCAACACGAAACGTTATCACTACCTACAGCTCAACCTAATCAGAAACATGTTTACTTCTGACAAATCTAGGGTTATGGATGAACCCGAGACTTACCAGGACAGTAGAGTCCTCGAGGACCTTCTTCCACAATGAGTGAGGTAGCCAAATCCATCACCAATCCTACATGGTATTCATAAAGATTTTATAGTTAGTATTTTGCACAGTTGGAAGAATCATTTCATACAATGAAACATGGGAGAACTTCTTCAACATTACCTTTGGTATTCGGCAGAGTTGCAGACTGAAATCGTTGAGGAAGCCAAAGTTCGAAACCCTTGCAAACACAGGTCATCACTTTTCCTCTTGACCACACATAAGTATTAACATTGAAAACTCTAAACAAACGCTCAAACCCTGAACGAGCATTCGATTTATGGAGTATTGGGTTCAGAACCACCGTAAAGACAAGCACCTAGGTCGTGGGTTTAACCCTGAGAAAACACTACGAATCTTTTACTTCACAACTACCTTCTACTTGGACTATAAAACACCATTAAAACATTGTAGAGGTCTCGGTTTCGAAACCCCCAGTGACTCTCCCTTACTCCTTTGTTTTAGCAGTCGGTCGACGATCACAACAAAGACCAACCATAACATTGATTTAGGGTTTAGGACATAAGGTTCAAACCATCCCTTGTGTGAGGGTGTAGAAACCAAGACGAAGCCACGTGATACAAGCCAGGTGTTATGCCACCGTTGCAAACCACTCAGACACGGATTTATTGGCATTTAATCCTTAGTGCTAGCCAACCTGTACACCAAATCGACGACGGACCCTTACTTAGTTCATAATAGTTTTAATTCCATTCAAACCTGATTATATCACATAGTATCATTGTTATCATTCGAATTATTTCAAATAATAGTTACGAGGAAACTATATCATTATGTACATGAATAGAATTCAATATCATTGTATTGACTTAGTACTATCATTGCATCTTTTGTATATTCTAACATTGCTAGGATACTTTTATAAACATTTTAAGGTTAACCTCAATACATTTCTATATATTGCATAAGTGTTAGAGTTATATATATTACTTTTGCTTATTTATGAATTATGTTTCGAAGAGAAAAAGCATTTTATTATACCTTTTGCATTAGGTTTGATTATTTTCATGATCCTAACTCTAAGACCGACACAATAGTAATTCTTTTGGAATCGTAGAATGGAAGTCAAAATGCCATGTATCTAGTTGTTAGTCTAAAACATTTATATACTGAAATTGTGCCTTATACATCACGGTAAATCTATCTAATGGGTACAACTGTATGTCAGTATTATTGGTTAAATTATAGGATGAACTAACCTAGGTTGTCCGTATAGTTTAGATATCATCACTTGGTGCTCATACTATGCTAATATTCTTACGACTTTAGATTGTATTGACATATTTTGTTATTTCGTTTCACAAATGTCAAATGAATTGCATAATATCTTTGTCAATATAGTTGTATAAAAATTATGGATAAATACATACTAGGATAGTTTCTTAATGAAGAACTTTATTCTATTTTTATGTAATTAACATATGTATCATTCATGCTTATGATAACTGTATGTTCATATTGTCTTTACTTCTAAAAATGATCAGATAATCATAGTAATATTTGATAGACGTGACATTAGGTCACTTTACTTTCCTACAGAAGGTACTGAAAAAGGTAAGGATCTCACCTGGAGTAATCTTCAAATAAAAATACAGCTGTTATTCTAAATGCTGGTGGATCAGAAAAATAACTTGTATGACTGGAATTATTTCTTACTTGTAAACCTGCGTCAAGATAAATGACTTTAGCATTTGCAGCTAAGTAAGCCACGGGTGTCAAATGACCCCTTCATCATCAGAAGAAAACATGCTGAGTTAGGCATTTAAATTAATCCATTACAAAATAGAATTCTTAGCAAACTTATTTCTAAACAATAGTAAGATGTTTTAGTATTGCTATTTTAAACAGATAGATAATTACTTCCGCATAATTAATTTTGTATTTACTGACATTTTCAAAAATTTTAAATTTTACGAATTTTTGGGTTGTTACATGTGGTATCAGAGCTCATGTTCAAACTCTAGGCCTGAAAATGGTCCAACGAACACGCAGCATAAAATTTTTACAATAGAAAATTTTGCTAACTTAATTTAAAAATTGTGTTATATAGAAAATTGTCTTTCTGAAAGCTACAGGTATGGAAGGAGCAGACGAGCATACAAAGGATAGATTCCAACCCAACAGTCATACTGAAAATAACATGGGACAGCACTATACTGAAGATGGCCACGGTGAATTGAATGACAATTCGTCGGAATTGTTACATGCATTTCATGAATTAAAAGCAGAAATTAGATTTGTGAAACAAGACAATGAAAGAATTATGAAGGCACAAGAAGAGTTAAACCAAGTGCTGTTTGAACAATGCCCAATTGATGAGCAAGAGAGAGATAATGAATATATCTCCATGGTTGAGGATATGCCTCATGGTAATAAAAGTAAGAAAATGAAAACTGGTGATGTGAACAAGAGTTCAACCTCATCGGGAGATGCTATTGAAGTATGTAAAAATAAGCGTAACTATACAAGCTATAGCAGCGAAGGAGATTCCAAACTCAGAAGGAAAAGTCATAAGGAGTATGAGCAGATTTCTGGGGAGTTCAAAAAGATTAAACCTCCAACGTTTAATGGAAAAACTGAGAAGGGCGAGACAGCTGAAGCATGGCTATTCGGTATGAAGAAATATTTTCAGATCTATAACTATTCAGAATCCTTGAAAGCAAAAATGGCTATATATAACTTGACCGGAAAAGCGGATATTTGGTGGCAGGACATCAAAAGAGTGAAGGGTATCAAGGATAAAGATGTAAACTGGAGTACTTTTAAAAGATATTTCAAGAAGAAGTTTTTATCTGAACAATACTATGAAGAAAAATCCAAAGAGTTCTACGATTTGAAGCTGGGAGGTATGAATATGAAGGAAATGAGCAGTAAATTTCTAAACTTATTGAAGTATGTGCCATACCTCATAGAAGAAAAACCAAAGATTCAAAGATACTTGAGCTGTCTACAGTTTAATATTAAGGACATATAGTACAAAGACCTTGGAAGAGGCTATGCAAAAAGCAGTTTTCTATTATGAAAAACTGGAAAAGTCATAAACCCAACAATTTTGAGCAAAAAAGAAAAATTTCAGATTCAGTGGAAATTCCGGTTTCCAAAAGAAAATGTTCCAGAATTGGAATTTTCAAGGAAATAATTACAGAAACAGTCAGCAGTAGAATTTTTCAGCACCCAGAAATGCTCCCAACAATACCAGGACCAATGAACAAAAGGCACCTATCAAATGTTTCGAATGTCAAGGTCCTCATTATGCATCAGAATGTCCCAAAAGGAAGCAGATAGCTAACAACATCGACTCTATTCAGACCGAACCTACTGTTGGAGACTTGGCAAGGGAACTGCCCAGAATCAATGCAACAATTGACAACAGGCAAGCAGATCATCAAATCTCTATGGTAGAGATTGAAGGTATGCTATAGAATCATCCTGTTATTGTTTTAATTGAACCAGGCACTAGCTTAAGTTATATATCACCAGATATTGTGGAAAGTCTTAAGTTAAAAACATAAAAGTTCAGTAAATCTCGATTGGTTAGATTAGCAACAGGAACAAAAAGGAAAGTATCAGATTTATTGAAAGTTGTACTTTATTTTTCAATCAGTTAAAAACACAAGTCAAGTTAAATGTTTTACCTTTAGGGTCATATGATATTATAATCAGAATGGACTGGTTAGAAGCCCATCATGTCATTCTGAACTGTTATGAAAAAAGTTTTACATGTTTAAATGACGAAGGAAAAACTATAGAAATCAAAGGAATTCCAAGAAGAGTAACCCTTAGACAAATTCCAGCCTTGCAAGTCAAGAGGGCAGTTAGAAAAGGATGTCAGATGTTTGCGGTGAATGTAGTAAATGATGAGTTTATGTGTAAAGAGGACAAACTGAAATTTGAAGACATACCTGTCCTAAAAGATTTTAAGGATGTTTTTCCTAAGGAGATTCCAGGATTACCTCCTAAAAGAGATTTAGATTTTACCATCGAGTTAATACCAAGAGCGGTACGAAATTTTAATGCCCCTTACAGAATGATTATACTAGAATTAGATGAATTGAAATCACGGTTGAAGGAACTGATTGATAAGAATTACATAAGACTCAGTGTGTCTCCTTGGGGAGCACTTGTTATATTTGTTAAGAAGAAAGATGGAACCCTAAGACTATGAATAGATTATCACCAGCTTAATAAGATGACGATCAAGAATCGATATCCGTTGCCCCGTATAGACAATTTATTCGATCAACTACATGGAGCAACGATATTTTCAAAGATTGATCTAAGGTCAGGATATCATCAAGTGCGGGTTAAGGATGAAGATATTTTCAAGACAACTTTCAGAACTTGATATGGACATTACGAGTTCGTAGTCATGCCATTTGGCTTGACTAATGCCCCGACTGTATTTATGTGTTTGATGAACAATATTCTGCACAAATACTTAGATAAGTTTGCTGTTGTGTTTATAGATGAAATTTTAGTTTATTCTAAAAGCAAAGAAGAGCATGATGAACATCTGCGAATTATCTTACAAGTTTTGAGAGATCATCAAATTTACGCTAAGTTTAGTAAGTGTGATTTCCACAAGCACAAAGTTCAGTATTTAGGACACATAATTTCTAAAGGAGGAATCTCGATTGACCCCGACAAGATAAAAGCCATTAATGATTGGCCAGTTCCTAAGGATGTGTCGTATGTAAGATCATTTATGGGTATTACTGGATATTACAGAAAATTTATAGAGGGTTTTTCAAAGATTGCAAACCCCATAACCTCCTTACAGAAGAAAGGGAAGAAATTTGTGTGGGATCAGAAATGTTCTGACAGTTTTAAGAAGCTAAAAGAATTATTGACTACAGAACCTATCTTGAGGATAGCAGATCCTAATAAGGATTTTATAGTTTGCACAGACACATGCAATCATGGACTCGGTGGTGTCCTAACACAAGAAGGGCATGTTGTGGCATACGAATCTAGAAATCTCAAAATACATGAGAAGAACTACTCTACTTATGATTTAGAATTATTAGCAATAATTCATGCTTTAAAAATGTGGCGTCATCACCTTATTGGCAGAAAATTCACCTTGTTGACAGATAATATGGGTCTGAAATATTTATTAGATCAGACAAATCTGAATGCTAGACAAGCTAGATGGTTGACTTTCTTAAGTGAGTATGATTTCGAAATTCAGCATATTAAGGGGAAAGAAAACAAGGTTGCAGATGCTTTGAGTCGTAAAGCAAAACTAAATTTTATTTCAGCCATCACTACTTACTCAACAGATTTAGAAAATAAGAATCTTCAAAAGAGTGAAATAGATGAAGAATACAGAAAATTAAAAGAAAGGACAGCAAATAACAGTTCTAAAATTTTTATGGCAGATTACAACATGAAGGAAAATGGACTATTGTTATACAAAAACAGACTGTATGTACCTAACATACTAGAAGTAAAAATTCTGATTTTAAATGAGATGCACAAAAGCCATTACTCTGGTCATCCAGGTTATCAAAAGACCATTACTATGCTAAGAAATGAGTACTACTGTCCCATAATGAAGGATGAGGTAGCAGAGTACATAGCTAAATGTTTGGATTGTCAAAAAGTAAAAGTTGTGTTGATGTATATGTAACTTCGGAATGTATTTCACATATCTATATATTGTATTCTTATAGAGATGTTATTATTCCTCTATACGGAAGTGGTTGTATTCCTATAGAGATGTTATTATTCCTCTATGCGAAAGTGTCGTCATTTATATTGTAAGTGTCGTAACTTATACTTGATGGGTTATTAGACCACCCTATTGGGGGTCGGCCATGTGGGTCAAAGGGTTATTAGACCACTCTAGTGGGGGTCGGCCCAGTCAGCATTATGTTAAGTTGTTAAGTTGAGGCCGACCTAGTTGAGTAAAGGTCAAGTCAAGTTAGTGTAAAAATAGAGAGTGTGTCTCTCTCATTTTACATTTTCTATTCTCTCACTCACACTTGGGAGAGTGGCGCACTTGCGAAGGAGGAGGCTCTGCTGCTAGGAAAAGACTATCTCTTGTATTCTAGTTGTATCATTGCTCTATCTATCTCTGAGGAAGTTATTGGGGTTTTTCACCTTTATGGTTTTCCCCAAGTAAACTTTATGTCTCTTGTGTGCTTGCATTATTGTGTCCATGATTGATATGCTGTAGATTTGTTGTACATGTTGTTCTCTCAGTTAATATCCTAGATCAGATTGAAGTAAATTCTGAAATTTTAACATGGTATTAGAGCTAGCCTAAAAGAAGGCATGATATGGCATTTATGACACTTGTTGCACTTACGATGTTAGGGCTTGATATAGCAAAAACCCGTCATCGTAGCACGTTCGCTATAAATCTGTTTTGGCGAAGTTTTCAGATCTGAAACTTTTACAGGTCGAAGATTAGATTCCCATGTACCTTGTGTCCAAAGGAAAACCTCTAATTCGTTGTACTTTGTGATTTATGATTTGTACAATATAGGGTTTCTGGCTCTTCCAGATCTGAGTCAAAATCAGGTGACCTTGGGAAAAAGGTCATAACTTGGACTAGGAAGCTGCAAATGAAATTTCATAAAAAGCGACAGGTAGTACACAGACTGTACTATCTCAAGAAAAATTTTCAGAGGCCGAAGTTGAACCAGTGACACATAGCCCACCGTACAAGTTCGATCTCCTGTATTATCCCATAAACAGGTCACGTTGCAACACGTGGCATAACTCTCTCTCAAAAAATCCAATTGAGGTAAGACCTATTGGGATGGAAAGATAATAGGTCGGTATATCTCAGGAAACTTTTTCAGAGGCCGAAGTTGAACCAGTGACATGTGGCACGTCGTACAAGTTCGCTCTACTGTATTATCCCATAAACAGGTCACGTTACGACACTTGGCATAAGTCTCTCTCAGAGAACCCAATTGAGGTCAGACTTGTTGGGATGGAAAGATAACAGGTCGAGCTATCTCAAGAAAAAATTTCAGACCCTGTGGATCAAAAAAATCATAGTTACACCAGAAACAATAAGGTACATATTTCTGTCAAAACATAATTATTTTTGAGTACCTTCATTCATGGCTTTGGAGAAAGTTGAAATTTTTGTAATAGGAGACCATGGCTGGATGCTAATCATCAAAATCGAAATTTAGAGACCAATATCATATTTTTTGGTTGGGCAGAAGGCAGGTCTTGATCAAACCCCAATTCGGGACTTTGATCGGAAAGATGGAAAATTAGGGCTTCTGCAAAAATTGGAATTTTGGAAATCTGTGACCACGGCTGGAAGCTCCTCAGAAAAATCAAATCTTAGAGTTTTGAATCATATCTTTTGGTTGGGTGAAGCTCTGGGAAACTCAAATCCTAATTCAGGGTCCTCCCTAGTGAATCCGGAAATCTAAAAGGCAATTTCAAGGGGTGAAACTTTGTAGTTTTCAAATTTTGAATATACCAACTTGATCAGCTCATCAAGGCGCATATTTCTATCCTTTCAGAAGTTTGAAATTCAAAGTTTGAATTTTTGGGGTTTCTTTGACAAACCCTAATCCAGCTCCAGATCTAGTTCTTTCAAATCAAGTGGATTGAGTTAATCCTATAAGAAGATGGATTGGTCACCTGCATAAGTGAAGAAGTTCCTGTCTCAGAGGGAGATGAGACTAAGGTCTTCCATAAGAAGATTACAAGCAATATTGACAGGTATGACTTACAGGTATGTTTTATGGTTAAGTTTATCATATGTTTGTCTTCATATCATTACAGTACAATCTTGATTAATTACTGGACTTGTCGTATCACCTTAATAGAAGATATTCATTGATTAAGGTTTTGACACTTTTGATTGTACTAATGCATTGTGATGTTGTATGAGGTTTATGTTGTTTGCTAACACAAAAGGTACACCAAGAAAGTCAAATCATGTTCTACTTCAAGAACATATGCTCATGGTGACATGAAGACAAAGATTCATCCATTGTCATGGATCACACAGAAGATCTACTTTCGAGGTATGTATAACTTGGTTCTACAATGGTTAACTTATGAGACATGCAGGTTACTAGCACAAGTCACTGAAGAGAACCAGAAGAAATTATGCGGGTATGTTAGACATAACTAGCTAGCATGCTAATCCAGGTATGCTTTTCCTATATCAAGATAGAATCCTACCTTGTGTTAGGATCTTATACTGTTGTGTTGTTGATAATGATTATTCATGAAGTCATAGGTTTGAATAATCATGGTTGTATGCATATTATGTTTCTTACCATAATTGATGATATGAATAACCAGAAGAATCATGAAGGTATAGGTTTGAATAATCACGAGTTTTATGCATATTATATCTCTTATCTTGATTGATGATTCAACTAACCAGAAGAGTCCTATGATCAAATAAGAATGTGTATGAGTAAAAGAAGACTTCCCTGAAACCTTGAATACTAATGTTTATTATCTGTGAATGATCATGAATATACATGTTTAAGATTATTGTGTTTTGATAGTATTAAGATTATACTAATAAATGTGTGATTATGTATGAGACCTCAAGGATAACACAATGATGATACTAATAAGCATGCATAGTGATTAAGGATGGATGTAAGTTCAAGGACAGGTAATCCAGGAAGCAAAGATCAAGAGGGAGCACACTCGAGTTGTTCATACAAGAAAGCAAAGGAGCACACTTCAGTAGTTTCTGCAAGGATGTAGATATTCAGAGGGAGTTGACCACTTCTCACAATCCACATAAGAATGGAGTTGCAAAAAAGAAGCAAAGACTGAGAGGGAGTCAACCCAACAAACAAACAAAGATAAGTATTTGAATTGTCATTACTTGCATATTTTATTGTTTAAATAATACTGTTCAATAATGTATATACTGATGTTCCTAGAATTAGGTTGTGTATTATGCATATTAGAATAGTTGCATTGATGAACAATATACTACTAATATGCATGGGTAGGTGGCCTATGGCACTGTACAACATTCCATTTCTACTTATCTAGAATGAAACCTCTTTGCTGACATGTTGGGAGTTGTGAACACTCTTAACAATGTTCTGGTAGAGATTGGAAGGCATCTAGAAAGTTACGGGATATGGATAAATGTTGTATTGAAGCATTGGCTAAGATAATTGCATGACTGTATGACATATTTCTTTATGTGTAAGAATTTGTTCTGAAAACTATGAGATGTTTTCTAATCATGCAATTTAACTTGTTGTGTAGGAAAGATTGTATGCCATCACCTACAAAAGAAGAACTACAACATTTGTTCAGCAACAAAATTATCTATTGAAGATATTGAAGTTCCCAGGATATGGGAATAATGCCATGATCCGTCGATCATGAAGAATGATGCTTGGGATGTAGTCCCAAGACCTGAAGGGAAGTTTGTTATGACTTCCATATGGATCTATCAAGATCAAGCATGCTGCAGATGGTAGCATAGAGAAATATAAAAGTGATGAAATTGAAGATACACCAGATGGATTTCAAGACAGCTTTCTTGCATGGTGTAGTTGAAGAAGAAGTGTATGTGGAGCAGCCACTTGGTTCTGAGACACATGACAGGGAGTCATATATGTGCAGAACTTGGGTATGATGCACCACTTTCTAGGTATGGAGGTGTGGCAGAGTGCAGATGGAATATTCCTTGGACAAGGGAAGTATGTAGTAGAGATCGTGAAGAGGTTCGGGATGATGGACTGCGAGGCTATGGCATCGAACCTGAAGCTTCTGTGTGATGCTTCATCTGAACTGGTTGATGTCACTATGTATCGTCAAATGATTGGGTCCTTGATGTACCTGACGAACATGAGACCAGATATTTGCTTTGCGGTGAACACATTGAGCCAGTTCCTGACAGATCCGAGGAGTGTTCACCTGGTTGCTGTAAAGCATATTCTGAGGTACCTGAAGGGTACAGTTGATTATGGGTTCAAATATGATGCGAATCAAAAGTTTAACCTACAAGGTTATGTTGATTCAAATTGGTCAGGCAGTGCTGCAGATAGGAAGAGCACTTCTGGGTGCTGCCTCAGTATGGGATCAGGTGTGATCTCTTGGTTTAGCAGGAAGCAATCCTGCATAGCACTGAGTATAGCCAAAGTAGAGTATGTTGCGACAGATGAGTAGGTTGCAGATGTATTGACCAAGCCGTTGGCTAGAGTGCAGTTTGAGTACTTCAAAGATAGGCTTGGTGCACTTCAGATCAAGGTTCATTCCAAAGGGAAGTGATAAGTCTGGAAGATGCAGATGCACATGAGATTTTCTGACATGGTTGATGTATTCTCCCGTGGTCGTGATGTAATTGCTGAGCCATTCTCACATGGTGGTAGATGTGTTCTCCCATGGTGTAAATGTAAGGGCTGGAGCCATTCTCACATGGTGGTAGATGTGTTCTCCCATGGTGAAAAAGTAAGGGCTGGAGCCTTCCCCGAATGGTGGTAGATGTGTTCTCCCATGTCGGTGGTGTAAGTACTGGATGATGTGCATCTGGGCTGTGCTTCGTGGACGATGAGATGATTTGAAGAAGACGATGCTATTATGATCAGGAGGATCATGGATGATGAGCATCAGGACGATGCTCCAGTTACTGCTCTATATGTATATCTACGCATCATGTTGGATGCTGGATATGATCAGTTGGATCATTATATGTATATGTATCCATCATGTTTGATGTTGGATATGATCAGTTGGATCATTTGTATGTATTTTGTATATGCATTATGTTGGATGCTTGGACCATGTATCTGTATATGTATCAGGTGGATACATTGTATGATCAGATAGATCATGTATGTTGATATGTATCAGGTATGATCAGGTGGATTATGTATTTGTATTTGTATCAGGTGGATACACTGTATGATCAGGTGGATCATGTATGATGATATGTATCAGGTAGATACTTGGTATGCATCAGGTGGATGCATTGTATGATCAGGATGATCATGATGATGAGCTTCAGGATGTTGCTCCAGATGATATGTACCAGGATGGTACAAGTGATGATGATCAGTATGATCATGGGCATCAGGATGATGCCTCGTGCGATGATGATCCATTGGATCATGAGTATCAGGTTGATACTTGGATGTCAGAGATGATATGTGGCAGGTTGTGCAAATAGCATGTAATCAGTCCTGGGAGATCTTGCCTGTCGTGCTACGACACATAAATGTTCCTGGGGTACTCTTTCTGGTATTGCTATGTAGTATGTAATCAGTCCTCAGATATCCAATAGGTTGAGCTGTGTGCTCGTAATCAGTCCTTGGATGAGGTATTACTACAGAGACATGTAATCAGTCCTGGAGATTCGAGAGGTTGAGCTGTGTGCTCGTAATTAGTCCTGGGATGCTCTTTAGAGATCTTGCCGGTCGTGCTGTGGCACATAAATGTTCCTGGGATGCTCTTTAAAGGTTTTGTCTATCCACATGTAATCAGTCCTGGAGATCCGAGAGGTTGAGCTGTGTGCTTGTAATAAGTCCTGGGATGCTCTTTAGAGATCTTGCCGGTCGTGCTGCGGCACATAAATGTTCCTGGGATGCTCTTTAAAGGTATTGTGGAGGAGATGCATGTAATCAGTCCTGGGAGATCTTGCCGGTCGTGCTTAGGCACATAAATGTTCTTGGGATACTCTTTTCGATATTGCATCCACACATAAAATTAGTCCTGAGAGGCCACCTTTATCACACCGTTTGCACAGATGATGAAGACCTACAGGTGGTGGGCCAACATCCAGTATGAAAAAGGACTGGCTCTGTAGAACTTCCTATGACGAGTAGATTCAGAGTTTGATTGAGATAGCAACAGCAGTGACGATGACGATGATTCGAGGATGATGATTTGCTGATGATGATCCAGAGAAGATGACTTGTGCTAGAAGACCTGTGTCGAGAAATACCTTCCTAGTTAAGAGGGAGTGTTTATGTATATGTAACTTCAGAATGTATTTCACATATATGTATATTGGATTCCTATAGATATGTTATTATTCCTCTATACGGAAGTGGTTGTATTCCTATAGAGATGTTATTATTCCTCTATACAGAAATGTCGTAACTTATACTTGATGGGTTATTAGACCACCTTGTTGGGGTCGGCCCTATATAAGTCATGTGGGTCAAAGGGTTATTAGACCACCCTATTGGGGGTCGGCCATGTGGGTCAAAGGGTTATTAGACCACTCTAGTGGGGGTCAGCCCAGTCAGCATTATGTTAAGTGGTTAAGTTGAGGCCGACCTAGTTGAGTAAAGGTCAAGTCAAGTTAGTGTATAAATAGAGAGTGTGTCTCTCTCATTTTACATTTTCTATTCTCTCACTCACACTTGGGAGAGTGGCGCACTTGTGGAGGAGGAGGCTCTGCTGCTAGGAGAAGACTATCTCTTGTATTCTGGTTGTATCATTGCTCTATCTATCTCTGAGGAAGTTATTGGGGTTTTTCACCTTTATGGTTTTTCCCAAGTAAACTCCGTGTCTCCTGTGTGCTTGCATTATTGTGTCCATGATTGATATGCTGTAGATTTGCTGTACATGTTGTTCTCTCAGTTAAGATCCTAGATCAGATTGAAGTAAATTCTGAAAATTTAACAAGTTGAACACCAACATCCTACCAGTTTGTTGCAACCATTACCTATACCGAGTTGGAAATGGGAAGTGATAAGCATATAATTTATTACTGGATTACCCAAAACCCAGAAACAAAATGACTCTATCATGGTGGTAGTGGACAAACTCAGCAAAGCAACACATTTTATACCTGTGAAGACTACTCATAAAGCTCCAGACATTGCAGAAATCTTCATGAAACAGATTTTTCGACTACATGGGATACCAAAAGTGATAATTTTAGATCATGATTCTAAGTTTACTGGAAACTTTTGGAGGTCATTGTTTAAAGGGTTGAATACAACCTTAAATTTCAGCACAACATTTCATCCACAAATAGATGGGTAGACAGAAAGGGTGAATCAAGTTTTGGAAGATTTATTGAGAATGTATGTAAAGGATCAGCCTGGTAAGTGGGAAGACTACTTGCACTTAGTAGAATTTGCATATAATAATCATTATCATGCTTCATCCAGACTTAGTCCTTTTGAAATTCTTTATGGTAGGAAATGTGATACCCCTGTTTCTTGGAATGATCCAGTAAATAGAGTTATTCTAGGACCAGAATTGTTGCAGGAACTAGAACTAATTGTGAAACAGGTACAAAGAAATCTCAAAACTTCCCAAGACAGGCAGAAGAGTCAAGCAGATCTTAAAAGGACTCATAATGAGTTTCAGGTTGGTGAACATGTTTTCCTCAAGGTAAGACCGAAAAATAGGTCATTGAAATTGGGAAGTTGTGCCAAGTTGGCACCTAGGTATTGTGGTCCTTTCGAAATATTGTCCAGGGTTGGACCAGTGGCATACCAACTGGCTTTGCCACCAAACTTAAAAATACATAATGTTTTTCATATATCATTTTTAAAGAAATATGTACATGATGCTACTCATGTTGTAAACTGGAATGATGCACAGGTGGGACAAGACGGAGATTTTCAGGTGGAACCAGATTGTATCCTTGAAAGGAGGGAAAATCTGCTCCGGAATCACACCATTGGGCAAGTGAAGGTGCAATGGAAACACCTTAGCCCAGAAGAGGAAACCTGGGAGTTGGAGAGTAGTATGTGTTAAGATTTAATATGCTAAGACAGAAAATAGCAGCATTACATTCCATTTCACAATAATAGCATATATAGGATCACTGAAGAAACAACAAGCACATCATAAACACAAGAGACACAGATTTATCCTGGGAAACCCTCATGGGGTAGAAAACCCAGCAAAGCTTCCTCAATATATATGACCAGTAAATACAAAGATGTAAACCCTAGACATGAGCTCCTCCTCCTCCATAGCATAGATCTCTTACACAAGTACACCAATCACAAGTGAGTGAATGAGTGATAAATGAGGAAAACACCTCCTCTATTTATACACTACTCTGACTTGTCTTTTACAAAAATCATGTAGGCTCCAAATTAACCATTGGGTTAAACACCCCATTACAACTGACTGGGCTGACCCCTCTAGGGTGGTCTAATAACCCTTTGACCCACATAACACATACAGGGCCGACCCCCACTAGGGAAGTCTAATAACCCAAGTTACCACAATCTAATGGAGGGATAAACATCTCCGGATATACAATAAGATCTTCACGGAGGAATGAAACATCTCCGAATAATAAAGTACAAATATAATATTCTTAGAAGTTACAATAATTCAACACTCCCCCTTAACGAGAAGGATATTATAACAACATCTGCACGAGCAAGGAGTCATCAACATCATACATGATACATCTATAAATCATTGGAAGCTTTCTTTATACATCATCAGTAACTCAACTAGTTACTGGAACATCAACAATACTGGAACATCAACATCGTCAATATTGAGTCTTCATCTTCTGCAGCACTCGAACAACTACAACAACATCATCTGGATCACTCGATCAACAACCTCATCTTGATCATCATGATCAGTAGCATCGTCATCTAGACCATCACGATTACAGCATCGCCATCACACGATCATCATCATCATCATCTAGATCATCACGATCAGAGCATCGTCATCTATATCATCACGATCAGCAGTATCGTCATCTAGACCATCACGATCACAGCATCATCATCACACGATGATCATCGTCATCTAGATCATCATGATCAACAGTATTTTCATCTAGACCATCACGATCACAACATCATCATCACCCGATCATCAATACAAGTATCCACACCGATACAAGTATACATATCATCAATACAAGTATCCACACTGATACAAGTATACACAACAGCAACATACCCTGCCACACACATGATCCAATTACAGGATGGTCAATCCCTCTCAATTTAGGACATAAGTCCAAGGACAATGAAATCCTACCATGTACATTTTGAACCAAGGGTTCCGGGATGATGCAATCCCCATCACGTACATTTTGAACCAAGCGTTCAGGGATGATTCAGTCCTATCACGTACATTTTGAACTAGTGGTTCTAGGATGATGCAATCCCCATCACGTACATTTTGAACCAAGCATTCAAGGACGATGTAGTCCTATCATCAATTTTCAGAGACAAATGTCTACAGATCAATTCTGGGACCAAAGTGTAGGGAAGATACAATCCCCTACCTATTCATTCAGGACTTCATTCTCGGAGACCATACGTCTATGGATCAATTCAAGGGATCAAAGTCTGGGGAAGATACAATCCCCTACTTGTTCATTCAGGACTTCATTCTCGAAGATCATACATCTACGGATCAATTCAAGGGACCGAAGTCTGGGGAAGATACAATCCCCTACCTGTTCATTCAGGACTTCATTCTCGGAGACCATACGTCTACGGATCAATTCAAGGGACTGAAGTCTGGGGACGATACAATCCCCTCACGTACATTTTGAACTAGTGGTTCCGAGATGATGCAATTCCCATCACGTACCTTTTGGACTAGTGGTCCCGAGATGATGCAATCCCCATCATGTACCTTTTGGACTAGTGGTCCCGGGATGATGCAATCCCCATCACGTACCTTTTGGAATAGTGGTTCCGGGATGATGCAATCCCCATCATGGACCTTTTGGACTAGTGGTCCCGGGATGATGCAATCCCCGTCACGTACCTTTTGGACTAGTGGTCCCGGGATGATGCAATCCTCATCACGTACCTTTTGGACTAGTGGTCCTGGGATGATGCAATCCCCATCACGTACCTTTTGGACTAGTGGTCCTAGGATGATGCAATCCCCATCACGTACATTTTGGACTAGTGGTCCCGGGATGATGCAATCCCCATCACGTACATTTTGAACCAAGCGTTTAGGGACGATCTAGTCCTATCATGTACATTTTGGACTAGTGGTCCTAGGATGATGCAATCCCCATCACATACATTTTAAACCAAGCGTCCAGGGACGATGCAGTCCTATCCAATCAACTGGGTACCATAGTTAGCCTCATCATCGATACAAGTATCCATATCGATACCAGTATCCAAATATATCTTTATTGACCATATCACCCCCCCTTACGAGGAGGGTCCTTCTGAACTATACCAAGCTTGTCTCGGAAATACTCAAACCTTACTCAAGACAAAGGTTTGGTTAATATATCAACAACTTGTTCATTAGTGCTCACATACTCGAGCTTGATAGCTCCTTTCTGCACCATATCCCATATATAGAAATATCGGATCTCTATGTGCTTTGACTTATCATGAAAAATTGGATTCTTATTCATCTTGATACAACTCTGGTTGTCACACATAATCATAGTGGTGTCCATATCTAAGTCAAACAATCCTGATAACAACTTCTGAAGCCATACCACTTCACAACTAGCAAAGAAAGAAACTATATATATACTGCTTCAGCTATGCTGAGAGCCACACTAGACTACTTCTTGCTAAACCACGAGATCATGGCAGATCCAAGACAATAACATCCATCCGATGTACTCTTCCTATCTGATACACCTCCTGCCCAATCAACATCTGTGTAGCCATACAATCTGAAATCATGATCTCCAATATAACATAGATCGAAGTCAATCGTACCTATTAGGTACCTCATCACATGTTTTGCAGCTATTTGGTGAACATACCTAGGTTCTACTAAATACAGACTCAAGGTGTTCACAACAAAGCATATATCTGGCCTGGTATTCATCAGATACATCAATGACCCAATAATCTGTCTGTACAGACTCACATCCACTAACTCTGATGAGTCATCAACTAACAGCTTCAAGTTGGAATCCATGGGAGTGGCCATGTCTTTGCATTCCAACATATCAAATCTTCACAAGATTTCCACAGCATACTTTCCCTGGTTGAGAAAGATTCCTTCTGGCCCTTGCCATACTTCCAGACCTAGGAAGTAATGCATCAATCTGAGATCTTTCATCTTCAATTTTGTAGCCATGTTGAAACCACATCACCCATGGTGATCATCAAATGACTATCGATCCTGGGTACCCGTACATAGATTTATTTAATTGAATCCTGGGATATTTCTTGATTCACACTTCTTCTTCAATTACACCATTAAGAGAATGGTCTTGGAGCAAACATCTCGTCATGATCCTCTTTCTCTTTCTAAGAGAATCTTCTAGCCACGAGCCTTTTATAGTATGTTTGATTTGTAAATCTTCTTGTTGAACATCCATCACTTGTTTAGTGTTCATCATTCTTCATGATCTTTCCTACAAATAAAAATTAAGTACATGATTAGTAATACTTCATAATCATCAAATCATGTTGACATGATAACCTATTATGCATACAGATATGATTCACATAGTCATGCAATTATCTTGACAAATACATTGGCACAACACTTTTCCATATCCTGTATGCATATAATGGTTATCTAGATGCCTTCCATCTCTACCAGAACATACTATCGAGAGCTTGCACAGCTCTCAGCATGTTAGCAAAGAGGTTTCATTCTAGACAAGCAACAATGGAATGTTTGTCCAACTTACCCATCATATGCATATTAGTAGTATACTATTCAATGCTATATGAATGCTTTAGGAATACAAATATGCATACAAATATTCGAGCAATATCATTGTATATTCAGAGATTCAAGAAGTAATTCAAATACTTATCTTTTTATGTCTTGTGAGGTTGAATCCTTCTTGGTCTCTACTTCCCTTCCATCCTTTACCACTATGCACTAGTGTCATCATCATGATCTCATACATAATCATACATTCATTAGTATAAGCTCAATATTATCACAACATTATGATTCTAAGTAATCTTGAGTATGTATGGTCATGATCATTCAATACATGGGTATACTAATATCTTAGCACAAAGTAGGATTCTAACTTGACATAGGAAAACATACCTGGATTCGTATACATGCTTAGTTATGTCTAACATACCTAACCAATATCTTCTTTGTTGTCTTCAATGATTTAGAGACCCTGTGCTAGAACTTGCATATCTCATTAGTTAAGCATAGTAGAACAAAGTTATACATACCTCATAAGTAGAGATTTTATATGGTCAAACATTATGGATGAGTCTTTGTCTTCATGTCATTTAGAACTTGATTTGTATTTCTTGATGTACCTGTATCTTGTTAGCATACAACATCATCCTCATACAACATCGCAGGTGCATTAGTACAATCTTTAGTGTCATAAACCTAATCAATAATTGTATTTTATCATTCCAATGCATTCTTACATTTACTAGGGTAATAGGACAAGTCTAACATTAATCAATATTGTACTAACCTAAATAATATGAAGACAAACATATCATTAACTTAACCATGAACAGATTTCAACACATACCTGTATCTCCTCAAGTCATACCTGTCGACTTCTTATGTAAATCCTTAGCCTCATCTCCCCATGAAACTGGAACTGGAGTTGGATTAGGGTTTTTCAAAGAAACCCTAAAATTTCAAACCTTGAATTTCAAGCTTTTGTATAGATGGAGAGATGTGGCTTGCTGAGCTGATCAAGCTGGTATACTTCAATCTTGAAAACTGCAAAATTTGACCCCTTAAAATTTCTTTTGAAACTTCTGGATTCACTGGAAAGGCCCTTGAATTAGGGTTTAAGAAGGCCCACTCTTCTTCCCAAAAGGTTCAATCCAAAGCTCTAAGCTTCTATTTTTCTAAGGAGATTCTAGCCATGGTCACAGACTTCAAAAATTTCAACTTTTGCAGAAGCCCTAATTTTCCATCTTTTCGATCAAAGTCCCGAACTGGGGTTTGATCAAGCCCAGCCTTCTTTCCAACCAAAAAATCTGATCTTGGTCTCTAAATTTTTATTTTGATGAGTAGCATCCATCCATGGTCTCCGATTACAAAAATTCCAACTTTCTACGAAACCCTAAATTTCGGAAGCCATGAATGAAGGTGCTCAAAAATAATTATGTTTTGACAGAAATATATACCTGATTGTTTCTCGTGTAACTCTGAACTTTTCGATCCACAAGGTCTGAAACTTCTTCCTGTGGTATCCTGATCTATCATCTTTCCAACCCCACAGGTCTGAACGCATTTGGATTCTTTGAGAGAGAGTTATGCCAAGTGTCGCAACATGACCTGTTTATGGGATAAAACAGGAGATCGAACTTGTACGGAGTGCCACGTGTCACTGGTAAACTTTCGGCCTCTAACAAAGTTACCTGAGAAGGTACAGTCCATGTACAACATGAAACCTTTTATGAAATTTCATTTGTAGCTTCCTATCCCGAGATATGACCTTTTTTTCTAGGTCACCTCTTTATGACTAAGATCTGGAAGAGACAAAAACCCTAACTTGTACTGATCATAACTCACACATTACAACGAATTAGAAGTTGTGCTTCCGACACAAGGTAAATGGGAATGCTATCTACGACCTGTAAACTTTCTAGATCCTGAACCTTCGCAAAAATGGATTTATAGCGAACATTCCAGGATGACTGGTTTTTGCTATATAAAACCCTAACCTTCAAATTGTCGTAAGTGCCATACATTGCCTTCCTTCAAGCTAGCTCTGATACCATGTTAAGACAGAAAATAGCAGCATTACATTCCATTTCAAAATAATAGCATATACAGGATCACTGAAGAAACAACAAGCACAGCATAAACACAAGAGACACAGATTTATCCTCGGAAACCCTCATGGGGTAGAAAACCCAACAAAGCTTCCTCAATATATATGACCAGCAAATACAAAGATGTAAACCCTAGACATGAGCTCCTCCTCCTCCATAGAATACCTCTCTCACACAAGTACACCAATCACAAGTGAGTGAATGAGTGATAAATGAGGAACATACCTCCTCTATTTATACACTACTCCGACTTGTCTTTTACAAAAATCATGTAGGATCCAACTTAACCATTGGGTTAAACACCCCATTACAACTAACTAGGCCGACCCCTCTAGGGTGGTCTAATAACCCTTTGATCCACATAACACATACAGGGCCGACCCCCACTAGGGAAGTCTAATAACCCAAGTTACCACAATCTGATGGAGGAATAAATTCCGGATATACAATAAGATCTTCACGGAGGAATGAAACATCTCCGGAATAATAAAGTACAAATATAATATTGTTAGAAGTTACAATAATTCAACAGTATGCAGGAAGCATACCCAACTCTGTTCCAGGAACACTCAGAGAGTGATTAACCAACATCGAGGACGATGTTGAGGTTTAAGGGGGGGTGTATGTCACCTACCCAAATTCTGAAAATATTATTTTATTGGCAAAATACTTTATGTTAAATTTGAATTACAAGGTTTTGTAATTATGATCAATTTTGATCAAGGATGAATGTAATTACTGATTATTATTATTTAAATAAATTAAAGTAGGAGACAAACACCCAAGGGAACTGTTAAATGAGTGTTCACTGACCCACTAGGAGGAATGGAAGCTGTTAGAAGGCATGGGACAGATGGCAGCAATTGCACTTCACCACTAGCTGTTGGTTATGGGACAACTACCCCTTAAAATGTGGCATTATCCCCCAGGTGGTGGGAGTGAGCAGGAAACTCATTTAATGACCAGTTAACAACTGAAAGGCCTATGCAGCCTACATAAGGAAAATTCGAATTGAGCAGGAAGCTCTTACACAATATTTTCTGCAGAAATATTTCCTCACATGCATCAGGTGAGGACTGAGAGATTCGAATAGGGAGGCTAGGGGTGAGTGCAACTGTAAGTCTGCAATTTATTTGAGAAGAAGAACCAGCGATGCTGGTGCACGTCCTTTTGACTGCTAAGTCTTTAAGACTGGATAACTATTGCTACTGCAAGTAGAGGTCCTAAGCTTCTAAGTTTCTTCCTCCTGGTGGTTCAGTGAACAGGCTCAGGGGTCCTAAGGAAAGTACTTGGCTGTCTTCAGGAATTGGTTGGGTGGAACAGGCTCCTTGGGCTATTTGTTTCCCTACAGTAACCAGGTTTTGTTGTTCCTATTTTGTTCACAGTTTAATGTACTGTTTAGTAAGATTTATCAAACTCTATTTTATTTAAAGAATTTATTTAATTTTGATTTATGTTCCATAATTGTGTGATGAAGTCTGTGAATTATTGATTTGAAACCATCTCTATATTTTTCCACATGTTGTTATTTGCATCGTACTCTAGTATAGAGAATCAAATTAAATGATAGATCAGAGATAGGAAGATTTCCATTGATTGAACAATTAATTACAGTAGAAGCTCTGTTTACAATTCTGTCCTATATCTAAACGTAGTAAGAATTTACTGTATAAGCATAAACAATAACATATAATTTCTTTTGTTATTTCATGAGAGAAAACATAGTCTAACTTCTGTATAGTCATATATTATGCTCTTATCTCCATACATCTAAGATAGCAAGTAAATGCAATTAAAAACATACATATCATATTTTTCCAAGGTTCTTTAAACAGTTGCATGAGCTAATCAACATATAGTTTTCTGATCATCTTACATACTTAAATTCTGCATAAGTTTCCTGTTTGATTTTCATATATCAAATGTTTATTGTAATGATCTCAAAACCTAATACAATACAAACCCTAACTCTATATTTTAAACATCGCATTTTCCTTCTATTTGTATTTTCTTTTAATAGCTGTAAAAATAAACATATTCCTTTTTTAAAATTATTATAAGCATTCTAGTTTATGAAAGCAGAGTTCACTGTATTTGTATGCAATGGTATTACATAATAGTACTATTCCAATTTTAAATATTTATATCTGAGTTTACAGTATTATTCTATTTAGTACCTTTTATCAAAAGAATATTTGAAAAACTATGTTCTACTTTTCCTCCTTTTATCTCTACAGTCGAACCCTAGATAGATCTTTTCTACACTATTTTTCATTTCTAAGTTCATTTTAAAACCCTACTGATAGAATCTCGACTTTTATTTCAAAACATTATCAACAGTAGAAATCTGTATCTGTACAACTCACATTGCCAAAAACAAACTTCAATTTCAGAATGAAGTCATGGTTAGGGTTCTAACAACCCTGCCGAAAACATTTGTAACATAAAATGAAACATTCTCAAAGTAGAACACATCTCTGTTATTTTACAAGCTAGTATCGAAATCTCCAAAACTTCAAACCTATGTTTAGAGTGCATATATTTTCAAACTACTGTATTATCGCAATTAGTAGTACCAAACACACAATCAACACAGAGTTGCACTAACCGAAACCATGTTTTATTTCCAAGTCTTATGACCTTAAAATCCAAGCGAATCTTGCTCGCTGTACTATGGCGAAGCGCCATTACACAAAACAAACAGTTTAAAATGCAGGCCTAAAGCCTCGGCAACACGAAACATTATCACTACCTATAGCTCAACCTAATCAGAAACCTGTTTAGTTCTGACGAGTCCAGGGTTATGGATGAAACCGAGACTTACCAGGACAATAGAGTCTTCGACGACCTTCTTCCACAACGAGTGAGGTTTCCAAATCCATCACCAATCCTACATGGTATTCATAAAGATATTATAGTTAGTATTTTGCACAGTTGGAAGAATAATTTCATACAATGAAACATGGGAGAACTTCTTCAACATTACCTTCGGTATTCGACAAAGTTGCAGACTGAAATCGTTGACGAAGCCGAAGTCCAAAACCCTTGCAAACATAGGTAATCACCTTTCCTCTCGACTGCACAGAAGTATTAACATTAAAAACTCTAAACAAACGCTCAAACCTTGAACGAGCATTTGATTTATGGAGTATTGGGTTCAGAACCACTGTAAATACAAGCACCTAGGTCGTGGGTTTAACCCTGAGAAAACACTACGAAGATTTTACTTCACAACTACCTTCTACTTGGACTGTAAAATGCCATTAAAACATTGCAAAGGTCTCGGTTTCGAAACCCCAGTCACTCTCCCTTACTCCTTTGTTTTAGCAGCCGGTCGACCATCACAACAAAAACCAACCATAACATTGATTTAGGGTTTAGGACATAAGGGTTAAACCATCCCTTGTGCGAGGGTGTAGAAACCAAGACGAAGCCACGTGATATAAGCCAGGTGTGATGCCACCGTTGCAAACCACTCAGACACAGAGTTATTGGCATTTAATCCTTAGTGCTAGCCAACCTGTACACCAAATCAACGAAGGACCCTTACTTAGTTCATAATAGTTTTAAATCCATTCAAACCTGAATATATCACATAGTATCATTGTTATGATTGCATAGCATCATTGTTATCATTTGAATTACTTCAAATAATAGTTACGAGGAAACTATATCATTATGTACATGAATAGAATTCAATATCATTGTATTGACTTAGTACTATCATTACATCTTTTGTATATTCTAACATTGCTAGGATACTTTTATAAACATTTTAATGTTAATCTCAATACATTTCTATATATTGCATAAGTGTTAGAGTTATATATATTACTTTTTCTTATTTATGAATTATGTTTTGAAGAGCAAAAGCATTTTGTTATACCTTTTTCATTAGGTTTGATTATTTTCATGACCCTAACTCTAAGACCAACACAATAGTAATTCTTTTGGAATAATAGAATGGAAGTTAAAATGCCATGTATCTAGTTGTTAGTCTAAACATTTATATATTGAAATTGTACCTATACATCACGGTAAATCTATCTAATGGGTACAACTGTATGCTAGTATAATTGGTTAAATTATAGGATGAACTAACCTAGGTTGACTGTATAGTTTTGATATCATCACTTGGTGCTCATACTATGCTAATATTCTTACGACTTTAGTTTGTATTGACATATTTTGTTATTTTGTTTCATAAATGTCAAATGAATTGCATAATGTCTTTGTCAATATAGTTGTATAAAAATTATGGATAAATACATACTAGGATAGTTTCTGAATGAAGAACTTTATTCTATTTTTATGTAATTAACATATGTATCATTCATTGTTACGATAACTGTATGTTCATATTGTCTTTACTTCTAAAAATGATTAGATAATCATAGTAATCTTTGATAGATGTGACATCAGGTCACTTTACTTTCCTACAGAAGGTACTGAAAAAGGTAAGGATCTCACCTGGAGTAATCTTCAAATACAAATACAGTTGTTATAATAAATGTTGGTGGATCAAAAAATAACTTGTATGACTGGAATTATTTCTTACCTGTAAACCTGCGTCAAGATAAATGACTTTAGCATTTGCAGCTAAGTAAGCCTCGTGTAACATCCTGAAATTTCCAAAAATATATATATATATATTTTTATAGTAGCCCAATTTAAACAATTTCATTTTATGCGGAATAAAACAAAATAATGTGAAAGCTTAACTAATATAATTAATGATGTTGTCCTGTCATAACTCTCAATAATTAAGACGTAAATGAAAAGCTACTTAATGAAGCGGATGTTAAACATTTCAATAAAAAACTCTTTTTGACTAAGCAGATGAGTACAATATTTCTGATTTGTTTAAGTTCTAGAAATGCATACAACTAGTTTTAAAATGAAAAAATTTGAAATAATATTGACAGCTTGTTTGTTTGTTTGACAAAGGGGTCCTACGAGACACCCTGGAGCTTACTTAGCTATGTTTAGCTAAGGCTGTTGAAATTGTCTTCATGTGCAGACCGCAGGTGAGATAATCTACAAGACAACATAAAATTAAAATAGAAGTACTTGTTTTCCTTTTAAGTTCGTCATCAAAGTAAAAGAATTGAGTGATTAGTACTCTCTCGCGACGACCTAGAAAAGACGGAGGTATGGATTCTCAGTCCTAAACTAGTTGTAAGATGGCTTCCGTTATTCTTCCAAGTTCTGTTTTACAACGTCCTAGTACTTGTTAAAATGCTACAATTAATGATCGTATACCATCGTCATTAAAGTCAAGTTAGTAAATCCAAAAGTACTCATAAAATCTATAGACTTAGCATTCTATTTATTTTATTCTAAGTTTATAAAAATGCTAAAAGAGATGGAGTATAGAAATCCTAAGTTCTACACATTTATGAAATACAATATTATATGAAAGATAATATTAATGTGCCTAAACAAAACAATATTAATGTGCCTAGTCAAAGACTTATATGATTTGTACATATAAACTATATGTTATGATTTTCAAATTGCAAGAATATATATCTATATATATAATTTTTAATTGAAAATAATACAATGATTTCATAACAATATGACATTACGAATGTAATATATAAATTTGCAATATATATAAATAATTTTTATTTGAGAAATAATGAAATAATATAATATTACAAAATATAATGTATGCAATACAATATACATAAATCTAAATATGTGAAATGGAATGCTAATGTAACATTAGCACTATATTATGAACATAATATAATAAAATCAAAATGATTGCTAACACTATGGTTAACTATATCATAAACAAACGCATGATATAATCCTATGCAGAGTCTAAACTATACTATATACAAATGTGTGATATGAAATCGAACTAGGAAATCTAATGCTAAGCGATGTTAGACCTATACTATGGTTTCATGATCCAATCCTTCATTAATGATATATATGATATCGTATCCATGCATTTATGCAAAAGTTGATGGAATGATTTGATAATGGCAGGGTTGTCAGGATCCGGTTGACATTCAATACTCCAAAGTGGAAAGACGAGCTGCAGTGCCACTCCATCCTTCCACGTGATCTTGGTTGATGAAAACGGTAAAGAGTCCTGGCTGGCATGTATTGTTGGTCGATACTCATCCTAGCTATATGTTGTGTAACCCTTGAATCTTGTGTTGCTGGCTCTGGTATGGGTGGTGCCATTAACATGTTAATAAATGTTGTTTACTCGGTTTACAACGTAGTACGCTGGCATTCTACCAACCGTTGATATCGGCAGTCCTCCATCGTTGATCCATAACCCTAGCACTCGGTAAGTAAAAGAACTTCGCGGTATTCTTGATATTCATTGTGAGTTGAATGGGGCCGGTAGGCTGCCCGAATGTAGGTTGAATAATTTTGCCCTCCAAGGTTTCGATCCTGTATCTGTAAGTTGATGAAAACGCTTAAAGTTACAGTCATGAGCCTTCTTGGTTTAGTCCTGCAATCATCGAGGTAGTATTAGGGTCTTTCAGTCCATGTAATTGCAATTGCATTCAGCCGAGGGTTCGAAACTTCGGTGGTTGAAGAACCTTCTGCATTTCTAAAAGATTTATGTTCACGGCGAAAGCTTCATCGTCGTCTTGGGATGCAGAATAGCATGGTTCCAAACCTTGAAGGTAAGAACTACACTTTAACAGCGTTACGTTGCTTATCAATACTCCATAACACTTGTAACTCATTTTAAAACTCTATTGTGGCATGTGTTGTAGGTACCCACTTCTAGTTTTAGCTTTGGTGCATTCGTAGTGGATGGATAAACCTTCTTTTCCTCCGGTAAGCTCCGGTGGTTTCCTGCACGCTCTCGTAGGGCCTTTCATGTGGTTCCGTAAGTTGATAGTTTTTGGATAAAGACTCTAATAGTTGCAATGTTGGCTGAATGAAGCTTAGGTTTTGGTTTTTGGTTCCTAAAGCCGACTGTAATGGATGTTTTCTCAATCATTTTCATTGCCTTTTGGCTCTTGATGTAAAGTTTAAAAAGGTCGATGAGGGTTTCGAACCTTCGTTAGACTGTTAGCAGTTTCTACGGGTAAAACCCTGTATAATGTTTTTACGATCCACGACTCTGGTTTTGAGTTTTTGATGTGGAAAGAAACCTGTTCTGTGTAATGAAAAACTTTGATGTTTTGTGAAATAAAAACTCTGGGATGAAATGTTTATACGGGAAAATGCCAAGGGTTCTCATACATTTGTTCTTGTTCTTGTTTTGAGAAAGGAAAATAATTCTAAAAGAATTATAATAGATGTTAGGACAACTGTAAAAACGAAGGTGTAAATGCATAAAACGTTTGCTATGGTTATGAACATTTCGGAAAATGAAACGATGAGAAAATAGTTTGACTGTTAAAAGAATTTGTTTCGTTTCAATGTTCAATGTAAAATGACAGTGAAACTCTACGTATGGTTTTGGAAAACAATCTGGTTTTAGCACTACGTTTATGCATAAATGTTTGAAGCTATGGAAATAATAAACATAAATGCAAGAGAAAATTGACTAGGGTTTAGAAAAGAAACGAAACATTAGGGTTCGGTACTGAGAAATTTATATTTGAAAATAAACATAGGAACATGAAGAAATATATGTAAATATTTTTTTTTAGAGATGCTACGAAACAGTAAATGGTTAATCGATGTAATATCAAAATGCTTATGAAATCTTAGGAGGAAAAAAAAATAGAATGCATCTGTTTGAAAATGAAGATTATTTTGAGAAATAAATGCGACTGTATAAAAGTATTTTTGCAAAAATGTTAGCATGACAAAAAGTATGAAATCTATGATTTTTATTCAAATAATTGCTATCTGGACAGAACAGAGATGAAAGAAAATATTTTATGACTGTACTGAAATAACTATGATTCTTCCAGTATTAGCAGAAATATTATAATGCTTAAGATGTCATACAACAAAACTGAATCAGAATGTTAAATAGAACACTTACTGTAAATGTTTATCCAATCACCAGCAAACTGCCCATCTATCATCTATTACTTAATTCATTTCTCTGTACTAGAGTACTGTGCAGATAACAACATGGGAAAAATATAGAGAAGATTATCTCATCAATAATTTTAATTATTTAACATTCATAGTTAAACATAGAACATAAATTAAATAATTCTACTAGATAGACCAATTGAACTGTAACAGATTGAGAATAGCAAAACCTGGTTAAATGTAGAGAAACAAACATCCCAAAGAGCCTGTTCCACCCAACCAATTCCTGAAGACATCCTAGTTACATGCCTTAGGACCCCCAAGCCTATTCACTGAACCACCAGGAAGAAGAAACTTAGGATCTCATAATCTCCACTTGCAATGTAATAGTTATCCAGCCTTGAGATTTAACAGTCAAAAGACTTGCACCAGCACCTCTGGTTCTTCTTCTCAAAAAGGTTTTGTAGTCTTACAGTTGCACATACACCTAGCCTCCCTATTCGAATCTCTCAGTAATCACCTGATTCACTTGAGGAATATTTCTGCATAAAATAATTGGTAAGAGCTGCTTGCTCAATTCGAATCTGCCTTATGTAGGATGCCTAGGCCTTTTCAGTTAGTAACTGGTCATTAAATGAGATGCCTTCCCACTCCCACCACCTGGTGGATAATGCCACATTATTAGGGGTAGTTGTCCCATAAACAACAGCTAGTGTGTAGTGCAATTGCTGCCATCTATCCCATGCTTCCCAACAGCTTCCATTCCTCCTAGTGGGTCAGTGAACACTCATTTAACAGTCCCCTTGGGTGTTTGTCTCCTACTTAATTTATTTAAATAATAATAATCAGTAATTACATTCATCCTTGATCAAAATTGATCTTAATTACAAAATTGATCGTCCTCGATGTTGGTTAATCACTCTCTCAGTGTTTCCTGAAACAGAGTTGGGTATGCTGCCTGCATACTACTCTCCAACTCCCACGTTTCCTCTTCTAGGATAAGGTGCTTCCATTGCACCTTCACTTGCCCAATGGTGCAATTCCGGAGCATAGTTTCCCTCCTTTCGAGGATACAGTCCGTTTCCACCTGAAAATCGCTGTCTTGTCCCACCTGTACATCATTCCAGTTTACAACATGAGTAGCATCATGTACATATTTCTTTAAAAATGATATATGGAAAACATTATGTATTTTTAAGTTTGGTGGCAAAGCTAGTTGATATGTCACTGGTCCAACCCTGGACAATATTTCGAAAGGACCACAATACCTGGGTGTCAACTTGGCACAGCTCCCCAATTTCAGTGAACTCTTTTTCGGTCTTACCTTGAGAAACACATGTTCACCAACCTGGAACTCTTTATGAGTCCTTTTTAAATCAGCTTGACTTTTTGCCTATCTTGGAAACTTTTAAATTTCCTTGTACCTGTTTCACAATTAGTTGTAACTCCTGCAACAATTCATGTCCTAAAACAACTCTATTCACTAGGTCATTCCAGGAAACAGGTGTATCACACTTCCTACCATAAATAATTTCAAAAGGACTAAGTTTGGTAGATGCATGATAATTATTATTATATGCAAATTCTGCTAAGTGTAAGTAGTCTTCCCACTTACCAGGCTGATCCTTAACATACATTCTCAATAAGTCTTCCAAAACTTGATTCACCCTTTCTATCTGTCCATTCGTTTGTGGATGAAATGTTGTGCCGAAATTTAAGGTTGTATTCAACCCTTTAAACAAGGATCTCCAAAAGTTTCCCGTAAACTTAGAGTCATGGTCTGAAATTATTACCTTCGATATACCATGTAATCGAAAAATCTGCTTCATGAAGATTTCTGCAATGTTTGGAGCCTTATGAGTAGTTTTCACAGGTATAAAATGTGCTGCCTTGCTGAGTTTGTCCACTACCACCATGATAGAGTCATTTTGTTTCTGGTTTTTGGGTAGTCCAGTAATGAAGTCTATGCTTATCGCTTCTCATTTCCAGCTAGGTATAGGTAATGGTTGCAACAATCCTGCTGGATGTTGATGTTAAACCTTTACTTTTTGATAGTCCAAACACTTTGCTATGTATTCTTCTACTTCATCCTTCATCCTTGACCAATAGTACTCTGTCCTTAGCATAGTAATGGTCTTTTGATAACCTGGATGGCCCGAGTAATGGATTTTGTGCATCTCGTTTAAAATTAGAATTTTTATTTCTGGTATGTTAGGTACATACAATCTGTTTTTGTACAGCAATAACACATTTTCCTTCATGCTGTAACCTGCCATAACATTTTTAGAACTGTTGTTTGCTGTCTTTTCCTATAAATTTCTGTTTTCTTCATCCGTTTCACTCTTTTCAAGAATCAGATTTTCTAAATCTGTTGAGTAAGTACTGATGGCTGAAATAAAATTCAGTTTTGCTTTACGACTCAAAGCATCTGCAACCTTGTTCTCTTTCCCTTTAATATGCTGAATTTCAAAATCATACTCACTTAAGAAAGTTAACCATCTAGCTTGTCTAGCGTTCAGATTTGTCTGATCTAATAAATATTTCAGATCCATATTATCTGTCAACAAGGTGAATTTTCTGCCAATAAGGTGATGACACCACATTTTTAAGGCATGAATTACTGCCAATAACTCTAAATCATAAGTAGAGTAGTTCTTCTCATGTACTTTCATCTTTCTAGATTCGTATGCCACAGCATATCCTTCTTGTGTTAAAACTCCACCGAGCCCGTCATTACACGCATCTGTACAAACTACAAAATCTTTGTTAAGATCTGCTATCCTCAAGATAGGTGTTGTAGTCAACATTTCTTTTAGCTTCTTAAAACTGTCAAAACATCTCTGATCCCACACAAATTTCTTCCCTTTCTTCCGCAAAGAGATTATGGGGTTTGCAATTTTTGAAAAACCTTCTATAAACTTTCTATAATATCCAGTAATACCCATAAACGACCTCACATTTGACACATCTTTAGGAACCGGCCAATTATTAATGGATTTTATCTTGTCGGGATCAACTGAGATTCCTTCCTTCAAAATTATGTGTCCTAAATACTGAATCTTGTCCTTGTGGAAATCACACTTACTAAACTTAGCGTATAGTTGGTGATCTCTCAGAACTTGTAGGATAATCCATAGGTGTTCATCATGCTCTTCTTCACTTTTAGAATATACTAAAATGTCATCTATAAACACAACAACAAAATTATCTAAGTATTTGTGCAGAATATTGTTCATTAAACACATAAATATAGCCGGGGCATTAGTCAAGCCAAATGGCATGACTACAAACTCATAATGTCCATATCGCATTCTAAAAGTCGTCTTGAAAATATCTTCATCTTTAACTCGCACTTGATGATATCCTGACCTTAGATCGATCTTTGAAAATATCGTTGCTCCACGCAGCTGATCAAATAGATCGTCTATGCGGGGCAACGGATATCGATTATTGATCGTCATCTTATTCAGCTGGCGATAATCTATGCACAATCTTAGGGTTCCATCCTTTTCTTAACAAATATAATAGGTGCTCCCTAAAGAGATACGCTGGGTCTTATGTAATTTTTGTCAATCAGCTCTTTTAACTGTGACTTCAATTTGTTTAATTCCAGTATATTCATTTTATATGGAGCTTTAGAATTTGGTACCGCTCCTGGTATTAACTCGATGGTAAAATCCAAATCTCTTTTAGGAGGTAATCCCGAAATCTCTTCAGGAAAAACATCCTTAAAATCCTTTTGGACAGGTATGTCTTCTAGTTTTAGTTTATCCTTTTTACCAATAAAATCATCATTTATTACATTTACTGCAAACAATTGACATCCTTTCCTAACTGCCCTCTTTACTTGCATGGATGAAATCTGTCTAAGGGTTGTCTTCCTCGGAATACCTTTTACTTCTACAGTTTCTCCATCATCATTTAAACATGTAAAACTATTCTCATAATAGTTCAGAATAACATGATGAGCTTCTAACCAGTCCATTCCGATTATAATATCATATGATCCTAAAGGTAAAACATTTAACTTGACTTGTGTTTTTAACTGATTCATGAATAAAGCACAATTTTCAATAAAATCCGATACCTTCCTCTTTGTTCCCGTTGCTAATCTAACCAACCAAGATTTACTGAACTTTTCTGTTTTTATTTTAAGATTTTCCACAACATCCGGTGATATATAACTTAAACTAGCGCCTGGATCAATTAAAACAGTAACAAGATGATTTTGTAACATACCTTCAATCTCTACCATAGAGATTTGATGATCTGCTTACCTGTTGTCAAGTGCTGCATTAATTCTGGGCAGCTCCCTTGCCAAGTCTCCAACAGTAGGTTCGGTCTAAATAGAATGTATGTTGTTAGCTGTCTGCTTCCTTTTGGGACATTCTGATGCATAGTGAGGACCTTGACATTCAAAACATTTGACAGGTTCCTTTTGTTCATTGGTTCTGATGTTATTAGGAACATTTCTAGGTGCTGTAAAATTCTGCTATTGACTGTTTCTAAAGTTATTTCCTTGAAAATTCCGATTCTGAAAATTTTTCTTTTGAAAACCGGAATTTCCACTAAATCTGAAAATTTTCCTTTGCAGTTCAAAATTGCCAGGCTTATGACTTTTCCATCTTTTCATTCCTTCTCTTTTCCAATTAGTGTCATAACAGAAAACATCCTTTCTCATAGCCTCTTCCAAGGTCTTTGGACTATCATACTCGATTTTGTCTTTAATATTGAAAGGTAGAAAACTTAAGTATCTTTGAATCTTCGGTTTTTCTTCTATAAGATATGGCACATATCTTAGTATATTCAGAAATTTACTGTTCATTTCCTTCATGTTCATGCCTCCCAGCTTCAAGTAGTAAAACGCTTTGGATTTTTCTTCATAGTATTGTTCAGATAAAAACTTCTTCTTGAAGTATCGTTTAAAAGTACTCCAATTTACATCTTTATCCTTAATGCCCTTTACTCTTTTGATGTCTTGCCACCAAATATTTGTTTTTCCGGTCAAGTTATAGATAGCCATTTTTGCTTTCAATAGTTATAAATCTGAAAATATTTCTTCATGCCAGACAATCATGCTTCAGCTGTCTTTCCCTTCTCAGTTTCTCCATTAAACGTTGGAGATTTAATCTTTTTGAACTCTCCAGAAATCTGTTCATACTCCTTGTGATTTTTCCTTCTGGGTTTGAAATCTCCCTCACTGCTATCACTGGAGTAGTTACGTTTCTTTTGATGTCTTTCCTGGACAGGTTCTGAGGATGTGGAAATGTTTTTCATATCATCAATTTTCACTTTCTTACTCCGGTCTTGACAAGATAAATCCTCAAACTTCAACGTATTTTCATTTTCTCTATTTTGTTCGTCAGTTGGACATTGTTCGAACAGTACTTGATTTAACTCTTCTTGCGCTTTCAAGATTTTCTCATTATCTTGTTTTACAGATATGATTTCAGCCTTTAATTCCTGAAATGCTCTTAATAATTCTGTCAAACTTTCATTCAATCCACCATGGCCTTCTTCTGCATAATGATGTTCCGTACCATGGTTGTTTGGTCGAAATCTATCCTTTGAATGTTCAGCTGAATTTTCCATACCTGTAACTCAAATAATTTTATGTATAACACAATAGTAAATAGAAAGTATTTTTAATTAGTAAAATTTTTCTGTGGTAATAAAAAATGTTGTTGCATGTTTCGGACCTTTTCAGGCCTAGAGTTCGAACACAGCTCTGATACCACATGTAACATCCCGAAATTTCCAAAAATAATTTTTTTTTTATAGTAGCCCAATTTAAACAATTTCATTTAATGTGGAATAAAACCAAATAATGTGAAAGCTTAACTAATATAATTAATGACGTTGTTTTGTCATAACTCTCAATAATTAAGACGTAAATGAAAAGCTACTTAATGAAGCGGATGTTAAACACTTCAATAAACGACTCTTTTTGACTAAGCAGATGAGTACAATATTTCTGATTTGTTTAAGTTCTAGAAATGCATACAACTAGTTTTAAAATGAAAAACTTTGAAATAATACTGACAGCTTGTTTGTTTGTTTGACAAAGGGGTCCTACTAAACACCCTGGAGCTTACTTACCTACGTTTAGCTACGGCTATTGAAATTGTCTTCATGTGCAGACTGCAGGTAAGATAATCTACAAGACAGCATAAAATTAAAATAGAAGTACTTGTTTTCCTTTTAAGTTCGTCGTCAAAGTAAAAGAATTGAGTGATAAGTACTCTCTTGTGACGATCTGGAAAAGACAGAGGTATGGATTCTCATTCCTAAACTAGTTGTAAGATGGATTTCGTTATTCTTCCAAGTTCTATTTTACAGCGTCCCAATACTTGTTAAAATGCTACAATTAATGATCGTATATCATCGTCATTAAAGTCAAGTTAGTAAATCCAAAAGTACTCATAAAAGCTATAGACTTAGCATTCTATTTATTTTATTCTAAGTTTATAAAAATGCTAAAAGAGACAGTGTATAGAAATCCTAAGTTCTACACATTTATGAAATACAATATTATATGAAAGATAATATTAATGTGCCTAAACAAAACAATATTAATGTGCCTAGTCAAAGACTTATATGATTTGTACATATAAACTACATGTTATGATTTTCAAATTGCAACAATATATATATATATATATATATATAATTTTTAATTGAAAATAATACAATGATTTCATAATAATATGACATTACGAATGTAATATATAAATTTGCAATATATATAAATAATTTTTATTTGAGAAATAATGAAATAATAAAATATTACAAAATATAATGTATGCAATACAATATACATAAATCTAAATATGTGAAATGTTATAATGCTAATGTAACATTAGCACTATATTATGAACATAATATAATAAAATTGAAATGATTGCTAACACTATGGTTAACTTTATCATAAAGAAAGCATGATATAATCCTACGCAGAGTCTAAACTATACTATATACAAATGTGTGATATGAAATCGAACTAGGAAATCTAATGCTAAGTGATGTTATACCTATACTATGGTTTCATGATCCAATCCTTCATTAATGATATATGTGATATCATATCCATGCATTTATGCAAAAGTTGACGGAATGATTTGATAATGGCAGGCTTGTCAGGCTCCGGTTGAAATTCAATGCTCCAAAGTGGAAAGACGAGCTGTAGTGCTACTCCATCCTTCCACGTGATCTTGGTTGATGAAAACGGTAAAGAGTCCCAGCTGGCATGTATTGTTGGTCGATACTCCTCCTAGCTGTACGCTGTGTAACCCTTGAATCCTTCGTTGTTGGCTCTGGTATGGGTGGTTCCATTAACGTGTTAATAAATGTTGTTTACTCGGTTTACGACGTAGTATGTTGGCATTCTACCAACCGTTGATCTCAGCAGTCCTCCATCGTTGATCCATAACCCTAGCATTGTGGTAAGTAAAAGAACTTCACGGTATTCTTGGTATTCATTATGAGTTGAACGGGGCTGACAGGCTGCCCGAATGTAGGTTGAAGAATTTTTCCCTCCGAGGTTTCGATCCTGGATCTGTAAGTTGATGAAAATGCTTAAATTTACAGTCATGAGCCTTCTTGGTTTATTCCTACAATCGTCGAGGTAGTATTAGGGTCTTTCAATCCATGTAAGTGCAATTGCATTCGGCCGAGGGTTCGAAACTTTGGTGGTTGAAGAACCTTTTGCATTTCTAAAAGATTTATGTTCATGGCGAAAGCTTCGTCATCGTCTTGGGATGCAGAATAGCTCAGTTCCAAACCTTGAAGGTAAGAACTACACTTTAACAGGGTTACATTGCTTATTGATACTCCATAATACTTGTAACTCGTTTTAAAACTCTGTTGTGGCATGTGTTGCAGGTACCCACTTCCAGTTTTAGCTTTGGTGCATTCGTAGTGGATGGATAAACCTTCTTTTCCTCCGGTAAGCTCCGGTGGTTTCCTGCACACTCTCATAGGGCCTTTGATGTGGTTTCGTAAGTTGATAGTTTTTGGATAAAGACTCTGATAATTGCAATGTTGGCCGAACAAAGCTTAGGTTTTGGTTTTTGGTTCCTAAAGCCAACTGTAATGGATGTTTTCTCAGTCATTTTCATTGCCTTTTGGCTCTTGATGTAAAGTTTAAAAAGGTCGATGAGGGTTTCGAACCTTCGTTAGACTGTTAGCATTTTCTAAGGGTAAAACCCCGTACAATGTGTTTACGATCCACAACTTTGGTTTTGAGTTTTTGATGTGGAAAGAAAACTGTTCTGTGTAATGAAAAAATTTCATGTTTTGTGAAATAAAAACTCTGGGATGAAATGTTTATACGGGAAAATGCCGAGGGTTCTCATACATTTGTTCTTGTTCTTGTTTTGACAAAGGAAAATAATTCTAAAAGAATTATAATAGATGTTAGGACGACTGTAAAAACAAAGGTGTAAATGCATAAAACGTTGCTATGGTTATGAACGTTTCGGAAAATGAAACGATGAGAAAATAGTTTGACTGTTAAAAGAATTTGTTTCGTTTCAATCTTCAATGTAACATGACAGTGAAACTCTACTTACGGTTTTGAAAAACAATCTCGTTTTAGCAGTACGCTTATGCATAAATGTTTGAAGCTATGGACATAATAAACATAAATGCAAGAGAAAATGACTAGGGTTTAGAAAAGAAATGAAACATCAGGGTTCGGTACTGAGAAACTTATATTTGAAAATAAACATAGGAACATGTAGAAATATATGTAAATATTTGTTTTTAGAGATGCTACGAAACAGTAAATGGGTAATCGATGTATTATCATAATGCTTATGAATTTAGGAGGAAAAAAAATAGAATGCATCTGTTTGAGAATGAAGATTATTTTGAGAAATAAATGCGACTGTATAAAATTATTTTTGCAAAAATGTTAGCATGACAGAAAGTATGAAGTATATGATTTTTATTCAAATAATTGCTATCTAGACAGAACAGAGATGAAAGAAAATATTTTATGGCTGTACTGAAATAAATATGATTCTTCCAGTATTAGTAGAAATATTATAATGATTAAGATGTCATACAGCAAAAATGAATCAGAATGTTAGATAGAAAACTTACTGTAAATGTTTATCCAATCACCGACAAACTGCCCATCTATCATCTATTACTTAATTCACTTCTCTGTGCTAGAGTACTGTGAAAATAAAAGCATGGGAAAAATATAGAGAAGATTATCTCATCAATAATTTTAATTATTTAACATTCCCAGTTAAACATAGAACAAAAAATAAATAATTCTAGTAGATAGAACAATTGAACTGTAACAGATTGAGAATAGAAAAACCTGGTTAACTGTAGAGAAACAAACAGCCCAAGGAGCCTATTCCACCCAACCAATTCCATAAGACAGCCTAGTTACTTGCCTTAGGACCCCCGAGCCTGTTCACTGAACGACTAGGAAGAAGAAACTTAGGAGCTCAGAATCTCCACTTGCAGTGTAATAGTTATCCAGCCTTGAGATTTAACAGGCAAAGGACCTGCACCAGCACCTCTAGTTCTTCTTCTCAAAAAGGTTTTGCAGTCTTACAGTTGCACATACACCTAGCCTCCCTATTCGAATCTCTTAGTAATCACCTGATTCACTTGAGGAATATTTCTGCAAAAAATATTGGGTAAGAGCTTCCTGCTCAATTCGAATTTGCATTATGTAGGCTACCTAGGCCTTTTTCAGTTAGTAACTGGTCATTAAATCAGCTGCCTTCCCACTCCCACAACCTAGGGGATAATGCCACATTATTAGGAGTAGTTGTCCCATAACCAACAGCTAGTGTGTAGTGCAATTTCTGCCATCTATCCCATGCTTCCCAACAACTTCCATTCCTCGTATTGGGTCAGTGAACACTCATTTAACAGTCCCCTTTGGTGTTTGTCTCCTACTTAATTAATTTAAATAATAATAATCAGTAATTACATTCATTCTTGATCAAAATTAACCTTACTTACAAAACTTTGTAATTAAATTTAACATAAAGTGTTTTGCCAATTAAAATAATATTTTCAGAATTTGGGTAGGTGACACCCTGGGTGTCAAATGACCCCTTCATCATCAGAAGAAAACATGCTGAGTTAGGCATTTAAATTAATCCATTACAAAATATAATTCTTAGCAAACTTATTTCTAAACAACAGTAAGATGTTTTAGTATTGCTAATCTAAACAGACATATAATTACTTCCGCATAATTAATTTTGTATTTACTGACATTTTCAAAAATTTTAAATTTTAAATTTTACGAATTTTTGGGTTGTTACAGAATCTATCCCGTACCAACAGGCCCCCAACACAAACTTGTGGCTCGTCCCGAGCCACTTCAGCGGGACACTACTAGTGTGCATCCATCCTGTACTGTGTTTGGTCGATTCGAAACTGTTCTTGCTGTCTAGAACTCGCTGTTGGGTACTTCGCATCCACACTTTCTAGTCGCTGGTTCACTATTATGGATTTTCTACACTCATCCTCCAGTCTCTTGCAACCTTGATCATCTACCTCTTCGGAGTCTGCTGGGTCACTCCTCGTCTGTCCCCTCCAGAGAAATGGGTTTTCGACGTCGCCAAGGTGGGAAATAGGCCGCTTACTCCAACACATCTGTTTCGGGCCTTGGATTGCTTCCTCCCAAGGTCAGGGGCCTGCTACCCTTGTTCTTCTGGTTTTCGCTGGGACCAAGAAGCTTCAAACTACTACCACGTACTTAGACATCTATGATGAAACCTTGTCTTTGTGATACCCGGGTGTTCTGGCTTCCTGTTTCTCTAGGCGCTGATGTATACTCGTCGTTCGGGCCCATAGTACCCTAGGTGCGCCACCAGACGAAATGCAGTGGATCATTTCCACAGCCTCCTTGAAATTCCTAACTTATGCAATGACCTGCCTCACTCTTAGCATGGGTCTCTTATTTCTAGCAAATACATCGGTGCTCTACTTGGTGTCTGGTTCCTATATTTATGCATTTCCTTCGTTCGGGATGTTTATTTCGAGAAATCTGTGGCAGATCCGTTCGGTTGATACGCCAATTCTATCATCATTTCGTCTGTGTGGGGTGACTGGTTTCCTGCATGCGAGATGAGTGACCATGCCGCCCCCCTCATCTGCTCCTTGTGTCATTTGTTTGAACTATCTTCGTTGGTGTCGCCGGCGATGCTGTGTGCCAAACATGCCTCATGCCGACGCCGATTCATGCCTACTAATCATCATACGTATTCATCAGACTTGTCATCCGAAAAAGTCCCATCCGTACTGATTTGATAGAGTCGTGATCCTGCTGCCATCGCAGTCCATACGCTAAGCTGCGAAACAATCCTTCCTTGATTTTTTTATTTTTATTTGTATTTTTAACCTCATCCGCTCTGCGTCGGATCATGGTGATAGGGCTTCAGCCTACTCCCATTGACTAATTTGGGTAACAGTACCCCATCCAAGCTCTGTAACTGTGTTGCACCTCCGTCCGTAATAAAAGTGATAATATATGGTCCTGTTGGCACCCCAACAACTCCCCTTGATTTTGCGAAAATAAAGGGGGTCCCCCATGTAAATTTTGTAAATACTTAGCCTTTCATTTCTTTTGTCATGCTTGGTTTTGAGAAGGTGATTTCACGGTTTTCTTTCTTTGGTCCTTCACTCTTGATGATGCTTGTCTCTTGACTTGATTTTCATTTCACAAGGCTTTGATGATCCCACCAATATTACTAGCTTGAGTTTTTTTTGCTTCCTTGATGTTAAAAAAATGATTACATGCACTTAATTGAGGTTGTCCAAGTTGATTATATGCTTTAATTTGAAAAGATTCATCTATAAGACTTTATTTTGATGGTTTCTCTATTTTTTGAAAACCAAAAAGGTTATTATTGTTAATGGAGAAAATGAATCCAAATATGTTTTCATGAATTTAATAGACTTTTAAATTTTGATCCATATTTTAATAACATAATTACAATTAATTATGAATCAAAATCTTATTTAAAAGAAAAAGGGAACTTGCACAAGTTCTTTTATTATACTTTAAGTCTATTTTGTTATACATATTCACTAAAACAAATAACCTTTTTATTATAAACTGTTCATTATTACTAATCTAAAGGGAAAGAAAATGTTAAGCGAAAGGTAATATATGAATTCTGGGATTCTTGTTGCATGATGGATGAGAAAACATAAAATATGTATATAAGTATAAAGGAAGTACTTTTAGAAAGATAGTTGTAGGATTTTGATGAGAATGGCAACTTTCTTCATTTAGAATTAAAGTGTTCTTCTTATTAAAAGAAGATAAAGACAAGTTAAGGTTTTCAGAAGAGACATTTATGTTTATAGAAATTTCTGGTTTCTTCTGATCTACTAAAGTGAAGAAAGTTGGGAAATAAGTTTGATTCACAACTTTAGAATTTCTATTAGAAACAACCGGTAAAGAGATATTCTTGCATGATTGATTATCATTCGATTGATCTAATTGATTTGAAAAAGAGATAATGTGGTGACACAATTGAACAATAGAAGGGATCAATTTCAAAGGGAATCTATAACAAATATTAAAAAATCTATTCGAATAACCCTCTAGCGATTCATTAAGTTCTTTTTTAAGATCCAATAATTCTACAAACAACTTCTCATAGTCAGGATCCTGAAAAACATGAATGAAATCACCTAAAAATTGTTGTAAAGAATGTTGGGATAGAAAAGTTTCAAACCATTTTCGAAATCGGCCTTTGAAAGTCAAAGCGAACGATCTGCCAATGATTGCTTCATCGAAAACATGATTAGTAAAACAATTTTGCAAAAATTGAGAAACATGATCAACTGCAGGAATTTCACTTTCACCATCAAATTTGTTTCTTGACAAGTGATAAACTATTTTAGGAGTAGAATGATTATTTCTTGAGACATGACTCCTAATAGAGATTTGGGATGAATCCATGAATGATAAATAACATTGAAAAAGTGATTCATAAAAATGGTTAGCTTGTCATCTAACCAGCCCTTATGCACATATGTACTGACGTAGAAGATCCACTTGTTTGACCTCGGCCCTCCTTCTAGTGCCATTTGTTACAACTGTTAAATGCCTTCTCATTGATCCGCGGCATGATTGATGCAAGCAGCAACAGCATCCGAAATTTCTTCAACCATCGCAAGCGTAATATCCTTTTGTGCTTTCAATTTCGATACATAATCATCTTCAAGTCAATCCCGATCTGTGTCATATAGTGAACTTCTTTTCATAAAATAGTTGGACCAAATCTTGTGCAATATTATACTTGCGCATAAAAACATATATTAATAAATAATATGCAAGTAACATTTGCGAAGAAAAGGGAACGAAAATCAGTAAACAGTAAAGAACGAAAGAACAGTAAAATAAAAATAGGAACTTCCCTTTTAAACTTCATCGATTGACTTAGTATCGAACTTCTACGATCACAGAGATTTTCCATTGATAAAAGATAATTGACCGGTACATTTCGACTTCCTCCCGTATTATATTAATTCTTGTAAAAGAAACTCATGTAAAATGATAGCAAAGGAGAATCATCATATCAGCGCACGCTAAACCTGCACAATAAAAATAAGAAAATGAGCAAAATAAGTTTATCGCAATGAAACTTAACCAATATGATACGTCCCTTTTGACCTGAAGGATTCATAGTAGATCTCTATTACTTCATGGTAACTTTTATGGAAAATCATTTGATGCGAGTTGGTAGTTCCTTAAAATTCGCGTTCTGGAATGAGACTTATCTCACACTAAGCGATCAGGCGACATATGCAATTTAGAGAATTAATACCTCCTTCTTGTATGGCTAAAATCTCGTGACATCATTACATGGTTCGGTTGGAAAGTAATGTACAATCTCCATCTATGGGATGAACTCATGTTAACCTGCTGATACGAAGGCATAGATACCCAATGTTCTTCCACGATTTTGCCAAAATTTAGCCAAGCGTTTAACTGATGTCCTTCATCAATGCAAACCGTTTCAGACCGCCAAAGTTTTGCCCTTTTTCTTTATGAGTTAGTTATATTGACTTCCGTACTGGGCGCTCAAAATTATGGCACTCGTCGTGCTGACATTTAACTCTCATTAAGAACATGACAATTTTCCAATATTCCAGCAACTTCTTTTAAAGAATTGCAACGATCTTCATCGGTATCGAGATCCAGGAAATTATGGCAGCGTTGTGTAAATCTGGCCTTGCCTTCCCTTCTTTATCGAGGTTGAGTTACAGAACATTGACATCAAATTTTGTATTTGGCTCATCATAATCGTTGATATGGATGCACTATGTTTAGGCGGTGTTGTAATGCTGCATGGCAGACATAAAATAAGAGTAACCGTCAAAATAAATAACTGAGAAAAATTACCGTTGTAACAATACATCTCATCAAAATTCCATACGACGATCTATTTTACAAATGTCATATGCCAAGTAATTCCAAAAGAAGAAACATAAACGAAGAGATCAAATCTAAGATTTGTATTAAAAAATCTTCTCCTCATTTAAATAAACAAGACGATGATTCACTTCCATACGATTCAATCATTAATTGTTCCACTAATTTTCAAATGATTCCTGAATATCATCTTTTTGAAAGGTCTTGTTATCCTTTATCATCCTTACCTCTTTTTGAATGTGATAATATGTTATGTTCATATTTTTCAACAAAGGACATTGATCTATTTATTTTGAGAGAAGAAATTAGCAAGCATGTGAAATCAGACACAAATACGTTAATAGAAGAAATATGACCTTTTAAAGAAGGTTCTTTAACAAGAGATTCTTTTCATTCCTTATCATCATCCACCTATTTTTCATTGTACCCTGATCTGTTTAATATTTGTACTTTTCAAGTGAACATTTCAAATCCTTTAGAATTTAGTATCGATTTGCCAAATTGTAATAGGGTACAATCTCATGATAAGAATAAAATTGATTCTCATGCTTTTTTAGGTGAGTTTTCCTCATATCAAGGAAAGAAGCCTATATTTTCAGAAACACCTCTTGTTGATTCATCACCTCTCACAAATAATGAAAGTTCTTGTTTAAATAATGAGTTAGTTGAAATTGAATTTTTTAATGAAACTAGTCATGATTTCCATCTCTTCAATGAAGACATGCCTAACACAATATGGGATGATACATCATTGGATTCTAGTCACTTACTTCAGTTTCAACCTCGTTCATCTTGTACAATTTCTCAATCATGCAAGTTTGTTGACATTGATCACTCATCTATTAATCCGCATGTTTATACTTTTCATGATAGAGTTGCAGATGGGCTTGAGGCTTCTTACCTCAAGAAGTTTCCATTTAACGGTAAGGTTTTATTTTCTGTATATATATGTAAAGATTTTAGTGGTAAGCACGATGCATCTATTTTTCTATTATTAACATATCATTTTCTATTATTAATTGAAAGTGATGTTCATCTTGCAGGAATAAAGATGCTTTGGTGGTTTCATTGGATATTTCATTTTACTTGATTTTTGTATATCTGATTTCATTGTACATATGTATATATTTAGTTCTAGAGCTACTTTTAGATTTAACTTAATTAGTTTATTTGTCACAAGTAGGTTGCTTTGTTTTCAATAATGTGCAGTTATCAAGCGACCTGTGTGGGCTATCTCTCCTTCGTTGGCCTCGATCATAAAATCGGGCCAACAGGTCCCAACTAGTGCATTTGTAATTTGCCAAGGTGTTTTGTGAATTTGCTATCGTACAAAAAAACTGTATCCCCCTTCTGTAGGTGTTTCCTCTTGATGTAGCGATTGTGCCATGCCTTCTCGTGGTCCTTTTCTACTTTCTAGTGAAACCCTACAATGAATTGATCTTCGTCCAATTGTATTAGCTGTGTCAATCGTTCTTTGAGCTCACTATTGTCGTTCATCTCTGTTGCTGCGACGAACCGTAAACTGGGTACTATGTATTCCATCGGCATTAAAGCTTCCTAGCTATATACAAGTTTAAATGGCATTTCCCCAATTAGTCACATTTCTCCTAAGTCTCCAGAAAATCCCTTCATCTCTGAGAATTTTGTTGGGAATAGATCCTGAAACTCGTGTAGTATGTCAGTTGCTGTCACAATGGTCGATTCATCCCAGTAGTCCCCAATGTTCACAAATTTCGGGTTTTCCTCCAATCCAATGTTCACCTTTTTTACCTTTAGTGGTTGCCGAAATTTGCCCGATAGCATTTTTGGTGCCCTAACTGTGCGACTACCCTTTGATTCTAGTATATACGTTTCCCTCAGGTCATCATCGTCATCTAGTTCCCCGTGATGTTATAACATTCCATCAACATTTCTAGTGTGGCAGTCCATGGTATTGTGTTATGTCCCAAATTTTTCATTGGGTCACAATGGACTAATCACATTGACCCTATTCATTAGAGTTTGTCAAATTGATGCTAAAGGTCAAATAATCGCCAAGGAGGAAAATTATTAGTTTCCTAGGTTTGGGGTGGAAGCTTTGGGATTTGGAATAATGGGGATAATAAATGATGTTTGAACATTAGAATGGCATAAATATTTAATAAAGGAGCTAAATAAATATATATAAGTGAAAATCAAAGTGGAATTTGATCATGAAGACACATGGAGGAAGTGGGACCCACATATGGCTAGATTTTCCCACTACACTTGGCATCATTCTCTCACCAATTCGAATTCAAGGTGAATGGGAACATACTTGGGGGATTCCAAAAGGTATTATTCATGGCATGACTCATCCAAGGTCAAAATATATAGGAAGAGTAACTCCCATGGAAGAGGAAGAGGCAATTTGGAGCTAGTGAGACACTTGGGCTAGATTCCCTAGCTCTATGACAACAATGATGAAGATGCTATGATACCTATGACACAAATCAGACCTGAAGGCTGACATATGAAATATATGACATGTCAGGGCTAAAAATAGACTCCAAGTGGGAGCTCAAGGGTGTTAGGGAAGCTAAGATGCTTCCACATGTAATTTGGTGGAAGTGGGAGACTAGGAATTGTTGTACAAGTGGCGTTCTTTGGAATCTCTTCCCAACTTAAGTTGGCATGAGTCTCTTGGAAGGAATTTGACCCATGGAGGACATTAGAAATTTATAAATTTCAATAACAAAGAATGAAACCAGCTTTTGATCATTTGTAGAATTTGCAATTGCATTTGTGAAGAGGGAGAGCTAGTGGATGACTAGTTGCTTGCCTTAGCCAATTTCGAGGGTGAAAGATTCCCATACAAGTTGGTAATTGGAAAGTCCATTCAGATCTTTCATTTGTAGCTTTAATGGATTCTTTATTTGCAGGTCTAAGCTACAGGGCAGCTCAGGGTTTCTTCTATTGCACCTTAATCCTTCAACCATTTCCAGTTTTGATGGCATATTCTTGATCCTTGAGGGAGGGCGTTTTTGGTGAGCTATTGTACTATTTGGGGGAGATTATAATGCCCCATTTCTTTTTGAATATGAATTAAATACTCTTTTCTTCATCTCCAGAAAGTTTCAGGTACAAATTCCAAGTAGAAATGTATAAATCTCAATTTTAATGAAAGAACAGTGCCATTTCCCCACTACCTTGTTGTGAATCAATGTAATGTTGATGATTTTGAATGAATAGATGATTCTCTGATGCATTTGTGATTAATTGACTGCCATGGATGTGTTTTACAAGTTTCATGTACTGTACTTGAGCATTTGAAGTATTCTTACTCAGTTTGATTAAATTGGGAGAAGAAATAGTGCCATTTCCCCAAGGGTTGAATTGGTGATTTTTTGCAGTTGAATGGGAGAAGGTTGAAACATATATAATAATCAAGTAATGGTGCACATGAGACTTTAATAACATCCTTAATACATTCCCTAACTCTGTTCAGAAATTGGAGCGGGTTTGGAGGCATTTGGGAAGCCATTTTCAGTACTTACCCCAGGGGGATTTAAACCCCAAATTACTACTAAAATTGCATACTTGGTCCAGAATCTTAAGAGAGTTTGCAGAGGTATTTTGGTGGCCATATTTCATATATTAACATCATATTCAAGTCCTAATATCATTCATACACCTTCCTTGAAGATTTGAAGGCATTTGGAGTCAATTTGAGACCTAGAGACCAATACTAGTCAAAGGGAAATCACTAGTAAAGTTACCTACCTTGAACAGAATTGAAAGAGGATTTGCAGAAGTATTTTAAGGTCCAAAGGCATCCATGAAACCCATATATATTTTCTAATATCATTCATATACCTTCTCAGAATATTTGGGATCATTTGGGGCAAATTTGGGACCTAGAGATCAAAACTAGTCAAAGGTCAAACTAGGAAAAAAAGTGGAAAATTGGGCATTTTAATAAAATTCCTAACAAGGGTCATTACAGTGGTATCAGAGCATGGTCCTTTCACATTTGGATTAGGTACACACATTCAAGAATAATTGGCATCCATGTCTTACTATTATGATGAATCCTATGAGTACAATTCTTAAGAGGAATATGTAGATGCTTATGAACAATATGAAAGAGAATGTAAATGGTATGAGGAAGAGGTGCCATCATGCAACACTTCTTACAATTTCAAGAGAAATGAAGATTATTCTTCTGACTTTAAATCTGATGAATATGAGTGTGTCACACCAACCAAGGATAATTCTATGAGTGAGTTCCAAAGATGGAGAGAAAAATATAAAACCTTGCCCCAACAATATCAAAAATATCAAGAATATCTTGCTTCGAACAAAAATACACAAAATGCCATGTCTTTTGAGTACTATGTTGAACATATTTTTGAAAATAGGCCCAAAAATGAATATGTGGAGTTAGTGAAGAAAGGTTTATTCCCTTCTTGTATAAACCCTTGGAGCGAGTATCATATATGTGTTGAATATTGTAACTTCTAAGAATATTATATTTGTATATTATTTATTCCGGAGATGTTCCATACCTCCGATGTGATTATACTATGAATCTGGAGATGTTTATTCCTCCGAATTGGTTGTGGTAACTAGGGTTATTAGACCCACCATGTGGGGGTCGTCCCAGTCAGTTATAATAGGGTATTTAACCTAATGGTTAAATACAAGCCTACATGTACTTGTGTAAAATACATGTCAGTGTAGTGTATAAATAGAGGAGGTATGTTCCTCATTTGACACACACACACACTTGAGAGAGGCGCACTTGTGGAGGAGAGATCTGCTATGGTGGAGAAGGAGATCATGTCTTTGGTTTGCATCTTTGTATATTGTTGGTCATCTATATTGAGGAAGATTTACTGGGTTTTCTACCCCATGAGGGTTTCCCAGGATAAATCTGTGTCTCTTGTGTTTATGCTATGCTTGTTGTTTCTTCAGTGATCCTGTATATTCTATTATTGTGAAATGGAATGTAATGCTGCTATTTTCTGTCTTAGCATATTAAATTTTAACATGGTATCAGAGCTAACCTGAAGGAAGACAAGGTATGGCACTTACGACACTTGCTTTACTTACGACAATTTGAAGGTTAGGGTTTTACATAGAAAAAACTAGTCATCGTGGAACTTTCGCTATAAATCCATTTCTGCGAAGGTTCAGGATCTGAAAAGTTTACAGGTCGAAGATAACATCCCCAGGTACCTTGTGTCCAAAGGGCACCCTCAGATTCATTGTAATTTATAAGTTATGATCAGTACAAGTTAGGGTTTCTGCCTCTTCCAGATCTCAGTCAAAATCAGGGCACCTTGGAAAAAAGGTCATAACTTGGGCTAGGAAGCTCCAAATGAAATTTCGTAAAAAGTGGCAGGTAGTACATAGACTGTACTATCTCAAGAAACGTTTTCAGAGGCTGAAGGTGAACCAGTGACACGTTGCACGCCGTACAAGTTCGCTCTCCTGTTTTATCCCATAAACAGGTCACGTTGTGACACTTGGCATAACTCTCTCTCAGAGAGTCCAATTGAGGTCAGACCTGTCAATATGGAAAGATAACAGGGAGAGATATCTCAGGAAAATTTTTCAGAGGCCGAAGTTCAAACAGTGACACATGGCACACCATACAAGTTCGCTCTCCTGTTTTATCCCATAAACAGGTCACGTTGCGACACTTGGCATAACTCTCTCTTAGAAAATCCAATTGAGGTCAGACCTGTCAGGATGGAAAGATGACAGGTCAGGATACTGCAAAAAAAAATTTCAGACCCTGTCGAAAAGAAATTTCAGAGTTATAGCAGAAACAATCAGGTGCATATTTTTGTCAAAATAGAATTATTTTTGGAGCACCTTTATTCATGGCTTCCGGAATTTAGGGTTTCGGAGAAAGTTAGAATTTTTGGAATCGGAGTCCACGGCTGAATGCTACTCAGGAAAATTGAAATTTAGAGACCAAGATCGAATTTTTTGGTTGGGTAGAAGACCGGGCTTCATCAAACCCTAGTTCGGGTTCCTGTCCAGAAGATCCAAAAGTTTCGAAGGCAAATTTGAGGGGTCAAATTTTGGAGATTTCAAAATTGAAGAATGCTAGGTTGATCAGCTCAGTAAGACACATTCTTCCATCGATTCAGAAGTGTGAAAGTCAAAGATTGAATTTTTAGGGTTTCTCTAGCAAACCCTAATCAAGCTCCAGATCAAGTTTCAGGGGGAGTTGAGGCTAAGGCCTTACATAAGAAGACTACAAAAGGTCTCGACAGGTATGACTTAAGGAGGTTCAGGTATGCCTTGAAATCTGATTCTTGATTAAGTTCATAATGTGTTTGTCTTCATGTTATTTATTAGTACAATCTTGATTAATTGTCTTATCACCCTAGTAACAATATGAATGCATGTGAATGATCGAAGACATTCATTGATTAGGGCTATATGATTGTACTTATGCATTATGGTGTTGTGTAAGGTTGATGTTGTCTGCTAACAAGACACAGGTACATCACAAAAGACAAATCAAGGGTTTATGCATGCTAGATCAAACAAGAATATGCATGAGTAAAAGAAGACTTCCTTGAAACCCTGAATACTAATGATCATGACTGTACATATTCAAGATTATTTAGAATTAGAATGTTTTGATAATATTGAGAATATACTAATGAATGTATGTTTGTGTATGAGATCATGAGGATGACACTAGTGTACACTTGAGCATGCACAGTGGTACAGAATGAATAGAAGTTCAGAAGACATACAGAAGATCAAGCGGGAGACAACCACACAAACATAAAAGATAAGTATTTGAGTTGTTATTAGAAATAGTAAATGATATTGCTTGTATGCATATTTGTATTCCTAGGATATATCATGCTGAGTGTAAACATTCATAAAGCATTGAACAATATACTACTAATATGCATATGATTGGTAAATTGGACAAACATTCCATTGTTGCTTGTCTAGAATGAAACCTCTTTGCTGACATACTGAGAGCTGTGCACACTCTCGATAGTATGTTCTGGTAGAGATGGAAGGCATCTAGATAGCCACTATATGCATACAGGATATGGGAAAGTGTTGTGCCAAAGTATTGGTCAAAATAGTTGCATAACTATGTAAATGATATCTGTATGCATAATAGGTTATCATGTCAATATGATTTGATGATTATGAAGTATTACTAATCATGTACTTAATTTTGATTTGTAGGAAAGATCATGATGAATGATGAACTCTGAACAAGCGATGGATGTTCAACAAAAGATTTACAAATCAAACACACTATAGAAAGCTTGTGGTTAAGAGATTCTCTTAGAAAGAGGAAGAGAATCATGATGAGATGTTTTGCTCCAAGGGACTAGATAAGACCATTCTCTTAATAATGTAATCAGGTTCTGTATGGGTTCCCGGGATTGGTAGTCAATTGATGAGCTTAATGATCATCATGGGTGATGTGGATCTCAACCTTTTCTACAAGGTTGAATATGGGTTCTATACACATATGACATGGGTGCAAGAAGGAACTCACCACAGAGTTCGAATGATTTTGAGGCTCATATTAGTAGACCCATCTGACGAGAGATGGCACAGATAGATATGCAGAAGATCACTCAATGCTGAGTGTGAATAATGGACAATTGACAGCTTCATGACAAAGCTTGGGCTTTACCAGAAATAAAACTGTTCCTAACCTGTACCTTAAGGTTGTGGATGATGAACCTATCATACCATTATTGTATGACGATGATCTCTTTCTGACAAGGAATGAGAAACAGGTCATGAAAATGGCTGCATAAATGAAAAATGAAAGATCTCGGATTAATGCACTACTTCTTAGGTCTAGAAGTATGGCAAGATCCAAAAGGAATCTTTTAAATCAAGGTAAGTACGCTGTGAAGTTTCTAAAAAGATTTGATATGTTGGAGTATAAAGCCATGGCCACTCCCATGGACTCCAACTTGAAGTTGTTAGTTAATGACTCATCGTATTTAGTGGACCTAACCCTATATAGACAAATCATTGGGTCATTGATGTATTTAACAAATACTAGGCCAGATATATGCTTTGCTGTAAATACCCTAAGTCAGTATCTAGTAGAACCTAGAAAGGTTCACTTAATAGCTACAAAGCATGTAGTGAGGCACCTAAAAGGTACATTAGATTTTTGGTCTATATTATCTTGGAGGTCATGAACTCCGTTTACATGGTTACTCAGATTCTGATTGGGCAGGAAGTGTCTCAGACAGAAAGAATACATCAGGTGGATGTTATAGTCTTGAATCTGCCATGATCTCATGGTTCAGCAAGAAACATTCTAGTGTGGCTCTCAGTACTGCTGAAGTAGAATATATGGCTGTCTGCTCTGCCAGCTGTGAAGTAGTATGGATTCAGAAGCTTTTATATGGAGTGTTTGACTTAGAAATGGATCCCACTATGATTATGTGTGATAATCAAAGCTGCATTAAGATGTCTGAATATCCTGTGTTCCACGATAAGTCAAAACACATTGAGATCCGATACTTCTATATACGAGATATGGTGCAGAGGGGAGCTATCAAGCTCGAGTATATAAGCACTGAGGATCAGATTGCCGATATCCTGACTAAACCTTTGTCTCGAGTAAAGTTTGAATACTTCCGAGACAAGCTTGGTATAGTCCAGAAGGACCCTCCTCGAAAGGGGGAGTAGTATAGTATCTGATAACAAGTCTGTCCCTTCATTTTTGTTGCACTTAGTTACTTAGAATTATTTAGATGACAGATGTATTAGTGAGAATACATGCTAGATGTATACATGTTTTTTATGTGATGTATACATGTTTTGATGTTAGATGTATTAGTGAGAATACATGCTAGATGTATACATGTTTTTGATGTGATGTATACATGTTTTGATGTTAGATGTATTAGTGAGAATACATGCTAGATGTATACATGTTTTGATGTGATGTATACATGTTTTGATTATACATGCTAGATGTATACATGTTTTGGTGTGATGTATACATGTTTTGATTAGTGATGTATACATGTTTTGATGTGATACATGCTCTTGGATATTTGTACCTGTATAGATGAGAATACAGATGAGGATTGGATCATCCCTGGCCTTTCAGTCCTAAAGAGAGCCGTAGACGTGAGGTATTCGAGAATGAAGTCCTTAGTGGACAGTTGAGGGGATTGGATCATCCCTAGACCTTCAGTCCTAAAGAGAGCCGTAGACATGAGGTCTCCGAGAATGAAGTCCTCAGTGGACAGTTGAGGGGATTGGATCATCCCTGGACTTTCAATCCTAAAGAGAGCCGTAGACGTGAGGTCTCCGAGAATGAAGTCCTTAGTGGATAGTTGAGGGGATTGGATCATCCCTGGACTTTCAGTCCTAAAGAGAGCTGTAGACGTGAGGTCTCCGAGAATGAACTCCTTGGTGGACTTGAGGGGATTGGATCATCCCTGGAATTTCAGTCCTAAAGAGAGTCGTAGACGTGAGGTCTCCGAGAATATAGTCCTTAGTGGACAGTTGAGGGGATTGGATCATCCCTGGACTTTCAGTCCTAAAGAGAGCCGTAGACGTGAGGTCTCCGAGAATGAAGTCCTTGGTGGACTTGAGGGGATTGGATCATCCCTGGACTTTCAGTCCTAAAGAGAGCCGTAGATGTGAGGTCTCTGAGAATGAAGTCCTTGGTGGACTTGAGGGGATTGAATCATCCCTGGACTTTCAGTCCTAAAGAGAGCCGTAGACGTGAGGTCTCCGAGAATGAAGTCCTTGGTGGACTTGAGAGGATTGGATCATCCTTGAACTCAAGTTCTAAAGTGAGCCGTAGATAGGTGTCTCCGAGAATAGAGGATAGGACTGCATCGTCCCTGGACCTTGGTTCAAAATGCACGTGATTGGATTAATCATCCTTAGACAGTAAATCCAGGAAGGATAGTCTTAAATGTGATTGTGATTGGATTAATCATCCTTAGACAGTAAATCCAGGAAGGATAGTCTTAAATGTGATTGTGATTGGATTAATCATCCTTAGACAGTAAATCAAGGAAGGATAGTCTTAAATGTGATTGTGTTAGGATTAATCATCCTTAGACAGTAAATCTAGTAATTCCGAAAGGAAGGATAGTCTTAAATGTGATTGTGGTTGGACTAATCATCCTTAGACAGTAATTCCGAAAGGAAGGATAGTCTTAAACGCGATTGTGGTTGGATTAATCATCCTTAGACAGTAAATCCAGTAATTTCGAAAGGAAGGATAGTCTTAAATGCGATTGTGGTTGGATTAATCATCCTTAGACAGTAAATCCAGTAATTCTGAAAGGAAGGATAGTCTTAAATGCGATTGTGGTTGGATTAATCATCCTTAGACAGTAAATCCAGTAATTCTGAAATGAAGGATAGTGTTAAATATGATTGTGGTTGGACTAATCATCCTTAGACAGTAAATCCAGTAATTCCGAAAGGAAGGATAGTCTTAAATATGATTGTGATGAGATTGATCCAGTAATTCTGAAAGGAAGGATCATGTGTATAGATGACGATGCTGCTGATTGTGTGATGACGATGCTGCTGATCGTGTGATGACGATGCTGCTGATCGTGTGATGATGATGTTGCTGATCGTGTGATGACAATGCTGCTGATCGTGTGATGACGATGCTGCTGATTGTGATATGACGATGCTGATGATCGTGTGATGACGATGATGCTGATCATGTGATGACGATGCTGCTGATCATGTGATGACGATGCTGCTGATCGTGATATGATGATGCTGCTGATCGTGATATGACGATGTTGATGATCGTGAGATGACGATGCTGATGATCGTGTGATGACGATGCTGATGATCGTGTGATGACGATGCTGATGATCGTGAGATGACGATGCTGATGATTGTGTGATGACAATGCTGATGATCATGTGATGACGATGACGATGATGCTGATCATGATGGTCTAGATGACGATGTTGATGATCATGAGGATCCAAACGTTGATGTTGCTATAGTTGTTCGAGTGCTACAGAAGATAAAGACTCAGTACTGAAGATGTTGATGTTCCAGTAACTAGTTGAGTTACTGATGATGTTAAGAAAGCTTCCAATGATTTATAGATGTATCATGTATGATGTTGATGACTCCTTGCTCATGCAGATGTTGTTATAATATCCTTCTCGTTAAGGGGGAGTGTTGAATATTGTAACTTCTAAGAATATTATATTTGTATATTATTTATTCCGGAGATGTTCCATACCTCCGATGTGATTATACTATGAATCCAGAGATGTTTATTCCTCCGAATTGGTTGTGGTAACTAGGGTTATTAGACCCACCATGTGGGGGTCGTCCTAGTCAGTTATAATAGGGTATTTAACCTAATGGTTAAATACGAGCCTACATGTACTTGTGTAAAATACATGTCAGTGTAGTATATAAATAGAGGAGGTATGTTCCTCATTTGACACACACACACACTTGAGAGAGGCGCACTTGTGGAGGAGAGGTCTGCTATGGTGGAGAAGGAGATCATGTCTTTGGTTTGCATCTTTGTATATTGCTGGTCATCTATATTGAGGAAGCTTTACTGGGTTTTCTACCCCATGAGGGTTTCCCAGGATAAATCTGTGTCTCTTGTGTTTATGCTATGCTTGTTGTTTCTTCAGTGATCCTGTATATGCTATTATTGTGAAATGGAATGTAATGCTGCTATTTTCTGTCTTAGCATATTAAATTTTAACAATATGTGTGCACGAAATGATGTCCTCCTTGAGGAGAGATTTTGGGATTTATTCAAAAAGAGATTCCAAAGATACTGATCATAAGGAAAACAAGGGGAAAAATGCATCAGCTTTCTTGAGGGAGAAAAAGGAAGAGACATCACAAGAGCATGAAGAAGATTCTATTGAAAATGTGGAAGACCATTTCGAGACACCTTCTAGCTTAGACATGAACCATAGAGCATCTACTGATGGATGCTTAAACTGTGAAGGAGTACCTATTGATGGGTGCACACACATCTATGTTGGTGACATAGAGATCACTTTTGAAAGTGTTGCTGCAAGCCCAAGTTCCATTAATCATGATAATGAATACCTTGTAGCATTTGAAGAAGAACCAAGATCAACTTCCCCATCACCACTTGAGCTTCATGAAGTTGGTCCAAACAAAATTAAAGAAGATGCAGAGATTCATTTGCAAGAGCCTCATTTTATTGAAGGGTCCTTAAAGATGAATGAAAATAAGATCCAAGAGTCCATCAGCATTCTCCATGACACTCAAGCATTGGTGTCAAATTCTTGTTGGAGAGCTACTTCATTGGAGGAAACATTCTTCCTTGAAGACATGGAGAAGATTCAAAGAGCAATGTGCCACATCAAAGGTAATTTCATGTCTTTGATTTTTTATAGAAACCATTTGTTTGAGCTTAATAAATTGTTACATGATGCATACTTGAATAATAATGAGGATAATCATAAGCTCACAATTCAAAATGAGCAACTTCTTGAAAAGTTGCAAGATACTTGTTTTTCGTCCTATGTTTCAGATTGTCAAATGGTAGATTGTTTGGAGGACTCTCATGACATGGTGGATCATGAGAGATGTGGAAATTTGAATGTGCTTAATGTGTTTGAAGATGAACTTGAAGAGATCCAAACACTTGATGTGGTGGAAGAGGAACTTGAATTGTCTCTTGATGAAAGTTATGCAATTTTTAAAGAAGAGCATGATTCCTCTACATTGGAACTAATCTACAACAAAGGTTTAACACGTTTGAAGGAGTTGCATGATACTAACCGTATGGATCCTTTCCATGATGAAACTTCTGCACTTTTTGATCATTTGGGTGAGTTAGTTAATTCTCCTGCATCCTACAATTCCATGTTTTGCAGCATTAGTCTCAATGAAGAATGGGTGAAAGGGTTCTTTTTGATGGTGCCACATGAGGAGTATGGAACTCCTATATTTACTCTTCATGATGATATGGTTGGAGCACATTCTTATTCACATTTGCAGCAGCATCCTTTGTTACTTTATGATGTTCCACATCTACATGGATGCACCTATGACATGCATTTGAGTCACTTGAAGACTCATGGTTTTTCTTGCTCAACACTTGATTCATTTGATGTTGGAGGAACTTCATCCAACACTTGGGTGAATAGATTTATGATTGGAGAACATTTTTGTTGGAAGCCACATACTTTACTATATCTTTATGATTCTCACATTCAGGGATGTATGAGTGAGACTTCTTTGAGTCATTTGAAGTCTCCTTGTTTTTTCTGCTCATTATTTGGTTTAGATTTTAGTGGAGATTCTTCATTCACTTCTTGGATGAAAGAATACATGGTTGAATATTTTGATGTATATCACATCCTTTTGGAGCAGCATTATAGGACATGGGATCCTCACCTATGTCATTGGAGCAGATTTGATTGGTCGCTTGAAGCTTGTATGCACTTGGAAAATGGTTGTCTACTTGCTTGGAGGTATAAGCACTTTCATGATTCTTTGATGAAGCACCTCCTTGATGTACATTTTCATTATGTTGTTATGTACTTTGATGATATATATTTTGTACTCATGATGTTTGGAAGAATGCATATAAGAAAATGGGATCCAGGAATCCTCTTATCTAATGGTGTGGGTTGGAGAGCACGCTTAATTGTTGGGGTGCAATACAAGCAATGGATCCTGGAATAATTTTTATCTCATTGGTTTCAAATTATTTTGGGGAAACAAGAAGTATGGGATATGGATCTCCCACTTAATAAAGTGATTTTTATCAGAGTAGTGCAGCAACAACCATGGTGGTTCCTCTCTAAAATCTTAACGGAAACTCAAAGAATCAAGGTTGGGCAACTCAATGGCAACTTCAAAGAATTATACAGAAAGCAGGTTCTTCAACACCCATGTTTAAAATTGCTTGAGGACAAGCAATATTGGGAAGGGATGATTTGTCATGTCCCAAATTTGGCATTGGGTCACAATGGACTAATCACATTGACCCTATTCATTAGAGTTTGTCAAATTGATGCTAAAGGTCAAATAATTGCCAAGGAGGAAAATTACTAGTTTCCTAGGTTTGGGGTAGAAGCTTTGGGATTTCGAATAATGGGGATAATAAATGATGTTTGAACATTAGAATGGAATAAATATTTAATAAAAGAGCTAAATAAATATATACAAGTGAAAATCAAATTGGAATTTGATCATGAAGACACATGGATGAAGTGGGACCCACATATGGCAAGATTTCCCCACTACACTTGGCATCATTCTCTCACCAATTCAAATTCAAGGTGAATGATAACATATATGGGGGATTCCAAAAGGTATTATTCATGGCATGACTCATCCAAGGTCGAAATATAGAGGAAGAGTAACTCCCATGGAAGAGGAAGAGGTAATTTGGAGCTAGTGAGACACTTGGGCTAGATTCCCTACCTCTATGACAACAATGATGAAGATGCTATGACACCTATGACACAAATCAGACATGAAGGCTGACATATGACATATATGACATGCCAGGGCTAAAAATAGACTCCAAGAGGGTGCTCAAGGGTGCTAGGGCAGCTAAGATGCTTCCACATGTGATTTGGTGGAAGTGGGAGACGAGAAATTGTTGTACAAGTGGCGTTCTTTGGAATCTCTTCCCAACTTGAGTTGGCATGAGTCTCTTGGAAGGAATTCTACCCATGGAGGACATTAGAACTTTATAAATTTCAATAACAAAGAATGAAACCAGCTTTTTATCATTTGTAGAATTTGCAATTGCATTTGTGAAGAGGGAGAGCTAGTGGATGACTAGTTGCTTGCCTTAGCCAATTTCGAGGGTGAAAGATTCCCATCCAAGTTGGTAATTGGAAAGGCCATTTAGACCTTCCATTTGGAGCTTTAATGGAGTTTTATTTGTAGGTGTAAGCTACAAGGTAGCTCAGGGTTTCTTCTATTGAAACTCACTCCTTCAACCATTTCCAGTTTTGATGGCATATTCTTGATCCTTGAGGGAGGGGATTTTTGGTGAGCTATTGTACTCTTTGGGGGAGCTTCTAATGCCCCATTTATTTTGTAATATGAATTAAATAATCTGTTATTCATCTTCAGAAAGTTTCAGGTCTAAATTCTAAGTAGAAATGTATAAATCTAAATTTTAATGAAAGAACTGTGCCATTTCCCCACTACCTTGTTGTGAATCAATGTAATGTTGATGATTTCGAATGAATGGATGATTCTTTGATGAATTTGTGATTAATGGAATTCCATGGATGTGTTTTACAAGTTTCATGTACTGTACTTGAGCATTTGAAGTATTTTTACTCAGTTTAATTGCATTGGGAGAAGAAATAGTGTCATTTCCCCAAGGGTCGAATTGGTGATTTTTTGTAGTTGAATGGGAGAGGGTTGGAACAAATATAATAATCAATTAATGGTGCACATGAGACCTTAATAACATCCTTAATACATTCCCTACTTCTGTTCATAAATTTGAGTGGGTTTGGAGGAATTTGTGAAGCCATTTTCAGTACTTACCCCAGGGGGATTTAAGCCCCAAATTACTAGTAAAATTGCATACTTGGTCCAGAATCTTAAGAGAGTTTGCAGAGGTATTTTGGTGGCCATATTTCATACCTTAAAATCATATTCAAGTCCTAATATCATTCATACACCTTCCTTGAATATTTGAAGGCATTTGGAGTCAATTTGAGACCTAGAGACCAATACTAGTCAAAAGGAAATCACTAGCAAACTTACCTACATTGACCAGAATGAAAGATGATTTGCAGAAGTATTTTAAAGGTACAAAGGCATCCATGAAACCCATATTTATTTTCTAATATCATTCATATACCTTCTCAGAATATTTGGGATCATTTGGGGCAAATTTGGGACCTAGAGATCAAAACTAGTTAAAGGTTGAACTAGGGAAAAAAGTGGAAAATTGGTCATTTTAATAAAATTCCTAACAAGGGTGATGCCAGGGTGTCAATGAAACTGAACATAAAGGTATTTTCAACAGGAGACTTCAAAAGATAACCAAAACAAAATCTTCAAATGAACATATAGTAGGTTTGAGCGTTTTCTTAAACATGATTCTGAATCCTTTTATGGAAACTAACTCTGAGATTCACCATTCAATGCACAATCTATGGATCAATTATCATCTATATGTGGTTCAACTGAACTATATAAAATGAATTTTCGACAGAGGCAAATGGAAGTTCGAATGGAAATACAAACGAACCTGCAATAACCCATGGATTACAAAGGCATATTCAAACACATACAAACTGGTCTTTTCTATGCATCTTGGTATAAATTCCTTGCTTCTGATAACACACAACCAACAATTTAAAACACAAAATTATCAGACATCTCCAAAACTAGAAAACGTATTCCTCCTGGGCAGTTTTATTCAAATCCCTTCTTCTGAATCATACACAGTAAACAAATTTTAAAGCAAGGGTTTATTCACATTGATCACTAGAATGAAAAAAAAATTCATAAATGAAAACCCCCCCTCGACTATAACTCCTCCTGCCCCTGCGTCTTCATACCTGTCTCCCTTTTTCCTTCTCCATTGATCCTCTACCTTCTTTTTAACTATTCTAACAAATATTTCCATAGATTTAGGGGTTTACTATTTTTAGAATGAACTAACTCCTATTTTTTATTCAACAGACAAACAGATGTCCCAGTCTCCTCGCAAGGAGCTGTTGGTAATCATCTATTTCTAATTTAACTCTAAAATCAACAATAAGGCTAACTTCCTAGAATTTTATTTAAATAACATTTCAATTGATGTTTCCTCTGACCATTCGAATCATTCCCCTAGTCACAACATGTGATCAAGACATCACATTGCTGACTTTAATTGGTGCTCCTGCATCAAAGGGTCATTACATATTGTCATTGGTTGTCCGACCGGTCCTTCTTCGAATATTTTTCCTCAGATTTCTTGTAGTGCAGTGTGGATTAGAGGATTGATGTCAGCGAATGAAAATGTCTGGCTAAAACCAATGGTAAGTTGTTCCCAGGATGTTGTTCTGTGTCCCAGTTCCGTCGCGACATACCAGATTCACGGTATCTCATCTAGTGTGTGTACAAATGCATGTACCCATTCTTGTCGTGCTCTCGAACCCCATCAATGTTGACAGGCATTTAGATTTTCTTTAGGGTCTCCTTGTCCGTCATATCGCACCTGGTCATTCTTCGTAGCTTTGTCGAATCGAACCTCCATGAGGCGTCAACATAATGGCCAAGATGTTATGTTTGGTTTATGTGTTGCCCACCATCGTACGAGAGTGGCCTTCAGGGCCAAAAGACGATGTGGCTCTGCTACTTTGTTCTCAAATTCGGCGAGAAATGTGCCCAAGTTGGGTAATCCCTCATAGGTCGGTCATGCATACTCCTCCTTGGATACCATTCGTATGGACTGTGTTATCCGTGCACATCTTCGAAAGGACATCTTCTAGGACCTCATCCGGGTTGAAGAGTATCGAACTAGTTTTGTGCCATTCTAAGTCTCCATCCGTGGTGGGTTTAGGATAATCCTCCGAGATGTTGTATAAATTGTCTCCTTTTGTATACTCATCTCTGGTTGGCTCTGTATAGCATTGTCCTTCTATGGGATCCAGTGGTGCGATGAATCTTAGTTCTTGATTTTCAAAGGACATTATTCTTTTCTTGAAATTAATGATGGATTGATTCTCTAAAGCCCATTCTATCCCCAGTAGTACTCAATAGGTACTGGTGTTGTCCACAATCTCAACGACATCGAAATATGCATATGTTCTGAGCCCTTCAATTTCAACCAGATGTTGACATACCCATCCAAGTGGAGTGACTTTGCTTTGGTTTGCCAATCGCAGTGTACTGGTGACCAAGTCATCCGTGGCTTCCCCATCGTCTCCCATGTCTCTTTATTCAAGATATTTACATCCGATCCCAAATCTAGGATGATGGAGTCGACATCTAATTCTCCAATTTGCGTAGACATCCACATCTCTCTGCCTGTTTTTCTTTTATGTATGCGGTTGACTTTCTGTTCCAGCTATGCACCTCCCCATCACTATAGCAGGCCCACTATTTCATCCAATATTTCTAGGTCTTTTTCCAAATCGAGGCAATTTCCTAAGAAGGATTTGAGGGTAGTTTCTTTCTTTTGCAACCTCGTCGGGTCGAATGTTGGTGGCATGTTGTAGACTTCTTCTTCCACAGCCAACCATCGCAAATTCCTCCTTGCATTCTGCGCTTCCAAGAAGACACCCTACTCTGCTTCCGCACCATCATTACCCTACTTTCACCATGTTTGTGTTGGTCTGATATTGGTGTTGGGTTTATTAGTTCGGGTCACCCCTCCTCCTTGTGTCATGATCCCTACTATTGCATGATTACCTCGGGCTTTCGTCGAAATCATCTATACCGTAGGTGGCGGTTTTGGAGTATTCGAGTTCTGGTTTTGCTTCGTTTTCCATTTTGCAATAAGCTGAGGACAATCCTCTATACTGTGTTCTGCAGCACTGCAATATGTACATTGCGATGCGGGGTGGATATTCTCTTTGGTAATTCCCCTACTGACCACAAATATAACAGGTGATTGGACCTCGTCCCCTTCTGGCAGCTCCTCCAGGACCTCATCCTCCATGGAAGCCTCCACCATAGCCTCCGCACAGTGGTCCATATTGTTGATACGGTGGTTGCCCATACTGCGGCTGTTGATACTGCTGTGGCCCATACTACAGCTATCCATATGGTGGTGGGGGATATTGCGGGTACCCATATTTCCCCTGGTCGTATTGATGTGGCTGGCTATACCGCGATTTCTGCTGCATCACCGGTGGTTCCTCCCCTTTCATAAAGTATGTATAAGTTGTTCCTTCTTGCAGCAGGTCATAGCCCTGCAGTTCTTCTCATCATGACCCACCGATCGAAAAAACTTGCAGTATAAATTCGCTGGTTTTGATACCATATTTTGCAAGTATACGCACTCCTCTGGTTTGACATACAGTACACCATGGCATCCCTTCTTGCCGAAGGGGGTTTGGCGCCCCTGACTGCAAATAATCTTGAAATTTTGGGCATTTGTCCTTATGGTGTCCCTCATTCCTGCATCTGGTACAACATATGTCTCCGCGAGTCTCCTTGCCCTTCTTGATGTCCTCCAATTGGAGTGTTAACTTGGCCAACTATACCTGTACTCTGTCCATTTCTATCCCTGCTTCATCTATTGGCGAAGCCTCCAATTTCATTGCGATTTCCAATGACTCCACTTGTGTTGCCACCTTTTGCGGCATCAACGGTCCTCGTATATGCAGTACCAGTCCTGCGATGAACCACTCTTTATGTTGTAATTCATTTATTGGAAAACTCACTTTCGCTATCAGCGTTTTGTAACGCTAATCAAACTCCCACACCGATTCATTCAGAAATTGCTTAATTTCCTTAAGCTCAGTGACATATTGCGACTCCGATTTTGGTTTTTTAAACTCAGCAATCATTGCAGCTCTAATCCTAGCCAACATTCTCACCACTGTTCCCACCGAAAATTTTACGAATTTCATGTACCAATCTAGCACGCGGCCCCTCAGGGGCATTGCTAGCTATCCCAACTTTATCGCATCATCCTGGACCTGCTTCACGGTCCAGACTGCTTCCAATACAAACCAATACTGTTCGGGATCCTCAGTCCCGTTTCCTTGAAATGCGGGCATCTTTGCCTCATCCTCCATCCTAACACTACTTGTATTGTTGTTTACCGAAGCACTAATCTTAGCACTGCAAGTAGGGAAACTTCGCGAGCAGTTTTGGTTTCTTCCTATAAAATTTTGAGTAGTGTGAGGGGTCGAATGTATGTGGTACCTTACGATCTGACCTTCTTCTGCCTCTGGGGTATCCTGATCGATGTCTTCTTCGCAATAAGGGCACTTCCTTCCTTGTGGTCATGCCTCGTGATTCCCTGTTCCGGTCCTCTCAGGAGACTCTCTCTCAGTCCTCCTCTTCTTCTCAGGATGCTGGAATATTGCTCCACTCCTCAGGAGACCACACTCTTCGTTAGCTTCCCTTTCCAATTCATCGTCACTCATGTCCATCTACCACATCTTTCTGTCAGACTCGCATTTACATGATACCTTCACGCTCACACACTGGGCCTTCTACTCATTAGCGGACATCCTTAATATCCATTTTTCACAAACCATCATTTTAATCCACAGCTTCAGTGACGAAAATAATCTTCCCCTTGGTCCCCTGAAGAAATTTCTTTCGGCGTCGCTTTATGATTTAATAGTATCTACCGCGAACTCAGTTATATACCCTTCAAGGATACTGTCTACCCAGAAGTCAACAGCTCGTGATACTTTGTTGTTTACCTGCTTCAGTTGTCACACCAACTCCGGGGTCCAACAATCAGGTTCAGTCTTCTGGAAGTGGTTTTTGCAATACGTCAATTGTGCCATCCAATCATGCAATACTACTGAGAATTCACAGAAGAATATTTTGTGGATATATGAGTATAAGTATTTTTGTAACCACTCGGTTGCTATTTGTTTAGGGTCCCTCTTCTCACTTCCTGTGAATTCTTCTGCTTTCTTGTCGAACCACTCCTAGATCTTTGGTTTTGTCGGGTGCCACAGCATATCCCCTTCCTTTCACTTAGGGTCCTGGCAACAGAACCATTTGTTAACACAACTCCTTTCGACAGGGGTTCACACTGTCGTCAACAAATACCAACAACCCTTACACATTGGCCCAAAAAGGAGTTACCCTTCCAGCAACATCTGCGAAGCAAATGGGGTCTCACCCGAAGTGGATAAGGGTGCTACAGGAACCAAGCTTCCGTAGTTGCGAAGGAGATATGTGGACATTAACCAGAGATTACAATATTTACTACAATATATTTAACCAATCATTCTCATATATATCTTAAAGTATACTCAATAACATATTCACATTAACCAACAACATGTATCAACACAAATCAACAGAAATCATTTAAATAACCCATCATCACATAACAACATAATTCATAACCAAACATCTTCATTCATTAACATCTGTGGAACAAACCTCACAGAGAATAGTCAAGTCATTCTTTATCGCGGATACAACAAAATCCAAAAGATCACCTAAATCTCCAAAACTTAGATGCCCTTAGGCTTACCATCTTGCTCTATTTATATGTTTTTCTCTTATTACAGTTTTATCCACATGACCGACTCAATTAATCTAACAGTTCTTATATTTCCCCAAAACGTGGCGAAAGGTCCTTTTTCTGCGGAATGACCCTTTTGCACCTATTGGCTTTCGCACTTCCAGCGGATCTATCCCGTGCCAATAGTAGACTCAAGTCATGACAAAAATATACTAGAGTTATGTTGCTCTCTCTTTCTCCTCCCTTCCATACACCATAAGAGCTCAATATATAGCCTTCCTAAGGTAAGTGAAAGGTCGAATCGAGTCGTTTTTGGGTATATGGAGGGCCAAAGGTCACCCTAAGACCGCTTTTTGGGAGTAAAAAGGAACTTTTCTATTATTTTTACCATGTAACACGATGTAAGTGGGCTAATTAAGTGCATCCTGCGTGTATGCTGGCTATAATGGTACAACAAGTGTACAAGAAGAAAAATAGGGAAACTTGGTTTCTGGAGGGAAAATGTTGCGTCTAAGTCAATAAAATGGATCCTAAAGGCCAATCAAAGATGATGATCACAAGGTGGAAAATTATGCTGTAATAGAGTTCCGGTGAAAGAAATTATTGAAGGATCCCATGTAATGACCCTTTTTCAAAATTTATTAAAATGCCCAATTTTCCACTTTTTTCCCAATTTCGACCTTTGACTAGTTTTACTATTTTGACCTCCAAATCAACGCAAATGATCCCAAATATTCTATATGAGTGTATGAATGATATTTAGACTTGAATATTAGGTTCAAATATGTTTTATGGTACTCCAAAGACTTCTGAAAACTTGATTTATATTCTGACCAATATATGCAATTTTGACAAGTAATTTGTGCATTAAATCCCCCCGGGGTAACACTGAAAATGGCCTCCCAAATGCCTCCAAAATCCCTCGAATTTATGAACAAAGGTATGTAATGTGTTAAGTATGTTATTAAGGTCTCATATGCACCATTAATGTATTATTACAACTGTTATCACCCTCTCCCATTCAATTGCAAAAATCCCCAATTCGACCCTCTGGGAAATGGCACTATTTCACCTCCCAATACAACTAAACTGAGTAAAAATGCTTCAAATGCTCAAGTACAGTACATGAAACTTGTATAATACATCCATGGCAGTATATTAATCACAAATATATCATATAGTCATCCATTCATTCGAAATAATCAACATTATAGGGTCATACACCAATGCATTGGGGAAATGGACATTGTTTGCTCATTAATCAATATTTTTGCATACAATCAGTGGGTGTTTCGACCTGATACTTTCTGAATATGAAGAACATAGGATATTAAGCTATTACAATCAAAAAAATATCATATTAAGCTCTTCCAATGAGTACAAGATCTCACCCAAAGCGCAATCCCTCAAGGAGCATGAATATGCCTTCAAAACTGGAAATGGTGGAGAAGAAGTGTTGCACTAAACCAAACAATGAAAATTCCTGTAGCTGCTTCTTGCAAATAAAAAATCCATTAAAGCACCATGAAATACCTGAGTGGCCTCTCCAAACACCAACTTGGGTTGGAATCTTTCACCGTCAAAATTGGCTAAGGCAAAAAACTAGTCATCCACTAGCTCTCTCTTCACAAATGCATTTTTTCTCAAATCATCAAAAGCCATTCTCATACTTGATTTCTACATTTTATAACCAACATTAGCCTTCTAAGGGTCACAATCCTCTCAATAGATTCAATATATTTCCATTTAGGAAATATTCCACGTTTGCTACTTGTCTCCTAGTTCCAACCTTCCATCTTCTCCCAAATTCGATTTTGAGTCTCTTTGGCTTCTCCAACTCCCATGAGAGCCTTCCTTGAGCCTATTTTTGGGGTTTACATGTCATAGTGGTCAGATGTCAAAGGTCAGGTCTTCAATTTGTCATAGTTGTCATAGATGCTCCATCATTGGTGTCATAGGGGCTAGGGAATCTAGCCCAAGTGTCCACAAACTTCCAATTAGACTCTTATCTTCCATGGAGGTTACCAATCCTTCCCAATTCGACCTAAGATGCTCAATGACATGTGTTATGAATTACCAACTCACCCAAGAGTGTTCACCTTCCCATTAATTCGAATTTTCAAGAGAGAGATACCATGTATTATGAAAAATCAAGCTAGTGTGGGTCCCACATCCTCCATATGTCTCCAAAACCATTTTCCACCTAGGATTTCTCTTGAATTTCTTTATTCACTCTATTTATTAAATACTTGAACCCTTCTAATGTCTAAACATCATTTATTATCTTCCTTATTACCATTCCAGATGTGCCCATCCAACCTAGGAAACTGGTAGGATTGATGGGATTGTCTTACTATGCAATTATTTGAATGGGGACATTACAGTCCTCCCAACCCAAGATTGCTTGCCCTCAATCAATCTCAATTTACCATGCTGCAAACTTGTCCCTCCTTTATCAGGTGGCCTTCCATGACTAATGTCTCCCAAAATCTTTCTATTCCGGTGCTTCATGCCGTGGGAATAAACTACCTGATTCGGATAGTTGTGTTGCCCTCTCAAAATCCTTAGTACTCCTTTTGAATCTTGGAATTTCATTTCAGGAATTTTATAATTTACAGTATGCTTTCCTATTGAATACAACCATTGCACTCCCAAAACCACATTAGTATCAACAATATCATCCACATAAAAACTATCAACAAAAGTATAGTTACCTACGGTGACTTGCAGCTGTGGAATCCATGTTTTGCACTCCATTGTGTTGTGACCGGGAATGAAAACTGTGAAGCCATCGAATGGTTCAGTAGGTATCTATCTTTTCTCCACCATCTCTACATTAATGAAGTTATGGGTGGTTCCTCCATCTACCAAAACTGAAGTTCTTTGTCCTTGTACCATGCCCTCGCATCAGATAGTATGATAGCGAGGTACTGCTGAAAGTACTGCCATTGTTACTTTGGTGGGTGAGGGATGCCTCACCTATGGTTTCCCTTCTTCTGCTGTAGTATATCCTTCTTCTTGGGCTGAATTATGTCCTTCTTCCTCCATTCCCCCTTCATATCCCTCATCACAAAATACTTCAATGAATTGGGCCTTTCCTTTAGCACATTTATGTCCAGGTACCCACGGTTGGAAGCATGAGTAACACAATTTTTTCCTTCTGAGCTCTTCCCTACTTAGTTCCTCTTTCTTATCCTTTCCATATTCATCTTCTTGCCATGGCTTCTTATCAGGTGCATCTCTTTGCCAAGGTTTCTTTTCAATTTTGAAGTCGAGCTTAGGAGGAAATCTCGTTCTAGGAAGCACATTTTGGAGATCCCTAGTCAAGTTCATTACATCTTTTAATGTAGTTGGCTTGTGGGATTTGACCAAACCTTCAGTGAAAAGCAATACCAACCTTCCCATAGATACATCAGCCACCTTGACTAATAATTTTTGAAAGTCCAACATATATTCATTAGGGGTCCTAGTTTGCTTCAATTGAGCTAATTCCTTGAAAGGCAATTCTGGATTTTTTTGTTCAAATCTCTCTAGTACCCTGTCAACAAATTCTCCATATGTTTTAACCTGATCATGACCCAAGGTTTCCAAGCCATAGAAACACCATTCATTGGCATCTCCTTCCAAATGCAAAATGGCCATTTTTAATGCATCTTCTTCCAACATAGGATTCAGCTGAAAATACACATCCAATTTTTGCACCCAAGTATTAGTAGAATTTGGAGAAGAACCATCAAAAGTAGGAACTGAAATTTTACTAATAGCACCATTTAATTCTATGTTTTGGTATGGAATCCTATGGTCATCCTTCCTCTTCATCTTATATATAGCATCGATGAATGTACTAAATGGTAGACCTCTTTTACATTCTTCAGTCAAATCATTCCATTCATTTGCTAGTTTACTATTATCCACCTCAATATTGGGCTCTTCTTTGGGTAAGAGAAATTTAGGTGCAGTATGCCTTTGTGTGATTTGAAATTCATCAGGTCTATTATGAGGTCCTGTACTTGATAAAATATGCTCACTCCCTTTTATCTTTTCCCCTAAGTGTGAACCACTATTATCTCCTATCACCCCTTTGCTTTGAAGCTGGCTAATCAACAATTCGAATCCTTGCAACAATTTGTTACCTATCCTTTCCATATTTGTTGAAATTTTAGAGCAACATGGGTCTAAGGTTGCAATAAGTTCCTCCTTATGTCTTAATTTGTCATCCTCCTCTCTACCCATGGTTTCAGCAAAAGACTCCTCTTCTTCAACAAAAACCTCTTCAACTACTGGTTCAAAGGGTGGTGGATTATTATTTTGACTTCTTGTTAATACCATTAGGTGCCAAGAACATGCTTTGATACCACTTGTAATTACCATTTTTCAAAATTTATTAAAATGCCCAATTTTCCATTTTTTTTCCCAATTTCGACCTTTGACTAGTTTTACTGTTTTGACCTCCAAATCAACCAAATGATCCCAAATATTTTGTATGAGTGTATGAATGATATTTAGAATTGAATATTAGGTTCATGTATGTTTTATGGTCCTCCAAATACTTCTGAAAACTTTATTTATATTCTGACCAATATATGCAATTTTGACTAGTAATTTGTGCATCAAATCCCCCTGGGGTAACACTGAAAATGGCCTCCCAAATGCCTCCAAACTCCCTCGAATTTATGAACATAGGTATGTAATGTGTTAAGTATGTTATTAATGTATCATATGCACCATTAATGGATTATTAAAACTTTTCTCACCCTCTCCCATTCAACTACAAAAATCCCTAATTCGACCCTTGGGGAAATGGCACTATTTCACTTCCCAATACAACTAAACTGAGTAAAAATGCTTCAAATGATCAACTATAGTACATGAAACTTGTATAATACATCAATGGCAGTATATTAATCACAAATATATCATATAATCATCCATCCATTCAAAATAATCAACATTACAGGGTCATACATCAATGCATTGGGGAAATGGACATTGTTTGCTCATTAATCAATATTTTTGCATACAATCAGTGGGTATTTCTACCTGATACTTTCTGAATATGAATAATATAGGATATTAAGATATTAAAATCAGAAAAATATCATATTAAGCTCTCCCAATGAGTACAAGAGCTCACCCAAAGCGCAATCCCTCAAGGAGCATGAATATGCCTTCAAAACTGGAAATGGTGGAGAAGAAGTGCTGCACTAAACCAAACCATGAAACTTCCTATAGCTGATACCTGCAAATAAAAACTCCATTAAAGCACCATGAAATACCTGAGTGGCCTCTCCAAACACCAACTTGGATGGGAATATTTCACCCTCGAAATTGGCTAAGGCAAGAAACTAGTCATCCACTAGCTCTTTCTTCACAAATGCAATTTTTCTCAAATCATCAAAAGCCATTCTCATACTTGATTTCTACATTTTATAGCCAACATTATCCTTCTAAGGGTCGAAATCCTCTCAATATATTCAATAGATTTCCATTTAGGAAATATTTCACATTTGCCACTTGTCTCCTAGTTCCAACCTTCCATCTTCTCCCAAATTCGATTTTGAGTCTCTTTGGCTTCTCCAACTCCCATGAGCGCCTTTCTTGAGCCTAATTTTGGGGCTGACATGTCATAGTGGTCATATGTCAGAGGTCAGGTCTGCAATTTTTCATAGTTTTCATAGATGCTCCATCATTGGTGTCATAGGGGCTAGGGAATCTAGCCCAAGTGTCCACAAACTTCCAATTTGACTCTTTATCTTCCATGGAGGTTACCAATCCTTCCCAATTTGACCTAATATGCTCAATGGCATGTGTTATGACTTACCAAATCACCCAAGAGTGCTCACCTTCCCATTAATTCGAATTTGGAAGGGAGAGATACCATGTATTATGAAAAATCAAGCTAGTGTGAGTCCCATATCCTCCATTTGTCTCCAAAACCATTTGCCACCTAGGATTTCTCTTGAATTTCTTTATTCACTCTATTTATTAAATAATTGAACCCTTCTAATGTCTAAACATCATTTATTAGCTTCCTTATTACCATTCCACATGTGCCCATCCAACCTAGGAAACTAGTAGGATTTATGGGATTGTCTTACTATGCAATTATTTGAATGGGGACATTACAGCCCACTCAGCGTAAATGTTTGCAGCCCATCAGTGTATGTGGTCTAGCTTAAAAGAAAATATTTGTAAAGTGTTCTGAGCGTTGAGATTTTGGCACATATATTGACAAAAATGAGTAGCCTTATATTGATCAATATCAATTGATTTTGAGAAAGAAAATAATTTCTTTGGTGTGAAGAATTGCTACTATTTTTGAGAAACATTTGAGGAGAAATATAGAGTATTTCTAGTTATGGAGAAAATCAATGAAGATCTAAATCAGAATAAATCTAATGAAGACGAAGAGATAGATGAAATATTGAGAAGATCTATGCCGATTTTGCCATTTTTCTCAGGTATGGATTATAAAATTTGGGCAAATAAAATCGAAGATTTGCTTTGTTTAGTAAATTTGTGGCGTTTTGTTCAAAAATATTTTGTAGATCCCCGTCATAGAAAAATGCAATAGCAAGACTTCTTATTTTGTCAGCAGTGGATGAAAACGTTTTTTATAGTGTTTTCTATAAATTTCATCAAGTTGTTAGTGCAAAATATTTTTGGGATGCTTTAGAGATGAGGTACAGTAAAAAGAGGAGAAACATTAATACTTTGCAGCATATTGGTAAATTAGAAGAAGCTTCTATGTTTGAAGCAAAGAAAGAAGACAAAGACAAAAAAGTCGAAGAAATCCTTGATAAAGTAGAGGAGAAGAATATTGAATACCTTGTGTGTGCCACAGAGCATGAAGAGGAAGGTGAATCCCACTATGTAGATACACCAGTGGATGATAAAGTTGACATTGTAGCATCCTTTGATGATGAATAAACTTTGGTGAATCCAACAATAGATATTTCCGATGACATTAACTTCGTGAACCAAACAAAGTTTGTTGAGTTTGTTGATGAAAATTCAGTTGAAGATAAAACTGCCCATGTAGCAGTGTATGATGAGGAACAAGATAAATATTTTGTAGAGTGTTTGGAGAGTCCATTCCTACACATCGAAAATATGCTTGAAGCATCAAGCGAGACCAAAGAATCTCATGTTTTTGGAACTAAAAATTTGTGTGTGTTTGAAAATTATGCAGGTATTATGAGAGAACAACAAAACTTTGATGTAGTGTTAACAAACTATGACAAGGAGTTGAGAATGCTAGAATAATGGTTGGAAAATCCAAGGATTTGTGAAGACATGAACCAGAATATTGTAGCAGATGAAGAATATGAAAACATTAACTTTCAACAATTTGAAATTAGCATTGCAGAAATGCTGTAGGGAATGATGTTAAGCAACATACACTTGCAAGGAATAGCACTGAACATTGAGGTAGAAGAATTATGGAAGTGTTTGCAGAATATTTTTGGGTTGAGACACAATGTGACAAAGAATATAGTCAACAACAAAGATCAGCTGGCTGAGAATAATTTTGAAAGTAAGGCAAGAGGACGACAACAACATCAGATTTGGGATCCAAGCAAACAATCTATCTTTGAAGATGAAGATGAAAGAAATAGGCCTAATCAGCCTAAACCGAAGCTAATTTAGTTTTTGAAATTTTTGCTAAGTGTTTGTAAGCTTGGCTGAGACATAGACCAACAAGCATTTGCATTTATGAGATTTGCATTTTAGCAGTTTTAGAGTATCAAAATTAAGAGGGAGTGTGAGTAAGAATGTAACCCTTGAGATTAAGAGGGAGTGTTAGAAATAGTAATCTCATTAGTTAAGTTGTTGGTTACATTCTGTTATTCAATTCTACGATCGATTAGTTGGTACTGCTTTAAACCATCAAAGCATGTAACATATATATATAAATGTATAATATTAAATAAGCAGTTCAACCCTTTGTGCTTGTAACTCTTTTGTTTATGTCTCTGCCCATATTTTGAACATGTTTCTTGGATGACTGTGAAGATATTCATGTTCTGGTCTCATTCTGTCCAATAATATTTTTCTTTTGTAAGATATAACTTACACGTGTTTTTTAAGGGTTTATGAGTTTAAGAGGCTGAATTGTGATGTTAATATGTTACTTCAAAGTATCGAACATTGACAAAATCTATTTTATTATTTAGACTATAGTCGGTGGCCATTTTTTCGACTTTTGGTGGTGAATTTGGTCAACATATCATTTATTGACCATTGGACTGGTAAATTTAAATGTGAAGCAGGGTTGTTCATTAATTTTATTTTCTGTCATGTTTGATTATAATTTTAGTTGAAAATTGATTAGCAGGAGGAGGTTTTCTACCATAAACATGTTCTCAGGGCTAGAGATTGGATTATTTTGTATTAGGTTTGAATTAGAGTAGTGACCTAGGGCGGGAAAACTTATAGAACTATGTTTTGCATGGTATCCTAGGGTTTTAAATATTGGAATTATTCAATAATTGTTAAATAATGGAGGAGGATTCAGTTAGTATTCCATTTCTCTCTCGTGGAAGGTGTAGGTACATGGATTGTTTCATACGTTTAAAATAAGATAAACTAATTTGTTGCAGGACGCTCTTTAAATTTACAAGAGTTCATGGCTGCATCTTTCTTTTTTAATAGAAAAAACATTACCAAATCATTTTAAGTTTAACAAGCACTACTTCCCAATGTATGCATGTGTTTTCATCTTGGGTGATTGTAGTTGCATCTTTCTTTTTTAATAAAAAAAATGTTACCAAATAATTTTAAGTTTAATGTTAGGAACCCGTGTCAACCCTTCTCTTTACTTTGTTAATATATTGTTTTTGGACGCACATGCTTTATAAGTCATCCCGTAGTATTTGTTGATCCATACTTTGTATTAGCCCATGGTATTGACCCATAGTATTGGACGCATATGCTTTGTAATTCATCCCGTAGTATTATACGTCCCATGGTATTGACCCATAGTATTGGGCATAGACTTAGTATATAAGTCTGTGTTGTGGCCAATGAAGGCACCATGAAGTTATTTGCATTGAGATTGTTCAAAGGAGGTTGCCCCCTCGAAGTGGCCTGCGATCAATAAAGCAATTATGAGTTATGTTATTTATGCTATCTCGTGTATTCTCATTAATTAATTATTGCAGATTCTTCACATCTGGTATTAGAGCACTTTCTTGGGCTCGTTGGGTGAAATTTCTGCCATTTTTTTTTTCCGCATCTGTTGCAGGTTCGGATCTGGGAATAATCCATATCCGCTTAACTATGGGAAGTACTTAGGAATACTCTCTAAAACTCATTGTGAGGAGTACCACAAGAACCCCAAAGTACCTGGCCCATTGAGAGGACCTGCTAGCGAAAAGGGCACCGACCCCTACCTGATTGACTGGTTCCCACCCATGAGGAAAACCAAGAGTTGTCGTTTGTTGCAAAGCGGTTATTAGTTTTACCTGAGCCGTGGAGTGAGGGGTACTGCCCCAATACGCAAGTCATCAGACAACATTGGTGGTTGAGTGAATCCCCTGAACCGTTAAGAAGCCGAGCATATGGAGTCCATATCTATTTTCAGCTAATAAATCACATATTTCCTCTGTCCATAACTATTGCCGGTCACTTCCACATCATTTCAGATCTATCTGTTACCGATCCCTTCCACGTTGTTTCAGATCCATCTGGTTCTGATCCCTTCCATGCCATTGCAGATCCAATTGTTCTGATCCCTTCCACATCGTATCTCCCTTGTTTTAACTCCATTTCCCTTGAAACTTCCCAGGCACCCTTACAATACCATTCTGTATATTTCATTCCTGAGGACCTTATCCCAAATTCTATTTCCCAAAGCCAGAAATCTCACATTTTTCTATTTTTAGGGTTTACCATAACTTCTTCAATTTTCACCCACTCGCCTTCAAATTTTACCACAACGTTTATTTCCTATTCCTGCTTCTTTGTTCCTATCTGCCAAATTTTCTCATTCTTTCACCTCGCTTCTAAATCCCCATTTTTTGCTTCCCTGTCCATCAAAAAGTGTCCAAACCCTAGTCAAACCCTAATTACCCATAAGAGTTTTTCCCAAATCCAAATTTCCCTTTACTAAATAAGCTTATGTTTGTGTTTTTCTACCCATTCACAAAAAAAAAAAACTCTTGGTTATGGTTTCCACCCATGTAAGAGAAAAACCCATGGAGGAGGCACTGGTAGCCATCCAAACCAAACTCCAAGATCTGGATGAAAAATTTCTCGGCCTCCATCTTGAGCATTCAGCCATGAACAACAAACGACAGTCTGAGTCTTCATCAGACAATGGGTTCTCTTCTTCCATCAATTTTCATGGTCTGAAACTTGATTTTCCTCACTTCAATGGTACTGATCCGACTGGATGGATCTATCGTGCAGAACAATATTTCAGTTTGCATAATACTTTTGATGTCAACAAAGTTCCACTTGCATCATTTCATTTGGAATAGGAATCTCTTCAATGGTACCATTGTTACATCAAGGCTCATGAAGAGCCACAATGGCCATATTTTTGCCAGCTCCTTTTGAAACGATTTGGTCCTAGTGCTTTTGATGACTTCACATGAGCCCTCACTAAACTTCACCAAATTGGCACCGTGAGAGAGTATCAGACATAATTTGAGAAACTCGTTAATCACACAGAAGGTTTGTCTGATGAATTCTACAGGAGTTGTTTTATCAGTGGTCTTAAGGATGAAATCCGCTCAGAGGTTAAAATGTTTTGTCTCAACACAATGATGGAAGCCCTGGGGTTGGCTAAGTTGGAAGAAGACAATATTACAGCCCAACAAAGCTCCAAACCCATTTTTGTTCCCTTCCAAAATATGGGTTCTCAATGACCTCCCATCCCACCAGCTCCTCAACCAACTCCTATCAAGCATTTGTATGAAACAGAGAAGCAGGCACACAGAGAAAAAGGGCTTTGTTATAATTGTGATGAGAAATTCACTTGGGGACATAGATGTGTTCAGCAAAAGCTCTATCTCTTGGATGTGGATTGTTGGGCCTGGCCCATGTTGGGGAATTTTGATAATAAAGGATTTTGGAACTGTGAAGCTGAGCGCAGTTCAGTTGAAGAACTTTATGTGTAAAGTGTTGGGGATGCAACGAAGTTGTGCGCAACACCATTTTGATAGAGTTGCGAAGATCAGTGCTGCTAAGTGACCAGTCCACGTGGAGCTAGCAAAGCAGAGTGCTGGACGGAGTACAGGCATGTGTTTTGGTTAGACCGTCGGCGGTCTAGTTTTGGTAAAGATGCTTCAGGAGTGCCGAGCAATGGGAAGGAGAAAATAAGGAAGAAAGCGACTAGTGGCACACACGAAAGATACCACTACCTGAGCCAGTCGCACAAGACCGTTAGAGGAAGAATGGCTCGGTGAAAGAGACCTATTGGCATGTGCGAACAGGAAGGCCGATAGCGATGTGAAGCAGGCATGGAAGACCGCCACGATGGAATATTCGCTACCGGAAGCCAACAGTCCGGTTTAAGGGAAACCGTGACACTTTTGTAAACCTAAGGGTTTTTGCCTTAAGTTGTAAAGACATGACCTATGAGAATGATCTATAAATAAGGCCATTTTGTATGGGAAAGTGTTAACTCTTCCATTATTAATTCTCAGTCATTGAATATTGTTGTATTTTTTTTGAGTTTGAAGTTATTATAAAGGCTCTGCAGCTGTGTGCGCAGGGACCTATCTGAAGAGAAGAGGGTCCGCAGTTGAGTGTGCAGACCAAGAACTGTTGTACCCTTCCCATTAGAGAAATATAACAATAGTTCTTGTGGACGTATCCTCCATCCGGGGGGTGAACCACGTTAAACCTTGTGTCGTGTGATAGAATTGTCTGCGTGTATATCTGCTTGTTTTCTATGAATGACTGTCTGGACTTTTCCTTGAATACTGTTATGCTAAGGCTTTTATATGTATTTTCCATAAGGAGAAGTATGGAAATAATATGTTAAGTTTTGCATGAATGGATGAATGGTGAATGTTCGGTTCTTAATTCTGAAAGCAGTAATAAGTCAATTATTGAACTAAGTGTTAATATCTTGCTTAAGTACTCTCCTATTACGCATTAGAGAGAATGCATGGTAGTTGGATCGTATCCGCAACATCTGTTTAAACATTGAACACTCTAAGGTAATAAATGAACGGTTAAGTGATAATAGATTTAATGCACTAGTTAACTTCAATATGGTAGTGCATAACGTAGTTTCACTAACCTATTACAAGTATTGGCTTGAGCTGCATCAGCTGCAGTTGCAAAGAAGTCCTACAGTAGGAGGACTTTGAAGTGCGAACCGCGGTGTAGTCCATCGCTTCGCAGTCCTTTCTTGTAGCGCATGTCCCTTGACATGCTGCACAGTAAGCTAAGACTAAACAACTCATCACCTACCGTGGAAACCTGATTTCGTAGTAACCGCATAGATACACCTCGGGTGAGACCTCAACCTGCTCTCAGGTTGTTGCTGAAAGGGCCGGTGCGAAGGGGTTTTGTTGGTAAAGGGGAAACCGCGAAGAACCCGGGTCTTTCTTGAAAACCTCTAGGTCAGTATTTGAAGCCAACAAATGGTTCCATTGCTGGGACAGAATCCGTGATGAGTTGCATTCGTCATGTGTGACGAAGAATATCAGTTCCCAGAAGGATCATACAATTGGCATCCTGAAAAGACAGAGATCTGGGCTTGGTGTGATAAGACCGAAAGAGAGTTTGCAAGGAAAGAGAACATACACCCATGTCTATCTGACGTAGAGTGGCTGAATAAATATATGTGGAAAGAGATTCATGAGATTTTCTGGGTAACATTCCCAAATGAGTTGCATGCATGGATCTCACGGCTCGCAGAGAAGAAAAAATGTTTGAAGGAGGAGTTCCTACAGAGTGGACTCCGGAGCTCATAGCGCAACTCAAAGTGATAGACAGCCCATTGTCGCGCACAGTCAATTTCTGGGTTGATCACATATTAGAAGGATTTGTAACAGAATTTTTTGTTGACACATTGAAATCCTACAGCCAGGCGAAAGCATACTTTTACGAAGGGTTCAGAGGTAAGTACCTGAACAATCTCAGTCTATACATTAAAATGATTTTAGCTGAGAAAGGTGTCGTAAGAATGCAGTGATATTTTAAAATCTGTCACGGTAAACAACATACCATATGATTCTGATAATGAATCCCATAGTCTAAGAAGTGGAAAGAGATATAAGGTCAATACAAAAAAGAATCATGGAGGATCTGGACTCTACATGGACACTGAAATCCCATGCGACCTTAACAACCAGACTGCCCCATCATTAGCTACAATCTGACTTATTACTCCTCAGAACCCACCCATTGCAAGTGCAGCGTAGCCCACCCATCAGAACCCACCCACTACAGGTGTTGCGCAGCCCACTCACCAGAGTACCCAGTCCATTCCAACTCAAACTATCCCAGTTCTGAATACCCAGTCACCGAACATCCCGCAGAGTGGTATCCCTAGCACTAATATGACTGCTGCACATCCTAGCACTAATCCGAGTGCAACCCAACCTAGCGCTACTCAGGGCACTACTCAGGGTGCTCCTCCGGGTGCCACACCACCTCCTATGAGAATGGAAAATAATGACATGAAACTACAAATATTTAAAGGAACGGGTCTAGAAGACCCTGATCAACATTGGTTTCTATGTGAAGCCATGTGGAGTGTAAGACAAATTCAGGATGATGTTGTGAAGAGAGCACAGCTCGTTACCACCTTCAGAGACAGAGATTTGCATTGGTTTATGAAGTACTCTTAAGCGCAGCTGAGAACCCTTGTAGAAATTAAAGATGCGCTTGTGGCAGAGTTTAAGAAACCCAAATCAGAATCTCAGTGCATAACTGAATTAAAAGAAATCAAACAAAGACCTACTGAAATGGTCTGGGAATTTGATCAAAAATTTAAGACATTGTTAGATCAAGTGAGCTTTGTTATAGCTCCACAACAACACAAGGAATGGTTCATTGCTGTGTTGTTGCCCCACATTCGACAACCATTGATGCAGCAGAAGGTTGCGTCACAGGTAGAGGCCTTGGAGATTGCAATGAAGCTAGAGGCTTCACCGATCGGTGAGACAAGCTCAGGAATGTCTCAGATTCAGAACCAACTCACCACTTTGACATTGGAATTGCAAAGCATGAAGAATGGAAAAGAACAAAGGTATGAACCCATACATGAGATATGGTGTACAAGTTGTAAAGGAGAAGGCCACACCTGGGAACATTGTCCCTTATACCGAGACTATCTTAACAGTGGTGCACCCAATCCAATAAATCAAAACCAGGCACCATGGTGTGAAATTTGTAGGACCACATGACACAGACCGAAGGACTGCTATCTCATACAGAAATATGTGAAAACACCCAAAAATTTATATTGCAATTTTTGTAAATCAGTTGGACATGATGAATCTAACTATCGCGCATACAAGCTAATGAATGAAAGAAAACGAGACATGGATTCAATGCAAGGCACTGGATTGTACAGGGCACAAGAAGAAAATCAGCCCAAACCAGAGAACGCGCAGTATGATCAGGGGGGATATAGAGATCATGGTGGTGGATACCACAGAAGAGGGAGAAATACCGGCCCGCCGTAGGGAAGAGGCCACGACCAGGTCATTTTTTATAATTGTGGCCAGCCAGGTCACGTGTCTAGAGATTGTGTCAACCCATGCACTACATTAAACTACTGCAAATCATTTGAGCATGTTATTGAAGACTTCCCAGTGCTAGAGGTGGAGATGCAGAAAATAAGAAGGATAGAGGCACCTACCCCGAACATTCAATGGATTGTAGCAGAGAGAAGACCAGTGGATCCCAGCGTCAATGTCATCACGCGCAACGGCGCTGAGACAGGCCGAGATAGAGGAGTGGAAGCCTCAATGTCAAGATAGTCTCACACAAAATAGACTCATCTTGAGATAGTATGGATAAGGAAAGCTCCTGGGAAAGCACCTCATCGTCAGGAATCATTGAACCGATTGAAGAATCTGAATGGATAAGTTTGATAGTTATCCAAGACAAGAAAAAAAAAGGAGAGATCAGGATCTGTGTGGACCTGAGAAAACTAAATGATGCTTCGATGCATGACCCATTTCCTACCCCATTTACTGATGAAGTCCTTGATAATGTTGGAGGAAATGAGGCATACTATTTTACTGATGTATTTTCTGGATACCATCAGATCAGAATTGACCCATCAGATAGGCACAAGACTACTTTTTCCACAGAATGGGGGTCATTCAAGTACACCGTGATGCCTTTTGGACTGAAGAACACACCTGCCATATTTTCTAGAGTGGTAGTTGCAGCTTTTAAAGATTACATCCATAAATTTCTAGAAGTCTACTTTGATGATTGGACTATTTTTGGTTTACTAAAGAACCATGCCGCGAACCTAAGGATGATGTTAGAAAAATGAAGACAGCATCAAATTTCCTTGAACCTAAAGAAATGTGTTTTCTGTGTTCCTTATGGCATTCTGTTGGGACACGTCGTGTGCAAACAGGGTTTGATGGTTGATCCTTCAAAGATCACGGTAATTGTAAACTTACCCACACCTAATTCAGTTAAGCAACTACACACTACATTAGGACATACTGGCTACTACAGAAAATTCATAAAGGTTATGCGCAGATAACCACAGCAATGGAGAAACTGCTAAAGAAAGATGCACCATTCATCTAGAATGAAGAATGTGAACAAGGGTTTGACACACTAAAAGAAAAGATGGTCAGTGCACCAATCTTAGTTTTTCCAAATTGGGAGAAGACATTTCCTGTACATGTGGATGCCTCGTGCATCACATTGGGGATTATACTAGCTCAGCCAGGAGAAGGAGGCATTCATCATCCCATTGCATTTTCTAGCAGAAAGTTATCATCTGCTGAAAAGAATTATACCACCACTAAGACAGAAGGTCTCGCGATGGTATACACACTGCAGAAGTTCAAAAACTATTTGCATGGTGCACACTTTTCTATGTTTACTGACCATTTTGCTTTGAAATACCTAGTCAATAAGCCAGTGTTAGGGGGGCGAATATGTAGATGGTTATTTCTCTTCCAAGAGTATGAATTTGAAATCGTTGTTAAACCAGGAAGATTGAACTTAGGACTTGATCACCTATTCAGAATTGAGTCAGGAGAAGAACCTACAAATTTGGAGGACAACCTGCCCGATGCGCAGTTGTTTGTTCTACAGGTAGCTGATGAATATTACAGAGAGATCATTGACTTCCTGACTACAAGGTTTGCACCTATACATTTCACTACACAACAAAAGAAGCAACTGGTAGTAAAGGCCGCAGATTTCACTATTATTGCAAGACAATTATACAAATTAGGACCTGATGAAATACTGCGAAGATGTGTACTAGAGCATGAGAAGCCATATATTTTGGCTGATGCACATTCAGGAGCAATAGGAGGTCACTACGCAGGAAAAGCTACTACTCAGAAGATATTGCGCGCAGGGCTATGGTGGCCCACAATACATAAAGATTCCAGAGAATATTGACACAACTATGATGTCTGTCAGAGGATAGGAAGGCCATTGCATAGAGATGAAATGCCATTAAATCCACAGATAACATTGAAGGAATTTGAAAAATGGGCTATTGACTTTGTGGGACCTATTAACCCACCAAGAAAGAGAACTGGTGCAAGGTACATTATTACTGCAACTGATTACCTCACCAGATGGGCAGAAGCAAAACCAGTCAAAGACTGTAGTTCAACTACAGCTACAGAGTTCATTTATGAAAACATCCTTACAAGATTTGGATGCCCAAAAATTTTAATGAGTGACCAAGGCACTCATTTCCTAAACAGAACCATCGAAGCCTTAACAACGGAGTTCCATATTCATCATCAACGTAGTACGCCTTATCATCCGCATGTGAATGGAACCGTTGAAGCATTCAACAAAGTGTTGGAGAATGCGCTAACCAAAATATGCAATGTTAACTGCGTTGACTGGGATTTGCACATCCCATCTATATTATGGGCATACAGAACTACATGCAAGAAATTGACTGGACATACACCTTTTAGGTTGGCTTATGGGAAAGAAGCAATAATGCCAATGGAATACATTGTTCCCAGCTTGAGAATAGCTACATTCACAGGAATGGCAGACCGCGAAGCACTAGAGGAAAGAATCCTACACTTGGTTAGTCTGGAGGAAGATCGCTTCATTGCAGTATTCCACCAACAAGTACAAAAAGAATGAGAAAAAGCATGGCATGATCGCCATATCAAAAACAAATCTTTCCAGGTAGGGGACTTAGTACTCATGTATGATAGTAAATTTATGAAGTTCCCGAGAAAAATTAAAATGCAATGGCTAGGCCCATATACAATAAAGCATGTTACTAAGGGGGGCACAGTGCAATTATCCACTTTAGCTTGTGATAATTTACATAGTTTTATCAATGGAAGCAGACTCAAGCTTTATCACGACTGTCACCTACCCAAATTCTGAAAATATTATTTTATTTGCAAAATACTTTATGTTAAATTTTAATTTTGAAGTTTTGAAATTATGACCAAGTTTGGTCAAGGATGAATGTAATTACTGATTATTATTATTTAAATAAATTAAGTAGGAGACAAACACCCAAGGGAACTGTTAAATGAGTGTTCACTGATCCACTAGAAGGAATGGAAGTTGTTGGAAAGCATGGGACAGATGGCATCAATTGTACTACACCACTAGCTATTGGTTATGGGACAACTACCCCTACTAATGTGGCATTATCCCCCAAGTGGTGGGACTGGGCAGGCAGCAAAATTTGAATTGAGCAGGCATCTCTTACACAATATTTTCTGCAAAAATATTCCTCATGTGCATCAGGTGATCACTGAGAGATTCGAATAGGGAGGCTAGTGGTGAGTGCAATCATAAGTCTGCAAACTATTTTGATAAGGAGAACCGGAGGTGCTGGTGCAGGTCCTTTGGACTGCCAGTTCTTAAATATTGGACAATTATTGCTATTGCATGTGGAGTTCTTAAACTCCTAAGTTTCTTCCTCCTGGTGGTTCAGTGAATAGGCTTGGGGGTCCTAAGGCAAGTACTTGGCTCTCTTCAGGAATTGGTTGGGTGGAACAGTCTTCTTGGGTTGTTTGTTTCCCTACAGAATTAATCCAGGTTTTATTGCTTCCTAATATGTTTCAGTTTATTAGTTTCGTTTAGTAAAAATTAATGAACTCTGTTTGAAAAAGAATTCATTTCTGATTTTATTTAAGTCTGAATGATAAGTTTAATGAAAATCTGATTGGATAATTCATCTCTACATTTTTCCACATGTTGTTATTTGCATCGTACTCTAGTATAGAGAAGCAAATTAAATATAGATGAAAGATAGGCAGATTGCCATTGATTAGACAAATAAGTACAGTAATTGATATGTTTTTCATTTTCTGTCCTATAGCTAAAAATAGTAGAAATTCACTGTATAGTAATTAAAATAATATAGGTTATATTTTATTTATTTTATGAGAAACAAGTATTGTTTAACCTCTGTACAAATACATAGTGGTTTCTTATCTCTATTATTTAAATAGCAAATAAATGTAAATCGAAACTTTCATACATTGCATCTTCAAATAAATAGTATGGCTAATGATGGATTTAATCTGCAATAATGATCAATACGCAGTTTTCATATTTCACACACACACACATTGTTTTTCTTCATAAATTTCTTGTTTAGTACTTTCATTAATTATTTCAGTATTATCAGAAACTGAAAACAAAAGAAATGTAAACCCTATCTTGTTTACAACCATCGTATTTTCCATTTGCTTTACAAACTATGGATATTATTCAAAACTGGGTTTCGTATCATTTATAAAAACCCTAGATCATATTTCCAAAACCTTATCATCATTTTTCAACAGTCAACCAAACACGATCTATACACTTAGGTACAAACTATAGAACAAAAACCTAGTTGTTGTTTGAAGTTCTTTTTGTAGTTCACATACGAAAAACATCTTTTTACAAATCGAAGAAAAACTAGAGTTTGGGCATAGCCCTTTTCATTTTCTTTTACAGTCGAAAAACTACTTCGACGATTCCAAACACACAGAGTTTATCAACTAAGAAAATGCATACAGTTTTGCGTAGCTCGACAATCACGATCATCTACACAAAACTCAAATGAATAGTATAGAGCAACACCTTTCATTGTAGAGAACAAAAAGAAGCTTACAGAGTTAAACGAGCTTCGGCTCTAAATTCTTATTCATTAAAACTTAACCCAAAACATTTCCAAGTTTAAGTTCGAACCCAACACAGGTTCTAGCTTCACAAAGAAAGCATCAACGTAACAGGTCGACATTAGATTTTCAAACGAAAACTACACAGTGTTTATCCCCACCTATAGCATTTAAATGAGTATCAAAACTCTCAACATTGATGAGCTAGGCTTTAAAAACAGGACGAGTATCATTTAAACTACGAGGGTCTTTATTTCCATGTAGAAATTTTCTTTTCAACACAAAAGTTCTTCAAGATAGACAACGCCGAAACCCTAGTGGACATTTTGACTAACTGCGTTGATTCATTATCAACCAAGTCCAAATGGGCACCTACGAAGGGTTTGAGACCACTAGAGCTTACCAGGAATGGAGGCTCGCAAACCATTCCAAACCCTTTCCCAAGTCTTTCTTCGAATCCTACATCTGTCACACAAACGTTTGGGAGTTAGATTTGTGAGCAGCTTTAGTATAAACTGTAATTTTGAACTTTACAAACAACTCTAAGTTTTGAAAATGCTTACCCTTTTGCAAACAACGACCGAACCCCACACCTCTCACCAACAACGACGAGCTCCATGATTTAGGCTGAGGGATTGAGCTTACTCTCTACAGAAGAGTTTTTCTTCCACAAATCTTTAGAAACAAAACTTCAAACCCTTAACTCGACAGCAAATAAAACTAAAATTTGGTGGACATTACGTTCTATCACAACGCCATGATAGCAAGACGAAACTTGCAACTATCAACCTAATCCAACAGGTCTCGAGGTCGAATCCTCTTACATTTCATCTAACCCTAACATCCAGCAGCCTGTCGGCCTCACTGCCTGAAACAATAGTGAACAATGAAAGACATTAACTCTCTATCAACCAACACAGCGATGAATTGCTAAGGTTGCATCCAAGTTCTAGATTCATCACAATCAACGATCACAGGAGTGCCAGCAAGGTTACATTGGGGCGAACAACTATTTGCATTTATTGCTTCATTCATTTCACAAGCACGACATTTCCACGTTGGCTCACGATGGATCGTTCTACATCTAGCTCGGAGGAGTATAACCCTAGAACAATACACCATGATGTTGGCTGTCACCTTATTGCATTGTTTGTATTACATAGAATTGCTTTCAGTCCTCGTCATCAGGGAGCATGGGCCGGCCATTAAATGCAAAGGTTGATACACTATCTCCACACCAGCTCGAAGCACATGCCGAGCTTTAAGATTTAGAAACCTGTCATTTCAAACATTTATTACATGTTAGTATCATATATATATATTTATCGATCAACATAGTTCCAAGCTTATGATTCACGAATGAAAACAATTGTGTTATGTTTAATTAATATTCAAAGTTTATATAGTTTCCAAGTTTATATTCGTGAATTACAATGTTAGTAGTTATGTTCATAGTCATGATATTAATGTAGTGTTTCATTTATATGCAAAGTTTATATAGTGAACGTTATTATATATATAAGCCTTAAGGCTTATAAGTATTGCATATAGTAAAATGTTGTAATTTTATAGCATAGTATAGTCCATACATGTTGACGCAGCCCCGGTTGAAAGGGGTTCACCACACTATCGACACCCACTGCAGTCTCCCTGAGCACCGACCTGGGCAGGTTTGATCCTTCCAGCAACACCTGCAGAGTGGATGAGGTCTCACCTGAGGCATCCAGGAAGAGTAGACAGAACCATGTTTCCACCGATGGAGGAGGATAGTTGTGGTTTCGGGTGAACTAACTCTTACTGCAATACTTAACGCATAATCATAACATAATACTCAACTGCAGCAGAACAACAATAATAAAGCGAAACATTGCATCAAATAAAGCTAACATTCATGTATTGCAACAGAGATTGTACCAAAAAACCATTATATTATTGCAACATAAACTCGGTTACAATAACTCCAGCCAGAAATTAGAAGCAACCCATAGATCTTCACCAGAGGTAATGCCCAAGCACATATATATCTATCTTGCTCTCATAATATTCATATATCTCCCTTCTATACTTACAACTCTCGACTATTTATAGGCTTTTGCCGTTACAATACATGTCCACTTACTAACAACTTCCTAACTGACACTGTGGACAATTGACCCAATAGCTAACTGACTTGGTCCAAATGACCCAAAATACCACATACCGCGGTACAACTGACTCACTATTACATACTATGTGGTCCTAGTGACCCAAAACCCGCCAACTGCGGTATACTTTTACAAAATACTCCTTCTGCAACTTTGTGCAACATGTCACAGCGTCAGTCATACTGCGACAATCCTTCCTCAAACCACCTGCCAACAGGCCCCCAACACAATCTTGTAGCTCGCCCTCGAGCCACGTCAAGTGGACATGGTACTTCCTGTCGTCTTTACCTTGAAGTCTTCATACAACTGTTCAACATGTCGCACTAGCTCCTTGGCTTCTGTGGCCGCTGCCTGGCTGTCAGTGACATCATCTGTAGAGGGATGATCAGTAAGCTTTGGCCTGACCTGCTGTCGATACTTTTGTACTGCTTGCAGACCGTTGCTGGCTTGCACCATCAATTTTTCGCCAATGTCTTGTAATTCATCTAATTGGGCCGCGCGGGTCTTCTGATGTTCATCTGATTTGGAAACCCGATGTTGTAGTTCCTTTAGGTCATGAGACTTAGCAATCTGCTCCATTGGTGGTAGTGTTCACATCACAATTTTTAAGGTGGCCAACTGGCCCTCCACTTCCTGCCGGAGCTTGGTCAGTTTCTCAACTTGCTCGTCCTGAACAATGCATCCCCAAAATTGGACCGTGTCAGCAGTGAGTCTTGTAGCCTGGGATTCCATCTCTTCCATCTAAGTGGTAACTTCCTCCAATGCCCTCCATCGTTCATCTATCTCTACTTGTGGTGTACCTGGTTTGAGCTGAGCCCGCAATGTGTCATTTTCCTGTCGCAACTGAGCAATGGTAGCTCCCAATTGCTGCACCCATTGAAACATGTCTATCTTAGGAACATCCTCTGGCAGATGCTAACAAGCATCACGAATATCCGTTTCTAACTTTACACTGTGGTTCCATAGGTGGGTATTCTCCATAATAACAAAATCCTGATCCTTTTTAAGTTCTTCTAGTGCACGAGACTGTTCGGTCCGCTCCCTTCTGATGTTGGCCTCCAGGTCATCCATGGCTTTCCTTTCTATAGCTGCACGACTCATAAGCTCCTCCATCGCGGTGGTTTCAGCAGTCTCACTTGCTTCTAATCGTTGACAGCTCAAGCTGAGTTCATGCATCTGACCCGTCATTTCTTGGGAGGCAACCCTTTGCATTATCGTCAGTATGGATGTCGATAATACATTCACATTGACAGGGATCTGGACAACCGTCTGCAACAAAGTGTTCAAAGCCTCATTATCGGTCACAACCGCAGTCAGGGGAATGTAAACAGTCCGGACCTGGGGCGTGGTGCTGGTTGTGGCCATTTCCGACATGGGTATATCATAAGGTGCCTTCTTCAAAACCGCCTCGCACAGGGAATCCATCCGAGCAGTAAGCACGTGAAAACCTTCCTCCATCCTGACAGACATCTTATCGGTAACCACTGTAGCTACATGGTTAAGCACTATCATCAACCAGCCAAACTGTACTTCTACGGGGAGCGCCAACCTACTGATGGTTGCTGGCTCCTAGTGTCGTTTCGTCCTATTTTCTTCAAGAAAGTGGTCACTTTCATCTGCTGTTGGTGTTCGTGTCGAATCATGATCAGAATCATGGTGACTTTGCTGATCCTATGCTGATACGCCATCCTCAGGACCCAACGACGGGCCTCCAGCATCAATTTCTACGAAATTCATTGGTTTCCGCCATACTTCCGGCCATTCATTCACGATATCCTCCAAATCCTCCGATGTCACTTTGTACTTAGTCTACAACCACTATCGATCAGGATCTCGTCGAGCTTCGATATGGATAACACTGGGCCAAACATTGAAGGCCATAATCGGTTTGAATCACGCCACAGTATCCTCTGATAACCGCGGGACCTGTGTGGCCGCACCAGATAGCATCTCCCAATACAACCAAAACTGTAATTGGCAATCCTTGAGGTGCTTGGGATCTCGGACGTACCATAAATTCTGATATCATGCCCCCCGTCGTTCCGCTGCAACCGGGCAATCCATGCCTTGGTAAGTGTCGGGATCCTTCCATGCAACAAGAGTGATCAACAGTAACAACCAACTGTACGAAAAAGCGCCCTTACCTAGTTGAGCCGCTGCGACATCCTCCATGAGTTGATTTAAAACGTACAGGGAACAGTTCATCTGGACTCCCTCCGCGCATTGTTCTGCACATGCAACTATCCCGAAATTGCATTGGTTATGGTGACCTCCCCTAATCACTTTACATGACAGAATCTTAATTCTTGTGAGTACCTCCTAGTCTTTACAGGTACTGGTACGATACCCTCACCCGTTCGATTCCAAGCCATACTTCTACGCTAACTGACGCGCCCTCTTCTTCTCATTAGCCTTTCCTTGAAGGAACAGTGCTGGATCAAATCCATTCTTCGGTAAGCCAGTAATAGAGGAAATCAAGGCAACCGTGACCAGTACTTCTTGATCGATCCACAATGGATCCCCATGGAAGCAGGACAAAAGTTGCTTGACACAAGCATTAACTTTTTCCAAGCACCTGAAATGCGGCATGTTAATCAGTCCTAACAAGCTAACCTAGCGGAGTCTGCATGCCCAGCCTTGTACTTCGTGAGTCGGTAGATGGTGGGTCCCTGCTACATACGGCGCCATTGCAACATCGGGGTACGCCTCCAAATCGTGATCTTCATAGCGCAGGCGCATCAGCGTCGGTCCGATATCCACAGAGCACTCCATCCCAGCTGGGAGTTCGGGCATCTTGACGCTGTACTTCTGCTTCAGGTTAAGTTTTCATGGTGTGGCATCCGGCTGAACAGGAGGGACATACCCAAGTATATCACTGGTGGACTGTCCCAACCATTGGGCAGATGCCCGAACGGGGCGACTGGACTGCCCCACCTGCTCCCTAAATTTACCAACCGCCGCAGACCTAAGCTGTCGGTTACTCTGTGGAGACTCAGAGGGATGACTGCCCCGACACTTCTTAACAACGATGGAATCCCCTACTGGCATGTTGGCGATCTCAACTCCAATATCAGTAGCTCCCGAGGTTACGATGTCGTGCTCGACAACAATCGGATTGAATGGAGACTCCACTTCACTGCTTATTTCAATCGGCTCTGGCTCACCTGGCATACCTCACGACTCCATGTTCGATACCTAACAACAACTATCACAACACTGAACAACAGAACTTCTCACTAATTTTTTAGGATCTTTCGACCAACGCCAGGCCTTCTTTATAGCAGCTACCAAAATCTATCATAATCATGACCAAATCATGCATTAATTTTGACCAAATCTTGTATTAATGACCTAAATTTGTTGGCGATCCGGTCCGCTGATGTACCAAACCCATCATTAATGCCCATTATCTCCTAATAGCCATTTTAACTAAATGTTGGCACGTGTGGCATTTATTGCCGATTTGACGTTGTCGCAATGCTGTCATCTATCGCAAACCAATCCTATCTTGCGGCACAAGCCTCCCTACTTGCGCATGCCTACTTGTAATGGTGTGCCATCCTACCACCAAGAAACCTTCACAATCCTGCCTCTGCATTCATCATCATTTTTTTTATTTTTTTTTCTTGATGCGACTTAGGTATTGCACTTATTCCAAGCCCGACACATAAGGCTTTAGCCTGTGGCCATTTACCATCCTGGGGAGCATCACCCCATCCAACCGCTGCAACTGAACCGCTCCACCTGAAGTAATACTACTGATGCGATATGGACCTAGCCAATTTCGCTGCAATTTCCTTGGATGCTTCATGAACTTGCTGTCATATAATAGCACCAAGCCACCTTGTTGAAACGGTTTATTCTTGATGTGGCGACCGTGCCATTCCTTCTGGCGATCTTTCTCCACAACTTCATGAAATCCTGCAATAAATCGATCTTCCTCCAACTACACTAGCTGCGCTAGGCATTCTTCTAATGCTGTGACATCGTCCATACCTGTAATAGCTGCAACCCGCAGACTTGGAACAATGTATTCCATTGGCATAATTGCTTCCTTCCCATAGACCAAACGAAAAGGTGTCTGACCAGTCAATCATTTACATGTGGTGTGATAGGCCCACAACAACGCTAAAATTTTTAGATCCCATTCATCGCGGTTTGCATTGCACACCTTTGTCATCACATGCTCCAGAACCTTATTGAAAGCCTCCACCGTGCCATTCTCCTGCGGATGATAGGGTGTACTCTTCTTATGCTGAATTTGCAATTCCTCTGTTAATGCGCTGATGGTATGATTAAGAAAGTGGCTACCTTGATCACTCAACAAAATTTTTGGGCAGCCAAAATGAGTAATGACATTATCAAACAAAAATCGAGCCGTCGTTACTGCAGAACAATCAAGTACTAGTTCGGCCTCCGCCCATCGGGTCAAATACTCTGTCACTGTAATGATATATCGTGCACCTGTACGTTTCCCTGCTGGGTTGATGGGTACAACAAAATACACAACCCACTTTTCGAATGGTTGTAATGTGACCTGAGGTAACAATGACATTTCATCACGTCGGGACGGTTTTCCAGTTTGCTGACAAGCATTGCAAGATTGTGCATAATCTGTTGCATCATTATGTAATGTAGGCCACCAAAGTCCTGCCCGCAGCACCTTCCTGGAAGTCGCTCGACCGCCGTAGTGTCCTCCCACAACTCCACTGTGTGCTTTTGCCAATATCTGCGCTTGTTCATGCAGCAAGACACATCTGCACAATATCTCATCAACGCCCAATTTGTACAACTCCCTTGCAATAAGCTAGAAGTCAGCAGCCTTGACAACCAATTGCTTTTTCTGAGAAGTGGTAAAGTCGTCTGGCGCGGTGTCGGTCACCAAAAAATGAAGAATATCATCAAAATATTCATCAGCAGCACCAACTTTAAAGAGTTGCGCATCTGGCAATCCATCCTCAATGTTAGTCAGTTCCTCCCCTGTGTCAATCCATGATAAGTGGTCAGGACAAGCATTCAACCGCCTAGGTTTCACAATGATTTCAAAATCAAATTCCTAAAACAACAGTAGCCAACGACATATCTTCCCCCCCAACACAGGCGTGTTGACCAAGTATTTCAGCGCAGAATGATCAATAAAAATTTTAAAGTGGCCACCCAACAGATAGTGCCTGAAGTTCTGCAATGCATAGACCATGGCCAAACCTTCCCACTCTGTCGTAGTGTAGTTCCTTTCTGCAGAAGGCAGTTTTCGACTAGCGAAAGCAATGGGATGATCAAGGTCTCCTTCACCAAGTTGAGCCAACACAACACCGAGTGCAATCGATGAGGCACCAACATGGACATGGAAATCCTTACTCTAGTCAGGAAATACCAGGATCGGTGCCGATGCCATCTTCTCCTTGAGCGTGTCAAAGCTATCCTGGCATTCCGAGCTCCATTGGCCGCATCCTTTTTCAACAACTTTTTCATAGGGGCAGTAATCACAGCATAACCCCTGATGAACTTGCGGTAGTACCCTGTATGTACCAGAGTTGCGTGCAACTGCTTAACAGTGGTGGGGGGATGCAATCCCAAAATGAGTGCAATCTTGGCCGGATCAACCAACAATCCTTGTTTGCATACAATATGTCCCAACAATATCCCAAATGGTGCACAAAAGATGCATTTATTCAAATTCAACGATATCTGGTGCTATCGGCAGTGCTCAAGCATTAACCGTAGATTGGCTAGATGATCACGAATCAACCCATAAATAGTCCAATCATCCATGTAGACCTGTAGAAAATTATGAATAAAATATTTGAATGCCGCAACAACAACTCGGGAAAATATCACAGGTGCGTTCTTGAGGCCGAATGGCATCACAGTGTACTGAAAACAACCACACTCTATTACAAAAGTTGTCTTAAGGCGATCTTCCTTCGCAATGCGGATCTGATGGTAACTAGAGAACCTATCCATGAAGGAATACATTTCCTGACCACCCACTCCCTCAAGTACTTCATGTTGGCTTGGTTTTGCAACCAAGCTTAGTGCTATGGGCACCTGCTAACTAGTAGCAGCAGTTTCAATAGAAATAAACAACAAATTAATCTAAACTATAATAATCATGGATCTATGCAACAGGAATAAGCAAATAATGGAAATATTTTAAAAACAAGAACAAGAAAATATGAAAGAATAAATTTGTATTGAAAGAATGGGGGCAAGCTAGTGCTTGCAATAATAATACCTCCAAAAGGTAAAGATAGTTGAATGGCTCCAAGGATGAGCAACTCCAATCTCCAATGATCTCTTCTCCAAGGTTGCTTACAATGGCCAAAAACTCAAGGGAGATTTTGGCAGCATGAGGATAGGATAATGGATGGATGGGAAGTGAGGAGCCCCTACCACCTTTTTATAGTTTTTGGTGGTGGGGAATACCATTTGTGGTTTTGGGGAAACCAATGATATTGACCAACATGGTTTAGGTACCTTTTCCCTCCTTTTTCTTTTTTTGAATATTTTTAATATTTTTATTCCCTTTTTAATATTTTTGGGAATTATGGACCCTTTTTTAGGGTTTTTTATGCTTTTTTAAGGAAAAATATTCATTTGGAGTGGAAAAAGGGGTGTATTAAGGTCTTTTGGTGACCTTTTGATGGTTTTAGAGGCTCTGATGGTGAAAAAGTGGACAAATGGGTCATGTGAATAAGGGAATGAGCTAGTGAGCACTTTTTGGGTGTTAACAGATTGCCCCCTGATGTGTGAGGGCAGGAGCTCATCGTATGGCTGATAGACATCATAGTTCTTTTGTATTTTTTCTGGGGTTGGGGGGGGGGAGAAGAGACCGGTTGGAGACTGGAGCCACGGTCCTTGGAAGCTGCAAAAAACAAAAAATATTACATGGCCTCAATATGAATGAGGTATAATCTCTGATAATGGACGAGGCGAGCATTCCCATGCTCGTATCAAGATATAGAACAATAATAACAAATGGGGTCCAAAATATGGGGACCTGAAAGATACATGGCCTCAAATAATGGATGAGGAAGAATCTCAATATATGGACGAGGTGGGCATTCCCATGCTCGTATCCAAATACATAAAGAATAACTGTAAGGCCCCAAAAGGGGGGACCTGTAAGATACATAGAGAACCACTGTGACATCATAAGGGTCCAGAGGGGACACAAATTTGGGATGTACTGCTGGGCTGACCATGTCTGAGCGGAAGAATTGATATACTAAAATAAAAACAGTGCTGCTGATTGTGGACTCAGAGAAACTGATGAGCTGCTGGATCAACGGTACACTGAACTGAAACTGAACTGGGTACTCGAGGAAGCATATAATTGGATGGCTTCTGAATACTATCGCCATGCGCAACCCGGATATCTATAAGAAAATTGTAACTGGTTGTTTCCATAGGTAGACTTGCAAATGTGCTAGAGTCAGGGGAAATCCGGGGTCTTCGACCGATAACTGAAGGGATATAAACCCTACGCGATTCTCAACGATGTGATCAAGGTGTTGGAGTCGAGCATGTGAGAAACAACCACTCAGAGAAGCAATGATGACTCTTCTCAAAGTGGTCCATAGGCACTCACCCTAAATGGTGATGAGTCCAAGACGTAGGGACCTCTGGGTCTATCCTATGGAATAGAGGGGCTGTCGTCGACAGAGGGAGACCTGCAACTAATAAGGCAATGATGTTTTCTTAATAGGAGCACAAGGTGGTGAACCGAAGTGTGAAAGTACTGATGGTAGAACTGACATACCTGTGGGGATGGGAAGTAACTGGGTCATAAAGTGGGTAGACTCAAACTTCCTTTGTTCAGAGCATGATGACATGGTCGACCTGGCAGCATAGGGGACTGACTTGTAGGGTGGAGACCATTGCTTTTAGGGACTGAAGGGTATGTATTGACTCTGTGGGGGTCGAGCTGATGGGTGCTGTCGAGGGATTCTCAGGGTGACATACTGTAGAATGCTCTGAACAAAGGCGACCAAGAATGGTGAAGCTTCCATGTGAGAAGATGTGATCTATCGTGTTGCCGAGAAGCACCATTGATTCCTTCTTCGTAGTTTTAATGAGCTCCAAGAAGGGATAAAAGTGTGCTCTGAAATGGTACTGTCATGTGGATTTTCTGAGCCCAGGACTGTTCATGCTCATGGTTGCTTTCATGTTTAGAGAGTCTAAAAGCGGTAAGTGGACTCTATTGGTGTTCTTTTTCGTAAGTTAGTCTCCAAGGCCCGAAAAAGCATAAAATGATGCAAATGGAGAACTCTTCTAGCCGATGTGACTAGAGTATTCCTTTTTCGTAATTAGTCTACAAGGTCCGGAAAAGGGGTAAACTTATACCAGGTAGACGCCCTTTCAGATACGTTTAGCGAGCATGAAAGGAAGCAAGGTTGCTCGGCGTTCTTTTCATTGTTTTAGGAGTCAGAAAAGAGCTTAACAGAAACTCCCTAAGTGCCTTTTTCGTAAAAGGGATTGCTCGGCCCGAAAAAAGGGGTAAAACTATACCGAACAAAAAGGGATTGATGAGAGAGAGAAAAGGTCTCAAGCACCATCATGAGTGCAGAAAAATGGATCTGGTGACATAAAGATTGTCAAAAAGGGGCCACAGCCAATGTGGCATGCAAATCGAGGCGACGAGGGGGCACAGGAAAACATGCCCAAAAAATCTAGAGGTGAGAGCGAGAAATGATCTCAAGCATCATCACGAGCGCGGAAATATGAATCCGGCCGTGCAAATGGTGCGAAAAATAGGATCATAAGGACTCCAGAATGGTCAAAGCAAATAACTAGGTTAAAAAATGGCTACAAATAAAGGTGAGCCCACCAAGCCAAGGATGCAGTGGTGGGGAGAAATGATGACCTGCGGGGGGAGAAATGATGACCCACGGGGGGAGAATACTAGGTGTATCAAATCAAATCGAATATACAAGTGATATGTGACCTCAAAAAATGGTTAAGATCATGCATGTGAAGAAGTCAACAGGGTTAATGACCTGCCCCCATGCTATGTGCATGGGGTTTGTGATTGTGGATCACATATGTGTTGGTTTGAACGATGAGATCATTGAGGTGTTGAGATAGAGATGATGGAGAAGGTTCAAAATGATTGATCATGCCCCCTATCCCGGGGTCGAGGTAATCTATTATGCCCCCTAACTCAAAGGTGTCAATGTGGTGCAGATGTTGTCTCAGAGAGAGATCAATAGGGCATTGAGCAACTGCTGGCAGGATGTTATACCATGAGGCTGTTGGCCGTGGTGGCCTACTGAAGTGATGATATGATGATGGGGAATTCCCTTTATGGGGTGGATGCCCCCAGTATCTCCGACAAGAATCACGATGATGATGAGTAGGCAAGGTTTTGGGCCTGCCCCCATGTTGTGGACATGTGGTTTCCTCGTCGATTTGAAAGGGTTGAACATGTGGTTCGGAGGTATCAATGGAAGGGGTCGACCGGACAAAGGGATCTCCATTCTAAAGCACGTAAATTGTGTTAATATCTTCTGAGGAGGAAGATGGTGGGGGAGGAATTTCCTCAATGAGAGGGGGGGATATCTCAAGGTCGACGTTATTCATCTCGTACAAGGATGCTCTGTAATATGGGATATCAGGACAGTGATGTGAGTAATGGCCGTAAATACCGCATATCGCACAAGGGTGGTTGGTACGCAATGATTTATCACGAGGCTTGGGGTTTGGGCCGAGTTTGACAACCGGGAGGTTGGGGTCATCGTCAAGCATTTGCATGTGTTCCTGTAATGCAGGTAATTGTGGACATTGATGAGTTGGATGGCCTAACTCATCGCACAATGAGAATTTAGGAGGAGTACGAAACACGGGGGGAGGTTTAACTGCTTTTGGAGGGGATACCGCAGTGAATGTTTGTGGGCCTCTTCCCCCAGTGGGCTTGATAAGAGGAGGGGGATTCGTTGAGGACGAAGGGATTGTGACACCGGGAGGTGGTTGACTAGTGGTGACAATGGGTTGCACCGGTTGTAGGATAACAGTTGGAGTCGGTGGGGGATTTGGAGCCAGTAAGTACCATACGGGTATCCCTAATGTTAAGCCAGGAAGGTTGAGTGTAGCCATTACTAGTGAACTGACAACTCCAGCGAATGGGAACAAGAACGGGATAGTGTGAATTGGCATTGTGCCAATATGTGTAGGCACTGTGGGTGTTTGTGTATTGTGGGAAAGGGTACATAGGTCAGATATGGCGGTTGCGGGTGGCGGGGGTGGAATGGCTTGGAAGGTTGAGGTCATTGGTGTATCCGAGTAAAGTCCGGGTCCCACAGAGGACACAAACGAGGTGGTTGCATTAGAAACGGGTTGTTCAACCATGGGGAGAACATTTTCGGGTGCAGCGGGGGCATTGGGAGCATAGTAGGTGAGTTGATCGATCTTGACCACGCGTCCGTCATGGGGGAACATCATGGATGAAAAATGGATGAGGCGACCGCTTTCATGGCGTACATGTAGTTGCGGCCAAGTAAGAGGTTATAATCGAGTTGGGCATTGATAACCTCTATGTCGATGAGCACAGTTTTACCACCCAACTGGACGGGGACCTTGGGTAGTAGACCTTGGGGTTGAGCTGACCGGCCGTCGTAGGCTCGCAATGCAGTGGTGGATTGCTGGAGAGTAGGGGATCCCAACTTCTGCCAAACGAATGTGGACATAACGCATGTAGAGGCACCTTCATCGATGATACATCGATGGATGACAAGATTCCGAATGGAAACAGAAACTTGGACTGCTATGGTGGAAGGCAAATGTGGTTCAGACTGGTCCAAATCAAAGGCCATCAATTTCGAATCATTTGGGTCAGTCGCCCCAATGGCGGAAAGTAAAGTCTTGCACTGTGAAGGATAGTTTTTCAAGACTTCTAACGCAGACATGGCTGCGGGAGACAGAGCTAAGTCATCTACAATGTTGTAATTTGACGCAGCCCGTGCATTGGGGTTGTTGTTGATATGATGAAGTGGGAAGCGAGGTGCTTTAGGGGCACCATCGAGTGGAACCGGAGGTATACGTAACGTCTGATCAGTGGGATGAACGTTAGTATCCTTATCGGCGGGGAGGGCTTATGAGGTCAGGCCATATTGGTTCCAACGGGTTTGGATGTTGACATCGGCAGTTGACATCATCAACAAGTGGTGAGTACCTGAATCTAACATTGGTTGATCAGGAGCGGCATAAGTGATCTGTTGTGGTGGTGCGTTTCCCTATGGGGGAGCTAACGGCTGAGTGTTTACCACCCCTTGGGTTGGAAAGGGGTTTTGTAGCACTAAAGGTTGATGTTGAGGTGGTGGAGGGCTGGGTGGTGCCTGAGGAGCCACCTGCCCTTGACGATGGGCGTCATCAGTCCAGAGTTGCCGAGCGCGCTCCAAATGTGGGCAAGCGTGGGTATAATGGCCATAGACCCCGCAAATAGAACAAGGATGGTTTGTTCATAAATTAGTATTTTTGGCTTGCTTGGGCAGCTGATCAGGGTTCTGATGAGCAGGTGCAGCGTTATTATTTTGTGGAGGATGGGGAGGTGGTGGACCTTGGTTTTGGTGTTGATTGTTGCCGCAGTTACGTCCTCTTCCACGGTTTGGTTGCCCACCCTGGTTGCGTTGGTTATTTTGGTATTGGGGATGATGTTGTTGTGCGTACACATGCCCTTGAGCATTGGGGGGATTCTGGGGAGCCGCAGGTGCGGGAGAAGGTTGCGATGGATAATATGTTGTTGGGGCTGGAGGTGGTCCAGTCGCCTGTTGGGGTTGTTAGTAACCCTGAGCTATTGGAGGTGTTGGATTAGCTGTTGCAGCTTGTTGTGGGTAATGCATCGGTTGTGGTGGGAACTGAATGGGGTTCTGGGTGGCAGGTTGGTTATAGTGTGTAGGAGGTACATATGCCGATGGCGCTTTACCATAGCAATGTTGTGGACAAGAGGGTCCATGAATGTGATGGGTCTGGTTTGTTGGAGCATAAGAAGTTGTCGTTCCGGAACTAGATGTAGCCCTAGAGAGGTCTGGGGCGTGTATGGTACTCACCATGCTGAAAGGTTTAGCTTGTGGTGTGATTTGGCCAATAATGCCATCAACGGCATGTGATGCCCCCGGCGCGTCATCGCGTGAAGAGTCGCCTCGTGGGGCATCTGGTATGATTGTGTAAAGATAACCTGACTGGGCGTAAATGAGGTCAAATTGTTGGGCTTTGAGGATGGCCTCTTCTTCGGACTGGGGTCGTTCGAATGCCACATCCTTGGCAATGAGAGGGAGGAGGGATTTTAGGAACCAATCTAAGAAGATACGGTCGTCTAACTTGATTTTGCAGAGGCTTCGACGTCGATGCCACTCATGAATGTGTTCAGTGATGTGAGTGGCCATGTTCTGTCTGCAAGACAATAGGATCTCGACTCCTGCATCATAGCGGACAGGTAACTGAAAGAACTTCAGGAAGGTGGAGGCGAGGGAGGTAAAGGTGGCATGGGTCCCATGGGGCTGCTCGATATACCACTTAGCTGCAGAGCCAGTGAAGGTGCGTTGTAACAGACGGAGGCGGACAAAGTCGTCCACTATGGAGTTGGAAGAACACCATAAATGGAAGGACATAATATGGTTCTGGGGGTCCTCACCTACCTTGCCCTAAAACTTAGGGATGTCGGAGGGGAGTTTGGTGGGCATGGGAGGCCATGTGGGGTTGTGCCTGATTTGGTCATTGGTTAGCCTGGATAAGTCTGGTAAGTTCAGACTTGCCATGTAAAGCAAACTAGCAGACAGGTGTGTTATAGGAACTGGGACATAACTAGTAATGCTGGCATTGTGCAGTGGTCCAGTCGTCCCTAAAGGTATGCTAGGTATTGAAGGTATATGACCTCCAACTGTTGTAGATTGGTGTGGGATGGCATTTCCAAGTGCAACGTGGGTTACACCGGGGTTAGGGATAGTACCAGAAACTCCTGGGATCTGGGTTGTAGTAATCACGGGTGGTGTGATTCCTATGTTGGGCATACCTATAACAGGTGGTGGTCCTGTGTTGGGCATTCCTAAAGGTGTAGTGCCCCCTATATTAGGCATGTCTAGAGGGGTGGTTGTTGCCATGGATGGCACAACAGTAGAAGGGTTAGTGGATGTATCTCCTATAGTGCTGGTGAAAAGTGGGTCGTATTGTGTTCCAGCCATAATGGTGGTTGGTGGTAATACAGTGGGGTTTTCGGATTCAGCCTCAGAATCTGATGTGAAGTGAGGCGTGTTAGAATCAAATGACGCTATGTTTGTCCGATGACATGTTGGGTCAAGGGATAAGGCTCTACGTCGGTGATGTGGAGAGCCAAGCAGACTGAACTATGGGGGTTCACCCTGAAGACGACGAGATCGTCTAAAATTCTCAATGGTGAGAAATATGTTTTGTTTAAAAAATGTTTGAGTATCAGGTGGTGATATATAAAAAAATCAAAACCCTAATGCAACCAAGAGTGCAAAAAGGGGAGTGAAAACAAAGGCTCTCAAGCCAAAAAATCAACCTCAAAAGGCACTTATTATAGCAGCTGTGCTATAATAAGTGGAGGGATATAATAAAAGTGGTCAGAATACCAACATGCAAACAACTTCTAGAAAAAAGAGGTGCTACTAGACCAAAGGTGGATTGTATCATGCAAATAGCTAATTAAAAGTATTGTGAGTCAACAAACTATATTCTCTGCAAGGTGATGAAATCCAAGTCAGACAATATTGAGTGTTAAGTCAACGGATAGATATCCCCCTACCGGGAGGGACACCGGGTAGTCAATCCTAAAGAATGGCAACTAGAATACTCCGTTCATGACACGTTCAAAAAAGGTAAATCTGTCGTTTGGTCGTTTAACCGCAATATCCCAATACAGGGATATCCCGAGAACTGCGAATGGTAGCCTTCGGTTACTGAATGGATTTCGGTATTCCACTCAGACTTCCGGAACCATCCTCGCGAATTCAACCCTCCTAGGGGAGAGGCCTTCTGATAAGCTGGTTGTGACCGTGCCAAAAAATACTAGGAGATTTTAGGTTCCCTAAAGGACAACAACTATGTCTCAGATGTAATAATTGAGGGGTGTTATTGGAACACCTATCCCCTCAACTCTACCTATCTACAAAGTTCTTTTAAATGTTCCCCAAGTGGGGTTAAAAGTTGGTTGGAATTAGGGTAACTTTTAAGGCTTAGTTCAATTATGTGTTTGAGTGGGTGCACGTGTGGTATTTCAAACTGAAATTGAAAAAATGTAAATGCTTTTCAAAAAACAAAGGATCTTTGAACTAGGAAAGCAAATACTTTAATTACTTCAAGAAATAAATGGATTTCTTTTTTCTTAACAAAATTGCTATGGGCAAAATATGAAGGAAGTAAACAGTAATACTTTTATTTAGATAAAATGCAAAATAAAGCCTTCTTTGATTTCTAAAAAATATTGGTAAAAAGACTTTGTTTAAAAGAGCATTTGAAATAGTAAAAATATTGCTCAAATAATGCAGGAATTTAATACTGTAAAAAAGCTAAGTGGGCAGCAAATACAGCAGAAAATTAATTTTTTAAACGGTTCAGCCGAATGGAAAAAATTGGCATCGCGGGTTTTGACAGAACAGCTGCGATGGACCGTGCAGTTTTCTGGCGCACAGTCGCAATGTGCAGCGCGGTATTTCGACGCACAGTCGCGATGAGCCGTGCGGAAAATGGCCGCGAAGCCGCGATAAGCGGCGCGGAAAATGGCCGCAAAGCCATGATGAGCCACGCGGAAAATGGTCGCGAAGCCGCGGTGAGTAGCATGGAAAAAATCCGACAAGTCGTGATGAGCCGCGCGACTGTCTGGCAAAAATCCGCGAGGCGAAAGCCGTACGTGGACGCCGAAAAACGAACCCAAAAATTGACGATTTCGGGCTGTTAATGGAAATAGATGGGGCCAAGATCTAGAGCAGCAATGGATCTGCTGTCTAGGATGGCAGATCTATGGTTTTAAAGGATAAAAACTAATAAAAAACTAAGATTTAAAGCAAAATTTGAGATTATTGTTCAAAGCCAGCGGAGTCGCCAAAAACTATTGGCTTGGTTTTGCAACCAAGCCTAGTGCTATGGGCACCTGCTAACTAGTAGCAGCAGTTTCAATAGAAATAAACAACAAATTAATCTAAACTATAATAATCATGGATCTATGCAAGAGGAATAAGCAAATAATGGAAATATTTTAAAAACAAGAACAAGAAAATATGAAAGAATAAATTTGTATTGAAAGAATGGGGGCAAGCTAGTGCTTGCAATAATAATACCTCCAAAAGGTGAAGATTTTTGAATTGCTCCAAGGATGAGCAACTCCAATCTCCAATGATCTCTTCTCCAAGGTTTCCTACAATGGCCAAAAATTCAAGGGAGATTTTGGCAGCACGAGGATAGGATAATGGATGGATGGAAAGTGAGGATCCCCTACCACCTTTTTATAGTTTTTGGCGGTGGGGAATACCATTTGTGGTTTTGGGGAATCCAATGGTATTGACCAACATGGTTTAGGTACCTTTTCACTCCTTTTTCCTTTTTTGAATATTTTTAATATTTGTATTCCCTTTTTAATATTTTTGGGAATTATGGACCCTTTTTGAGGGTTTTTTATGCTTTTTTAAGGAAAAATATTCATTTGGAGTGGAAAAAGGGGTGTATTAAGGTCTTTTGGTGACCTTTTGATGGTTTTAGAGGCTCTGATGGTGAAAAAGTGGACAAATGGGTCATGTGAATAAGGGAATGAGCTAGTGAGCACTTTTTGGGTGTTAACACTTCATCAGTAAATGGTGTTGGAAACGGATCATGTAAGCAGGCATCATTCAACTTCTGCAAATCAACACAAATGTGGATCTCCCTAGTTTTCTTATCCTGTACTACCATAGGACTGATCCATTCAGATTCTTCGACAGGTTCAATAATACCAGCCTCCAACATACGATCTAGTTCCTCCTTGACCTTCTCCTTATGTCGTGGATTCAATCGATAGGGTCGCTGTCGGACTGGCTTAGCATCTGGTTTCAAAGGAATCTTTATTTCTCCTAAGTCGCCTAGGATCCCTTTCATCTCAAAAAACTTCGTAGGAAACACGTCTTGAAACTCATGAAGTAACTCAGTGATCTTGCTCATAGTTTCCTCATCCCAATAATCCCCTACATTAGCAAACTTGGGGTGATCTTCGGTGCCGATATTCATCTTGCAAAGTTGTAGTGGTTGATTAAACGAATTGCTAGGCGCTTCCGGTGGCACCACATTGCGACTTCCTTCTGACTCAAGAATATTAACATTCCGGGGATCATCATCATCTGCTGGCCCACTAGTGAGATTAAAACACTCCATGAGAGATTGCATCTAACCATAAGTGTGCGGATCCACCGAGTAAGGCATTGGAATGACCTGAAGGACCATATCATGAATAAGGTGCAGTGCATTGTTTACATGAGGGTTGGGATCAGCAAATGTGAATGTATGAGTAAAACAGACTATAAGTTCTCCCCAGGTTGCAATTTCTCGCCGCAACTCAGCTGCAGTGTACTAGGAGCATGGCATCTCATCTAAGGTGTGGATAAAAGCATGGACCCACTCATCTCCAGGTCGCGCAATCCATAACCGTTGGCATTCCATCACATGATCATTGGGATTACTCCAACCATTGTATTTCCCAATATGATAGACTTCTGTATCACCAAACCGAACCATCATCAACCATTGACACTGTGGCCAACCATCAATAGAGTTCTTGTGTGTCGCCCACCAGCGTGGTGGGGCAGCCTTCAGTGCCTCCTCCAATGCTAGCAACTGCTGTGGTTCCGAAACCCATGCTTCAAACGCTATCAAGAAGTCGGTTAAACTAGGAAACCCTTCATAGACAGGTAATTGGACTGTTTCTGTCGCAAAACAACATAAAGACTTCGTCACCAGGCCACATTTCCGGAACGATACCCCATGCAACCGGTTCTGCCAATTTTCTAATGCATCATTAGAGTCCGAGGACGCAAAGTTCTCACTGCGCCACTCTAGCTCACCGTTGGCAGTCGGATGAATATAGTCTTCAAAAATATTGAATTCATGGTCCCATCTAATGGGATCATCCTCTTTGACAGGCTCAATGTATCATCATCCTTCAGCTGGATCCAACAAGGCTATGACTCTGAAGTCCCGATTTTCAAATGTCATCATACGCTGCTTGAAGTTGATGGTAGCACCACTGTCGTTAGCCTATCCTATCCCCAATAGCGTAGGATAGGAGCTTCCTCCCTCAACTACTTCGATGACATCAAAGTCAGCATACGTCTTCATACCTTCAATATCAACCGATAACCACGGAACTCGCCCAATGGGTGTGACCTTTGCATGGTTAGCTAATCAGAGCTGTACAGGAGACCAGCTCAATGGGGGACTCCCCATCTTCTTCCACGCGTACTTGGTTAAGATGTTAACATCCGAACCAAGATCAAGAATAACAGAGTTGACATCATACTCCCCAATCTGAATATTCATCCGCATTTCCTTACAAGTTTTCCATCGCTGAAGGGAGTTCACTGCAGACTCCTGTCGTCCTTTTGTGAATCGCTGTAACCATCCCTCAATAACAAGTAATGCAGCGAGGTCTCGAGCTAACAACAGACTGTTGATGCATATGTAACTTCAGAATGTATTATATATATATATTTATTGTACTCTTATAGAGATGTGTTGTACCTCTATACGGAAGTGTCGTCATTTGTATTAATAAGTGTCGCAAGTGGTTTATCTTGCTGATGGGTTATTAGACCACCTGATGTGGGTGTCGACCCAGTTTTAATGTAATTGGGGTTATTAGGCTGAGTTAGACAAGTCGGCCCCATAAGTATTTAGGTAGGTTAGGACAAGTATAAATAGAGGATCGGGATCCTCTATTTAGATCATCTCATTACTCATACTTCTCTCACTCGGAAAGTGGCGCACATTGAAGTAGGAGGATCAAGATGCTAGTGGAGGTCTATCTATTATACTTGGGTTGTACTTGATTGTACTTGTGGCTCTATCTATCTCTGAGGAAGTTGTGGGGTTTTTCACCTTAGGGTTTTCCCCACGGAAACTCTGTGTGTTCTGTATCTCATGCTTTTGATTCTTATGATGCTTTACATGCTTGTTATGATTGATATGCATTGATATACTGTACATGTTATTCTCTCAGTAAAGATCCTAGAGTTTATTGAATTAATGCTCAAAAATTAACATGGTATCAGAGCTAACCTGAGAAGAAGACATTATGTAGTGGCTGAAACCAGGGTTTCTTGTTTATTGGGTTTCTCTCCACAGATTTTAGAAAAACAGTATAGTAGATTGACTCTACTCATAAAGGATAATCTATCTGTCTAATCAGAATTCAATTTTGAGCTTTTTAAGTTTTGGCCCTAAAAATTAGGGTTCCTAAAAAATAGGAATTTCTAAAATCGGAAGACACAGCTGGAAGCTCCTTGGAAAAATCGAAGTTTAGAGCTTTGGATCAAGATTTTTGGCTGGGTAGAACTCCGGGAATCTCAAACCCTAATTCAGGGTCCTCCTTAGTGAATCTGAAAAGACTCAAAGGCATTTATGAAGGGTGAAACTTTGCAAAATTCAAATTCTGAGTGTACTAGGCTGATCAGCTCATCAAGGCGCATCTTTCTATCCTTTCAGAAAGTTGAAATTCACATTTTGGGGTTTCTCTAACAAACCCTAATCTGGGACCAGATCCAATTTTCAGCAATTCAAAGTGGTAAGACCTAAATCTTTTATTTCCATTTGAGTTTCTCATTAAAGATGTCTCACCACACTAAGCTTGAAGACAAGCTTGAAGGAGATGATAACTTCCTAGCCTGGAAGTATAGGATTGGGTTAATCCTAGAAGAGAATTAGTTGGACTCATATAGAAAAGAAGAGGTCCCTATCCCAGAGGATGAAGAGGCTAAGATCTTGCATAAGAAGAACTTGGTCAAGGCAAAGAGGATCATTGCTGATTCTATTAAGGACCATCTTATTCCACATGTGTCATCTCTAAAGACACCCAAAGCTATGTTTGATTCCCTAACCAAGCTATTTGAAGGGAAGAACATAAATTGGAAGATGACTCTGCGGAATCAATTGAAAGGGGTCAAGATGTTGAATGGAGAAACCATTCAATCTTATTTCTCCAAAGTCTCTCAAATCAAGGAACAACTTGAAGCTGTAGATGAAGTGGTGGAGAATGGAGAAATTGTGATGACCACTCTGAATGGCCTACCTAGGTCATGGGATTCCTTTATTCAAGGGATCTATGCTAGAAAGAAGTTAATCTCCTTTAGTAAACGGTGGGAAGAATGTTCTCAAGAAGAGGCTAGGCTTGTAGCTTGAGAAGAAAAGATGGGAAGTGAAGACCAAGCTCTTGCATCTCATACCAAAAGAAGCAAACCCAAGAAGGATCATTCTCATTTCAAGAGATCCTATCACAACCATCAAAAGAATAAGAAGGGTATAAAATGATTCACATGCAATGAAAAGGATCATTATGCTTCAGAATGTCCCAAGAACAAAAGGGACAACAACAACAACAACAACTTCAACAAGAAGAAGAAGGGAAACAAAAGAAGGTACCATGCTCATGCTGCTGAAGATGATGAACCCCCAAAGAAGAAGGCTAGAGAAGAAAGTGATGATGATGACTCATCAAGTGAAGAAGAGTATGTTCTAATCTCTACTCTCACAGGTATTATTTCCCATGGTTGTAATGATTAGCTTATTGATAGTGGGGCTTCCAAACACATGACTGGGTTTATAGAATCTTTTGTAAATCTATCTGAACATGAGTCACCCCACAAAGTGAAACTTGGGGATGACTATCAATACCCCATCAAAGGAAGTGGTGAAGCCTCCTACAACCTAGATTCTGGAAAATATTTGAAGATGCAAAAGGTATGAGGGTTGCATTTGTTGATGGCCAAGTCCTAATGTGGCCAAAAGGTAAAACTATTGATGATGCAGTAGTGATTGGAGAACAAGAGGGAGGTTTGCATAAATTGAAGGGTCAACCTGAACATGCCATGGTGCATGATTCCATGGAGCCAAGTGAACTTTGGCATAGAAGACTTGCACACATGAACTACAGGGCATTACCAATTGCAAGTAAGGATGTAGAAGGTCTTCCTGAAATCAAGACCAAGCATGAAGGTGTCTGCAAAGGATGTGCAAAAGGAAAGAACATAAAGAAGGAATTTCCAAGCAGTGAAAGCAAGGCTAAAGCAATCTTGGAAATCATCCACTCCGATGTATGCGGTTCGATGTCATCCAGTTCTCTGAGTGGGTATGCTTACTATGTCTCTTTTATTGATGACTTTTCCAGGAAGACTTGGGTTTACTTCTTGAAGAACAAAGATGAAGTGTTTGATAAATTCAAGGAATTCAAAACCTTGATGGAGAACCAAACTGATAAGAAGATCAAAACATTCAGATCCGACAATGGTGGAGAATTCACTTTAGGTGAATTCAAGAATCTATGCAGTGATTCAGGGATTAAGAGGGAGTTGACTACTCCTTACAATCCACAACAGAATGGAGTTGCAAAAAAAAAGAATCGAACAATCATGGAAGAAGCAAGGGCAATGCTGCATGACCAGGATCTACCCATGCATCTATGGGCAGAGGCAGCTAGGACAGCTGTATATGTGCAGAATAGAACACCACACAAGATATTGGACAACAAGACACCAGAAGAGGTCTTCTCTGGTAAGAAACCTAATGTCAACCATCTCGAAATATTTGGTTGTCCAGTTTATACACATGTCCCAAAGGAAAAGAGGACCAAGCTAGATCCTTCAGGAAAGAAGGGTATCTTGGTGGGTTACAGTGAAAGCTCGAAGGCTTACAGAATATACTTTCCAGGGTTCAAGAAGATCGATGTCAGGAGGGATGTGACATTTGATGAAAATTCAACATTCATCAAATCAAGAAAGACACCAATTGAAGATTATGAAGAACCTAAGGAAATTAGATTTCAAGACACTACAATGACTGAAGCAATTCCAAATATTGATCGTGAAATTGAAGATCCACAAGAACCTATAGATCCACCCCGTGAGAATAACTCTCACAAGAGGAGACCTGCATGGGCTAGAGATCTCATTCAAGATGCAGAAAGATTTGGCATTCCAGAAGAAGAACACAGAGCAAAGAAGAGAACCAGATCTCACACCAGCTATGTTGCTTTACTCTGTGATATCTTAAACAAAGAACCTTCCATTTATGAAGAAGTAGCGGAAAAGAAAGAATGGAAGGATTCCATGGTTGAAGAATACCAATCAATAATGAAGAATGATGTTTGGGATGTTGTTCCAAGACCTGAAGGGAAGTCTGTTGTAGCTTCCAAATGGATCTACAAGATCAAGCATGGTGCAGATGGCAGCATAGAAAAATACAAGGCCAGATTTGTAGCTAGTGGCTTCTCTCAGAAAGAGGGAATAGACTATGAAGAAACTTTTGCTCCTGTAGCCAGGTACACTTCCATCAGATTAGTACTTGCTCTAGCTGCAGTGATGAAATGGAAAATACACCAGATGGATGTCAAGACAACTTTCTTGAATGGTGTAGTTGAAGAGGAAGTATATGTGGAACATCCACTTAGTTTTGAAACACATGACAGGGAATCATATGTATGCAAATTGAAGAAAGCCTTGTATGGCTTAAAACAAGCTCCTAGAACTTGGTATGGTAGAATGGACAGTTTCCTAGCTAGTTTAGGCTTTACCAAAAGTAAAGTGGATTCCAACCTTTATTACAAGGTTGAGGAAGGTAGTCTGGTGATACTACTCTTGTATGTAGATGATCTATTTGTAACAGGTGAAGATAGAGTGATTGCTGATACAAAGAGGAAACTTGCTGCCGAGTTCAAGATGAAGGACTTGGGATTGATGCACTATTTTCTAGGTATGGAGGTGTGGCAGAGTGCAAATGGAATATTCCTTGGACAAGGGAAGTATGCAGTAGAGATCCTGAAGAGGTTCGGGATGATGGACTGCAAGGCCATGGCCACACCTATGGCATCGAACCTGAAGCTTTTGTGTGATGCTTCATCTGAGCCGGTTGATGTCACCATGTATCATCAGATGATTGGGTCCTTGATGTACCTGACAAACACGAGACCAGATATTTGCTTTGCTGTGAACACATTGAGCCAGTTCCTGACGGATCCGAGGAGTGTTCACCTGGTTGATGTAAAGCATATTCTGAGGTACCTGAAGGGTACAGTTGACTATGGGCTCAAGTATGATGAGAATCAAAAGTTTAACCTTCAGGGTTATGTTGATTCAGATTGGGCAGGCAGTGCTGCAGATAGGAAGAGCACTTCTGGGTGTTGCTTCAGTATGGGATTAGGTGTGATCTCTTGGTTTAGCAAGAAGCAGTCCTGCGTAGCATTAAGTACAGCCGAGGCAGAGTATGTTGCAGCCTGTTCGGCTAGTTGTGAGGCAGTGTGGCTTCGGAAGCTACTGTCAGAGTTATTTGATCTACCGCTAGAGCCTACTAGTATCTTTCGTGACAACCAGAGTTGTGTGAAGCTATCTGAGAACCTGGTGTTCCACGACAGGTCGAAACACATAGAGATCAAATATCACTATATCAGGGATATAGTGCAGAGAGGAGCTGTGAAGCTCCTATATGTTGCAACGGACGAGCAGATTGCAGATGTGCTGACGAAGCCACTAGCCAGAGTGAAGTTCGAGTACTTTAGAGAGAGGCTTGGTGTTCTTCAGATCGATGACACTTCGAGGAAGAAGTGATGGATACATTTGTTGAAGCCATTCCAAGCATGTTGGAAGGAGGATCCTTCACATGGATATGGATATAAGCGCTGGATGATGAGCATCAGGATGATGTTCTAGTTTCTTTTCTGTATGATCAGTTGGATCATTTATGTATGTATGCATCATGTTGATGTTGGATATGATCAGTTGGATAATTTATGTATGTACGCATCATGTTGATGCTGGATATGATCAGTTGGATCATTTATGTATGTATGCATCATGTTGGATGCTGGATATGATCAGTTAGATCATTTATATGTATTTGTATATGCATCATGTTGGATGCTTGGACCATGTATCTATATATGTATCAGGTGGATACTGTGTATGATCAGGTAGATCATGTTTATTGATATATATCAGGTAGATACATTGTATGATCAGGTGGATCGTCTATCTGTGTATGTATCAAGTGGATACATTGTATGATCAGGTGGATCATGTATGATGATATGTATCAGGTAGATACTTGGTATGCATTAGGTGGATGCATTGTATGATCAGGATGATCATGGATGATGAGCTTCAGGATGTTGCTCCAGATGACATGCATCAAGACGATGCAGTGATGATGATCAGGATGATCATGTGTACATCATGATTGTTAGGAACCCATGTATTTACTTTGTTAGTATGCTGTTGTTGGACGCATATGCTTTGTAAGTCGTCCCGTAGTATTTGTTGATCAATAGTTTGTGTTATTGTTGTTGGTGCATATGCTTTGTAAGTCGCCCGTAGTATTGTTGATCCATATTTTGTAATGGCCCATGGTTTCGACCCATAGTATTGGCGCCTAGAATTAGTATATAAGTGTGTGTTGAGACCTATGAAGGCACCATGAAGTTATTTGTATTGAGCTTTCTCATAGGAGGTTGCCCCCTCGAAGTGGCCCGTGATCAATATAAAAGTGATTCTGAGTTCTGTCATTTCTGCTATTTCGCATATTCGTATTAATTAATTGTTGCAGGTGCCTCACATCTGGTATCAGAGCACTTTCTTGGGCTCGTTGGGTGAAATTTCTGCCAAATTTTTTTTCGCATCTGTTGCAGGTTCGGATTTGGGAATAATCCCTATCCGCTTAATTGTGGGAAGTACTTGGGAATAAGCCCTAAAACTCATTGTGAGGAGTACCATAGGAACCCTGAAGTAGCTGGCCCATTGAGAGGACCTGCCAGCGAAAAGGGCAATGACCCCTACCTGATTGACTAGTTCCCACCCATGAGGTAAACCAAGCGCTATCTTTTGTGGCAAAGCGGTTATCAGTTTTACCTGAGCCGTGGAGTGAGGGGTACTGCCCCAATACGCAAGCTGTCAGACAACATTGGTGGCCGAGTGAAACCCCTAAACTGTTAGGAAGTCGCACATACCTGGGGTCCATATCTACTTTCAGCTGAACTATTGTCGATCACTACTGTGCCGTTCAGATCCATTTTGCAAGTCATTTCAGATCCAGCCGCTTTCAGTCCATTCGGCACTGTTCCAGATCCCTTCCGATCCGTAGCCGCTCTAGTCTTAACAAAAAAAAAAAAAAAACCTGGTTATGGTTGTCACCTGTGCAGGAGCAAAAAAAAACCTGGTTATGGTTGTCACCCGTGCAGGAGCAAAAACCATGGAGGAAGCACTTGCAGCCATCCAAGCCAAACTCTAGGATGTGGATGAAAAATTTCTCGGCCTCCATCTGGAACATTTAGCTATGAACAACAAAATGATGCCATCCTAAAGGATGCCATCAGTGGTCTAAAGGATGCCATCCTCTCTGAGGTCAAAATGTTCTGTCCCAACACAATGATGGAAGCCCTCGGGTTGGCTAAGTTGGCAGAAGACAAGATTGCATCCCAACAACGCTCCAAGCCCACTTTTGTTCCCTTCCGAAATATGGGTTCTCAGCGACCACCTATACCGCAGGCTCCTCGACCGACTCCTATCAAGCGTTTATCTGAAACAGAGATGCAAGCACGCAGAGAAAAGGGGCTTTGCTATAATTGTGATGAGAAATTCACTCGGGGACATAGATGTGTTCAGCAAAAGCTCTATCTCTTGGATGTGGAGTCTCCGCCTGCCTCTGAAATTGGTGACGAAGATCCAGAAACACTGGATGCTCCGGTCGACATTCAGGAACCGCCTATTGACCCTCCGTCTCAGGATGACTAGCTAGAGATATCTCTCCATGCTTTAGCTGGAATCACCACCCCCCAAACAATGTGGGTCAGGGGTTACTTCAAGAAGCTTCCTCTTACAATACTCATTGATTCTGGTAGCACTCATAATTTCATTGACCCTCGGATCGCCAAACAAGCTGATTGTTTTATTCATCCTTGCTCCAACTTTGAAGTCATGGTTGCCAATGGGGGCACCTTACCTTGCAAAGGGAAGTGCCGAAATGTGCGTATCTCTATGGGAGATTATACCTTGCGCTCTGACATGTTTGCCTTGCCCTTAGGCGGATTTGATGTGGTTTTGGGCGCTCAATGGCTATGCACACTTGGCCCTATCTTATGGGATTTTGCTGAACTTTGGATGCAGTTTTCCCTCAATGGACAAAAACACACATTGACAAGATTACAACCAGGTTCTCTCAGCATCATCAGTTCACATCGCATGGAAAAAATCCTCAAAAAGAATTCACATGGTGTCATCGCTCAGATCCATTCCATCCAGATGCAACCATCAGCGGTCTCCACTACTCCTTTGGATCTACAACAAATTCTGGATTGATATACAGGTGTCTTTGCTAAACCAGTGGGATTACCACCTTCCAGGCCAGAATACCATCGTATTCAGCTCCTTCCTGGCAGCATCCCTCCCAACATCAGACCCTATCGCTACCCATTTCACCAAAAAATGGAGATTGAAATGCTCGTTCGGGACTTATTGAAGCAAGGTATTGTTCGCCCAAGCACTAGTTCCTTTTCTTCTCCAGTTATTCTTGTCCGCAAAAAATATGGGTCATGGTGCCTCTGCATTGACTTCCGAGCACTTAATCACCTCACCATCAAGGATAAGTTTCCAATTCCTGTTATTGATGAGCTTCTTGATGAGCTTCATGGGGCTCACTTTTTCTCCAAGTTGGATCTTCGTTCTGGGTATCATCAAATTCGGGTTCGTGAGGATGATATTCCTAAAACAGCTTTCTGCACACATGATGGCCATTATGAGTTTTTGGTCATGCCCTTTGGCCTCACTAATGATCCTTCCACATTCCAGGCCTTAATGAATAAAATATTTCGACCCTACTTGCGGAAATTCATTCTGGTATTCTTTGATGATATCCTCTTCTACAGTAAAACATGGGATGATCATCTCCAGCATCTGGATCTTGTCATGCAACTTTTCTCTGACCATCATCTCCATGCCAAGCAGTCTAAATGTGTTTTTGGACAGAAGGAAGTTGAGTATCTCAGGCACATTATCTCAGCACAAGGGGTTCACGTGGATCCTGCCAAAATCGATGCCACGAACAATTGGCCACATCCTCAAACACTCAAGAGCCTTCGTGGGTTTTTGGGGTTGACTGGATACTACCGCAAGTTTTTCAAGGATTATGGGAAGATTGCAGCTCCATTGACTGCTCTATTGAAAAAGGATGCTTTTACATGGACACCTACTGCTCAGTGTGCATTTGACAAACTAAAACAAGCTATGTGTACTACACCTGTGCTAGCTATACCTGATTTTTCCAAGCCCTTCACTATTGAGAGTGATGCTTGTGGAAATGGACTTGGTGCTGTTCTCCTTCAAGATGAACACCCCATTGCGTTCACCAGCAAAGTCCTTTTAGGTAAGAATTTAGCTGCCTCTACCTATGAGAAGGAAATGATGGCTATTTTGCATGCAGTACAGAAGTGGCGCCCATACCTATTAGGGAATCATTTCTGCATCAAGATTGATCACCAGAGTCTGAAATATTTCTTGGACCAGCGTGTCTCCTCCCCTACACAATAAAAATGGGTTAGCAAACTCATGGGTTATGACTATGAGATTACTTACAAGAAGGGTAAAGACAATATTGTGGCAGATTCTCTTTCTCGCACATTTTATGCCCAAGGTTCTCTTTCAGCTATTTCTATGCCTATTCCAAATTGGTTGCAATCTGTTCAACAGGGTTATGTCAATGACTCTTCCTTATCTCAAATCATCCAACGCTTGACCAACAACCCTTCTGTTGTACCACATTACTCTTGGGATGGTTCTTCTCTACGATACAAGGGTCGTCTGGTGCTTCCCCAGAGCACAAATATTCAACAGGCTCTCTTCTATGAACTCCATGCTTCTCCATCAGCAGGGCACTCTGGATTCCTCAAAACATATGAACGAGCACGGCGTAACTTCTTTTGGCAGGGCATGAAAAGGGCAATTCAACAGATGGTGGCCGAATGTGATACCTGCCAGCGCAATAAGGGTGAAACAACACTCCTTCCAGGATTGCTTGAACCCTTTCCCATACCTACATGGATTTGGACAGATATTTCTATGGATTTCATTGAAGGGCTCCCTAAATCTGGAGGGAAGACAATGATTCTCATTGTCGTTGATCGCCTCTCCAAATATAGTCATTTTTGTGCTCTCATCCATCCCTATACAGCCTCCTCCGTCGCTCAAATTTTTCTAGAGCAGATCTTTCGTCTTCATGGCATCCCTTCTTCCATTGTCTCGGATCGTGATGCAACTTTCACCAGTCATTTTTGGACAGAACTATTTCACCACAATGGAACCAAACTGAAGATGAGTTTAGGGTATCACCCCCAAACAGATGGTCAGACTGAAATTGTCAATAAATGCTTGGAAACTTATCTTCGTTGCTTCACCTCGGAACAACAACATCAGTGGGCAAAGTGGCTCCCTCTTGCTGAATGGTGGTACAATACCTCTTACCACACTGCCTCTAAAATGACCCCATATAAAGCAGTCTATGGTCAGGAACCGCCAGCTCTTCTTCCATACACCCCCACCAGTTCACCAGTTCAGGAAGTTGACACGGTCCTTCGCAATCGCGATCAGATTCTTCGCATTTTGCGGGACAATCTTCACATGGCAAGAAATCGCATGAAGCAATAAGCTGATCAGCACCGTTCGGAGCGCACTTTTCAAGTCGGCGATATGGTTTTTCTTCGTTGCCAGTCGTACAAACAATCCTCCTTCAAACTCAAAGGGCATCATAAGCTCGCTCCAAAGTTCTATGGACCATACCGGATTCTTCAGAAGATTGGGTCCGTTGCTTATAAATTGGAACTTCCTCCTTCTTCCCGCATTCATCCAGTCTTTCATGTCTCTTGTCTGAAGAAAGTTCTTGGCACCAACATCAGCAGACAAACGATTTTACCCGAACTCAATAATGAAGGATCCATCCTTTTGGAGACAGAGGCCATCCTCAATTGGCGCACGCGTCAACTTCGTTCTCGCTCTATCACAGAGGTCTTAATTCAGTGGCACGGCATGCAACCAGAGGATGCTACATGGGAACCACTCCTTCAGATTCAACAACAATTTCCACATCTAAAGCTTTGAGGACAAAGCTTTTTTTAAGGGGGAGGGGATGTTAGGAACCCATGTCTTTACTTTGTTAGTATGTTTTTGTTGGACGCATATGCTTTGTAAGTCATCCCATAGTATTTGTTAATCAATAGTTTGTGTTATTGTTGTTGGTGCATATGCTTTGTAAGTCACCCGTAGTATTGTTGATCCATAGTTTGTAACGGCCCATGGTTTCGACCCATAGTATTGGCGCCTAGAATTAGTATATAAGTGTGTGTTGATACCTATGAAGGCACCGTGAAGTTATTTGTATTGAGCTTGCTCATAGGAGGTTGCCCCCTCGAAGTGGCCTGTGATCAATATAAAAGTGATTCTGAGTTCTATCATTTCTGCTATTTCGCATATTCATATTAATTAATTGTTGCAGGTGCCTCACAATGATGATGTATGGTGAGTATCGGGTTGATACTTTGTGGCCGTGGAACAGGTTGTGCAGATAAGCATATAATTTGGCCCTGGGAGGCTTGCAGATAGTCTTTTGATGTTTTTCCTATGGCATGTAATGTGGCCCTGGTATATCTGGCAAACGCTCTTTCGAGGTTTTTCTTTGGAAGGACATATAATTTGGCCCTGGGAGATCTACAGATAGTCTTGCAAGGTTTTTCCTATGGCATATAATTTGGCCCTGGGATATCTGGCAGATGCTCTTGCAAGGTTTTGTCCTATGGCATGTAATTTGACCCTAGGAGATCCGATAGGTTGAGCTGTGTGCTCGTAATAAGTCTTGGGATGATCTTGCAAGGTTTTTCCATGACCACATGTAATATGGCCCTGGGAGATCCGATAGGTTGGGTTGTGTGCCCGTAATAAGTCCTGGGATGCTCTTGCAAGGTTTTGTGGTAGGAGTCACATATAATATGTCCCTGGGAGATCTGACAGGTAGATCTATGTGCTCATAAGAACCTGGATGCTCTTGCAAGGTTTTGTGATGCACGTAATACGTCCTGAGATTTCCACAGTGTGGCCAATGATGATGAAGACCTGCAGGTGGTGGGCCTACATCCAGCATGAAAAAGGATTGCTCTGTAGAACTTCCTATGATGAGTAGATTCAGAGATTGATTGAGGTAGCAGCAGCTGTGACGATGATGATGATTCAATGAAGATGCATCGATGATGATGATCCAAAGAAGAAGACTTGTGCCAGATGATCTATGTCGAGAAATAACTTCCTAGTTAAGAGGGAGTGTTGATGTATATGTAACTTCAGAATGTATTTCTTATACATATTTATTGTGCTCTTATAGAGATGTGTTGTACCTCTATACGGAAGTGTCATCATTTCTATTAATAAGTGTCGCAAGTGGTTTATCTTGCTGATGGGTTATTAGACCAGCTGATGTGGGTGTCGGCCCGGTTTTAATGTAACTGGGGTTATTAGGCTGAGTTAGACAAGTCGGCCCCATAAGTATTTAGGCAGGTCAGAACAAGTATAAATAGAGGATCGGGATCCTCTATTTAGATCATCTCATTACTCATACTTCTCTCACCCGGAAAGTGGCGCACATTGAAGTAGGAGGATCAAGCTGCTAGTGGAGTTCTATCTATTGTACTTGGGTTGTACTTGATTGTACTTGTGTCTCTATCTATCTCTGAGGAAGTTGTGGGGTTTTTCACCTTAGGGTTTTCCCCACAGAAACTCTGTGTGTTCTGTGTCTCATGCTTTTTATTCTTATGATGCTTTACATGCTTGTTATGATTGATATGCAATGATATACTATACATGTTATCCTCTCAGTAAAGATCCTAGAGTATATTGAATTAATGCTAAAAAATTAACACAGACAACTTTCAAGAAACTTTTGCAGTGTCCCTACGGGTGGCAGATCTGCTGCTGAGGGAGCATAAAAAATCGACAGCATCTTGCAAATAACCGCCTTACCACGATCCTTCTCCAAGGTGCAATGCACCTCAAAGAATGGCTATCGTTCAGCATCAATGTCGAAATGTACTATCTTCTTACCAGCCAACCGAATCGTCAGACGCGAGCTATCTTCCCCAGTTGTCTTACCTCCACAAGTGACAATAGCCACCGAAGTGTCCTGTGGTCATGGTTCCGCGAAAATAGTTGCGATATTCGCACCCTGGGTCTGGTTTGGTGGTGGATTCCCTTGTTGATTGACGTTCTGATTCATGTTCAAGAGTGGTCGCGGGGGATGGTTCTACACTGTTTGCGATACCTGATTCTGTGCTTGTTGCTACAACGGGGCCTGATTCCGTAGCTGCAGAGCATTCCTTGCCTACCATCGTGTGATCAGCTATGGGAAATTCTCAACTGTATGATCATTAACAAAGCAAAACGTACACTAATTCTGTAACAATGGCTAGTCGCACTGATAGTGCCCCCATACTGTGTAATGAAAACATTGAACAAGTCCACGTCCACCTCCTCCACGACCAAATACGTCACCTCGTCCACCTCGGTATCCTCCTCGGTAGCCGCCCTGGTGCTGGTACTGAGGTTGGTTAAACTGCTGCGGCACCGGTGTGGGATGCACCCCTTGCCCCTATGGTGCATACTGCAGTTGCTACACATACTGTGGCTGTGGGGGAGCCATCTGCATTGGAGTATACTGCGGTATGAACTGCTGCGGTTGTTGTTGCTGCAGTACAAACTGCATCTGCAGTTGAGGTAGTGGGTTTGATGCACCAGACACTAGATAATTGCGGAAATCCGCACAATCATCCTTCGTATGTCCTTCTCCTTGGCAGCATGTACACCATACCTCATCGCGCGATCCCTTGCTCTTCTTCAAGTCTTGTAATTGTATAGTCAGGTTAGCAAGTTGCATCTGAATCTATGACATCCCGACAACATTATCTCCAATCAGCGATGCTTCCAAACGCCTCGCAATCTCCAGGGCTTCACTGGGCGTCGAAATGTTTGTTGCATCAAGGGGACCCTAATGTGGGGTAACAACGTTGCAATGAACCACTCCTTATGTTGAATAGCACTCATATCAAAACTAACTTTGGCCATCAACGTCTTGAATCTCTGGTCGAAATCCCATACTGTCTCATTAGGATACTGCTTAATTTCTTTGAAATCAGTAATATACTGTGCCTCTGACTTAGGCCTTCTAAATTTAGCATTTGGCCCATCCCGAATATCATCCAGCGACTTCTCTGGAGATCCTGCAGGGACCAAAACAAACTTCATAAACCAATCCAGCACACGACCACGCAAGGTCGTCGCTAACTACCCTTTTTTAGCACCATCATCGGTGATTTGCTTGATGGTCCAAACTGCTTCACAAAAAAACCAATATTGTTTCGGGTTATCTGTCGCACTCCCATGGAATAATGGCAACTTGGCATCATCACCCGCCATTCTGGACTTTCTACTTCCTGTCGTGGTACTACTACCAATTAGCTTCTATGGAGTTGACAAAGTGGGCGGTGTCGAAGTAGTGTTTCTTGATATTTGAGAAGTAGCGAGTGGAGGTGTGGGTACACTGGTGCCAAGGTTTGATCCTGCCTCTATCCTGGGCGTAGCCTGGGTATCCTTATCAGGGCTATGAGGTCGCTTCGTCCTGTGTGGCCTTCCTTCATGTTCTTGTAGTCCAACCGTAGCAGGATCTTCTCCTGTCCTCTGCCTCTTTTCATGTCAAAACCTTGCTCCTCCCCTCATAATGCCACTCTCTTCCTCGGCTTCACTCACAGTCTCCACCCGCACCCATCTACCCCTTTACCATTCCATTTACTGTTCCCCGACAATCGTGGTACCCATAGCCTCCGCCCACCAGGCTGTCTATTGATCAAGATGCATCTTCAATATGCCTTTTTCGCAAATAAGCATCTTGATCGATAGTTGAAGCGACAGTAGAAACCTTCCCCTTGGTCCATGGAATAAATATCTTTCGGCTTCACTATAATATTTTTGCATATCAACCGCAAATTCAGTGATGTATCCCGCTAAGATACTATCAAGCCAAACTTCGACAGCCCGCGATGCCTTATTGTCAACTTCCTACAGCTCCTGAATCAACTCCAGAGTCCAAGTTGTCGGCTCACCACCCTGGAAATTATTTTTCTGAAAGGTCAATTTTGACAACCACTTGTACAGAATAACGGGAAACTCACAGAAAAACCATTCGTGCGGACCGTTGTGAATGTATCTGTCTACCCGCTGATCTACTATCAGTCAAGTATTCCGGCTTTCTTCTTCAACGAACTCCTGCAGCTTCTGGTCAAACCAGTCCTGTATCTCCGACTTAGTTAGATGCCACAACATATCCTCCTATCGCTCTAAACAGGGTCCCAATAATGGAACCATTTGTTGATGCAGCCTCGGTCGACAGGGGTTCACCACACTGTTGACACCCACCACAGTCTCCCTGAGCACCAACCCGAGCAGGTTTGATCCCGCCTAGCAACACCTGCAGAGTGGATGAGGTCTCACCCGAGGCGTCTAGGAAATGTAGACGGAACCATGTTTCCATCGAGGGAGGAGGATAGTTGTGGTTTTGGGTGAACTAACTCTTACTGCAATACTTAACGCATAATCATAACATAATACTCAACTGTAGCAGAACAAGAATAATAAAGCGAAACATTGCATCAAATAAAGCTAACATTCATGTATTGCAACAGAGATTGTACCAAAACACCATTATATTATTGCAGCATAAACTCGGTTACAATAACTCCAGCCAGAAATTAGAAGCAACCCATAGATCTTCACCAGAGGTATCGCCCAAGCACATATATATCTATCTTGCTCTCATAATCTTCATATATCTCCCTTCTATACTTACAACTCTCGACTGTTTATAGGATTTTGCCGTTACAATACATGTCCACTTACTAACAACTTCGTAACCGACACCATGGACAATTCACCCAATACCTAACTGACTCGGTCCAAATGACCCAAAATCCCGCATACCATGGTACAACTGACTCACTATTACATACTATGCTATCCTAGTGACCCAAAACCTGCCAACCGCGGTATACTTTTACAAAATACTCCTTCCATGACTTCGTGTAGCGTGTCGCAACGTCGGCCATACTACGACAATCCTTCCTCAAACCGCCTGCCAACAATACATAAGAATTATAAATATTAACTTTGTAATTTTTATTATTGTTCATATTTCTATTATTGCAAATATTAGAATATAGAAATTGCATTTCGGTGTTTCAAACTAATCCAATATCATATGTTTCTGCAAAAAAACTATGATTAATGCTATGTACTTCTTACCATAAATTCATATTGCAATTATTTAATGATTTTAGCGGTACAATTACTACATTGGTACTATGCAAGTGTTAATTACCTTAAGATGACGACAAAAGCTAGAGATCACAACGACGATGGCCACAAAAATGAACCTAGCAGCATGAATTTTTAATAGACGACGTTGTTTTTAAACATTGATGATTTAGTAAGACAACTGGAAACCAGTAAGCAGAACTAAGCATTTCATACCTGCAACATTTTTGTTTCGCAACAGATTTCATAGCATTTATTTATTTCGACGTTGAATTGAATTAGACACGTACTTTTAAACTATGCAGTCATTGAAATTCTTACCTATCGTCTGCACATAGAAACATTTCAAATGCCTTAGCGTTGCAGCTAAGTAAACTATAGGGTACCTCGTAGGACACGCTTGGACATCAACAAAGAATACTGTCAGTATCTTATCGAAAGAAAAGTATCGCATCATATTTCTAACCATTCAATACATTTATTACAAAAAGCATGTTTGCCAAGAGTGTGTTAAGTTGTCGTTATCAAATTGTTTCTAACTCGGCAAATTAAATTATGTTTAGTACAAAATGACCTCTAAATCAAATGCTGTCGTAATCAAACATTTATTATTTCCGCAGCTATATTTATCTTATAAAATGCTATTTTAAAAAGTTTTAAATTTTTATGAAAAATCGAGATGTTACAGTGACAGTCCTGCTACGCAACATCCTTAAAGATCAAACTACGAAAATTCCTAAGTGCCAAGTACAGTTGAAATTGGGCACTGGAAAAGGCTATACATATTTTTGTTTCGAAGTTTTGAAGTTCAAGTGTATAAGTCATACTGCGTAGCAAAAAAAAAAAAAAACAGTTTGCGAAGACAACACGCACCTACGCATTAAAAAAAGAGGAAAAGACAAATCATAATGTCAAAAAGAAGAAAAAAGATATATCGCGATGTTGCGAAGAAAAAGGAATTAGATACAGTGAAGTAACTACGCAGAACAAGCTATGATCTGCTGCACATTTCGACGCAATGCTCCAGAAAAATAGCCGTTACAAGTGTTGGTCGAAAATATAGCCGTTATAAATTATTCCCTGATGTCCGCTCGGGAATCTAAAGCAAAGATAACCGTTCTGAATGAACTAATGAAGGAATTGAATGAAGGATCCGTCGGATTCGGCTAACATATACTACATTTAATGCTAAGATAGATGTTGAAGGGCGCGAAGGTGATGTACTGCACCTATAAATACTGCAGCAGTAAGACTCGCGAGCGCTACCAGAGTACTTAGAATTTTCTGCCAATGCTCTGTCTGAGATAGTTTTCATAAGCCGTCTACATTTGTTGAAACTGTGTGCATTCCTAAGAAATTTTTATTTGAAGAAGAGTTCACGGTTGAAGAGACTGTGAGATTGTTCCAACACGGAGGCATTGAAGAATTAATGAGAACTCCAAACAAGCAAATCGTTAAGGAATCAGGACAAAATCCAAGGAGATCACCAAGACACAACCCTTCAATGCAAGACAAAGGGAAGAATCTAGTAGCGCCTAGATCAAAACTACCGCAAACAAGTTTGGTAGGGCCAAAACAACACCTTGCTGATAGAGAAATACCATTAATGATGACTCCAGAATACATCTCACTGCGTATAGTGGATGCACCGGCCGTTAGACTGCTGAAGAACCCAAAGTATGAGATACCACTCTCACCTATATCAGAGCATGTTGAGGTGGAAAAAAATCTATTAGGAAAGATCCCATATTGCAAATGGGAAGACTATGATCTACTAGCAATGCAGAAAGAGAAACCAACTTAACCAAGGTTCCCACAGTTCCAGCCCGACAAATACATGTGCTGGAAGAGGAATGAAAAAGGTGACTACACCTTAGTTTCCAAGAGCTGGTTGTCAGGAGTAGCCAAGTCTGGGCTGCTCAACCTGCTAAGGCTTCCACATTTTGACAGATTACCAGAGCTCAACGTTGTGGTGCGAACTCTTATGGCTCGCATCCACCAGGGATATTTATGGCTAGACCAAAATATTGACTTATCAATTGATTTGATCCACTGTATAATTTGATTAAGCAAAAGGGGAGAAGACCCAAGGAAGTTCTTCCAGGGAAACGCAAAAGATAAAGAGGTCGCAGCAATGATGAAGCAAACATAATTTGTCGTCAAAGGGAAGCGGGTCTTCCAGATGGACAACATAAAGGATGATGCAATAAGGTTTGTCATGCAACTGATAGCAGGGAAAATGTTAAGGAAGTGCCGACCACTAGAAGTAAACATAGGCGCAGTACTACTTGGCGCTGCAGCCGCCGAGGGAGAGGAATTCAATTGGTACCAATTTCTACTAAATGGATTCCTTGAAGAACTCAATGACATAGAAATCAATGGTTGATATTTTCATTTCACCTAGCTAATCATATTGATCGGCTTCCTGGGGTGGAGGGAACTGAAGCAATATGTCGGAGTGGCCACAAACACTTCGAACTGCAGACGCGCCAGATATCTGAATCTATGGGCGAGCTTGAATCTGGAGCGACAGCATGAGAAAATGCTGGTCTTTTACACATATTATGACCAGCTGCAAGGAGCCATCATGATCACACCTCGCATACCGAAGCAGGTAACAAGCAAATACATCCTCATAGTAAATTTCTATGCTGCGATGAAATGCATCTCCATTTCACCCAAAGCGCAGACAAAGAATGCTGATTGGTATGCAGGAAACTATAATATGTATGAGGAAGATATTGAGAACTTAATGAAGGAATGGACAGCTGAATTCCTAGTTGAGGTCATGGACATCGAAAGTGATTTTGGAGAGGATAACCCTATCCCATGTCCAATTGCAGAAGATAAAGAGTTAATCAAAAGGAAGGACATTGGAAGTCCTTCAGGAAGCAAGCAACCAAAGAAAAAGTAGAAAGCAAGCAAAGACCAGTTAGACACAGTGCTCCACGAAGATGACTATGTAATGATTGCCGCGAGGGTAACTGAACAAATGGAGGAACTCGCGACAAACAAACAAAAGAACGAAAAGGAAATTCAAGACAACTTGAAGCAGAACCTGACTACGTTGCAAGGGATATACCAAAAATTTGATGAAGTCAGCAAAAGATTACCGTTGCACCATGAGTTAGCAGCTGGAAAAGAGTCCGCGGGGACTTCGCAGCAGCAGATAATGGTTCCTGCGAGGTCCCGTATTTTCCATTTTCAACCACTATCTATCAAATTGTCATTACAAGATCAAGCAATGCTAGATACAAAGAATGTAGAGAGCTTGGAGCTTGATCTTGCAACCATACCATTGTCAGGACTCCATTACTTACAAACGCAACTAGGTGAAGAAATGCATGACAAAACCATAGAGGCACTGAAAGGACAAGCAGAGTTACAAAGGCAACTGCAGGAAGAGAGCTCATGGCATACTATGCAATTACAAGATGAAACAGATCGTCGACTGAGATTGGAGAGCATGATTACTGCCATTGCAGGTAATATAGATAACTTTGAAATTCAAGCAGAACCAGTAGATACAATCGTCAAGATTGGCAATTTGGTTAATAGCTTAAGGATTGAGAAGGAAGACATGGATATTATTCATGAATATGAAATTGCTGGTCTAAAAGAAAAGATCAATCCACAAACTCCACCAGATGAACAATAGTTGAGACAAGGTGTGGTGAAGACCTCGACACAAAATATTGTTACAGAAGTCACTAAGTTCCAGGATCTACTAGAATCAGAACTGAAGGCATTTACTACCCTTGAAGAAGATCAACAATTAGAGGAGGTACAGAAGGAAGTCAAGCAAAAGCAAGAAGTACTAGAAAAGATGAGTGAGGAGGTTAAGGCGATGCCAGCAAGGGAGAAACTCCTCAAATACAGGTAAATCAACAACCTCAAGAAGGAAGTGAAAGCATTGCAAGAGAAGGAGATGGAAATGGGTGATAAGTCACAGCCATTATTAGAAGATGCCAGCACGATCTCACAGGAGATCGAAGAAAAGTTGAAGGAGCTGAGCCAGAACCAAGAGCAGGTGGAAGGCCAGATCAACCAGGAGATAACATTAGAGATGCTGGAAATAGTTGGACAAATTGAACAAGATACAAAGGCCACAGTAGAACAGCTGACTCAAACATTCAATGAGTTCACTGCGAAGATCAGCCCACAATCAGCGGAACACCTTCCAGGAATTCCAGGTGGCTCGGGGGCGAGCCATAAGTAAGTGTTAGGGGCCTGTTGGGCCTGGCCCAGATGGGGCAATTTTGAACAGAAAGTATTGTGAGAACTGCAAAGCTAAGCGCAGTTAAGCTTGAACAATTTTGTATAAGTTTTGGTATACTGTGAAGTTGCGCGTAGTATAGGTGACAGAGGAGCTGCGAGGTCAGTGCTGCGAGGAGTACAGTGCCACGATGTGCCACGTCATCAAAGGTATAGCTAAGCACAACATCGATGGATGAAGGAAATTATTTTGGTTAGGTCACAGAAGACCTATTTTTGGCAAAGATCATCGATACCTACCAAGCAGTGGGTAGGTGCAGATCAAGATAGACAATTGGCCGCACAAGCAGAGAACTATCAGTTGAACCAGTTGTCTAAGGTCGTGAAAGAAGGAACAACTTGGTGGAAGGAAGCTGTTGGCATGCATATAACAGAAGATCTGCTGCTAGTTATCAGTAGTCCGATTTTGGGGAAAACCACGACAGTTTTGTAAACCTAAGGGTTCTGCCTTAGTAAATTGTAAATACTTGACCTACGGGTCTTGATCTATATATAAGGCAATTTTTTATAGGAAAGGGTTAATATTCTGTTTTGGTGAATTGTTAATCTTTGTTGTAAAAAATTGATCTATGTTGAGAGAATATTGTAAAGGCTCTGTAGCTGGGTGTGCAAAGACCTAATCTTGAACTAGAGAAGAAAGACTGTGGCTGCGGCGCAGGCTAAGAATTGTTGTATCCATTCTTGGAATAATATAAAGAGGAACAAGTTCAGGTGGATCTATTGAATTCCATGTGTTGTGATTTTTTATGTTTTCTCCGTTCATATATTTTCTTTGAATTCTTGGGGTTATTTTCATTCGATATCTATAGGCTGCTTTTATCTGTATTTACCACGTAGATTGGGACTAAGATGTTAAGTAGTATAAATATGGATGAATGAGTAAGGATTCAATATGCTTGAAGTGTATGAATGTATGAACCGATTGGATAATCACTGTTTTAAGTGTTAAAGATTAACAGATCTGAGTAGTTAGAACATAGATCTCATCTTATAAAGAAAGATCCACAGATATCTGATAGAATTAATAGATTTGATACCACGCAGTCTCTCAACGCGTTGGGTAGTAAGTTGTTAGACTTACCTTAGTGATCACCGCGAAGTAGGAGACTTTGCGTAGTTCCAGTGCGCAGCAGAACCTTGTACCATGCTGCGCAGTAGTTGATAGCACTCGCATCATCAGGCTGTGGAAACCTGATTCTGTAGCCACCCCATTAGCTTCGTCTTGGGTGAGACCTCATATTGTTCGCAGTTTGTTGCCGAAAGGGCCAGTGAAAAGGGGTTTTCTTGGTTCCATACTGCAAAGTACCTATGTCTACAATTGGAAAACCTCTAGATCAGATAGACAACCAACATTTGGTAAGTGCAGTTGCGCAGTAGCAAATCGATAGAGCATACCTTATCACAAACTTTAGAATTAGTAGCACACACTACATGAAGTAAGACATCATCATAAGTGTAGAATTGAGAGGAATGAGAAGTCAAGTGATGTATGCAACACAATGATAGTGAATTGTCTGCATACGAATATAGCACACAACGGAACTAATATCAGAAGATCCGAAGTGTGCGCGAGTTGGAAATTTAGTAAGTCAGAATCATATATTGGATATCTGGGCAATAGGATGAGGCACAGAGAAGGGTGTTGTAGCCTCCTTCCAGTTGGTACTATAGAACACAGGGAGTTGGATCTTCCTTCAGGTTGGTGCCTCCTTCTAGTTGGTGCTGGTAAATACAGGAAGTTGGTGCTTCCTTGAATGTATTACTTTCATTACAAAAGAGCATTCAATGGTTTTCTCCCATTTGGGTTTCCACATCAAATTCATGTGTTCTGTGTTCTTTGTATTGGTGCATATGTGGATGAATGAGTTTGTTTATATTGGATGCATAACTAAACATCAAGATTACATTAATACTAATCTGTTAAAGAAGGTAAAAACCGTTGATAACTACATTAATATTGATTCTCCCCCCCTTCTCAGTATTAAATTGATTACAACAATTGGTATCAAAGCAGGTGACTTCAGTAAAAGATTAACATCTGGAAGACAAATCCCTGTGTAGAACTCAACAGACATGGATTCAAAATATAAACATATGGCTGAAGTATATTTTGAAGGGGAACTAGTCAGTGCTCTAGATGAACTAAAGAAGTCAAGGAAGAAAAGCAAGCTCCTACAAGAAGCTTGTGAAATTTCCCACATAAGATCCAGAGAGATAATGTAAACCTCACAATGAAAGAATTTAGGAATTATGGAAGAAGAGACAAGCAATAGAACATAGATCCAATAGATGAAGAATAATTTCACACCTTACATTATTCAGAATGGTAAACTGGTTAAATATACAATGTTGAGTATGAGGATTCGAATTCACTAGGTGGAATTCGAATTAGCCTTCATGCACAGATCCATAATCAGTGGAGAGTCATCAATGCATAACTAGGAGTCTACCTTCTAATCAGTGAAGTCATCAATGCACAAGTAAATGGTCAACCAGGAGTCAAACTAAGTCTAACTGAGTGTGGTTGGTGTAATTGGAACATGGAAGCACTAATATAGTGAAGGAGACTCAGTGAGGGCACATATAGAGCTAACTGGAGTCAGAATAGGCTGTCTAATTACACTAGAGGTCCATTGGAGTGGTAAGATCAGTTAGGAGTCAGTTAATCCTTAAATCAAGGAGTAACTGAATGTAATTGAACTAAACTGGACTGGTAGGTGAAGAAAGGAGCCCTTCTCATATAGTAGGTGAAAGGAGGGTGCACTAAGCTCTAGGAGAGTTGAAACTAATCTGAAAGAAGCTCCGGGGGCTAGTTTGCTAAGGGCTAGGTGCTTGTACTGATGACTAGGATGTATCCAAAACCCTAATTGCATGAAAACCCTAATTTTGCATGCATGACTGAAAATGGAAATGTTTGAAAAGCTAGGAGGACTAGGATGGAGTATAGGAATATCCAAACACCCCCCCTTAATCCATCCTGGGCCCTGGTAACTTGGACCAAAGGTCACCTATACAATTAATGAAATGATAAAGAAAACTACTTCAATTTATATATATATATATATTTTTGTTTTATACATAACTCAAGGAGCCATCACTCTAAGCAGAAAAGAAGCAAGTTTTCATCAGTGAAAACTTTGCAAAGAGACTTGGCAAGCTGATCCTCTGTAAAGTGCGAATGAAAGTGCTAGAGAATGTGTTGGATGTAGCAAGTCTTTCAGAAACTTTTTCTGTCATTGGAGCGAATGGATCATGATGAGTCTTCCCAAGGAATGGAAGAGTGAACCCCATCATCATGCTGCATCTCTCATGGAGAGGTGGATGGCATAATGAAAGTTTGGCATGGTGTGGAAGCCTGGTAGTGTGATGAGATTGATCCTCAACAGTGTTCTCAGTAGTATCAAAGACTGTGTGAGCCCATGTTGACCTCAAATTTGGACTGAGAATAGGTGTTGGTTTTGGATTGCAATCTTCTTGAACTATGACCTCAACATCAAAATATTGCTCTTCTTCTTTATCAGAATAGGAGTCACTCTAATATTGATCAGAATCTGAAGAAACAGTCGGAGAGAAAGGCATGAAGTGAGAAAATTCATATGCCTTAGTGGCATAATTAGCAATCCCATTTGCTATAACCTTTCCAGTGGATATTTCTGTGATCTTTAGAGTGTTTGGACCAAAAGTAACTTGCTTTGGAGATCTTGTATGAGTCATCTGATAAACTGATAATAAATTTGCTAATAGAGAAGGAACAAACATTTTTGAACTTACCATGTTCCATATGCACTGTTCCCAATCCTTTTGCAGAAACTTGAGTGTTGTCTCCCATGTGAATGGTAGGCCCATCATGAAGATCTAGAGAGGAGAAAGATTCTTTGGAGGCAACCATGTGGTTGGAGGATCCATAATCAATAAGAAGGGCTTGTGACTTTGAGAAACCATCCATTAAGGCATGACAATCATCGGATCCACTTCCAGAATCAAGCATCTTTGCTTCTTTTGGAACAACAATTTTGTTTTGTTCAAGAAGCTTGGTAAGTAGGTCTATCTTCTTGTGCATACAAGCTTCCTCAGGATGATTTCCTCTCTTGCAGTGGGTACAATTTGGTTTCTTGTCCTTCTTGGATTTTGATGGCCTCTTGTATTTTTTCCTCTTCTTTGCATTCGCTCCACTTGCTTCTCCTGCTACAAGAGCTAGATCTTTGGAGGCCTTGATGGCACCCATTTGAATCAGTTTGTCCTCTTCTTGAATTAGGGCTTCAGAGAAGTCTGTAAAGGTGGGAAACTTCCATCTAGGAATTGACATTCGAACAAAATGGAAAGTAGATACAAAGACAGAGAATTGAGATCCAAGTTTGCTCAATATAGAGAGTACCAATTTCTCATCAGTTTTAGTGATGCCACAACTCTTGCATTGTAAAACTAATCTATGAAATTCATGAAAGAATTCTTGGATGCTTTCAAAATTGTCAAGTTGTAGGGAAACCAATTGATTTTCAAGAATGTGGCCTCTTAGCCTATCTTGTTTGCCAAAAAGACTTTCCAATCTTGTCCATAAATCATTGGGAGACTTCAATCCTTCAACATGAAACAATAGATTTTCAGACATCTGAAGACATATGAATCCAAAGGCTTCATCCATTTTATTTAGATGCTTGATTCTATCTTTAATTGTATGTGGAATGGCATCCTTTTCCTCAACCATTCTAGAAAACCATTTCGATTTCAACTATATCTTCATACTAGTCCTCCATTGGAAGTAATTGAAAGGAGTGAGAATAATAGGAGGAAGAGCATTTGAATTGCTCATCTTGACTGCTGGAGTGAGTGTAAAAGGGGAATGTTGAAATTGCTGCTGCAAATGCTGGAACTTCGAAATACCTGCAAGAAACTCTCAAGAATGGAGGTAGAATATGCTCTCAAATGGCTCTGATACCATGTGAAAGTGCCCACATAAGATCCAGAGAGATAATGTAAAACTCACAAGGAAAGAATTTAGGAATTATGGAAGAAGAGACAAGCAATAGAACATAGATCCAATAGAAGCAGAATAATTACACACCTTACATTAATCAGAATGGTAAACTGGTTAAATATACAATGCTGAGTATGAGGATTCGAATTCACTAGGTGGAATTCGAATTAGCCTTCATGCACAGATCCATAATCAGTGGAGAGTCATCAATGCATAACTAGGAGTCTACCTTCTAATCAGTGAAGTCATCAATGCACAAGTAAATGGTCAACCAGGAGTCAAACTAAGTCTAACTGAGTGTGGTTGGTGTAACTAACACATGGAAGCACTAATATAGTGAAGGAGGCTCCGTGAGGGCACAGATAGAGCTAACTGGAATTAGAACAATCCCTTCAGTGTGTTAAGCCTAGAATATTAGTGCAGTAATAATCTAGATCATGACAATCAGAACTGTGGAAATCAACAGGAATTTGCGCAATCCATTGAAACAACTAAAGATCAAAAGAACCAAGTTCATCGGGAAGCTTTTAGCTTAGCTTTGCATGCACAAAGTAAAAGAGGGAAATTGTATATAGACATTGGATGTTCCAAGCATATGACAAGAGATAAAAACACATTTCTGAATTTTAGAGAAGACAAGGGAGGAAGTGTTTACTTTGGGGATAATGGTTCAACCAAAATATTAGGTAAGGGCTTAGCAAATTTAGGATCCAAAAGGACCAAGGAAAAAAATGTTCTATTGGTTGAAAACATGAAACAAAATATTCTGAGTGCCATCCATATGTGCGACCAAGGACATACTCTTACTTTTGACTCAATCAAAAACAAGGATGTAGGCATAATTGTGGCAACAGCTTCCAGGACTGCTAACAATGTCTATATTCTAGATGATTAAAAGGAAGAGAAATGCTGCATGGGACAAACTGATGAAATTTGGATCTGGCATAGAATATTGGGACACATAACTTTTGACAACCTTGCCAGAATTAGTAGGAAACAAGTAGTAAGGGACATTGCAAGAATTACTAAGCCATCAAACTCATTCTACAAACACTGTGTACATGGGAAACAAAAAAGAATTGAGTATCAAAAAAAAGAGTACACTACCTAAAAACCCTTGGAAATGGTTCATTCAGGTCTTTGCGGTCCAATGAAAACCAAAGGAATGAATGGTGATTCTTACTTCCTTCTTTTCATTGATGATTACACTTGAATGACGTGGGCGTTATTTCTTAAAGAAAAGTAAAAAATATTCGAATGTTTCAAAACCTTTAAAGAAGTGGTTGAAAATGAAATAGACTTAAGAATAAAGTGTTTAAGATATGACAATGGAGGAGAATATAATTCAAACAAGTTTGTTAACTATTATGACAAACATGCAATTAGAAGACAATTTTTAGCAGCTAGAACTCCACAGCAAAATGGAGTAGTGGAAAGGAAAAACATAATTGTTCAAGAGATGGCCATTACGATGTTGAACGAATCAAATATGTCATATATGTTTTGGACACATTCCATTCATATAGATGTCCACATTCTCAATAGATGTTTGATCAGAATGTTTGAGTGTCGGTACAACAACATGGTATAACCACCACACCTCTGGGAATATAAAAATGTGGACTAACCGCCACACCTGGTAATAGGACCTTGTGCTTGGTTTCAAATGTTCATCAACATCTGCAGGTTTTGGTGTAATGGAAAACCTTACATGGTATCAAAGGTGAGGTCTTAGGTTCAATTCCACTGAGCTATGTCGGAGGGGGGGTGTTGGAGTATCAGTACAACCACATGGTATAACTGCCACACCTCTGGGAATATAAAAATGTGGACTAACCGCCACGCCTGGTAATAGGACCTTGTGCTTGGTTTCAAATGTTCATCAACATCTGCAGGTTTTTGTGTAACGGCAAACCTTACACAGAACAAATAGTTGTTCAACACCGTATGAACTTTGGAAAGGAAGACCAACTATAGTTAAGCATTTCAGAATATTCAGAATAAAATGCTACATCAAAAGAAATGAAGAAAACATTGGAAAATTTGATTCCATATCAGATGAAGGAATTTTCCTTGGTTACTCCTCTAGAAGCAAAGCCTGTAAGTGCTATAATTTGCAAGTCAGAAAGATAGTTGAAATTCCTAAAGTGAAAGTTGATGAGGTATTGACTCATAGAAGAATTGAAGAAGCTGATGATTTACCCTTGTTAGAAAAGTCGTATGAAGAAAATAAAGAAATAGAAGTTCCAAAGGAGGAAGTATATCAACGTAGATTAGAAGAAGGAATATCAGACACAAAAGGCCCTTCCAGATATGTCCAAAAGAATCATTCAGAAAATTTGATTATGGGAGACAAAGATGCTGGTGTAAGAACTAGAAGGAGTCTAAGCACTCCAACTTAGGAAGTGCATTTCTCATTACTGTCTCAGATAGAACCAGGTGGAATTGAAGAAGAAAAATATGATGAAGGTTGGATGAAGGCCATGAATGAGGAATTAAGTCGAATTAAAAAGAACGAAACATGGGAACTTGTTCCAAGACCTAAGAAGAAGAATGTTATTGGAACAAAGTGGGTATTGAGAAACAAACTTGAAACAAAGAAGGACAGGTTGTCAAAAATAAGGCGAGACTGGTATGCAAAGGATACCCGCAGATTGAGGGAATAGAATTTGAAGAAAATGTCCCCCCTATGACGTGAATGGAAGCAATCAGTCTATTCCTGGCCTATGGTTGTGTAGAAGATGTCAAAGTATATCAGATGGATGTACAATCAACATTCTTGAATGGAGATCTTAAAGAAGAAGTATACATTGAACAACCACATGATTTTTCACTCTCAGGAAGCAAAGATTATGTTTGCAAACTAAATAAATCTCTATATGGACTTAAACAATCTCCTAGGGTCTGATATTCGAGGGGTAGTGTAGACATCAATCTCTACATCAAGGTTTCATAAGGGGTAGTGTAGACATCAATCTATACATCAAGGTTTCATAAGGGGTAGTGTAGACATCAATCTCTACATAAAAATTGAGGATGGAAAGATGATAGTCATGGAAGTATACATTGATGACATCATTTTTGGAAGAAATGATTACAGAACGAATCGACAATTTTCCAAAGACATGCAAAAGGAGTTTGACATGTCCATGCTCAAGGAATTGTCCTTTTTCCACGGATTACATATATCTCAATTAAATGATGACATTTCCATCTCTCAATCTAAGTATGTAAAGAAGATGCTAAAGAAATTCAACATGGAAGATTGCAAGCCAGTTTGTACCCCTATGGTTATAGGGTGCAAATTGAGTAAAGAAGATGAGGCTAAATAAGTTTATCAAAGGATTTATAGATCCATGATTGAAATTCTGCTATATGTAACTGCCTCAAGACCAGATATCATGCAATTCATTGGACTTGTCGCAAGATTTTAGGAAGTGTAAAAATCCTCACAGCAGATCTAAGAGATGATGTATACCTCACAAGATAATAATTATGATTAAGCAACAAAATAGAAGAAGAGTGGTCAATACAGTATAACAAGCAATAGAATAATGATACAGTAGAACTCGGATAGAAGCAATAATACTTCACACACAGTAAATTATTAATCACAAATGGACATATAAGTAATACAATGCATGAGGATTCGAATGCCTAAGGTGGCAATTCGAATTAGCCTTCATGGAGTGATCAAGAGATCACTAGAGTGTCATCAGAGCACAACCAGTAGTCTATCTCATCATCAGTGAAGTCATCAATGCTCAAGTAACTGTCAATCATCAGTCAAACTGAGTGTAATGGATGTAACTGAGTATAATTAGCTATAACTGAATGAAGGAGGCTCAGTGGAGGGCGCATGAGGAGATAACTGGTGTCAGAATGACCAGTCTAGTCACACTAGAGGTCCATCAGAGTGGTAAGGTTAGTTAATCAAGGAGAGAACTCAGTTAACTAAATGTAACTGAATGTAACTGAAGATAACTAGACTGGTAGGTGAAGAAGGGTGCCTTTCTCATGCAGTAGATGAAGGAAGGGTGCACTAAGCTCTAGGAGGGCTGAAACTGAGTGGAAGGTAGCTCCCGAGTGCTGGGAGACTAAGGAATAGGTGCTGGAGGTGTCAACCTGATGACTGGGTAGCATGCTACATGCAAAAATGCATGCATGGTTGAAAATGTAAATGATCAAAATACTGGTGGGATTAGGATGGAGTATAGGAATATCCTAACACCCCCCCTTAATCCATCTTGGGACCTGGTAACTAAGACCAAATGTCACCCAATACAATGAATAATAACATTCAATAAACCAAGGAAGTGGGAAAATTTCATGGGAAACATACCCCCTCCTCAAAAACAAACCGTAAGGCACACACAAAAAAAAATGCTCCAAACTCAAGCAGGTGTGATGCTTGGTTATATGTCTAGAGGTATCTTCTCCTTGGGAAGAAGTGGATCATGCTCAAAAAGCATGTGCTTTTACTTGCTCTTCAGATCGAATGTGATGAGAAAAAATCCAATAGTAAGAGGATGATCCTTGAACCTGTGATTCGAATCAGTTGAGGTAGGATCAAAATCATGAATATGCAGATAGTCTTTTGTCTTCTCCTTCGAAACATCATGGGTGATATTATGCCAAAAAGAACCATCAAATAATAATTGATTGAAATCCAAATATGATTTAAGACTTGAAGAATAGTTTCTTGAGATCTCCTTTGAACCAGCAGTGGTGAGATCAAAACTATCATATGCATGAGAAATTATCCCAAGTGAATGGCAATGGTTTCTTGAGATATCCTTTGAACCATAAGAGGTGAGATAAAAACCAGTGGATGCATGAGAAATTATCTCAAGCGGGTGGAAATGGCCATATTCTTCAATAACCTTCTGAAAGCATGTGCTAATGATCATACAGTAGTAAATAAGAGATGATTTCTTGACAGGAGTGAATGCATTACCTCCAATAGCTGATTTTACCTCCGAAATAATCATGTGATCACGATGCAAACCAATAGACTCTGGTGCAAGAGAGGATTTAGGACCTTCTGCAATATCTAGAGTGTGAGCTGGCACGGAAAGAGAAGAAAGTTGGAGAATGAGTGGATAATCTGCAAGTTCTTTGTCAACAACTTCAATATGAGATGATACTAGTTCATGATCTAAGAGATCATCAAGGGGAGCGAATGCATCACTGGGCTTTCTCTTGAAAGGGTTTGGACCAAATCCATCATTCTGTTTGCCGAATCTTTTATCCATATAAGCCCATAACTATTTTGGAGTTTCAATATCAATAATGGTCGGGTACAATATGTAATCAGTCATAGTAAGCATCATTCTTCCAATGTGCATGTCACCTTTATTCAACCAATTAATATTCTTTTTAGAGGATTCGAACTCTCTTTCAAAATAACAATCAAAGAGATCATGGCTCTTTAAATATGCTATCATTTTCGGTTTCCATTCATCATAGTTGAATCGAGAAAGAGGAGGGATTTCTTCTAAATTCATTGAAGCTGTAGAGGACCTGCAAAAATAATATAGAATAACTGCAACTGCCACTGCTGCAAAAATGCAGAAACTACTGCACTCGAAATCTTGGTAATAACCTGCAAAAAAATCTCAAGAATGGAGATAAACAATACTCTCAACATGCTCTGATACCATGTGAAAATACTCACAGCAGATCTAAGAGATGATGTATACCTCACAAGAGAATAATTATGATTAAGCAAGAAAATAGAAGAAGAGTGGTCAATACAATATAACGAGCAGCAGAATAATGATACAGTAGAACTCGGATAGAAGCAATAATAGTTCAGACACACTAATTATTAATCACAAATGGACAAATAAGTAATCCAATGCATGAGGATTGGAATGCCTAAGGTGGAAATTCAAATTAGCCTTCATGGATTGATCAAGAGATAACTGGAGTGTCATCAGAGCACAACTAGAAGTCTATCTCATCATTAGTGAACTCATCAATGCTCAAGTAACTGTCAACCATCAGTCAAACTGAGTGTAACTAAGTGTAACTGAGTATAACTGAGTGTAACTGAGTGTAACTAAGTGCAACTGAGTGTAACTGAGTGTAATGGTTGTAACTGAGTATAACCGGCTGTAACTGAATGAAGGAGGCTCAGTGGAGGGAGCATGAGGAGCTAACTGGAGTCAGAATGAGTAGTCTAGTCACACTAGAGGTCGATCGGAGTGGTAAGGTCAATTAATCAAGGAGAGAACTCAGTTAAATTAATGTAACTGAAGATAACTAGACTGGTAGGTGAAGAAGGGCGCCTTTCTCATGCAGTAGATGAAGGAAGGGCACACTAAGCTCTAGGAGGGATGAAACTGAGTGGAAGGTAGCTCCCAAGTGCTGGGAGACTAAGGACTAGGTGCTAGAGGTGTCAACCTGATGACTGGGAAGCATGCTGCATGCATGGCTAAAAATGTAAATGATCAAAATACTGGTGGGATTAAGATGGAGTATAGGAATATCCTAACAGGAAGCACCCAAGGAAACACATGTTCAAGCAATCAAGAGAATTTTCAGGTATTTGAAAGGAACCATGAAGCTTGCCTTATGGTATCCATAGAGAAAAAAGATAGACTTAGTAGCATACACTGATCCAGACTGGGCAGGAAGTATAGATGATAGGAGAAGTACTAGTTGAGCTACATTTTTCTTAGGAAACTCTCTTGTGTCGTGGATCAACAAAAAAAACCATCAATTGCATTATCCACAATAGAAGTTGAATATATTGCAGCAGCTGCTTGTTGTTCACAAGTGTTATGGATGAAACAAACCTTGAAATATATGCAAGTAAATATAAATCATCTTATACAAATACTATGCGACAACACAAGTGCAATCATTATCTCCAAGAATCCTGTTATGCACTGCAAAACTAAGCACATTCCCATCAATTATCACTTTGTGAGAGAGAAAGTAGTTGATAATGTTGTCAAACTAGGATATCTTGATACTAAGGAACAAATAGTGGATATAATTATGAAACCTATTCCACGAAGTACATTTGAATATCTCAGGGAAAAACTAGGTGTGGTTCTCAATCCACAACATAGTGAGAACCCAAATAAAAAGGCATAAATCAGGAAAAGGTGTTGGTACTGCACAGTTGGCAAGAAAGGAATTATGCATGGATCACTGTGCAATGAATGATGTAGTATGGTGATAGGAATAGGAGATCAAGATGAAGGAGTAATGTAACACTTATATCAGGAAAGCAATCAAATATAATTATGAAATGATATAAGTATAGAATTACATGAAATAAATAAAGCATGAAGATAGGGGGAGTCATCCCTGAAAACAGTTGAGATAGAGGATGGCACAAAATAAAACAAAAAAGAACTTACATTGCGCAAGTAATGGCACCTATTTTCCATTTATGTCAAAGGGGGAGAAATGGATGAAGCTGACAAAATAGCTGGGAGTAATGCATGAAGCTGGTTATACATCAGCAGAGAAGAATCAGCATAGAGGTAATTGAAGAAACAACAGAGAGATGCATCAGACGTAAAAGAGTGTGAAGCAGATCATTATGCAGCAGACATGAAAGAGTGTGAAGTAGATCACTTGGAGAAATGGCATGAATATGACTGTACACATGGTCTGCGCAGAAGTAACATAAAGAAGAAGTACTAGCAGTAGAAAGTGCAGAAGTCAAAATGCCAAAGCACTCAAGGGGAGAACATACATTGGGGGAGCAATGCGACAAGTACAAATGAAGCATACATTTCAAAAGAAGATCATACACAACTTCATAAGGTGTTGACATCAATGCCAAAGGGGTATATTGTTGAACTTTGGTTTTCATTGATGTCAACTAATGTCAAAGAGGATGTCAATTGATTCAATTTACATCATTGATGTCAATTGATATCAAAGTGGATACAACATTTCTATGCTAGCTTAAAGGAGTATATGGAAGCCACTTTGAAGAAGTATATGCACAAGATGGTGAAGGACATGGATTCCAGTGTGAAGAACTATATCTAGAAGTTGCATCTAGTCTGAAAATGTGTGTCTAAGGGTACATCATGTAGATCCAGCTCAAATAAGCACATAATCAATGTATCCTACATGTGGTACTGCCGTATATATCAAGTCCACCAAGTCATACTCTCTTAAGGAAGCAGTCAAAGAACTGGGTTGACAAAGGTACATGTGCACAAGCAGCCAAGGAGTTGGTTAAGCAAAAGTAAAAGTGTGCAAGCATGTTGAAAGAAGACTTTGGAATACAAAAGCATTACTTGGTCAAAGATTGGGAGTGTGCAAACAACAAGAAACTGAATAGTCCTGAAAGTGCACAAGTCTCACCAATCAGAAGATGCTTTCAGTTAGTAAAGGGCACATAAGTTCCAAGAAGCAGGGAAAATTTTAAGGACCCATACATATTTAAAAGTGTATAATCCTTGGAGAATCTTATCAATTCTTAAAATGCCGACTATAAAATATTTGGCGATATTTTTCTAAAATTATTTCAATTTCTAAGGATTTTAAATAGTTTATATAATAAATTGGCGATTTTAGAGTGAAAAAAGTTTACCCCATCAAATTTGAGCAAAATGAGGCTTCAAAAAATGCAAATTGGTGAACCTTTTTTTGGAAAAAAACATGGAAAAATAACCCATGGGCTAAATTTCACCCCTAAAATTATTCTTTCCAAGAAGGGTACAAAAGATGAAGTTGTTTATGCACAAACCCCAGAAGCTGATGATACATTAGGAGCGCAACACCCACAAGGGATGGTACATAAAGGGTCAAAGACTCATCAAGTTGAAGAGAAAGGATGCGCACATACCTCAAAGCAATGGCACATCAAGAGCGCAAGAGTATACACCACTAAGGCGTAAGTCCCACAAAGTCGTGGACCATGGATGCGCAAGACCCACAAAGAATGACACATCAGCAACATAGAAGATGACATGTGGTAAAAACAAAATCCATGAAGTATGGAAGAATGGATGCCGCAACCAACTTGTGGACATACAATCCGTCCAGGACATGTATGAATAGAGATGCAAGTTTGAGGTTTGAAGTAAGCTCTATGGAGATATTGTAGAGCTTCAAGTGAAAAATACAGATTTATATTCGAGGCATCAATGGCTTGAGGACAGAACAACATGATCTAGATAGGATCTGAGTGCACACATACATAGGAATGATACAACTGATGGTGCGCAAAATGATGTTGTAGACCTGTGCCTATTGCGCAAATACTCAAAGGAAGAAACACAGAAGTATGGGAAACTATGTGAAGATTGAATGACAGAATTGCAGACAACACGTAGACAGTCACAAATGTTGTAAGTAAGGAAGTAACGCAAAGACAAAACCGAACTATATCAGGTGATGCGTAGTTGTTTGGCTAATGCATGAAGATTGAAGTGAAGTGTGCTAAGTTGAGAAGTACATATGATGCACGATGACATAGCAAGAACATGATCCGGTAAGCACGTCATGATGAGGATGATCGTGTGTTAAACTAAAAGGATGAATCAATTGATGCACGTAATGTCTTAGATTGTCTAAAATACCGTGGCACTTAAACAAAACGGACACACCAGTAAGTGTGTAGTTCCATCTGTTGCTAGTGCATTATCTCATAGCAGCAAACTATCAATTGAACGCACAGTATTAGTTGGTAAGTGCAGTTGCGCAGTAGCAGATTAACAGAGAATACCTTAGTGCAAACTGCAAAATTAGTAGCACACGGTACATGAAGTAAGAAATCATCAGAAGTGTAGAATTGAGAGGAATGAGAAGTCAAGGGATGTAAGCAGCACAGTGATAGTGAATCGCCTGCATACGAAGATAGCGCACAACAGAACTAATATTAGAAGATTGTAAGTGTGCACGAGTTGGAAGTTCAGTAAGTCAGAATCATATATTGGATATCTGGGCAACAGGATGGGGTAAGGAATAGGGGTTTGTAGCCTCCTTCCAGTTGATGTTGGATAACACAGGGTGTTGGAGCTTCCTTCAGGTCGGTGCTTGTAAAACCAGGGGGTCGATGCCTCCTTCCAATTGGTGCTAGTAAATATAGGAAGTTGGTGCTTCCTTAAATGTATTATTTTCATTACAAAAGAGCATTCTGTGGTTTTCTCCTATTTGGGTTTCCACATCAAATTCTTGGGTTCTGTGTTCTTTGTCGTGGTGCATATATGGATGAATGTTTTTGTTTATATTGGATGCATAACTAAACAACAATCTTACTTTAAGACTAATATGTTAAAGAAGGTAAAACTATATATAATTGCGCTAATACTGATTCACCCCCCTTTCTCAGTATTAAATTGATTACAACACTTAGATCTCCAGATGCCCCAACAGATATAGCAAGGAAGATCTATATGACGCAGACAACTCTTAGACCAATCAAGAAGAGCCTCTTCCAATTTTTCTTATTTCCATACATTGGAGATGTGAAGCAAACGAGTAGTCTTCTACCATACCGCCAATGAAAAAGGGAAAGATGTGAATAAGTGGTATTCATTTTCCAGACTAATTATACACATTTGGCATATGTTTGTCTCGAAGAAACCCTGGGAGATAATATTTTCCCACATCAGAATCTTATTTTGTAGGATGAGCCACATAAAACACTTAATATTTAAATTAAAGTTCCTAGACCAGAGGATTTTGTTCCACCAATGAGTGGTAGAATATGTCAGCTCAATGGCCATGTAGTTATATACATATTTATCAGAAATTTGACCGTTTTCTTTGTTGAAATCCCATACAAGGGAGTTCTCCTTGTCCGTCAGCCTAACTCCCAAATGTTTGAGCCCCTCCACAAACTGGTTGTGCTTGACAACCACCTCCTCCATTAACTGCAAATATTCATCCAAGTACCAATAAGAGGAATTAGAGACATGATCATTGCGAGCATGAGCAATTCTATGGCATCCTGTGTCTTTCAGTTGCTTGATGAGCCCACTGGAAAGTTTATAAAAATATTCTCCCCCAACAAACGGATCTATCCCGAGGTGAACCATGAATTTGTTATTGATCTGCCAAGATAGCCCTGACCCAATCCAATGATAGACTTTCATCATCACCATCCAAAAGGGTGAAGCTCCCCAAGACGACACCTTCTTATTATGAATCCAATGAATCAAGGGAAGGTTCTTCAAATATTTGGCATGAAGTATGTCACTCCATAAGCCCTTCCCAAAAATGCCACGCCATAGGCTTTTGATAGATAAGGCATCTTTAAACTAGAACAGGTTTTTTAACCCCTAGCCTCCTAGAGATGCGGGGAGGGAAATTCTCTCCCAATTTTCCAGGTGGAATTTCTGCTTGTTGAGGTTTCCATCCCAAAGGAAGTGTATCATCTTCCTCCGAAAAGACTAGATAATGGAAACTATGATGGATTCCATTGAAAACTAGTAGACGGAAAGGCTAACCAAGCCAACCTTCGGTAGGATACGTCTTCCACCCAACGGAATCCATTTGAATGCCCAACAACCTATTCGATTTTCCATTTTCCTTATCATCCAAGGCCAATACTATTTGGCATAATGATTGGGCTTGAGAAAATAGCCCAAATATTTGAAGTCATCGGCCAACACCTCAGATTTAAAGGGCATGAACTGGAGGATTTGAGCCACCACCAAATCTTCTACCTCATGTTGAACTGTCAAAAAGAGAAAAAACACTTTGTGATATCCTGTGAGTTTTAGGTAACAAAAAATTCCAACACCCTTCATCCATTGAATGGTGATTAGTCTAGTCTATGTTGGATCTATTTGAAGTTAATTTCAAAAACTGTTTTAAGAAATATTTAAAAAATAAAAATAAAAATAAATATAATTATTTGTAAATTTTTAAAATATTATGTTGAACTTTGAATATTTATAATGTATAATTTAAGCATTTAAAATATAAAGTTTTCTTGGAAAAGATGTGGAGGTCAATCTTGACTCTCAAAAGTGCCATGCAGACCTTATTTACTCCCCTTGAGAAAACCAACATTATCTTTCATCTTCGAAATTATGGGTTTATTATTTACATGATTTTTTTAATTACTTTTTATATTTGGTATATGTGACAACATTTCCCCCATACTAGGTTGTAGAACACCTATCTACTCTTTATGCAATAATTACTTTTTATATTTAGTAACATTACATAATGTTACCCCCGGATCTGGGTAAAAACCCAGCCCACACGAGCCAACCCCCACATAGCGCTCGCTCCAACCAGCTCCCAGAGAACCCCTACACCAACCTGCCTATGGATTTCTCCACTTATCAACGCATCCTCCAAGAAAATGGCGATGAGTTAATAAGGGAGTCCCTCCCCCAAGGTTTTTCATTTACTCGTCCTCATGCAGATTGCACAACGACGTCGGAAGATGGGGTTGGAAAGCACCTGCAACATTAATTTGCCACCCTCCTCAAGAATGCCAACCAATGACATTAATTCTCTCTACAAGGTTAAAGAGTGCAGGCTCGTCTCTTCGAGGTTCAACGTCGACACTCAAGATTATTCCATCACTTTGGCTCTCGCATGGATCCATCTTGCTAATCTACCTATGCTCTTGGTTCAAGATGTCCTCTGCCGACCTGCAACCATGCCGTGGGCAAGAGGCACTCCTCGTCGAGGTGGTAGTAGAAGAGGTTCTGGTCGTCGACCCAGAAATATCATGGATTGGACTGTGATGGATGGATATGTAGAGAGCATCTCCGCCTCCACCCGCAACCTCATAGACAGTTGGGAAACTCACAGAGTCACGACCATTCTGGATTTAGGGAGGAATGGAGGAACCATCAACCACTATTGGCTTATTGAGAATATGATGAGTACTTTGTTGGAGGAAGTGGTGGCCAATTGGATCGCTAATACTAGCACTCTCAGGGATATCAAATTCAAGTTGACAGATATGGCATACCATCTTGGCATTATGGATACAAATATGACCTGGAAGAATTTCTCCCTTGGATGCAGTAATGAGTTGGAGACCCTCCAAAAAGATGTTGATAACAACGCGCCAACGGATCAGGGTGATGGTTCGAACAGAGTAGACACTCATGTTAGGGAGGACACTGATAATCCTTCCGCAACAATGGCCAACCTCGACCCGGTGCAGAAAGGTGGTCACAATACTCCTCCCGATGACACTACCAGGCCTTCATGCCCTTCTCTCCTCTCCCCTGGGATGGTGGAAGACTACCATGATAGCTACCCCATCATTGAAGAAGAACCAGACATGCTACATGCCGAAGAAAATCCCTAGATGGGATTCAATGGTTCCGGGTTACTACTGTAACATCCAACCTTTTTGTTTTCATCTTTTTTACAGTCTGTTCTTTAGAACTCTCAGCATATGTGTCATGTATTTTTTGAACAAGACCCATCTTCAATTATGGGCAGGCCTTCCCCATAAGGTATTATTTTTTATAATTTTAGTTTTTACAATATTTTTGAGTGACTGGGATGGTGGCTTCACTACCTGAGGCCTCCCCAGCTAGTGCTAGATCTTCTTGCTACCTATGTAATTTCGGCTATGTTTTTTGGATCTGTTAATTAATTATATCTCTACAACTTTACAAAAAAAAAACATTACATAACGTTACTTATCATATTCATTTCCTACTTTTAGCTTCAAAATACCTTAGGGGATTTAACACTTGAAGTTTATGCATGTGTGTTTGGAATATGGTCAATGAGAATATATTTCAATTATAGATCAGTTGAAGTTATATTTTTATATGCTTAACAATACTTGCTAGCAATATTATTGTAAAGTATAATGCTTTTGAAGACACAATACTATCATATGATGTTAATTGTCTGTGTCCCATTTTCCATATTATTATTATTATGTCTATGACATATTTGAACCATTTTTCACATTTTAGCTATTTGCACGAAATTCAAAAAATCCATTTTTCAATGGGTAAAGTTTTAACTTTGATATTCAATTTTTTATTAATTTTATGTTTTGATTATTTAAATTTTCATTGGTTGTAAATGGCTGATGTCAACCATGGGATTGGGAATGGGGATTTGGTCTGCCATATATCCACAAATGACATCACATACCACTATCCACCATGAATGTTGTTTTAAACATAGCTCTCTTGTCATGCTATTGTACCTTCCATCATGTCATCTAGTTACTTGAATTGGTAGTTGTGGAGGAGGAGGAGTCCAGACGCTAGATAAGAACCATGGATGTAGGCACACAGGCTACAACATTACTTGCTGTTAAGAAAATAGTACACGAGGTTCGCCAATCAAGGAAGGGAAAAAGGGAAGGCGTACGGTGATAGATTTGGACAATGCGAACACAATACCGGTCAAATCTCGACTAATTTTTCAATTTTCAAAGTTCAACTATGGTAAAAACACCTTGAAATTTGGAGTGGAGGTTTCACTTGACATATGTCTCCTTGCACGTCATCCCATCATCTATCTTGGGATTGCAATGTACGATCCAACCAATTGTCCACAACTCGGTCCAACCAATTGTTTCCCAACTCCATTATAGCTCTCTAAGATTCCAGATCTCTCGAGCCATTATGCGACAACACAACGGAACGTCCTCCACCCGCAGCAAGCATGACAACAGAGCCGAGGAATTCACCTTAGTCGGGAGGAAGCTTCTCCAAAGAGTTGTCCATTATGTTACATCAATGATCTTATGGTTTCTTGGGTATTCAGCATGATATGCACATGGATAGTTTGTAAACTCCATGTCGAGATCGAAACTGTTTCATTTTAGAGCAGACTCCTCGAATATATCTATGTGGATGGAGGCCTCCGACATTCTTAGTGTGTTGATGGTTTTCTGGTCACATTTTCTTTTTCTTTATCTTTGCTAAGTTATAATCTCTTAGCTGTTGTATGTGTTATCGACCATCTCTCTGCTTTAGTTGCTTGTCTCCTTACCAGGCCTCAGGCTTCACTTGCTTCTACCTATCATTACCCACGATTGCAGGAGATTGTTGCAACAATACTAGTTGAAAGCTCACGATCAAAACCATCAACATTACTCTGTCATGGGTAGCTACATTCCTTCAAGGTGATTGATAGTGTTAGCACTCATGGCACGAACCCTTAACAGTTTGAAATCTTTTACTATGCATAAATATGCTCATATTCTTTCATTGAGTGTGCTCGAGCTGTATGTGAGCATTTTTGTTTCCTTAAACATGTCCCTCATACCACCTTCACACTGTTGTTCTTCCCTGAAGACCGAGTTTGGCTAGCGAATCAATTCCTCTGACTATGGGCGTCCTGCTCCTCTATCAAGTTATAACGTTTCTGCTCTTGTCCGTTATATGTTTTTTTCATAACAACCCTTTGCGTTGCCATATAGGATTTTTCGTTGATGTCTTCGTGCTACCATTGGTTTCCTTCCAAAATGGTCCTTTGTGTGGTGTGATCATAAAAAAATAAAAAATAAATGCACCCCCTAGTCCATCAATTTTACGTTGTTTCCAATGTTTCTATGTGCTCCCGTGGACTGTCATGTTGGTGTTGGACATTCTCTGAGGTTGTAGGAGAATTTTTTTTAGTTGTTGGTGCGTGGTTTCCAAGTCTGCTCACTCAACAATGCGTTATTTTCCTTTCCTCATTTGTCATCCTATGCTTATGATGGCCTGCTCATCTCTATTAAATAACTGCCTTTTCTATCAATACGCTTGAGTAAACGCAAATGAGAACTCCTCCAAAACTTCACTTTCGAGCTCCTGCATTTACAAAATCTATGTTCATGCTCTCTCATAAACATTGCCACATGCAGCTCTTATTTTTAAACTTGAATCATTTCAAAAATAAAAACCTCTCTAAATTCCTTTGAAATAATATAATTGCAATTGTGCATGTGCATGAACATTGTTGACATTTCCACAAAGTGGCTCTTGTTTTTACTATCAACCTTTCCAACTCAATAAAAAAACAATTCCACATTAAGACTAGTTTGCGTTATTAGAATTAAACAATTTGTATATGGCATAGATGCTCAATACGTCAACCGGTAAGACAATTCCAACAAATTCTACACGTTGGCATTATTTGAATGAATCAATTTGTATACAACATTGAATATGAGTGAAATTTATAAAGTGGCATTATTGGAATTACATAATTTGCATATGACATTGAATATGAGTGAAATTTAATCCTGGTGGCATTATTTCAATAAACAATTTGTATACAGTCATTTTTAGGATTTGGACCAATCCTTTTTTTTATGTATTTATTTTTGTTTGAATAACTACGTAAAAAATCATTTTGCAATTTTAGTCAATTTATTTCACGGTAAGTTTTGGTCGGTTAGAATTCGGAAATTGTTTTTTGTAATACCCCATGCCACTCAAATTATGCAATTTCCAAAATTGATTCTAAGATTTTTTAAATATTTCCAATGGAATACGAACAAAATTAGATGGAAATTATGTTTGGAGGAAGTTGAAAACTTAGAATATTTAGACTACACTGCTGCTACCAGAATCTGGCCCATCAAAAGTTTTAGATTCCGGCAGCGCGCATGTAAAGTCTACTAGCATTCCTGCCCAAGTCATGAATGTCCCAATCAGCCTATTCAGTTCTCCTTGGTCCTCACCTTTTGGCATTCAAAATTTCATTAGCCAAAGTCGAGGTTCTTATCATTTAAAAAACAAATTGTGTCAACATTTACTATGCCTTGTCCAAGCACCCGAGTTCTAATATTAAGAGTGATTAAAGGAAAATGGTAATCATATCCCCAATTGTTGTGGACACCCGATTGCAATGGTTTGGAAGCAAGTGTCAAGAGCTAGCGACAACCAAATACTAGGTGTATCGAGATTTCAAGCATCCAGATGTCGAATCAGTGCCGAATGTCAATTGACATGTAACATCCCATAAATTACCAAAAATTTTAAAATAGCAATAATTACTAAATTTGCGAAAGCGGAACATATAATAATAGTTAAATCTCTTATCTAGAATAGTTAATAATGACGACACACCGAAAATCTCAAAACAAAATATGATGCTAGTTGTAATTGCTAATGCAGACTAAAATGGGTGCTAATCTCTTTAACAAAAGACATTTTATAATTATAACACAGGAATACATCTTCAGATCTACTTAAGTTTTAAAAGTAACTACATGTTGTACATAGCTTGTATTATTATAAATTTCTTGGTAATGTGCTGACAGTTGTTTTGAATGATGACGAAGGGGTCTTGCAAGGTACCATGAGGTTTACTTAGCTACGTTTAGCTAAGGCATTTGAACCTGTTTCCATGTGCAGAACGCAGGTAAGAAATTTTACGACAAACATGAGTTAAGAGTACATATGTATTTCAATTCATCATCAATATAATATGAAAAATACTAAGTACTTCCTTGCAAACAAGTTATTGGAGGTATGGATATTTTGGTTTCAAATCTCGTTTATGTGCTAGCTTACAAACTTTTCAGTATTATTAATATCATGTCATCATTTTGCTTTTACATTGCTATATCCATAAAAAATCATTCTAAAATGACTATTATCATTAACATCAAAGCAGTGATACCATTGTCCATTTGTAACTTTATTTGAAATCTTGTAAATGTGGTGCTTATGCTATTTCAAAATGAACTAGCATTATATTGTGTACCAACAGAGATTAGACTATACCTAAAGTCTCACATTTATCAATTGACTTAACAATACATGGCTAATGCATGAAAATATATAAACTTTACCCTACATGACTATACATATGCTATAGAGAAGAAAATGTACAATCTATAGTAACTATGTATTCACGCACCATACATTAGCACATAATACTATTTTCCCGATGACTAAAAATAAACTTTAGGAACTAATATGAAATGTGAACTATGATTCTAAACATTGTAATGAATATGATCGTGACAGGGTATTTAAAGTTTCGGTACTTGGCATGCTTTCAATCTATCGATACCTGCTCTCAGCATTAACGTTGCCTACCTGTTAAGTGAATTGGAAGCTTAGGTGGGTGGTCTTCACGTGATAGAATTTACAACAATGCATCATACAATGTTGAGCTGTGTTATACACTAGCCTTTGGTAGATGCAATAATCAATGTAGTATTGATTGCAATGATCTCCCGAATCTCAATGTGCCTAACCGGCAACTCTTTCACCATTGATCTTTACAAGATCTAGGGCTTGGAAAGAAACCCTAGACTTTCGTTGGTAAGTAACAAAGAATTGTTTCCTCACCTTAATTTTGCATTTAGTGGTAAGGTAGAGGGGCCAACAATGTTGCTGTAATGTAGGGTTTGGAGTTTATTGTTAGGAGGACTCCTTCCTCAATTTCGAACCTTAGACCTGTGAGGGAAAGTTATATGTTACAGGATTTTAATCCTTGTGAAAAAGAGCCACGACACAACCCTTGAATTTTGTTGTGAGGTTTCTTTGTCAGTTTATTTGAGTGCAATAGAATTGGAGTTCGATTCTCTTAGTCATGAAATTGTTCTCTGAATTTGAACTCGTAATTGCTGCAGAGTGCTGCTTAAATAGAATAATTACTTTTTGCTCGATCAATGGATCGACTGCTGCTGGAGATTCTACAGATTTTACGTTGACTTTCTACTTATGGTGCAACAGACTTGAGATAAAAAATTTAGAACGCCATTTGAACTCCTCTCCCTTTAGTCGAGTGACTCCATTCGCTAGAAACACCATTTGCTATAAGACTTCGTCATTTTGTTGGTGTGAGGTGTCTCAATCATGAGCTTAGATTCTAAGGTAAGTTTTTCAACGACGGTGGTAGTAATACTGTAATGTTTAAGTTGTACCTGCATTTTTCTTTGTTTTAACCTTTTCACACTGTAACTGGCAGGTGATACTTTGTTGGAGGATTTCTAAGAGAAAAGATCGGAATGAGGATGCTACAACAACCTCCTGGTAAGCCTCGAGGGTTCTTAAAACCTTGTAGGTACCTTTGGCATGGTTAGCCGGTGAATACAGTGTGATGAGAGTTGGAAAACATGACCTTGGTCGGAGTAATGGCCGAGTTTAAGTTTTATTTTGAACAATAATGTAAGAGGGTAAACCCTCAGTTTGTAAGTTGCTATTCGGCTCAGTGATGTTTTGCTGCAGCGTTTAAAAATGACTTTGAACTTGTTTTTACACCACTGGTTGTTAAGGGAATGACCCTATGTGATTTTGGAATCTTGAATGGACTTCAATGTAAACTCTGTCAAATTTTGACTATGCTGTTGAACATGAAATTCTAGAGCCGAGGGTTCACTTGCTTCTATAAAACAATGGTTTGTCCTGAATTGAAATGTTATAATTTTGTTTAAACAATGATTGGAGAATTTGTTTGTATAAACTAGTGATTTAGTTTAGAACAACGAAAGTTGTCTCTGGTCAAGAGTTATAGGTTACAAGCTTTTTGGTAGATAAACCCTGTACTTTGTATCGTTTTTGAGATTTAAGTTTCAATGATGGTGTTGTATAACTTGATTTGTTATATGCTTAAAATGGATATAAGCCACAGGGTTCAATCTTGTTTCAAAAAACGAATCCCTACCTTGTAGATTTCGACACTATTTAAGTTTCTTGTTAGGGTTATAAGCTACTTGTTAGATAACGATACTAAAAATCATGTCTTCTGTTAAGTGATGTTAAGAGCCTTGTTAGTATTCTCAACACGAAAGATAGATAGTAAGGTTAATTAAAATGTTGTTTAGGGTTTGGAACCCATGTCTGCTTAAACTTCAGACATATTATATGTCATTGCCATGATTGGCTTGATATAAAACTATTGATCTATATACTAAATGAATATTTAGAATCAAGTGTCTGTAAAATATTAGGGTTTTGATTCTATAGTGAAAGTATTTATATTTGATAATTGAAATTTATACTAAATCAAAATGTGATAATTAGTAATGAAAATAATAAGTGTTTACTTATCGTTTATAAGTAACAACTCTATATAGAGAATAATTGTAGCTGCTATATTTCTAAAATATAAAATGCTTGAAGCCATTGGATTTATAATAATGGAATGCATAATATTACCATCCGAAAATAGATAGAGTTGATTTTGAAAATATAGATCTGTGCATAAATAAAGTGTTTTTCTTTTATTATGAAGTAGAGGAAATGCTATGCATCTATTTATAATATACTGTACTATTTCCTGAGTTTTAGACATATAATTGAAATGGCAGAATTTAAAAGAAATACTACAGTGTTTATCTAATCATTCAAATGGCATTCTACCTATCGTTCATCTCTATTAATTTTACTTCTATGTACTAGAGTACAATGCAAAAACAACATGGATAAAAATATAGAGAAGGTTATCGAATCAATCATTTCATCTAGTAAATCATTTTCATTCAGAAAACATACTTAGGTCAGAAAATAAAACAACTTCTTTTGTATTCTTTCAACTGTACTACTTACTGATAAATGCAGAATTTAATTGACTGGAAATAACAACAGAAATGTAGAACCTAATAAATTTTTTTAGGAGAACCAAACCACCCAAGGAGCCTATTCCACCCAACATACTCCTGAAGACAGCCAAATTACTCACCTTAGGACCCCTGAGCCTGTTCACTGAACCACTAGGAAGAAGAATCTGTAGAAGCTTAGGCTTTTCAACTTGCAGTAGAAATGCAGATCATCTAGTCATAAAGACTCAACAGTCCAAGAGACCTACACCAGCACCTCTGGTTCTCTTATCAGAATATTTGAACAGCCTTACAATGCACTTCCCCTTAGCCTCCCTATTTGAATCTCTCAGTGATCACCTGATACGCCTGAGGAAATATTTCTACAGAAAATATTGTAGAGCTTCCTGCTCAATTCGAATTGCATTGTCTAGGCTACCTAGGCCTTTTAGTGGTTAACTTGGTCATTAATGAGCTAACAACTCTCTTCCACCCACCTAGGGGATAATGCCACAAATTTAGGGGTAGTTGTCCCATAACCAATAGTTAGTGGTGGAGTGCAAATGCTGCCATCTGTCCCATAACTTCTAACAACTTCCATTCCTCCTAGTGGGTCAGTGAACACTCATTTAACAGTTCCCTTGGGTGTTAGTCTCCTATATTAATTTATTAAATAATAATAATCAGTAATTACAATCACCCTTGACCAAACTTGGTGATAATTACAAAACTTTGTAATTATAATTTAACATAATGTTTTTGCAATAAAAGTAAGTAGTCTCAAAATTTGGGTAGGTGACATACACCACTCCTTAAGTCTCAACATCGTCCTCGATGTTGTTTATTCACTCTCTGAGTGTTCCTAAAATAGAGTTGGGTATGCTTCCCACATACTACTCTCTAACTCCCAGGTTGCCTCTTCTGGGATAAGGTGCTTCCATTGCACCTTTACCTGCCCAATGGTGCAATTTCAGAGTAGAGTTTCTCTCCTTTCGAGGATACAGTCTGGTTCCACCTGAAAATCGTCGTCTTGTTCCTGCTGTACATCATTCCAATTTATGACATGAGCAGCATCATGTATGTATTTATTTAAAACTGATATATGAAAGACATTATGTATTTTTAGATTTGGTGGTAAGGCTAATTGATATGCCACGGGTCCAACCCTTGACAAAATTTCAAAAGGACCACAATACCTGGGTGCCAGGTTGGCACAACCTCCCAATTTTAATGAGCTCTTCTTTGGTCTTACCTTAATGAAAACATGCTCACCAACCTGGAACTCTTTATGAGTCCTTTTAAATCTGCTTGACTTTTCTGCCTATCTTGGGCAGCTTTAAGATTTCTTTGTACCTGTTGCACGGTTAATTGTACTTCCTTCAACAATTCAGGTCCTAATATAACTATGTTAACTGGGTCATTCCAAGAAATTGGTGTATTACACTTCCTACCATAAAGAATTTCAAAAGGGGTGAGCCTGGCTGATGCATGATAATGATTGTTATATGCAAATTTTGTTAAATGCAAGTAGTCCTCCCACTTACCAGGCTGATCCTTAACATACATCTGCAGCATGTCTTCCAATATCTAATTCACTCTTTCTGTCTGTCCATCCGTTTGTGGATGAAATGATGTGCTGGAATTTAAGGTTGTATTCAACCCTTTAAACAAAGATATCCAGAAGTTCCCAGTAAACTTAGAATCACAGTCTGAAACTATAACTTTTGGTATTCCATGTAATCGAAAAATTTGTTTCATAAAAAATTCTGCAATGTCTGGAGCCTTATGAGTAGTTTTCACTGGTATAAAATGTGATTCCTTGTTGAGTTTATCCACTACCACCATGATGGAATCATTTTGTTTCTGATTCTTGGGTAGTCCAGTAATAAAATCTATGGTTATGATCTCCCATTTCCAGCTAGGTATAGGTAATGGCTGTAACAGTCCAGCTGGATGTTGATGTTCAACCTTCACTTTTTGACAATCAAAGCACTTAGATATATAATCCACTACTTCATCTTTCATTTTGGGCCAATAATACTCTTTCCGTAACATAGTGATGGTTAGTGTGATTTGATGTATCCGAGTAGTGTAATCAATGGACCTTACGCATACGGGTGCTGCTGGAATATTGAATCATTGAAGTTCGTGGTTTGTCCCCTTTCTACATTCATACATGAGTTTTAATGAAATATTTCCCCAAGATTTGAGTTAGGGAAGATGGAACATCTGTCAAACTCGTAATTCTACAACATATGCTTTGAAATATGAAGATCAGTGGTTAACCCTAATTTCATGATTTCGTCACAATAGAAGGATCGAGACATCTATTCATCAGGTGAAAGCAGTTCGTTTCAGAAAGTTCAGACTCAGCAGGTGTCCAGTAGTGAACAACATGAAGAAGAGTGGTAAGTTGTGCAGATTTGAACCGATCAACATTGAATGGGCAGAAGAAATCCCTAAATGTGCAGAGCTCTTCAAAAACGCCGGTTGGTTTTCTTTCTTTGAGAAAAAGAAATGCAATAACACTAAGGTTACCTAGTCATTTTCCCAAAGTTACTCAGACTCCTTCATTTAGTTTCAAACCCTGAAGTTCAAATTAACCGAGGACCTGGTAGCTGAAGCAACGGGGTTGCTTGTTGAAGGAGATCGTTGGTTCAAAAAACTCCCCTTCGAAGTTGATTTGAGTTTATTTTTGTTACCCAGGTTCAAATCCTTAGATTGGAATATGGGTATTCATTTTAGCAATGTTAAACAAGAATGGAGGGAAGTTGTAGGGATTGTGAAACCTTATATTACCTACGAGGGAAGATTTGCCACGATGTACAAATATCATTCCAGGTTCCTCTTACATCTAAATGGACAATTGAAATGAATTTGCCATTCTATTTGTTGGAAATCCTTATTAAAATGTCTAACAGAGTGAAAGGCCACATTGACCATACAAGTCAATCCATTTTCCATCACGACTTAGTCAAATTAATAGTATCATCAGAAATCAAGAAGAAGAATCGTAATTGGCAGCATTTCCTCTTTTGGTCGGGTTTTGAACCTGAGAAGATTGCAAATCAAGAGGAAACATAAAATTATATTAGGAAACAGAATAACTTCCAAAGAAGGCATCGAATTCAGAGAGAACCAAGCATCTCAAAAAGATCAAAATGGAAGATGGTTGAAGAAATAAACTTAGCATAAGAGTTTGGGTTGAAAGAAGAACAAGAAGAACCAGTTCAAGAACATCCACGGGAAGGAAGGCCTCTAGTTTCATACAATGAAGAAATTACATCCACTCCAGATACTCCTAATTTCATTAAAATACAAAATTATCAAATAAAGTTCAAGTGTTGGAAGTAGGGAAAGTTCAACTTCTAAAAATATCTTAAGCATTAGATGGACATACAATTCTGGCAGAAGCATCTCATCATATTTGAAACAGGGATAATCATACAACTATAAATCAAATTTTAATGACACATCTAGATATACTTAAAAGTCATAGTTTTAGGATTTAGTTTTGTTATCTTTAGAAACTCCTTTATTTTGTAAACCTCTTGAACAAATCCGAACCCTTAAAATGTGGATCTATTAAACTTCCTTTTGAAGACTTTCATGTAATTATAAAAAGGGTAAGGGTTGGATTTTGCTTCTAAAAAGGGTTAGATGATATCAAGTTACTGTATCAAGGGCATATGACTCACTCTCAGTAAGTACATTGGAGACTGTTATTTTGGAATGACATATATAATATATAAGCCATGTTTGATCTATTATTTTAGTTGAAGTTTTTGATCATTTTGGTCACCTTGCTCATCACTTCATTTTTTGATAAAAGTGTTTATCCTAAAGTGCTTTTGAGTTTGTGGACTTATCTAAATTCAATTATTGAATTTTTTTATGTTTATGATCTTTGAAGTAATTATTTTCACATGGTTCGTGTTTATATTTTGAACTTGTTTCACCTGATCTTCAAATTTTTTTGTTGATTTAGTCATCATATGCCATTTGTACTTCATTACCCTATTCTTGAATGATTCCTACATAATCTATAATTCAAACATTTAGCATTTTTTATTTTGGATGTTATGGCTTTGCACTTCTCCAGTCTAAGTACAAATTGCAGTGCAAACATCTTCTGGAGCCATTGCCGTTGCTGAGGACGAAAGTGAAGAAAATATTCCCTAGGTATAACATTTATATATTTGGTTTTGAAGGTGAACATAATCAATATATTCTTTTTATAGAGTACATTTTCACCCGTTTGTTAAAAAAAGACAATTTTGGCTCCTAAATTTTTTTGGACTAGAGCGAATCCCACATCTCCCTTGCATCCAGGAGTTTCAGACCCAGAACAGATTCTGAAGGATTCCAGGAAACAATTGAGCTCTACATCATCTAAAAGATTTCAGTATACTCCATCTATAGTTATACCAGTTCAGTCACAACAAACTTCTTCTTCTGCATATTTACAACCTGAAAAGGAGGAAAGGAAACAAGATCTATCTTTTCATATCCCTGCCATTCAAGTTGATAGCTTTCATATTTATACCAATCCCTTATCATCTGAGGAAGTTAAAACCGATATTTTAAATTATGGATATTTTTCTTTGAAATCTCATTTTTCACCTTATACTCCCCTCACGAGTAGGATCCCAATTGCTCAGTTTCAATCCAAGTTTCCTCCTTCCCCAAAAAACCAAGTTAACTCAAACATGGATGGTCAACCCCTTGATAGGATGGATCTCATAGTGGCTATGAGATATGCCCCTTTGGTTTTACCTCATCCACTTAGTACTCTTCCTGGAGGATATTACTAGAAATATCTTCCCAGGTTTAATGGTCAAGGTGAGGTTACAACAGAGAAACACTGGAATTCTTATTTCAGCTATGTTGATAACCACAACATTGAAAACAAGGATGTTTGGATGCGATTTTTTGTACAAAGCTTGTATAGAGAATTGAGAAAATGGTTGAGAGTTACCAGCAATTTCCATAAATGGGATAGAAGCTTTGGAAGAAGTATTTATAAGGCAGTGGGGAGATACTAAAGACTATCTTTACTATATTATTGAATTTGGAGCATTGAAAAGAAAACAAAATGAGACAGTAATAGATTTTTCAAAGCGTTTTAATAAGATGTATAGTAAGATACCCGCTGAAATCAAGCCTTCTAAAACATCTGCAAAACTAACTTATGCTAACTCTTTTGATTTTGAATTCTATTTACTGTTAAGAGAAAGGAGATCTGTGTCATTGCTAAATATGCAGGAGGCTGCATTGGAAGTTGAATCAAATCTGTTGGCATCAAGCAAGCTTAAGGCTAGATCAGCATATCATGAGGATGATAAAAAAAGAAAAAATTAAATGATACCATCAACTTCTGGAGAAAAAACATCAAAAAATAAAATGGATGAAATGACCAAGCTAATAAAAAAATTTGTCTTCAAAGATCAGTAGGTTGGAAATGGAAAATAAAAATCAAAACAGACATGTCCAAGAGGGAAATAATTGAAATCCAAATCAATTTAGACGCCCTTTTGTTCCTAGGTTCTTACCTAGAGAAAGAAGGAATAATGAAGATCAAAGGGAAAGAAGAAATGATGATCAGAGAATATAGCCCCCTTTCCAAAATAATTTGTTGGATGAAGCAGAAGAAGTTGAGGAATTAGAATTTGAAGATCTATATCAGAACATTAAAACCATCTTGGAGAGAAATCATCTGAAGGTTTTCTTACTAAAACTCACTATCAAGATTTTGTGTATTCTGATCAATATTTTTTATCAACGGAGTGATCTCATTCCTATATGCTAAGCCAATGTTTATCAAACAGATCCTAAGAATTCCTAAAATATAAGATCTGGTGCTAAACAAGTTTCTCAAATTCCTAAGGATAAAGTAGTTGCTCCTATTAAGCATTTTCCTGATTCATCTATGGAAAAGAAGCAAAAGCAATAGGTTAATAAAAACAAGCTTGTAGAGGTTGAAGAAACTAATAAGAATATTCAAGGATTCAATTTTGAATATGAGCTTAGTAAAGTCAAAATTCTTGTCCCATTAACATAATTGATGAAAACACACTCATATAGGGATCCTTCTCTTAAAATATTGAATTCACAAACCAGTCAAATCCCTTCTGATGTTGTTAACCTGCAAGATGAGCATCCCACTATTACTTTTGGTCCTTCCTCACCTAAGAAAACTGAAAATAAAACAGATTTTTCCCTCTCCTTTCTACATTAATTTAACAATTCATGAAAAGATGTTACATAATTATTTGTTAGATTCCAAATCTTCCCATAATCTCATGCCCAAAGTTTTCATGGAGGCCCTAGGTTTAAGCATTACCAAACCCTATCATGACCTGTTTGCTTTTGATTCAATAGCAGTCAAGTGTTTGGGAGTGATTAAATATCTTTCTTTCACTCTTGCACAATTACCAATGAAAAGTGTCATTATGGATGTGGTCATTGTTGATATTTCACCTAAATTTGGTGTGCTACTATCAAGATCTTGGAAAAAGAGAGTAGGGGACACTTTGCATTAAGATGAATTAATCCAACATTGCTCCCAGTTATAGAAAAAGAGGTTAAAAATTTGTTACATGCAAAGATTATAGTACCTCTCAGATATTCTTCTTGGGTAGCTAATTTGGTACCAATACGCAAGAAAAATGGTGAAATCAGGCTGTGTCTGGATTTTTGTAATATGAATAGGTATTCCCTTAAAGATAATTATCCACTGCTCAAGATTGAACATATTTTATAGAAGGTGGTGGGTTCTCAAAGAATATCGATGATTGATGGGTTCTCAACGTATAATCAAATTCTCGTTGTTAACACCCAAAAAGTGCTCACTAGCTCATTTTCCTATTCACATGACCCATTTGTCCACTTTTCCCACCATTTGAGCCCCTAAGAGGTCACCATGAAGACCATAATACACCTTTTTCCCCTCAAAATTGCATTTTTCCACAAAAAACCCTCAAAAAGGGTCAAAAATTCCCAAAAATATTAAAAGGGAATAAAAATATTAATAATATTCAAAAAAGAGGAAAAAGAGACCTAAACCATTTTAGCAGTACCATTGGTTTCCTCAAACCATGGTTGTATTTCCCATCACCAAAAAATTATAAAAAGGTGATAGGAGCTCCTCACTATTGATCCACATTCATCCTATCCTCACGCTACCGAAATCCCTCTCGAGTTTTTTGCCTAACCATTGCAGCACCTTGGAGAAGAGAACCATTGGAAGATTGGAGCACCTCAACATTGCAGCTGCCCCAACTCAACATCCTCACCATTTGAGCTATGTTTTTGCAAGTCATTGCTTTCCCATCAATACAAAAGTTTCATTTTTTATTTACATGCTTATGAAGTAATTTTGTTCATTGTTATTCTTAGTTTTATTGTTCATTGTTATCAATCTAAAGTTTCTATTTGCTTATTTATATTGTTTTTTTGAGACTGTTGCTACAAGTTAGCAAGTGCATCATTTGCACATGCTTGGGAGAAATCCCAAGCAACAGTTTTTGGCGAATCCGCTGGTTTTTTTTTTTTTTTTTGAACCCTTGAATCTCATAGTTTTTGCTTTAGATCTTTGTTTTTACTTGTTTTTCCCATTTAAACTTGCAGATTTTCCATACTAGACAGCATATTCATTGTTGCCCTAGCCATTGGCCCTTTTTACAACCTTTAATAGCCCGAAATTTCAATTTTCGGGTTCGTTTTCGGCAACCATTTTTCTATTCGCACATCGCACTTTTCGGCACGACAGTCACGCTGTGCATCGCAGCCTCGTGAATTTTTTCCATGTTGCACATTACGGCTTTTTAGCCTTTTTCCATGCTACGCATCGCGACTGTGATTCCCATCGTCGCGCTGCACATCGCGGCTGCGCACCATATCCACGTGCTGCCCATTGCGGCTGCACACCTGATTCCCGCGCTGCACATCATGGCTGCAGCCCTCATCGTCGTGCTGCACATCGCGGCTGTGGCTTACATCGTCGCGCTACGCATCGTGGCTTTTTTCTATAAAGCTGCGATATCGCTATTTTTGGCCAGCCCATTTTTCCAAAATTTCGCTCCGTTTTTTGTCCATTCAGCCAAAATTTTTCAGCATTATTTTTCTGCAATTTCTTTTAATAGCATACTGTTTTCATTATTGAAGCATTATTAACGTATTTTTCTATTACATGTGCTTGATTAATTTTTTTTTTTTTAATTTCAGTAAGTGAAAGAAAATTGTTTAGCACTTTGTTCAGATTATAGGTTTCACATTTTGCAAACTTAGAACCATCATTCTGAATTGCTCAATATGTTTGCCGAATCAAAACTTTAGAAATCCATTTATTTTTTAAAGTTTTATGTTATTTGCTTTCCCTTGAAAATTTCAAAAATCCATGTTTTTTGAAGCACTTTTTTAAAAAAACATTTACATTTTTAAAATCCTTTTGTTTTTTCAAATTGAAATCGTCTCTTTTTAATTTGTAATTAATCGCCCAAGCGAGGCAAATTCTTTTTTGGTACATAATCACACCAGCACACAATCTGTCACATTTTTAATTAAGTGAGACTTAAAACCTTCCTAAACTCAACCAACATTCTAACCCCACTTGGGGAACACTAAAAGAATATTGTAGCTAGGTAGGATTGGGGGGATAGGTGTTCCAATAACACCCCTCAATTATTTACACCTGATACATAGTGTTTTGACATTAGGGTGCCAAAAATACCTTATTATTTATTGACACGGTTTAAAACCAATTTGTCGGAAAGGCCTCTCCCCTAGGAGGGTTTAAGTAGCAAGACTAGTTCCGGAGGCCTGGGTGGAATACTGCAATCCATTCAGTCACCAAAGGACACCTACTTGTTGTTCTCGTTCTACCACCCTTATGGGAGTACAATGGTGATAGAACATGAAGCTACAGATTTACCTTTCTGGATGTGTCTTGAACGGGGTATCCTAGTGACCAATATTTTAGGACTGTCTACCCGGTGTCCCTCCCGGTAGGGGGATATCTAGCCTTTGGTTATACAACTCATATCGTATGACTTGGATTTCATCACCTTACAGAGGATACATTTTGTTTAATCATAATACCATTTTAGCTAGGTGTTTGCATCCTCTACTACCCCCCTTGGTCTAGTAAGTACACCAATCGATCTCTTCCTTTACGAAAAAGGCACTTAGGGAGTTTCTGTTAAGCTCTTTTTTGACTCCTAAAACAATGAAAAGATTTTCGAGCAATCTTGCTTCCTTTCATGCTCGTTAAACGTATCTGAAAGGGCATCTGCCTGGTATAAGTTCACCCCTTTTCCAGACCTTGTAGACTAATTACGAAAAAGGTATACTCTAGTCATATCGGCTAGAAGAGTTCTTCATTGCATGGTTTTATACTTTTTCATCCCTTGAAGACTAACTCACGAAAAATAACCCCCTTGGAGTCTACTTACTATTTTCAGACTCTTTAAAATTGAAAGAAATAACAAGCATGAACAGTCTTGGGCTTGCAAAAAATCCACAAGACAGTACCATTATGAGCATACTTCTTCCACTTCTTTGAGATCCTTAAACCATAAAGAAGGTCCCAACGGTGTCTCTCGGTGCCACAACAGATCATGTCTAGTCAAACTATCATGGAAGCTTCCCTAATTTGGTCGCCTTTGTTCAGAGTATTCTGTAAAATGTCACCCTGAGAATTTCCCGATACCATACATCAGTGTACCTTTTTTACCCTTTGCAGTACATAACCCCGACCCCCTTTAGCTATGATCCCTACACCCACAATTAGTTTCATATGATGCCTGGTCATCCATGTCATCATACTCTGAACAAAGAAAGTTTGATTCCACCTACTCTATGACCCTAATTACTCCCCATTCCCCTAGAGTCAGTCCCACTAAAACTACTATCAACTTTTGGTAGTACACTTCGCACTCCTATTAAGGAAACATCATGGCCTTGATAGTTGCAAGTCTCCCTTTGTCGACGCCAACAAATCTATTCAAGAGGATAGACCTAGAGGTCCCTGTGCCTTGGATTCATCACCATTAATGATGAGTTCCTACGTATCATTCTGAAAGGAACCCTTATTGCCTCTCTGAATGATTGTTTCTCACATGCTCGACGTCAAAACCTCGATCACATCGTTGAGACTCGTACAGGGTATAGGTCCTTTCAGTTATTTGATGAATACCTCGGATGTCACCAAACTCTACCACATTTTTTAGTCTACTTCGGGAAATTACCAGTTATATATTCCTATGGATATCCGACCTGCGCTTGATGTCAGTATTTGGAAGCACCCCAGATATATGCTTCCTTGAAAACACAGTCATTGGACACCTTCAGATCCAACATATTATCCATCTTTCTAGTACCAAAATTAGAGAGATAGAGTTTTTTTCCAATGTATCAGTTCTTCAGATCAGTCATGGTATGACCATGAAGTATGTCCCAACATTGTGTCCCCTCTAGACAATTATGATGTACACAACAATTCTACATGTATTGATCAGGTCTCCTTTTGGGACCTCATTATTATTTTTATATATATCTTGATACGAACATGGGTATGCCCGCCTCGTCCATTATTAGAGATTATTCCTCATTCATTTTGAGGCTATGTATTTTTCAATTTTTGCAGTTTGTATGGGCCCGGTGTTCCGATCTCCAATCGATCTCTTCTCCCCTCCAAACCCCAGAAAAAGACAAAAGAACTATGATGTCTATCATCGATATGATGAGCTCCTGCCCTCACACATCAGGGGGCAATCTGTTAACACCCAAAAAGTGCTCACTAGATCATTTCCCTATTCACATGACCCATTTGTCCACTTTTCCCACCATTTGAGCCCCTAAAAGGTCACCATGAAGACCATAATACACCTTTTCCCCTCAAAAATTGCATTTTTTCTCAAAACACACAAAAAACCCTAAAAAAGGGTCAAAAATTCCCAAAAATATTAAAAGGGAATAAAAATATTCAAAAAAGAGGAAAAAGAGGGAAAAAGAGACCTAAACCATTTTAGCAATACCATTGGTTTCCTCAAACCATGGTTGTATTTCCCATCACCAAAAAATTATAGAAAGGTGATAGGGGCTCCTCACTATTGATCCACATTCATCCTATCCTCACGCTACCAAAATCCCTCTCGAGTGTTTTGCCCAACCATTGCAGCACCTTGGAGAAGAGAACCATTGGAAGAATGGAGCACCTCAACATTGCAGCTGCCCCAACTCAACATCCTCACCATTTGAGGTATGCTTTTGCAATCCATTGCTTGCCCATCAATACAAAAGTTTCATTTTTTATTTACATGCTTATGAAGTAATTTTGTTCATTGTTATTTTTAGTTTTATTGTTCATTGTTATCAATCTAGAGTTTATATTTGCTTATTTATATTGTTTTTTTGAGATTGCTGCTACAATTTAGCAGGTGCATCATTTGCACATGCTTGGGAAAAATCCCAAGAAACAGTCGTACATACAGATGATAGGGAAAAAAAAACTTATACTACTCCATGGGAGACTTTCATGTATGATAAAATGCCCTTTGGTCTTATGAATGCAAGTGCAACTTTACAGAGAACTATGGATATAGACTTTGTTGGAGAAAAGGGAAAATTTGTGGTAATATATTTGGATGATATTACAGTTGTCTCTAACTCTGATGAAGATCATCTTAAACATCTTAAGCAAACATTCTTGAAATGTGGAAAATATGGATTATCCTTAAACCCTAAGAAATATCATTTTGTTATCCAAGAAGGAAAACTTTTAGACCATATAGTTTCAGCAGATGGAATCAAGATAGATCTTGAACGTGTCAAAGCCATTCTTAAAGTCAGTATCCCAAGAAGTAAAAAGGAAGTTCAGTCATTTGTGGGAAAGATAAATTTTTAAAGGTGGTTCATTCCTAATTTTGCAGAGACTATAAAGCAAATAACATCAATGTTGAAAAATTATTAAGAAGTAAGATGGACAGCTGAGGCTAGATCTTCATTTGAAAAAATTAAACAAGCTCTCACACAAGCTCCAGTGTTGGTAAGTCCAGATTTTTCAAAAGACTTTTTTACTTTTTCTTTTTCCTCTCAAGATACTATAGCAGTCATTCTTTTACAGAAAAATGCAGAAGGACTAGAACAACATATTGCTTTCTTTAGCAATACCTTGAGGGATTCTGAACTAAAGTATAGTATATTGGAAAAGCAGGCTTACACATTGGTCAAAGCTTTTAAATTTTTTAGAATCTATATTTTGCATTCTAAAATCATAGATTATGTACCTAACGGTGCAGTCAAAGAGATTTTGATACAACTTGACAATGAAGGAAAAAGGGGACGATGGATAGCTAAAATCATGGAGTATGATGTTGAAATCAGGCCTACTAAGCTGGTGAAAGGATAAGGTTTGGCCAGACTTCTAACTGATTCCAATTGTGAAGCTTTGGGCCTTCATTTGGTAGCAAATCAGCCAACACAAGATGAATTGCAAGCAAAACAAAATAAAGAGCATATTATGGACAAATATGCCAATTCTTCTTGGTATGATGATATAGTGTATTTTCTTTTACATCTGCAATGTCCTTCTCATCTAAATAAAAAAACAAGGCAGATCATTAAAGCTAAAAGCTACTAAATATTTCCTTGTTAACCAACAATTGCATTGGAAAGATCCAGGAGGGATATTTCTCAGATGTTTGGAAAAGTCAGAAACAGATTGGGTTATTTCATAGTCACATGAGGGTGCTTCTGGGGGTCATAAGTATTGGAAAGGTACATCATTTAAAATTTTAAGAGCGGGGTATTATTGGCCTTCCTTATTCTCGGATGTCTATAATCAGGTCAAATCTTGTATGCAATGTCAGAAGTTTGTAGGTAAACAAAAGCTTCTATCTTTATGATTAAAACCTATTGCAATAGATGCTCCATTTCAACAGTGGGGATTGGATTTCATAGGAGAAATTAATCCTGCTTCAAGTGGACAGCATAAATGGTGTGAGGAACCTGCAACAATTAATTGATGCAATGAACGATATATCAGAACACATAATATTTTTATTGATCGTAGGCCACTTCGAGGGGGAAACCTCCTTTGAGCAAGCTCAATATAATTAACTCGTCGATTCCTTCATTGGCCTCAACAAAAACTTATATACTAAGTCTATGCACCAATACTATGGATCAATACCATGGAACATATAATAATACAGGATGACTTACAAAGCATATGCGTCCAATACTATGGATCAATACCATGGAACATATAATACTATGGGCTAATACAAACTATGGTCAATACAATGGAACATATAATACTATGGGACGACTTACAAAGCATATGCGTCCAACAACAATATACTCACAAAGTAAAGAGAAGGGCTGACACGGGTTCCTAACATCCCCTCCCCCTTAGAAAAAGCTTTGTCTGCAAAGATTTAGATGTGAAAATTGTTGTTGAATCTGAAGGAGTGGTTCCCATGTAGCATCCTCTGGTTGCATTTTGTGCCACTGAATTAATACCTCTGTGATAGATCAAGAGCGAAGCTGACGAGTGCGCCGATTGAGGACGGCCTCCGTATCTAAAAGGATGGATCCTTAATTATCCAGTTCTTGTAAAATAGTTTGTCCTCTGATGTTGGTGCCAAGAACTTTCTTGAGACAAGAGACATGAAATACTGGATGAATGAGGGAAGAGAGAGGAAGTTCCAATTATAAGCAACAGACCCAATATTCTGAAGAATATTATATGGCCCATAGAAATTTGGTGCGAGCTTATGACGCCCTTTGAGTTTCAGGGAGTATTGCTTGTAAGGTTGTAGATGAAGGAAAACCATATCACATGTTTGAAAAGTGCACTCAGAACGATGTTGATTGGCTTGTTGCTTCATTCGATTTCTTGCCATGTGAAGATTGTCCTACAAAATGTGAAGAATATGATCACGGTTTCAAAGGACTGTGTCAACTTCCTGAACTGGTGAACTGTTGGGGGTGTATGGAAGAAGAACTAGCGGTTCTTGACCATAGACTGCTTCATATGGAGTCATTTTAGAGGCAGTGTCGTAAGAGGTATTGTACCACCATTCAACGAGAGGGAGCCACTTTTTCCATTGATGTTGTTGTTCGGAGGTGAAGCAATGGAGATCAGTTTCCAAAAATTTATTGATAATTTCAGTCTGACCATCTATTTGTGGGTGATACCCTAAACTCATCTTTAGTTTAGTGCCAATGTGGAGAAATAGTTCGGTCCAAAATGACTGGTGAAAGTTGCATTGCAATACGAGACAATGGAAGAAGGGATTCCATGAAAACAAAACATCTAGTCCAGGAAAATTTGTGCGACTGAGGAGGCTGTATAGGGATGGATGAGGGCACAAAAATGACTATATTTGGAGAGGTGATGAACCACAACCAAAATCATTGTATTCCCTCCATATTTAGGGAGCCCTTCAATGGAATCCATAGAAATATTTGTCCAAATCCGTGTAGGGATGGGAAAGGGTTCGAGAAATCCCAGAAGGAGTGTCATTTCACCCTTATTGCGTTGGAAGGTATCACATTCCACCACCATCTATTGAATTGTCCTTTTCATTCCCTACTAAAAGACCTTACGCCATTCCCTCTCATACGTTTTGAGGAACCCAGAGTGCCCTGTCGATGGAGAAGCATGGAGTTCATAGAAGACGGCCTGTTGAAGATCTGTGGTTTGGGGAAGCACCAGATGACCCTTGTATCTTAGGAAAGCACCATCCAAAGAGTAATGTGGTACAACAAAAGGGTTTTTGGCCAAGCATTGGATGATTTGAGATAATGAAGAGTCATTGACATAGCCCTGTTGAACAGATTGCAACCAATTTGGAACAGGCATAGAAATATCTAAAAGAGAAACTTGGTCATCAAATGTGCGTGAAAGAGCATTAGCCACAAGGTTTTGCTTACCCTTCTTGTAAGTGATCTCCTAGTCATAACCCATGAGTTTGCTAACCCATTTCTCTTGTGCTGGGGAGGATACCCGTTGTTCCTGTTAGGATATTCCTATACTCCATCCTAGTCCCACCAGTATTTTGATCCTTTGCATTTTCAGTCATGCATGCAATTAGGGTTTGCATGCATTTTGCATGCATCCCAATCATCAGTCCCATCACCTATCCCCAGTTGGCTAGCCCCCACGAGCTTCTCTCGGATCAGTTTCATCCCTCCTAGAGCTTAGTGCACCCTTCTGTTAGTTTTTGCATGAGAAAGGTGCCCTCCCATCAGTTATCTTCAGTTACATTCAATTAACTGAGTTCTCTTCTTGATTTACTAACCTTATCACTCCGATGGACCTCCAGTGAGACTAGATTGCCCATTCTGACTCCAGTTTTCTCCTCATGCGCCCTCCACTGATTCTCCTTCATTCAGTTAGTGACAATTACACTCAGTTACACCTACCACACTCAGTTACACTTAGTTACACTCAGTTTGGTTGATGTTTGACAGTTACTTGAGCATTGATGACTCCATTGATGATGAGATAGGCTGCTATTTGTGCTCTGATGACACTCCAGTGATCTCTTGATCACTCCATGAAGGCTAATTCGAATTGCCTCCTTAGGTATTCGAATTCCTCATGCATTGTATTATTTATATGTCCATTTGTGATTAATAAATTAGTATGACCGAAGTATTATTGCTTCTATCTGAGGTCTACTATACCATATTATTATGTTGCTCATTATACTGCATTGATCACTCTTCTTCTATTTTCTTGCTTAATCATTATTATTCTCTTGTGAGATACATCATCTCTTAGATTTGTTGTGAGGATTTTCGCATGGTATCAGAGCATGTTGAGAGTATTGCTTATCTCCATTCTTGAGAGTTTTTTGCAGGTTATTACCAAGATTTCGAGTGCAACAGTTGCAGTAGTTTCTGCATTTTTGCAGCAGTAGCAGTTGCAGTAATTCTATATTGTTTTTGCAGGTCCTCTACAGCTTCAATGAATTTAGAAGAAATCCCTCCTCTTTCTTGACTCAACTATGTTGAATGGAAACCAAAAATGATAGCATATTTAAATAGCCATGATCTCTTTGATTGCTATTTTGAAAGAGAGTTCGAATCCTCTAAAAAGAAGATTAAGTGGTTGAATAAAGGTGACATGCACATGGAAGAATGATGCTTGCTATGACTGATTACGTATTGTACCCGACCATTATTGATATTAAAACTCCAAAAGAGTTATGGGCTCATCTGGATGAAAGATTCGGCAAAAATAATGATGGATTTGGTCCAAGTCCTTTCAAAAGAAAGCAAAGTGATGCATTCGCTCCCCTTGCTGGTCTCTCAGATCATGATACATTCGCTCCTCTTGATGGTCTCTCAGATCATGATGCATTCGCTCCCCTTGATGAGCTCTCAGATCATGAACCAATATCATCTCATATTGAAGTTGTTGACAAAGAACTTGCAGATTCTCCACTCATGCTCAAAATTTCTTCTCTTTCTGTGCCAGCTCACACTCTAGATATTGCAGAAGGTCCTAAATCCTCTCTTGCATCATGATCGCATGATACTAGAGTCTGTTGGTTTGCATCATGACCACATGATTATTTCGGAGGTAACATCAGCTATTGGAGGTAATGCATTCACTCCTCTTCAGCAAACATCTCTTATTTACTACTATATGATCATTAGCACATGCTTTCAGAAGGTTAATGAAGAATATGGCCATTTCCACCCACTTGAGATAATTTCTCATGCGTCATATGATAGTTTTGATCTCACCCCTGCTGGTTCAAAGGAGATCTCAAGAAAGTATTCTTCAAGTCTTAAATCTGATTTGGATTTTAAGCAATCATTGTTTGATGGTTCTTTTTGGCATAATCTCACCCATGATGGTTCGAAGGAGAAGACAAAATACTATATGCACACTCATGATCATCCTCATAACTTTGGATTTGTTCTCATCACATCCGATCTGAAGAGCAAGTACAAGCACATGTTTTTTGATCATGATCCACTTCTTACCAAGAAGAAGATACCTCCAGACATATGATTGTTACTTATTCATTGTATTGGGTGACCTTTGGTCTTAGTTACCAGGACCCAGAATATATTAAGGGGGGGTGTTAGGATATTCCTATACTCCATCCTAGTCCCACCAGTATTTTGATCCTTTGAATTTTCAGTCATGTATGAAATTAGGGTTTGCATGCATTTTGCATGCATCCCAGTCATCAGTCCCATCACCTAGCCCTAGTTGGCCAGCCCCCAAGAGCTTCTCTCGGATCAGTTTCAGCCCTCCTAGAGCTTAGTGCACCCTTCTTTCAGTTTCTGCATGAGAAAGGCGCCCTCCCATCAGCTATCTTCAGTTACATTCAGTTAATTGAGTTCTCTTCTTGATTTACTGACCTTATCACTCCGATGGACCTCTAGTGAGACTAGATTGCCCATTCTGACTCCAGTTTTCTCCTCATGTGCCCTCCACTGATCCTCCTTCATTTAGTTAGTGACAGTTACACTCAATTACACCTACCACACTCAGTTACACTTGGTTACACTCAGTTTGGTTGATGTTTGATAGTTACTTGAGCATTTATGACTCCACTGATGATGAGATAGGCTGCTAGTTGTGCTCTGATGACACTCTAGTGATCTCTTGATCACTCAATGAAGGCTAATTCGAATTGCCTCCTTAGACATTCGAATTCCTCATGCATTGTATTATTTATATGTCCATTTGTGATTAATAAATTAGTATGACCGAAGTATTATTGCTTCTATCCGAGTTCTACTGTACCATATTATTATGTTGCTCATTATACTGCATTGATCACTCTTCTTCTATTTTCTTTCTTAATCATTATTATTCTCTTGTGAGATACATCATCTCTTAGATCTGTTGTGAGGATTCTCACAGTTCCAGGAAATATTTCAGACTCTGGTGATCAATCTTGATGTGGAAATGATTCCCTAATAGGTATGGTCGCCACTTCTGTACTGCATGCAAAATAGCCATCATTTCCTTCTCATATGTAGAGGCATCTAAATTATTACTGAAAAGGGATTTGATAGTGAACTCAATGGGATGTTCACCTTGAAGGAGAACAACACCAAGTCCATTGCCGCAAGCATCACTCTCAATAGTGAAGGGCTTGGAAAAACTGGGCATAGCTAGAACAGGTGTAGTAAACATAGCTTGTTTTAGTTTTTCAAATGCACACTCAGTAGCATGTGTCCATGTAAAATCATCATTTTTCAATAGAGCGGTTAATGGAGCTGCAATCTTCCCATAATCCTTGAAAAACTTGCGGTAGTAGCCAGTTAATCCCAAAAAAACACGAAGGCTCTTGACTATATGAGGATGCAGCCAATTTTTCATGGAATCTATTTTGGAAGGATCCACACGAACCCCTTGTGCTGAAATAATGTGCTCGAGATACGCAACTTCCTCTTGTCCAAAAATACATTTAGACTGTTTGACGTGGAGATGATGATCGAAGAAAAATTGCATTACAAGATCTAGATGCTGGAGATGCTCAGCCCATGTTTTACTATAGATGGGGATATCATCAAAGAAGACCAGAATGAATTTACGCAAGTAGGGGCGGAATATTTTATTCATCAATGCCTGGAATGTGGAAGGAGCATTAGTGAGGCCAAAGGACATGACCAAAAACTCATAGTGTCCATCATGTGTGCATAAAGCTGTTTTAGGGATATCATCCTCATGAACCTAAATTTGATGATACCCTGAACGAAGATCTAACTTGGAGAAAAATTGAGCACCATGAATCTCATCAACAACAGGAATTGGAAACTTATCCTTGATTGTGAGGTTATTAAGTGCTCGGAAGTCAATGCAGAGGTGCCATGACCCATATTTTTTTCGGACAAGAAGAAATGGTGAAGAAAAGGAACTAGTACTAGGGCGAATAATACCTTTCTTCAGTAAGTCCCGAACGAGCATCTCAATCTCTTCTTTTTGATGAAATGGGTAGCGATAGGGATTGATGTTGGGAGGAACGATTCCAAGAAGGAGCTTAATATGATGGTCCTCTGGTCTTGAAGGTGGAAATCCCACTGGTTCAACAAAGACACATGTATATCTATCCATAATTTGTTATAGATCCAAAGGAGTAGTGAAGAGCGTTGATGGTTGCATATGAATGGAATGGATATGAGCGATGACACCATGTCAATTCTTCTTAAGGAGATTTTACATTCTATGTCAACTGATGATGCTGAGAGACCCTGGTTGTAAGCCAGCCAATGTGTTTTTTTTCGATTGATTGAAAACTGCATCCAAAGTTCAGCAAAATCCCATAAGATGGAGCCAAGTGTGCGTAGCCATTGAGTGCCCAAAACCACATCACATCCTCCTAAGGCCAAGGAAAACATGTTGGAGCACAGGTTATAATCTCCCATAGAGATACACACATTGCGACACTTCCCCTTGCAAGGTAAGGTGCCCCCATTGGAATAATGAATTCAAAGTTGGAGCAAGGATGGACAAAACTATCAGCCTGTTTGGAAATCCGAGGGTCAATGAAGTTATGAGTGCTACCAGAATCAATGAGTATTGTAAGAGGGAGCTTCTTGAAGTAATCCCTGATCCGCATTGTTTGGGGGGTGGTGTCTCTGGCTAAAGAATGGAGAGATATATCTCGGTGGTCGTCTTAAGACAGAGGGTCAATAGGCGGCTGTTGAATGTCGACCTGATCATTTATTGTATCTGTAGCTTCTTCACCAATTTCAGAGGCAGGCAGAGAATCCACATCCAAGAGATAGAGATTTTTCTCAACACATCTATGTCCCCGGGTAAATTTCTCATCACAAATATAACAAAGCTATTTTTCTCTACGTGCCTGCATCTTGGATTCAGACAAATGCTTGATAGGAGTTGGTCGACGAGCTGGTGTGATGGGAGGTCGTTGGGAACCCACATTTCAAAAGGGAACAAAAGTGGGTTTGGATCGTTGTTGGGTTGCGATCTTGTTGTAATGTCCCCATTCAAATAAGTGCATAGTAAGACAATCCCATCAATCCTACTAGTTTCCTATGTTGGATGGGCACATGTGGGATGGTAATAAGGAAGCTAATAAATGATATTTAGACATTAGAGGGGTTCAAGCATTTAATAAATATGGTGAATAAATAAATTCAAGATAAATTCTAAGTGGCAAGTGGTTTTGGAGACATATGGAGGTGGTGGGACCCACACTAGCTTGATTTTTCATAATACATGGTATCTCTCTTTTGCAAACTCGAATTAATGGGAATGTGAACACTCTTGGGTGAGTTGGTAAGTCATAACACATGTCATTGAGCATCTTAGGTCAAATTGGGAAGGATTGGTAACCTCCATGGAAGATAAAGAGTCAAAGTGGAAGTTTGTGGACACTTGGGATAGATTCCCTAGCCCCTATGACACCAATGATGGAGCATCTATGAAAACTATGACAAATTGCAGAACTGACCTCTGACATCTAACCACTATGACATGTCAGCACCAAAAATAGGCTCAAGAAAGGCGAATTTGGGAGTTCGAGAAGCCAAAGAGACTCAAAATCAAATTTGGGAGAAGATGGAAGGTTGGAACTAGGAGACAAGTGGCAAATGTGGAATATTTCCTAAATGGAAATATATTGAATATATTGAGAGGATTTCGACCCTTAGAAGGCTAATTTTGGTTATAAAATGTAGAAATGAAGAATGAGAATGGCTTTTGATGATTTGAGAAAAATTGCATTTGTGAAGAGAGAGCTAGTGGATGACTAGTTTCTTGCCTTAGCCAATTTTGAGGGTGAAAGATTCCCATCCAAGTTGGTGTTTGGAGAGGCCACTCAGGTCTTTCATGGTTCCTTAATGGATTTTTTATTTGCAGGTATCAGCTACAGTAATTTTTATGGTTTGGTTTAGTGCAGCACTTTCTCTCCATCGTTTCTAGTTTTGAAGGCATATTCATGCTCCTTGAGGGAGGGCGTTTTTGGTGAGCACTTGTGCTTATTGAGAGAGCTTCTAATTATATATTTCTGATTGTAATAGATTCATATCCTCTGTTATTAATATTCAGAAAGTCTCAGGTCGAAATACCCACTGGTTGTATGCAAAACTATTGATTAATGAGCAAACAATGTCCATTTCCCCAATGCATTGATGTATGGCACTATAATCTTGATTATTTCGAATGGATGGATGATTCTCTGATATATTTGTGATCAATATACTAACATTTATGTCTTATACAAGTTTCATGTACTATACTTGAGCATTTGAAGCATTTTTACTCAGTTTAGTTGTATTGGGAGGTGAAATAGTGCCATTTCCCCAAGGGTCGAATTGGGGGTTTTTGTTGTTGAATGTGAGAGAGTTAGAACAGTAGTAAAAATCAATTAATGGTGCATATGAGACCTTAATCACATACTTAACACATTATATACCTCTTTTCATAAATTCATGGGAGTTTGGATGCATTTGGAAGGCCATTTGCAGTGTTACCCGGGGGGGATTTGATGCACAAATTACTAGTCAAAATTACCTATATTGATCAGAATACAAATCAAGTTTGAAGCAGTATTTGGAGGGCCTAAAAATTTCCTTGAACCTGATATTCAAGTCTAAATACCATTCATACACTCCTATATAATATTTGGGAGCATTTGGGTTGATTTGGAGGTCCAAACAGTTAAACTAGTCAAAGGTTGAAATTGGGGAAAAAGTGGAAAAATTGGCATTTTAATAGAATTTTGAAAAAGGGTCATTACAAGTGGTATCAGAGCATGGTCTTGGCACCTGATGGTATTAACAAGAATCCAAACAAATAAAACACCACCCTTTGAATCAGTAGTTGAAGGAGTTTTGGTTGAAGAAGAGATAGTAGCAGAAAAATAGTTTTTTTCTAAAACAATGGGTAGAGAGGAGGAGGAAAAATTAAGACATAAGGAGGAATTTATTGAAGCCTTAAAACCATATTTTGAAGGAATTACCATGGTTATGATAGATATGAATAAACAAATGATGAAAGGTTTCGAATTGTTGGGTAGCCAACTTTCAGGCAAAGGGATGATAGGAGATAATAGTGGTTCACACTCAGGGGAAAAGATGAAAAGGAATGAGCATATTTTCTCAAGTACAGGACCTCATAATAGACCTGATGAATTTCAAAGCACACAAAGGCATACTGCACCTAAATTTCTCACACCCAAAGAAGAGCCCAATCTTGAATTGGATTACAAGAAACTAGTAAATGATTGGAATGATTTGAATGAAGAGTGTAAAAGAGGTGTACCACTCAGTGACTACATTGGTGCTATGCAAAAGATTAAAATGAAGGGAGACAATAGGAGTCCATTCCAAAACAAAGAATTGAATAGTGTTATTGTAAAAATGTCACTTTCTACTTTTGATGGTTCTTCTCAAAATTCTGCTAACACTTGGGTGCAAAAATTGGATGTATATTTTCAGCTGAATCCTATGTTGGAAGAGGATGCATTAAAAATGGCCATTTTGCATTTGGAAGGAGATGCCAATGAATGGTGGTTTCATGGGATGAAAACCTTGGGTCATAATTAGGTTAAAACATATGGAGAATTTGTTGACAGGGTACTAGAAAGATTTGAACAAAAAGATCCAGAATTGCCTTTCAAAGAACTAGCTCAATTGAAGCAAACTGGGTCCCCTACCGAATATATGTTGGACTTTCAAAAATTATCAGTCAAGGTGGCTGATGTATCTATGGGAAGATTAGTATTGCTGTTCACTGAAGGTTTGGATGAACCCTTAAAAGGTTTGGTCAAAGCCCACAAACCAACTACATTAAAAGATGCAATGAGCTTGACTAGGGATCTCCAAAATGTGCTTCCTAGAACGAGATTTCCTCCTAAGCCTAGCTACAAATTTGAAAAGAAACCTTGGAAAATGGATGGATATGATAAGAAACCTTGGAAAAGAGAGTCATTTGAGAGGAATAAAAAAGAGGGACTAAACAGGGATGAACTTAGAAAAAAGAAATTTTGCTTCACATGCTTCCAACCATGGACATCGAGGCGCAAATGTACCAAAGGAAAGGCTCAATACATAGAAGTATTTTCTGACAATGAGGGGTATGATGGGGCATGGATGAATATGGAAATATTTCAGATCAATAAGAGGCATATGAGACAGCAGTAGAAGAGGAGAGACAAGAAGAAAATCAGCCTTCACCGGACAAAGCAAGAATGGCAGTGCTTTCAGCAGTACCTCGCTATCATACTATCCGATGCAAAGGTGTGGTACAAAGACAAAGAACTTCAGTTTTGGTAGATGGAGGATCCACTCATAACTTCATTGATGCAGATATGGTAGAGAAAATAAAGATACCTATTGAACCATTTGATGGCTTCATAGTTGTCATTCCCAGTCACAACACAATGCAATGCAAAACATGGGTTCCAAAGCTACAAGTCACCGTAGGTAACTATACTTTTGTTGATAGTTTTTATGTGGTTGATGTTGCTGATACTAATGTGGTTTTGGGAGTGCAATGGCTGTATTCAATAGGAGAGCATACAGTAAATTATCAAATTCCCTAAATGAAATTCCAAGATTTGAAAGGAGTACAAAGAATTGTGAGAGGGCAACACACTTATCCAAATCAAGTAGTAACTTGCAATAGTATGAGATCTATATTGAGGCATGGGGATATAGAATGGGTTGCTGAATGTCATATTACATCTCCCAAGAAAACTATAAATATTTTCAAACACCCAAAGGAGATAGAGAGACTTTTGCAAAAATATGAAAAGGTTTTTAGAGACCTTCCACATGGTAGGCCACCGGATGGGGGGGTTGAGCACAGTATTATTTTGGAGGAGGGCACTTCACCCATTCAGATACCACCTTATAGACATCCTAAAAATTTCAGAGATGAGATTGAAAAAGCTATCCAAGAACTCCTAGAGTTGGGACTCATTAGACCAAGCTATAGCCCTTATGCTTCTTCAGTAGTGCTAGTGAAGAAAAAAGATGGAACATTGAGAATGTGCATAGATTTTAGATCCTTGAACAAAAAGACTATCAAAAATAGGTATCCTATTCCTAGGATTGATGAGATCATGGATGAGCTACATGGGGCCAAATACTTCTCAAAAATTGACCTTAGATCAGGGTATCACCAAATTCGAATGAAAGATGAAGATGTGCAAAAGACCACTTTTCGATGTCATTTTGGCCACTTTGAATTTCTTGTCATGCCTTTTGGGTTAACTAAAGCTCCAACCACCTTTCAAGAATGTATGAATAGGATATTTTGCAAGCAACTAAGAAGGTTTGTTTTGGTTTTCTTTGATGATATTCTCATTTACAGTAAAACATGGGAAGAGCATTTGCAACAGTTAGAGATTGTGTTGAAAATCTTGCAAGAAGAGTCCTTATTTGCTAAATTATCAAATGTGAGTTTGGGATGAAAGAACTACTGTATCTTTGGCACATTATTGGGAAAGAAGGAGTGAAGGTACACATGGAAAAAATCAGGGCTATCTTGGAAAGGCCATCACCAAAAAATATTACTGAATTGAGAGGCTTTATTGGCATATGCACCTACTACAGAAAATTTGTGAAAGGGTTCTCCAAGTTGACTTCTCCACTCACTAATTTGACTAAGAAGGATGATTTCAAGTGGGATGAAGAGGCTGAAAAGGCCTTCCAAAAAATGAAAGAGATAATGAGTAGTTGTCCCATACTTGCACTTCCTGATTTTACTAAACCTTTTGTTGTGGAATGTGATGCTTCAGGTGGAGGAATAGGGGCTGTCCTAAAGCAAGGCCAACACCCCATAGCCTTTGAGAGCAGAAACTTCAGCCTCATGAAAAACTTTACTCCATCTATGATAAAGAAATGCTGGCCATTATGCATGCATTGGCCAAATTCAAACAATACTTGGTGGGCAGCAAGTTTGTGGTGAAAACTGACCACAATAGTCTAAGACACTTTCTCACCCAAAAAGATCTAAATGAAAGGCAACAAAAGTGGGTAAGCAAGATTTAAGCTTATGATTTTGATATTGAAAATGTCAAAGGAAATAATAATATAGTAGCGGATGCTTTGTCAAGAAGGCCTTCTTTTTCTCTCATGGATATTGCCAAGGATTGGAAAAACATGCTACTAGTTGAATATGCCAAAGACAAATTTGCTTGTGATGTGTTGGATGGAATCAAAGGGGATGATAATTATAGGATTTTGAATGGGATGATATATTATAAGGGAAGCATTTATTTAGTTTATAAATCCAAGCTCAAGGACCGAATTTTGCAAGAAGCACATGATTCCCCACTAGCGGGCCATCCGGGGATCTTCAAACCTTATAGACAGTTGAGGCAAAGATTTTTTTGGAAGGGGCTGAAGGAAGATGTTCAGAAGTATGTGAATGAATGTAAAGCATGTCAACAAAACAAATCAGAACTTACATGTCCAGCCGGCCTATTACAACCATTTCCCATTCTGGAGCAAAAATGGGACAATATTTCCATGGATTTCATCGGATTGCCTAAATCCTTGGGTAAGGATTGCATCTATGTGGTAGTTGATAGGTTGAAAAAATTTGCTCATTTATTTGTTGTTACATCATCTTTTAGTACTGCACAAGTGGCTGATATTTTTTTCAAAGAAATCTTCAGATTGCATGGGCTCCCCAAGAGCATTGTCAGTGATAGAGATAGTAGATTCATGGGTGCTTTTTGGCAAGAACTTTTTAGATTGGTAGGCACTCAATTGACTCCAAGTACCAGCTATCATCCACAAACTGATGGAAAAACAGATAGGGTAAACCAATGGTTGGAAGGATACCTAAGAAACTATGTGGGAGGGCAGCAAAAAGCATGGGCAAAATGGCTACACTTGGGGTGAGTTTTGCTACAACACCACTTATCATATGTCAATAGGAATGTCTCCTTTCAAAGCATTATCTGGTTATGATGCACTTACATTTGCTGACATTATATTTGGTAATAGTAGAGCCCCAAAGGCTAAAGATTGGGTGGAAGAGAGCCAAGAAATTTTAAATCTCTTGAAAGACAATTTGCAAGTTGCTCAAAATCAACAAAAACAATATGCTGATAGGAATAGAGAAGAAAGAACCTTTCAAGTCAGTGATTTAGTATATTTAAGTTTGCAGCCTTATAAACAAACATCTCTAAAAAAGAATGGAGCAGAAAAATTAAAACCAAGGTACTATGGGCCATACAAGGTAGTGCGGAAGGTTGGAGAAGTAGCATATGAACTAGAACTTCTGGAAGGGAGTAAAATCCACAATGTATTTCATGTTTCTTGTCTCAAGAAAGATCTTGGTCAGCAAATCATCACTTCAGAAATACTTCCTCCTTTGGATGATGAAGGTCAGCTCACACTTGTTCCGGAAAATATTTTGAAGACACGGGAATGAAGGTTGAGGAGTAGAATCATCAAAGAATATTTAGTGCAATGGAAGGACTTACCAAATGAAGATGCCACATGGGAAGAGGAGAATATTTTGCAGCATCCAAATCTGAAATTTATTGAGGACAAGCAATCTTGGGTGGGGAGGACTGTAATGTCCCCATTCAAATAAGTGCATCGTCAAACAATCCCATAAATCCTACTAGTTTCCTAGGTTGGATGGGCGCATGTGGGATGGTAATAAGGAAGCTAATAAATGATATTTAGACATTAGAGGGGTTCAAGCATTTAATAAATATGGTGAATAAATAAATTCAAGATAAATTCTAAGTGGCAAGTGGTTTTGGAGACATATGGAGGTGGTGGGACCCACACTAGCTTGATTTTTCATAATACATGGTATCTCTCTTTTGCAAATTCGAATTAATGGGAATTTGAACACTCTTGGGTGAGTTGGTAAGTCATAACACATGTCATTGAGCATCTTAGGTTGAATTGGGAAGGATTGGTAACCTCCATGGAAGGTAAAGAGTCAAAGTGGAAGTTTGTGGACACTTGGGCTAAATTCCCTAGCCCCTATGACACCAATGATGGAGCATCTACGAAAACTATGACAAATTTGCAGACCTGACCTCTGACATCTTACCACTATGACATGTTAGCACCAAAAATAGGCTCAAGGAAGGCGAATTTGGGAGTTCGAGAAGCCAAAGAGACTCAAAATCGAATTTGGGAGAAGATGGAAGGTTGGAACTACGAGACAAGTGGCAAATGTGGAATATTTCCTAAATGGAAATATATTGAATCTTTTGAGAGGATTTCGACCCTTAGAAGGTTAATGTTGGTTATAAAATGTAGAAATGAAGAATTAGAATGGCTTTTGATGATTTGAGAAAAATTGCATTTGTGAAGAGAGAGTTAGTGGATGACTAATTTCTTGCCTTAGCCAATTTCGAGGGTGAAAGATTCCCATCCAAGTTGGTGTTTGGAGAGGCCACTCAGGTCTTTCATGGTGATTTAATGGATTTTTTCTTTGCAGGTAGCAGCTATAGGAAGTGTCATGGTTTGGTTTAGTGCAGCACTTTCTCTCCATCATTTCCAGTTTTGAAGGCATATTCATGCTCCTTGAGGGAAGGCATTTTTGGTGAGCACTTGTGCTTCTTGAGAGAGCTTCTCATTATATATTTCTGATTGTAATAGATTCATATCCTATTTTATTAATATTCATAAATTATCAAGTCGAAATACCCACTGGTTGTATGCAAAACTATTGATTAATGAGCAAACAATGTCCATTTCCCCATTGCATTGATGTATGACACTATAATGTTGATTATTTCGAATGGATGGATGATTCTATGATATATTTGTGATCACTATACTTCCATGGATGTATTATATAATTTTCATGTATTGTACTTGAGCATTTGAATCATTTTTACTTAGTTTAGTTGTATTGGGAGGTGAAATAGTGCCATTTCCCCAAGGGTCGAATTGGGGGTTTTTGCTGTTGAATGTGAGAGAGTTAGAACAGTAGTAAAAATCAATTAATGGTGCATATGAGACCTTAATCACATACTTAAAACATTATATACCTCTTTTCATAAATTCATGGGATTTTGGAGGCATTTGGAAGGCCATTTGCAGTGTTACCCGGGGGGGATTTGATGCACAAATTACTAGTCAAAATTACCTATATTGATCAGAATACAAATCAAGTTTGCAGCAGTATTTGGAGGGCCATAAAACATCCCTGAACCTGATATTCAAGTCTAAATACCATTAATATACTCCTACAGAATATTTGGGAGCATTTGGGTTGATTTGGAGGTCCAAACAGTTAAACTAGTCAAAGGTCGAAATTGGGGAAAAAGTGGAAAAATTGGCATTTTAATAGAATTTGGAAAAAGGGTCATTACACTTGTCCTCTTCCAACTTAGCCAAACCAAGGGCTTCCATCATTGTGTTTGGACATAACATTTTGACATCAGATTAGATTGCATCCTTTAGACCAATGATAAAAAAACTCATGTAGAATTCATCAGGCAATCCTTCTATGTGATTGGCTAGTTTCTCAAATTCTGTTTGATACTCTCTCACAGTGCCAATTTGGAGAAGTTTAGTGAGTGCTCCTGTGAAGTCATCAAAAGCACTAGTACCAAATCGTTGCAAAAGGAGCTAGCAAAAATATGTCCATTTTGGCTCTTCATGAGCCTTGATGTACCAACAGTACCATTGAAGGGCTTCCTATTCCAAATGAAAGGATGCAAGTGGAAATTTGTTGACATTAAAAGTATTATGCAAACTGAAATATTGTTCTGCCTGGTATATCCATCCAGACGGATCATTACCATTGAAGCTAGGAAAATCAAGCTTCTTCCCATAGAAATTGTTGGAAGAAGAGAACCTAGTGTCTGTAGAAGACTCTGACTGCCATTTATTGTTCATGGCTGAATGCTCAAGATGGAGGCCGAGAAATTCTTCATCCAAGTCTTGGAGTTTGGTTTTGAGGAGTGCAAGTTCTTCCTCCATGGTTTTTTCTCCTACGCAGGTGACAACCATAACCAGGAGTTTTTTTTTGAATGGGTAGAAAAACAAAAACAAAAACTTTTTTAGTAAAGGAAAATTTCGATTTGGGAAAACCTCTAAGGGGTAATTGGGCTTTGACTAGGTTTTGGACACTTTTGGACACTTTCGAATGGGCAGGGAAGAAGAAAATGAGGATTTCAGAAGTGGGGTGAAAGAATGGGAAATTTTTTCAAAGAGAGACAAAGAAGCATAGATAGGAAATGAACACTGTGGAAAAATTTGAAGGCGATTCGGTGAAAATCGAAGAAGTTATGGCAAACCCTAAAAATAGACAAATGTTGTATTTATGGATTTGGGAAGTGGAATTTAGGATAGAGTCCTCAGGAATGAAATATGCAGAATGGGATTGCAGGGGTGTCAATGAAGTTTCAAGGGAAACGAAGTTCAAACAAAGAATATATGGCGAAGTGATCTGCAACGATGTGGAAGTGATCGGTAACAGTTCTAGATAGATATAATCTGCGATTTATCAACTGGAAATACATATGGACCCGAGGTATTTGCATCTTCCTAAAGGTTCATGGGATTCAATCGACCACCAATGTTGTCTAATGTCTTGCATATTGGGGAAGTAACCCTCACTCCACAACTCAGGTAAAAATGATAATTGCTTTTCCACAAAGGACAGCTCTTGGTTTACCTCACGTGTGGGAACTAATCAATCAAGTAGGGATCGTTTCCCTTTTCGTTGGCAGGTCCTCTCAATGGGCCAGCTACTTCGGGGTTCCTATGGTACCCCTCACAATGAGTTTTAGGGATTATGCCCAAGTACTTCCCACAGTTAAGTGGATAGGTATTATTCCCGAATCCAAACCTACAATTTATAGGAACAAATACTGATGCGAAAATTTTTTGGTAGAAATTCCACCCAACGAGCCCAAGAAAGTGCTCTAATACCATATGTGAGGAACCTGCAACAATTAATTGATGAAATGAATGTTGATATATCATAACATGGAATATTTTTATTGATCGTAGGCCACTTCGAGGGGGAAATCTCCTTTTAGCAAGCTCAATACAATTAACTCGTCGATGCCTTCATTGGCCTCAACACAAATTTATATACTAAGTATATGCGCCAATACTATGGATCAATACCATGGAACATATAATACTGCGGGACAACTTACAAAGCATATGCATCCAATACTATGGATCAATATCATGGAACATATAATACTATGGGCTAATACAAATAATGGATCAATACCATGGAATATATAATACTATGGGACGACTTACAAAGCATATGCATCCAACAACAATATACTAACAAAGTAAAGAGAAGGGTTGGAACGGGTTCCTAACAAATGGATATTAACAGCCACTAATTTCTTCACTAAGTGGGTAGAAGCAATTCCCACTAGGAATGCAACTGATAAGGTTATAATCAGTTTCATACAAGAAAATATTTAAAGCAGATTTGGTTGTCCAAGAAAATTATTGACCGATAACACTTCGGCTTTTAAGTCTAGATATGATTATTTTTGTGAGAAACTTTGTATTATACTTAAACATTCCACACCCTATTATCCTCAAGGAAACGGGATGGCAGAACCAACAAATAAGAATATCATTAATAACATTAAGCAGATGTTATCTCAAAATAAAAGATCTTGGAACACCATGTTAAAATATGCTCTTTGGGAAGATCGAATAACCACCAAAAAGGAAATAGGATTCTCTCCTTTTCAGCTCGTTTATGGCACAGATACTTTTTTTCCTGTTCAATTGGCTATTCCAGTAATGAAATTACTGCAGGACAATGAGGAGGAGCCAAATGTAATTCAGAGAAGAATTTTTCTACTGATTGAGTTGCAACAAGATGGTACTCAGATGGGATGCCCATAGAGATGGTAAATTTGACAATTTATGGTTGGGACCTTTCAAAATTTCAAAAATTCTAGGAAATAATACCTTTAAGTTGCAAAATTTGGAAGGTGAGGAACTTTCAACCCCAGTCAATGGGCGGTTCCTTAAACATTTTTATACCTACTGAAATATTATCCCTTTCATTCATCATATATATCGATGAGTATGGAATAAGACTCTATCCCAATGGAATTGTATATAAATTTCAGTTTCAAGTTCAGAAAAATAACAGGACGCTTTCAGTTATGATTTCAGAAGGCACTAATCTGCGTGATCTTGGAACCTCACAAGGAGGATTCCATCGCCCAGCCAGAGCCAGATGTTAGAACTAGAATTTTACTCCTAGTTTTAGTCTTTATTCCTTGTTTTTCTTTCTATTTTTATTTACCTTTTATTATTTTTAGTCATACTATTTAAATCTTTTTATTTTTATATTTTTGTTTGAACATTGGCTTATAATTCTTCAATCTTCCTTTCAGTCTGCAAATTTATACTTCAACATTATTTCTAACCTTTTTTATAAATATTTACACATATTTTGTGGGTTAGTGTGATTCGATGTATTCCGACAGTGTAATCAATGGACCTTACACATACGGGTGCTACCGGAATATTGAATCATTGAAGTTCATGGTTTGGCCCCTGTCTGCATTCATACATGAGTTTTAATGAAATATTTCCTCAAGATTTGATTCAGGGAATATGGAACATCTGCCAAGCTCATAATTCTGCAGCATATGCTTTGAAATATGAAGATCAATGGTTAACCCTAATTTCATGATTTCGTCGCCATAGAAGGATCGGGACATATGTTCGTCAGGTGAAAGCAGATCTTTTCAGAAAGTTCAGACTCAATAGATGTCTAGCAGCGAGCAGCATGAAGAAGAGTGGTGAGTTGTGCAGGTTTGAACCAATCAACACTGAATAGGCAGGAGAATTCCCTAAATGTGCAGAGCTCTTCAAAAACACCCACTGGTTTTCTTTCTTTGAGAAAATTAAAGGCTATAACACTGAGGTTACCCGGTCGTTTTTACAAAGTTACTCAAACTCCTTTATTCAGTTTCAAACCCTGAAGTTCAAATTGACCGAGGATCTAATAGCTGAAGCAATAGGGTTTCTTATTGAAGGAGATCGCTGGTTCAAAAAATCCCCTTCGAAGTTGATTTGAGTTTATTTCTGTTACCCAAGTTCGAATGCTTAGATTGGAATAAGGGTATTCATCTAAGCAATGTTAAGCAAGAATGGAGGGAATTTGTAGTGATTGTACAACGTTATATTACCCGCGAGGGAAGATTTTCCACGGTGTACAAATATCATTACAGGTTCCTCTTACATCTAAATGGATAGTTTAAAATGAATTTGCCATTATATTTGTTGAAAAGCCTTATTAAAATGTCTAACAGAGTGAAAGGCCACCTTGACCATACAAGTCATTCCATTTTCGATCATGGCTTAGTCAAATTAATAGTATCAACATAACTCAAGAAGAAGAATCGTAATTGGAAGCATTTCCTCTTTTGGTCGGATTTCGAACCTAAGAAGATTGCAAATCAAGAGGAAGCAGAAAATTATGTTAGCAAACAGAAGAACTTCCAAAGAAGGAACCAAATTCATAGAGAACCAAGCATCTCAAAAATACCAAAAAGGAAGATGGTTGAATAAATAAAATCATCAGTAGAGTTTGGATTGGAATAAGAACAAGAAGAACCAGTTCAAGAACATCCATAGGAAGGAAGGCATCTGGTTTCATGCAATGAATAAATTACATCCGCTCCAGATACTCCTAATATCATCAAAGAGAGGCTAATGGGAGAAGGTATGGCTCCTTCTCCTAATATTGAAACTTCTATCAAGTCTTTCTCCGAACCTGAAATTTCAAACTGGAGACCTAAAACCAGGGAAACAAATAAACTAAGGATGAATATGAGAAGGATTCTAAATCCTAAATTGGAAAAAGAAAGAGATTACTACAATTGAATATTATTCAAGTGAAGAATACTCTAAGATCATAAAACTGGAACCAAATTCAGAACAAGTATTTGAAGACATAGAGAAGAATGACAAAAAAATTTCAGAACTAGTTGAGAAAAATGATGAAATTCATGAAGAAGGAAAAATCCAGAATTTTTAGATTGGGTCGAGCTCAGGAACTATTCAGCTAGAAGTTCCAATAGAAGATGCAAACATAAAAAATTTAAAGGAGTTATTTGAAGCTCAAGAAGATATTCTTATTAAAAATCTCGAAATGTCTCCAGGTTCAGATGATGAAGAAAATATTGTGCATCAGAGGCCAGTTAAAACAGGATTGGAGGTTGAAGTTCTTAAGACATCATTACAGCATTACAAGACCCATAATGAATAGCTAAATGATTCAAATGACAAGCTGGTGCAAGCTAACAAAAGGTTAAGAGGAGACTTAGAGGAGGTAAATGGCCACTATCAAGAGTTAATAGTTGTTGCAAAGGAAGTTTTAAAAAGGAAAAATAATGCACAAAGTCAAATTGAAGAATTAACAAATCAAAATACAAAATTATCAAATAAAGTTCAAGTGATGGAAGCAGAGCAAGTTCGACTTCTAAAAATATCTCAAGCATTAGATGGACTTACAATTCTGGCAGAAGCAGCTCATCAGATCTGAAACAGGGATAATCATATAGTTGTCAATCAAATTTTGATGTCACATCTAGATATACTTGAAAGTCATTTAGGAGTTAGTTTTGTTATCTTTAGAAACTCCTTTATTTTGTAAACCTCTTTAACAGATCCAAACCCTTGAAATGTGGATCTATTAAACTTCTTTTTGAATACTTTTATGTAATTCTAAAAAGGGGAAGGCTAGTAGGAGTAAGGGTTGGATTTTGTTTCTGAAAAGGGCTAGATGATATCAAGATACTGTATCAAGCACATATGACTGACTCTCAATAAGTACATTGGAGATTGTTATTTTGGAATGAGATATATAATATATAAGCCATGTTTGATCTATTATTTAAGTTGAATTTTCTGATTAGTTTGATCACCTTGCTCATCACTTCATTTTTTGATAAAAGTGTTTATCCTAAAGTGATTTTGAGTTTGTGGACTTATCTAAATTCATTTATGGAATGTTTTTCTATTTATGATCTTTGAAGTTATTATTTTCACGTGGTTCACGTTTATATTTTGCACTTGTTTCACTTGATCTTCAAAATTATTTGTTGATTTAGTCATCATATGTAATTTGTACTTCATTACCCTGTTCTTGAATGGTTCCTACACAATTTGTAAAATTCAAACCTTTAGCATGTTTTATTTTGGATGTTTTGCCTTTTCACTTCTATAGTCTAAGCAAGGATAATTTTAGGGGATAAATTTAGCCCATGGGCTATTTTTCCATGTTTTTTTTCCATAAAACGTTCGCTAATTTGCATTTTTTGAAGCCCCGTTTTGCCCAATTTTGATGGGGTAAACTTTTTTCACTCTAAAAATTGCCAAATTATTATATAAATTATATAAAATCCTTAGAAATTGAAATATTTTTACAAAAATATCGCTAGATATTTTATAGTTGAAATTTAAAGAATTGGTAAGATTCGCCAATGTTTATACACTTTTAAATAAGTATGGGTCCTTAAAATTATCCCTGAGTCTAAGTACAAATTCCAGTGCAAACATATTCACAACCAAAAGTTCTTAGAAATGAGTACTTTACCTTTTTACTTGTCCATGCGTCCTCTAAAATACCACCATCCAAATCACTTGAAGGCCCTCTATTTATTAAGTAAACAACAGTATTTACAACATCTGCCCAAAACTATAAGGTAAACCCTACATGCAATCTCATACACCTTGCACGCTCCATGATTGCTTTTTTCATCCTTTCTGACACACTATTTTCTTGTGGTGTTCCTGGTACTATCTTCTCTCTATGAATCCCATGGTATGAACAGTAACTATCAAACTCCTTTCCGCAGTATTCACCTCCATTATCAGATCTGAGACACTTTAATCTTTTTCCTATCTCATTCTCAACCAAAGATTTCCATTTCTTAAAAGTAGCAAACACATCATATTTATGTCTAATGCAATGAACCCAAGTTTTTCTAGTTGCATCATCAATAAAAGTACCATAATAACAAGATCCACCAAGAGATTGTACCTGAGCTGGTCCCCATACATCTATATGCACAAGCTCTCACTTTTCACTCTTTTTTTGTTTCCCAACCCTGAGAATATGACTCTCTTTTGTTTTCCATAAACACAATTCTCAAAGAATTCCAAACTTACCTGCTTCAAATCTAGCAGCAACTTCCTTGAGTGGATAATCTGCATCCCCTTATCACTCATGTGTCCAAGCCTATGATGCCACAATGTTGTATCTGTTCCTGTGGAAGCTAAAGAGATAGAATAGTCAGTATTATGAGGACATAAATAGAACGTACCTATTCTGTCTCCTTTTTCTATCACCATCGATCCTTTAGTGATCTTCCACCACATCTTTCCAAATGTAGATAAACAACCACCATCTCCCAACTTCCCTATTGAGATCATATTGTTATTGGAGAAACTTCCTATGGCTTTGGGGTAGACCACAATAGACAGATGACTACTAGAAATAAACTCTATTCTCAATTCAATGCTATAAAATTGACAATGCAAGGATAATGAAGAATATAACCAACCTCGATCCAACGTTTGAAGTAGATCCCCGTTCAAGCTTTCAATCCATGTATGCTTTCAATGAATGCACGTGGGCCTGCAAATTAGTATCGGCAACAAATACAAGACATGTACATATAATATATGAAAGACATGAGCATTATCAACAACAATGGTCCATAATATTATAAATGAATATAACCCAATGTAATATAAACAACATTAACAACATTAATGGACAAGAATATGAGTATTTCTATTAATAACAAGAAGAAATACAATGAGATATGACCTCTTGCCGGCAACCAATCCGAACCAAGAACTAGGTCAATCCACTTGTGCCTCCACCAATTTAATCCTCCATGAAAGGAAAACTAAAACTAAGATAGGAGTTTGGAAGGTGAACATAAAGGGTTCGCAACAACTAGGATCAATGAGTGCAGACTCAAGATGAGGCAAAAATCCACTAGAGTTCTCTTGCTTTTCTCTTCTCTCTTCCTCCCTTCCATATGCCATAAATGCTCAATATATAGCCTTCCAAAGGTAAGTGAAAGGACACATCGAGGCGTTACTTGGGAAAATGGAGGGCCAAAGGTCACCCTAAGACGGCTTTTCAGGAGTAAAAGTAATTAATTAGTGATTTTTACCATTTAACTCGATACGCGCGGGCTATAGTGATTCAGCTCGCGTGTACGCGGGCTATTGTTAGGAACTTGTGTCAACCCTTCTCTTTACTTTGTTAGTATATTGTTGTTGGACGCATATGCTTTGTAAGTCGTCCCGTAGTATTTGTTGATCCATAGTTAATATTAGCCCATAGTATTGACCCATAGTATTGGACGCATGTGCTTTGTAAGTCATTCCGTAGTATTATATGTCCCATGGTTTTGAACCATAGTATTGGGCATAAACTTAGTATATAAGTGTGTGTTGAGGCCAATGAAGCCACTGTGAAGTTAATTGTATTGAGCTTGCTCAAAGGAGGTTTCCCCCTCGAAGTGGACCGTGATCAATATAAAAGTGATTCTGAGTTCTTTTATTTATGATATCTCGTGTATTTGCAATAATTAATTATTGCAGGTTCTTCACATCTGGTATCAGAGCACTTTCTTGGGCTCGCTGGGTGAAATTTCTGTCAAATTTTTTTTTTCGCATCTGTCGCAGCTCCGGATCTGGGAATAATCCCTATCCACTTAACTGTGGGAAGTACTTGGGCATAAGCCCTAAAACTCATTGTGAGGAGTACCATAGGAACCCCAAAGTAGCTGGCCCATTGAGAGGACCTGTCAGTGAAAAGGGCAACGACCCCTACCTGATTAACTAGTTCCCACCCGTGAAGTAAACCAAGAGCTGTCGTTTGTGGCAAAGCGGTTATCAGTTTTACATGAGTCGTGGAGTGAGGGGTACTTCCCCAATACGCAAGCCGTCAGACAGCATTGGTGACCTAGTGAATCCCCTGAACCGATAGGAAGCTGCACATACTTGGATTCCATATCTATTTTTTAGCTGAACTGTTGCCGATCACTTCCGAGCCGTTTCAGATCCATTCTGACAGTCGTTCCAGCTCAAGCCATTTCAACTCTATTATGAAATCCGTTTCAGATCCAGTTGTTTTTTATCCGTTTGGCGTCGATTCAAATCCGTTTGTTACCAATCCCTTCCGTAGATCTATTTGTTTCCGATCCCTTCCGTGCCGTTGCCAATCTATTCCTGGAAAAAAAAGAGTATAAAATTATGTTTTTCGGCCATATCTCCCTTGTTTCAACTCTGTTTTCCCTGAAACTTCACTAACACCCCTGCAATCCCATTCTGCATATTTCATTCCTGAAGACCCTATCCCAAATTCCACTTCCCAAGAACAGAAATCCCACATTTGTGTATTTTTAGGGTTTGCTATAACTCCAATTTTCACCCAAACCCCTTCAAATTTTGCCACTGTGTCCCTTTCCTAATTCTGCTTCTTTGTCCCTCTTTCACAAATTTTCCCATTCTTTCACTCCGCTTCTGAAATCCTCTGATCCAGGTGGATATTAGTGGCCACCCACCTTTCCAACTGGCTCAAAACAGTTTTATGGCAATTTTGGTATTGTACTATTTTTAGCAGTTTTTCGGGTCCTGAACTTCCGGGGCCATTTTGAGGCCCTAAACGACCTTTTTTGGCAATTCGGGGGGGCCAATGGTTTCCTTCGGCATGCATTTGGCCCTAGTCGAAAGTTGTAAATCTCGGATAGACCTTTCCAATGGGCTACCGAGTGCCCCAAACGGAGATCGTATGCAAAAGTTACGACCCCGGGAAGTTGATGTACTAACTTACCCAAACGGGGCCCACATGACTTTTGGCGCTTCATCTCCTAGGGTTAGGTTTTTGGATGTCTAGGGTTTTTGACATTCCTGTTTATTATAAAAGGCCTTGAGAGCCTCATTGTAACCATCTTCTTGCGAAATGAGAGCAGCCGTCACATCTCTTCTCAGAGATAAGTCGCCACCATTCCAGCAAGCTTGTTTTCTGCTGCATTTTATAGTTCTAGCTTATTTCCTTATTGAATAGAAAACCAGTTTTACTGTATCTCTGTTACTTTGTGTTAAGCATCTGATAATAATCTATATTCATTTCGTTCTGCTCATAAAATCCGGATCAGTGGTATCAGAGCGGTCTGCTCCTTGTCATCTTAATGCATGTCAACAACGAGGTCAGGGTACAAAGAATTGGGTCTCGAGCTTGTTTCTCTTGAGGGCAAAAGCTCTCGCATGCCCAAGCGACCTCTCATGGCAGGAGAAAAGAAAGATGACGGGACAGGAGATCCTATCAAAATGTTGCTTGAGGAAGCCCTCACGCAACAGAGGAACGAGATGATGGATAATTTCGCGCAAATCCTTCGGCGACTACCAACAAGCGATGCATCTTCCTCAAGCGGAGGTGCCGCCCCCTTCAAGGTACAAATCAACTTTGATATCCCTATATTTGAAGGACAAATAGACGCAGATGCTGTAGATAAGTGGTTGAATCTACTAGAAGGGTATTTTTGTCCATAACTTTTCGAATAAAGAAAAGATTACTTTTGCGCTCCTCAAAGCCGTTCCCCATGTCAAAGATTGGTGGGAAACATTCTGCGAGCAAAAGGACACAGAAGAAGGCTCATTATTTTCAGTCACGGCCACCTGGGAATCCTTCAGGGATGCTATTAAGGAACAATACTACCCTGTTGGAAGTTATGACGATTTGTATACCAAATGGACCACACTGCGACAAGAAAGAGACCAAGCAGTGCCAGAGTTCACAAATATCTTCCATACCTTGCGCACCAAGATGGGTATCAAAGATTCAGAGCGACATCTGGTGCTCAAGTATCACGGTGGTTTGCATAGATACATCCAGACCGAAATGGAATTTCTGGACATCTCTTCCTTGGGCGCGGCCTACCGATATGCTGTCAAAATCGAGCAGAAGCTCAAACAAAAGACACGGCAATTTGGGCCTGGGAACCCTTCATAACAAAAGACAGGAAAGGGCAGCCCCAACCCACAGAATAAAGGACAGAGCAAAGATGGACAGCATCAGGACAACCAGTCCAAGCCGCAAGCAAAGAAGGACACCGAAAAAACAAAGAAAGATACCGGGAAGTGGTGCGACTTCCATAAGAGCCCTTGGCATAACACTGCTGATTGCCGCTCAAAACAGTCACTGGTGGCCGAATTGAAAGCATCTGAATCAGATGTGGGTTCTGACTCTGAGTCCGAACCAGAAAGGGGAAGATGGATCATTGACGCGGAACCCAGTGCCACCGTTGCCACCACCAAGCTCCAGCCTGATGAACCAGACGAGCCAGAAGAAGGAGAACGCCTCTTCCATTCACAGATGTGGGTAAAAGGCACCCCGCTGCATTTCATCGTTGATAGCGGTAGCCAGAAGAATCTCATCTCAGTAGAGGTCGTCAAGCGCCTGGCCCTACCGACAAAGCCGCACCCACAACCCTACACCATTGGCTAGCTCTGCAAAGGAAGTGATCTCCGTGTCAGCCAACAGTGCCGACTGCCATACGGCATCAAGCCCTTCAAGGACGAGGTATTGTGTGATGTTGCTCCTCTCGAAGTTTCAGATGTTCTTTTGGGCCAATCTTATTTATGGAAACGTCATGCTGTATATGAGTCTAAGCCTCGTAGTGTTATTATTTCTTTGAACAGGAAATTATACAGGATACCCGAGGCAGTCCCTCCTAGTGCTATTTCCTTGATCTCTGCCAAGCAATGCAGGAAGGTCATCTCTCAGACCGGGAAATTTGTCTTCTTCATGATTCGCTCTTAGAGTGAAAGAAAGATCGCAGCCACATCCCGGGCCTCCGCGACCAATCTATCCACACAACAGAAGCAAGTGGATAAGGTGGTGGAAGGATACTCAGATATCTTCTCCTCTCCGACCGGGGTACCTCTGCACTGCCAGGTCAAGCATCCCATCGATCTGACCCTAGGCGCACCGCTGCCCAATGGGCCAGTCTATCGCCGCTCTCTGTTGGAAAACGAGGAGATCAAGAGGCAGATCCAAGAATTGCTCCACAAGGGGCACATCCGTCCCAGTTCATCACCTTGTGGGAGCCCAATTGTGCTGGTGCAGAAGAAAGATGGGACCTGGCGACTCTGCATTGATTATCGGGCCCTGAATAAAATCACAGTCCGTAACCAGTACCCGATTCCCCGAATCGACGACCTCCTTGATCAGCTCACGGGGGCCAAATACTTCAGTAAGATTGATCTGAAGTCGGGCTACCACCAGGTCCCAATAGAACAGACAGATGTATGGAAGACTGCCTTCAAGTCAAAAGAAGGTCTTTTTGAATGGCTGGTCATGCCTTTTGGTTTGACAAATGCCCCAGCAACTTTTATGAGGATGATGGACGATATCCTACGACCTTTCACCAACAATTTTGTAGTGGTGTATCTGGATGACATCCTCATCTACAGCAAGACTTGGGAGGAACACTTGCAGCATATTCAGCAGGTTCTGCACACCCTGCGAAAGCACAAACTATATGCAAACTTGGAAAAATGCTCCTTCGGCATGGACAGGGTCCATTACTTAGGCTACATCGTTGATCGACATGGTGTGCATGTGGATCCAGCCAAGATCCAGGTCATCCGTGACTAGCCAGCCCCAACCACACTCACTGAACTTCGGAGCTTCTTGGGCCTCGCCAATTTCTATCGCCGGTTCGTGCTGGGATTATCTCATATCGCATGGGCCCTCAGCCAAGTGACCAAGGGTGGTGGTAAGGCAAAATTTGTGTGGGGCCTGTCCCAACAACAAGCCTTCGATGACTTGAAGAAGCGTTTGTACTCATCGCCGGTACTCTCATTACCGAACCTGCAACATCCCTTTGAGATCGAGACAGATGCTTCAGATTATGCTGTTGGTGCCGTTCTCACTCAACACGGCCACCCCGTGGCATATCATAGTGAGACACTATCAGATGTTGTTCGCAAGTACACTACCTATGACAAAGAAATGTACTCCATTGTACAAGCCTGCCGCCAGTGGAGACATTACATTCTTGGGAAGGAGACAGTCATCCACACTGATCACAAGCCACTACAGTTCATGCAGACCCAAGGAAAGTTGCAGAATGACCGCCATCAGAAGTGGTCAACATATTTACAGCAGTTCCACCTCAACATCAAATATAAAACAGGGAGTACCAACCGAGTTGTTGACTGCCTCAGTCGACCTCCAGTCGTGGCACTTACCACGGTGCTAGACTCTTGTGGCCACGAGACCTCCGGATGGCCTCACCTCTATGATACAGACCCTGACTTCTCCGCCACCTATCAAATGTTGGGCACCAACTCAGTGGTTTCTAATTTCCATCTTCAGGACGGGTTGTTGTGTCATCTGGGCCATCTCTGCGTTCCATCAAGCGAGCGTGCGAAGCTTATTTGGGAAGCTCACTATAGTCGGGTGGCAGGACACTTTGGCGTCGAAAAGACAGTTGCAGTGTTGCAGAAACATTTCTACTGGCCGAAACTTCGACAGGATGTCGGCAAGTATATCAGGTCCTGCACCGCTTGCGCTATTGCCAAACCTACCACTAAGAAACAGGGCCTATACACCCCTCTTCCTACTCCTGACAGGCCGTGGGAATCCATCTCAATGGACTACATGTCGGGCCTCCCGTCCACCAAGAGGGGAAATGACTGTGTTTTCATGGTTGTTGATCGCTTTTCCAAGATGGCGATTCTAGCTGCTTGCAAGAAGAACATCACAGCAGAAGCCACTGCCAAGCTCTTCTTTGAACGAGTATGGGTACATTTTGGGATCCCACAGGCCATTATCTCAGACCGTGACAGTCGGTTCCTTAGCTCATTCTGGTCGAGCCTCTGGTCACTGCTGGATACCAAGCTCACCAAATCCACTTCCTTCCACCCCCAGACCGATGGACAAATGGAGGTCATCAACTGGATGGTCGTACATATCCTGCGCATGTACAATTCGACACACCCCCGCACATGGGATGAGAGTCTCCCCTATGTCCAACATAGCTACAACCGAGCCTTGCATAGATCAACTGGCCACAGCCCCTTTCAGGTGGGGTTGGGATTCCAACCATTGGGCCCCATGGATGTTGCACTTCCCCTTGCGACCACCTCGGTCGACTCGTCCCCAGAAGCTGACAAAGCCCCCTGGTTCATTGAACGGATCCAGCATATCCGCCAACAGGTTCAGGATATTCTACAGAAGTCTAATGCCAAGTACAAGCAGCGCCATGATCAACATCGGGTGCCACATAAGTTTCAGGTGGGCGACAAAGTTTGGTTGCATTTGCAGAAAGAACGCCTTACAGGGCCCCATCGAAAGCTTCGCCCACTCCGTTATGGGCCGTACACCATCACCAAGGCGGTGGGTGACAATGCTTTTGAGCTCAACATTCCCCCCTTTCTGGGTCTGCATCCAGTCTTCAACGTGGCTCTCCTTCGGCCATATTTCCCACCACTATTAGACACCTCAGAGATAGCAGAGAAGTTGACACCAACAGAGCTCAACCCTGACTGCCTACAACAAGCATCCAGTGATCATATTGCAGACACACAGATCAAGGGCACTCGACATCAGAGGATCCAGCTTTATCGAGTTGTCAAAGCAGGGCAGCTCCTGCACCAAGGCAAGTGGCTCACCCAAGGCCAAATTCAGCAGAAATTTCCTCATCTGATGGGGGAACTCAACGCAATGGAGACCATTGATTCCTAAGGAGGGAGGATTGATCCAGGTGGATATTGGTGGCCACCCACCTTTCCAATTGGCTCAAAACAGTTTTATGGCAATTTTGGTATTGTACTATTTTTAGCAGTTTTTCGGGTCCTGAACTTCCGGGGCCATTTTGAGGCCCTAAACGACCTTTTTTGGCAATTCGGGGGGCCCAATGGTTTTCTCCAGCATGCATTTGGCCCCAGTCGAAAGTTGTAAATCTTGGATAGACCTTTCCAACGGGCTACCGAGCGCCCCAAACGGAGATCGTATGCAAAAGTTACAACCCCGGGAAGTTGATGTACTAACTTACCCAAACGGGGCCCACATGACTTTTGGCGCTTCATCTCCTAGGGTTAGGTTTTTGGATGTCTAGGGTTTTTGACATTCCTGTTTATTGTAAAAGGCCTTGAGAGCCTCATTGTAACCATCTTCTTGCGAAATGAGAGCAGCCGTCACATCTCTTCTCAGAGATAAGCCGCCACCATTCCAGCAAGCTTGTTTTCCGCTGCATTTTACAGTTCTAGCTTATTTCCTTATTGAATAGAAAACCAATTTTACTGTATCTCTGTTACTTTGTGTTAAGCATTTGATAATAATCTGTATTCATTTCGTTCTGCTCATAAAATCTGGATCATCCTCATTTTCTGCTTCCCTATCCATCAGAAAGTGTCCAAAACCTAGTCAAGCCCCAATTAACCCTCTGAGTTTTTCCCAAATCCAAATTTCCCTTTACTAAATAAGCTTTTGTTTGTGTTTTTCTATCCATTCCCAAAAACAAAACAAAACAAAAAAAATCCTGGTTATGGTTGTCACCCGTGCAGGAGCAAAATCCATGGAGGAAGCACTTGCAGCCATCCAAACCAAACTACAAGATCTGGATGAAAAATTTCTCAGCCTCCATCTTCAACATTCAGCCATTAACAATAACCGACAACTAGAAGCTTCTGCAACCACTGGGTTCTCTTCTTCCAGCAATTTTCGTGGTCCGAAGCTTGATTTTCCTCGCTTCAATGGAACTGATCTGACTTGATGGATCTATCGTGTAGAACAGTATTTCAGTCTGCATAACACTTTTGATGTCCAAAAATTTCCACTTGCATCCTTTCATTTCGAACAGGAATCCCTTCAATGGTACCTGTGAGGCACCTGCAACAATTAATTAATACGAATATGCGAAATAGCAGAAATGACAGAACTCAGAATCACTTTTATATTGATCATAAGCCACTTCGAGGGGGCAACCTCCTATGAGCAAGCTCAATACAAATAACTTCACGGTGCCTTCATCAGTCTCAACACACACTTATATACTAATTCTAGGCGCCAATACTATGGGTCGAAACCATGGGCCGTTACAAACTATGGATTAACAATACTACGGGCGACTTACAAAGCATATGTGCCAACAACAATAACACAAACTATTGATCAACAAATACTACGGGACGACTTACAAAGCATATGCGTCCAACAACAACATATTAACAAAGTAAAGACATGGGTTCCTAACATCCCCTCCCCCTTAAAAAAAGCTTTGTCCTCAAAGCTTTAGATGTGGAAATTGTTGTTGAATCTGAAGGAGTGGTTCCCATGTAGCATCCTCTGGTTGCATGTCGTGCCACTGAATTAAGACCTCTGTGATAGAGTGAGAGCGAAGCTGACGCATGCACCGATTGAGGATGGCCTCTGGCGCCAAAAGGATGGATCCTTCATTATCCAGTTCGGGTAAAATCATTTGTCTGCTGATGTTGGTGCCAAGAACTTTCTTCAGACAAGAGACATGAAAGACTGGATGAATGCGGGAAGAAGGAGGAAGTTCCAATTTATAAGCAATGGACCCAATCTTCTGAAGAATCCGATATGGCCCATAGAACTTTGGAGCGAGCTTATGACGCCCTTTGAGTTTCAAGGAGGATTGTTTGTACGGCTGGAGACGAAGAAAAACCATATCGTCGACTTGAAAGGTGCACTCCGAATGGTGGTGATCAGCTTGTTGCTTCATGCGATTTCTCGCCATGTGAAGATTGTCCCGTAAAATGCGAAGAATCTGATCGCGGTTGCGAAGGACCGTGTCAACTTCCTGAACTGGTGAACTGGTGAACTGGTGGGGGTGTATGGAAGAAGAGCTAGAGGTGCCTGACCATAGACTGCTTCATATGGGGTCATTTTAGAGGCAGTGTGGTAAGAGGTATTGTACCACCATTCAGCGAGAGGGAGCCACTTTTCCCACTGATGTTGTTGTTCCGAGGTGAAGCAACGAAGATAAGTTTCCAAGCATTTATTGACAATTTCAGTCTGACCATCTGTTTGTGGGTGATACCTTGAACTCATCTGCAGTTTGGTGCCAGTGTGGCGAAATAGTTCTGTCCAAAAATGACTGGTGAAAGTCGCATCATGATCCGAGACAATGGAAGAAGGGATGCCATGAAGACGAAAGATCTGCTCTAGAAAAATTTGAGCGACGGAGGAGGTTGTATAGGGATGGCTGAGAGCACAAAAATGACTATATTTGGAGAGGCGATCAACCACAATGAGAATCACTGCCTTCCCGCCAGATTTAGGGAGCCCTTCGATGAAATCCATAGAAATATTTGTCCAAATCCGTGTAGGTATGGGCAAGGGTTCAAGCAATCCTGGAAGGAGTGTTGTTTCACCCTTATTGCGCTGGCAGGTATCACATTCGGCCACCATCTGTTGAATTGTCCTTTTCATGCCCTGCCAAAAGAAGTTACGTCGTTCTCGTTCATATGTTTTGAGGAACCCAGAGTGCCCTGCCGATGGAGAAGCATGGAGTTCACAGAAGACAGCCTGTTGAAGATCTGTGCTCTGGCGAAGCACCAAACGACCCTTGTATCGCAGAGAAGCACCATCCCAAGAGTAATGTGGTACAGCAGAAGGATTGTTGGTCAAGCGTTGGATGATTTGAGATAAGGAAGAGTCATTGACATAACCCTGTTGAACAGATTGCAACCAATTTGGAACAGGCATAGAAATAGCTGAAAGAGAACCTTGGGCATCAAATGTGCGAGAAAGAGCATCTGCCACAATATTATCTTTACCCTTCTTGTAAGTGATCTCATAGTCATAACCCATGAGTTTGCTAACCCATTTCTGTTGTGTCGGGGAGGAGACACGCTGGTCCAAGAAATATTTCAGACTCTGGTGATCAGTCTTGATGCAGAAATGATTCCCTAATAGGTATGGGCGCCACTTCTGTACTGCATGCAAAATAGCCATCATTTCCTTTTCATAGGTAGAGGAAGCTAAATTCTTACCTGAAAGGGCTTTGCTGGTGAATGCAATGGGGTGTTCATCTTGAAGGAGAACAGCACCAAATCCATTGCCGCAAGCATCACTCTCAATAGTGAAGGGCTTGGAAAAATTGGGCATAGCTAGCACAGGTGTAGTACACATAGCTTGTTTTAGTTTGTCGAATGCACACTGAGCAGCAGGTGTCCATGTAAAAGCATCCTTTTTCAATAGAGTAGTTAATGGAGCTACAATCTTCCCATAATCCTTGACAAACTTGCGGTAGTAGCCAGTCAACCCCAAAAAACCACAAAGGCTCTTGAGTGTCTGAGGATGTGGCCAATTGTTCATGGCATCGATTTTGGCAGGATCCACGCGAGCCCCTTGTGCTGAGATAATGTGCCCGAGATACTCAACTTCCTTCTGTCCAAAAACACATTTAGACTGCTTGGCATGGAGATGATGGTCAGAGAAAAGTTGCATGACAAGATCCAGATGCTGGAGATGTTCATCCCATGTTTTACTGTAGATGAGGATATCATCAAAGAATACCAGAATGAATTTCCGCAAGTAGGGCCGAAATATTTTATTCATTAAGGCCTGGAATGTGGAAGGAGCATTAGTGAGGCCAAAGGGCATGACCAAAAACTCATAATGGCCATCATGTGTGTGGAAAGCTGTTTTAGGAATATCATCCTCATGAACCCGAATTTGATGATACCCAGAACGAAGATCCAAATTGGAGAAAATGTGGGCCCCATGAAGCTCATCAAGAAGCTCATCAACAACAGGAATTGGAAACTTATCCTTGATGGTGAGGTGATTAAGTGCTCGGAAGTAAATGCAGAGGCACCATGACCCATCTTTTTTGCGGACAAGAATAACTGGAGAAGAGAAGGAACTAGTGCTTGGGCGAATAATACCTTGCTTCAATAAGTCCCGAACGAGCATTTCAATCTCCGTTTTTTGATGAAATGGGTAGCGGTAGGGTATGATGTTGGGAGGAACGCTGCCAGGAAGGAGCTTAATACGATGGTCTTCTGGCCTGGAAGGTGGTAAGCCCACTGGTTCAGCAAAGACACCTGTATATCGATCCAGAATTTGTTGTAGATCCAAAGGAGTAGTGGAGACCGCTGATGGTTGCATCTGGATGGAATGGATCTGAGCGATGACACCATGTGAACTCTTCTTGAGGAGTTTTTCTATGCGATTTGAACTGATGATGCTGAGAGAACCTGGTTGTAATCCTGTCAATGTGTGCTTTTGTCCATTGAGGGAAAACTGCATCCAAAGTTCAGCAAAATCCCATAAGATAGGGCCAAGTGTGCGTAGCCATTGAGCGCCCAAAACCACATCACATCTGCCTAAGGGCAAGGTAAACATGTCAGAGCGCAAGGTATAATCTCCCATAGAGATACGCACATTTTGACACTTCCCTTTGCAAGGTAAGGTGCCCCCATTGGCAACCATGACTTCAAAGTTGGAGCAAGGATGGATAAAACAATCAGCTTGTTTGGCGATCCGAGGGTCAATGAAATTATGAGTGCTACCAGAATCAATGAGTATTGTAAGAGGAAGCTTCTTGAAGTAACCCCTGACCCGCATTGTTTGGGGGGTGGTGATTCCAGCTAAAGCATGGAGAGATATCTCTGGCTGGTCATCCTGAGATGGAGGGTCAATAAGTGGTTCCTGAATGTCGACCGGAGCATCCAGTGTTTCAGGATCTTCGTCACCAATTTCAGAGGAAGGCGGAGACTCCACATCTAAGAGATAGAGCTTTTGCTGAACACATCCATGTCCCCGAGTGAATTTCTCATCACAATTATAGCAAAGCCCCTTTTCTCTGTGTGCTTGCATCTCTGTTTTAGACAAACGCTTGATAGGAGTCGGTTGAGGAGCCTGCGGTATAGGTGGTCGCTAAGAACCCATATTTCGGAAGGGAACAAAAGTGGGGTTGGAGCGTTGTTGGGCTGCAATCTTGTCTTCTGCCAACTTAGCCAACCCTAGGGATTCCATCATTGTGTTGGGACAGAACATTTTGACCTCAGAGCGGATGGCATCCTTTAGACCACTGATAAAACAACTCCGGTAAAAGTCATCAGACAAGCCTTCGGTGTGGTTGGCTAGATTCTCAAATTCGGTTTGATATTCTCTCACCGTGCTAGTTTGGCGAAGTTTAGTGAGGGATCCTGTGAAGTCATCAAAAGCACTAGGACCAAATCGTTGCAAAAGGAGCTAGCAAAAGTCTGGCCATTTGGGCTCTGGATGAGCCTTGATGTACCAATGGTACCATTAAAGAGCTTCCTGTTCCAAATGAAAGGATGCCAACGGAACTTTGTTGACATCAAAAGTATTATGTAGACTGAAATACTATTCTGCACGATAGATCCATCCAGTTGGATCAGTGCCATTGAAGCGAGGAAAATCGAGCTTCGGACCACAGAAATTGCTGGAAGAGGAGAACCCATTGTCTGATGAAGACTTGGACTGTCGTTTGTTGTTCATAGCTGAATGTTCAAGATGGAGGCCGAGAAATTTTTCATCCAGATCTTGGAGTTTGGCTTGGAGGCTGCAAGTGCTTCCTCCATGGTTTTTGCTGCTGCACGGGTGACAACCATAACCAGGATTTTTTTTTTTTCTAACTGGGTAGGAAAAAAAAAACAGAAACTACTTCAGTAAGGGAAAATTTGGACTAGGGAAAAAATCTGAAGGGTAATTGGGGTTTGACTAGGTTTTGGACACTGTCGAATAGACAGGAAAGCAAAAATGAGGATTTCAGAAGCAGGGTGAAAGAATGGGAAAATTTGGCAGAGGGGGAAAAGAAGCAGAATTCAGAAAGGAACTCTGTGGTAAAATTTGAAGGTGATTGGGTGAAATCTGAGGAAGTTATGGCAAACCCTAAAAATAGACAAATGTGGGCTTTCGGGCTTTGGGAAGGGGAATTGGGGATAGGGTCCTCAGGAATGAAGTATGCAGAATGGGATGATAGGGGTTCCCCGAAAATTTCAAGGGAAACAGAGTAAAAACAAGGGAGATATGGACAAAAAACTGAATTTTATTTTATTTTATTTTATTTTAGACTGGAGCGGCTACGGCTCGGAAGGGATCTAGAACAGCGCTGAATGGATTGAAAGCGGTTGAATCTGAAACGACTTGCAAAATGGATCTGAATGGCACAGTAGTGATCGACAATAGTTCAGCTGAAAGTAGATATGGACCCCAGGTATGTGCGGCTTCCTAACAGTTCAGGGGTTTCACTCGGCCACCAATGCTGTCTGACGGCTTGCGTATTGGGGCAATACCCCTCAATCCACGGCTCAAGTAAAACTGATAACCGCTTTGCCACAAACGACAGCTCTTGGTTTACCTCACGGGTGGGAACTAGTCAATCAGGTAGGGGTCGTTTCCCTTTTCGCTGGCAGGTCCTCTCAATGGGCCAGCTACTTCGGGGTTCCTGTGGTAATCCTCACAATGAGTTTTAGGGATTATGCCCAAGTACTTCCCACAGTTAAGCAGAGAGGGATTATTCCCAAATCCGAACCTGCAACAGATACGAAAAAAAATTTGGCAGAAATTTCACCCATCGAGCCCAAGAAAGTGCTCTGATACCAGATGTGAGGCACCTGCAACAATTAATTAATACGAATATGCAAAATAGCAGAAATGACAGAACTCGGAATCAGTTTTATATTGATCACAGGCCACTTCGAGGGGGCAACCTCCTATGAGCAAGCTCAATACAAATAACTTCATTGTGCCTTCATCGGTCTCAACACACACTTATATACTAATTCTAGGCGCCAATACTATGGGTCGAAACCATGGGCCGTTACAAACTATGGATTAACAATACTACGGGCGACTTACAAAGCATATGTGCCAACAACAATAACACAAACTATTGATCAACAAATACTACGGGACGACTTACAAAGCATATGCGTCCAACAACAACATATTAACAAAGTAAAGACATGGGTTCCTAACAATACCGTTGGTACATCAAGGCTCATGACGAGCCAAAATGGACAGATTTTTGCCAACTCCTTTTGCATCGATTTGGCCCTAGTTCTTTTGATGACTTCACCGGAGCACTCACTAAACTTCGTCAAATTGGCACTGTGAGAGAGTATCAAACAGAATTTGAGAAACTAGCCAACCACACAGAAGGATTGTCTGATGACTTTTACAGGAGTTTTTTTATCAGTGGTCTTGAGGATGAAATCCGCCCATAGGTCAAAATGTTCTATCCCAACACAATGATGGAATCCCTAGGGTTGGCTAAGTTGGCAGAAGACAATATTGCAGCCCAACAATGCTCCAAACCCACTTTTGTTCCCTTCCAAAATATGGGTTCTCAACAACCTCCCATTCTGCCAGCTCCTCGACCAACTCCTATCAAGCATTTGTCCAAAACAGAGATGCGGGCACACAGAGAAAAAGGGCTTTGTTATAATTGTGATGAGAAATTCACTCGGGGACATAAATGTGTTCAGCAAAATCTCTATCTCTTTGATATGGATTCTCCACCTGCCTCTAAAATTTGTGAAGAAGCTCCAGATACAATGGATGATCAGATCGACATTCATGAGCCACCTATTGACCCCCCATCTCAGGACTACCAACCAGAGATATCTCTCAATGCTTTATACGGTGTCACCACCCCCCAAATAATGCAGGTCAGGGGTTACTTCAAGAAGCTTCCTCTTACAATACTCATTGATTCTGGCAGCACTCATAACTTCATTGACCCTCGGATCGCCAAACAGGCTGATTGTTTTATCCATCCTTGCTCCAACTTTGAAGTCATGGTTGCTAATGGGGGCACCTTACCTTGCAAGGGAAAGTGTCACAATGTGCGTATCTCTCTAGAATATTATAACCTGCGCTCTGACATGTTTGCCTTGTCGTTAGGTGCATGTGATGTGGTTTTGGGCGTTCAATGGTTACGCACACTTGGCCCCATCTTATGGGATTTTGTTGAACTTTGGATGCAGTTTTTAGTCAATGGGACACAACACAAATTTACGGGCTTACAACCAAGGTTTCTCCGCATCATCATTTCACATCATTTTGAAAATATCCTTAAGAGGAATTCACACGGTGTCATTGCTCATCTCCATTCCATTCAGATGCACTCACCAATGGCCTCCTCCACTTCCTTGGATAGATATGTAAGTGTCTTTTCTGCACCAGTGGGCTTTTCGCCTTCAAGAGACCTTTCTGGTAAGCATTTTGCCGCATCTACATATCAGCAAGACATGCTGGCTATTTTGCATGCAGTACAGAAGTGGCAACCATCCCTGTTGGGGAATTATTTCTGCACCAAGACGGATCTCCAGAGTTTGGAAAATTTCTTGGAACAACGGTTCTCCTCCCCAGCACACCTGAAATGGGTTATCCAACTCATGGGTTATGACTATGCGATCACTTACCTGAAGGATATGGACAATATGGTTGCAGTTGCTCCTTCTTGCACATTTGATGAACCAGTTTCTCTTACAGCTATTTCTCTGCTTGTTCCAAATTGGTTGCAATCTGTTCAGCAGGGCTCTCTCTTCTATGAACTCCATGCTTCTTCATTAGCAGGGCACTCTGGGTTCCTCAAAATGTATGACAGGGAACCATGTAACTTCTTTTGGCAGGGACTAAAAATGACAATTCAACGGATGGTGGCTGACTGTGATACTTGCCAGGTCAACAAGGGTAAACCAACACTCCTTTTGGGACTGCTTGAACCCTTTCCCATCCCTACACAGATTTGGCCAACTATTTCTATGGATTTCCTAGAAGCGCTATGGTGGTTGTTGGCTCGGTTTTGCAACCAAGCTTAGTGCTATGGGCACCTACTAACTAGTAGTAGCAGTTTCAATAGAAATAAAAGCAATAAACTAAATAAACAATACTTTTCATGGATCTAAACAAGAATCTAAGCAAATAATGTAAATATTTCAAAATCAAGAACAAGAAACATAAGAAATAAATTTTGTATTGAAAAGTGGGGGGCAAGCAAGTGCTTGCGATATTACCTCCAATGGTGAAGGTTGATGTTGAGCAACTCCCAAGATGAGTAGCTCCAAACTCCAATAGGTCTCTTTCTCCAAGGTTGCTTCAATGGCTAAAAGTGCTCAGGGGAGATTTCAGCAGCATAAGGATGAGATAATGGAAGGATGTGAAATGAGGAGCCCCTACCACCTTTTTATAGGTTTTGGTGGTGAGGAATACCATTTGTGGTTTTGTGGAAACCAATGGTATTGACCAACATGGTTTAGGTAATTTTCCCTCCTTTTTCCTTTTTTGAATAAAAATAATATTTTAATTCCCTTTTTAATATTTTTGGGAATTTGGACCCTTTTTGAGGGTTTTTTATGATTTTCTTGGAAAAATAATCTTTTTTAATGGAAAAAGGGGTGTACCAAGGTCTTTTGGTGACCTTTTGTTGGTTTCAGAGGCTCAGATGGTGGAAAAGTGGACAAATGGGTCATGTGAGTAAGGGAATGAGCTAGTGAGCACTTTTTAGGTGTTAACAGTGGTCCAATACCACATCTACAAGAACAACATATGAAGCAGTCTATGGATAGACACCGCCAGTTCTTCTTCCATACATCCTCAGCAGCTCCACAGTTCAGGCAATTGAATCGGTTCTTTGAAACCACGATCATATTCTTCTCATTCTGCAGGACAATCTTCACATGGCCAGAATTCGACTGAAACAACTAGCCACTCAACACCGCTCTGAGCACACTTTTCACATAGTTGATATGGTTCTTCTTCATCTACAACCTTCCAAGCAATCCTCCTTGAAACTCCAAAGGCATTAATGTCCCAGAATGCAGCCCGAGGATGCTACAAGGGAACCACTCCTTCAGATTCTACAACTAAAGCTTTGAGGACAAAGCTTTTTCTAAGGGAGAGGGGATTTTAGGAACCTATGTCAACCCTTCTCTTTACTTTGTTAATATATTGTTGTTGGACGCATATGCTTCGTAATTCGTCTCGTAGTATTTGTTGATCCATAGTTAATATTAGCCCATAGTATTGACCCATAGTATTGGACGCATATGCTTTGTAAGTCGTCCCATAGTATTATATGTCCCATGGTTTTGACCCATAGTATTGGGCATAAACTTAGTATATAAGTTTGTGTTGAGGCCAATGAAGCCACCATGAAGTTAATTGTATTGAGCTTGCCCAAAGGAGGTTTCCCCCTCGAAGTGGCCCGTGATCAATATAAAAGTGATTCTGAATTTTGTTATTTATGATATCTCATGTATTTGCATTAATTAATTATTGCAGGTTCTTCACAGCTATCAAGGTTTAGCACGCATACAAGAATACAAATATGGAATAATAGGGTTCTGAAGGACATAAAATGTCTCTGAGTCAATAAAATGGATCCCAAAGGCCAAATAGTACTGATACTCACAGGGTGGAAGATTACATTGTAACACATATTTCTTTTCATAGAAGGAATATGCCTTACATATTTCAGCAACCATTCACCATTCTTTAACTTTATCCGTACCTTACCCATTCTAAAAATTTTACATGGTTCATCATCAACCAATAAAACATGTCCAAAATCGCTTGAAACATAATCATTAAATAATTTCCTATGGGGTGTAGCATGACATGAATCCCCTGAATCTACTACCCAGTAATCACTAGTATTATCTAATGCAAGAATCAAAGCATCTTGTAACACATCACCTGCTACATTTGCTTCCTGAGTAGTATCGTGCTATCCATCTCCTTTCTTCTTAGAGATCGGCAGTCTTTCTTCAGATGTCCTTTCTTTCCATAGTTCCAACACTCTATCTTTCCCAATAAGGACTTGGATCTTCCCTTCCTGGGCTCTTTCCTCTCTCCCTTTGTCTTACCATGCTCTCCATGGTCAATGCATTACCTGATGTCTCACCTGTGCTTTTCCTTCGCATTTCCTCACCAAGAATAACACCAACAACATCATCGAATTTTAAAGTGTTTGAACCAGAGACAGAGTTACTTACATCCATGACCAAAATGTTCCAGATTTCTGGCAATGAGCACAAGATTAGAAGATCCCTAACCTCATCATCAAATTTTACTTTTATAGAACTTAGTTGATTTGTAATCTTATTAAGTTCATTTAAATGATTAGCAACAGATCCACCTTCTGACATATTCATTTTAAACAAAGACTTCATTAGAAATACCTTGTTGGAGGTTGAGGGTTTTTCATACAACTTACCCAATGCACTCATTAGACCCTCCATTGTCTTTTATTTTGATATATTAAAATCCACTGATGAAGCCAGGCACAACTGTATTGTTCCTAGTGTCTTGTTGTCAAGAACCTCCCATTATTCGTCCTTCATAGTCGCCAGTTGTTTTGCTTTTCCTCCCAACGATAGGAATAGATCCTTCTGATACATATAGTTCTCCATTTTCATCTTCCATAATTGGTAGTTTTGGCCATTAAATTTCTCGACCTTAAACTTTCATTCTTCCGCCATTGATCACACTTGAACCAGGAACCCTTCTTTCCTGCGAGTTTATATGCCAAATAGACCTTTGTCTTTGATACCAATTGTTAGAAAAACATGATTGCATAGCAATAAAAATAAACAAGATGCAAATATAAATCACATAAAACTCATTACAAGAAAGACACCAATATAACGTGGTTCACCTAAGATGGGCTACGTCCACACAAAAATTGCCAGTCCTTATTATTATACCATTCAACAAATGAAGGGATACAACCTGCAGGACATCCGACACAACTTCCTCTTCACTCTCTCACGGTCTCTATTACACAATAAGAGATCTTTACAGTGCTACAATACATTACATAGACGTATTACAATGTATTCATTTTAAGGGGAATTACCATGGGAAAATACTATGGGCTACCCAAAACCATGGGCCCGCAAATTGTTGGCCAACAAAACAACCCAAAAATTTCTTTCAGGGGTGCTTCCCATGGACCCCCATGGGGGGGCGATGCCCCCCCACACTCCCCAGTTGGGATGAGTGTACAGTCCACCTGCACATCATATAAAAATGGGGTACAAACATGACTGAAACAATAACATCTCTGGATCAGGAAGATCAAGCTCCACAACCAACAGGGAAATGTGGCTGCATCATGGTCATTAGATTACCAGATAAGCATCAATTTTTACTCTGGATGGGAAGTGGCCAGGGCTCAAATACTTGGGTGTATCTTCGTGCTCTCCATGCTCTTCTATGGTTCTCACACTACAAAAATATCACTTCCTTGCACATCTATGGTGACCCAAAGGTAATATGTGACTGGGTGAACAAGATTTCATCTTTGAAGTGTGCATTATAGCAGCACTGTTGCAACAGAACAGATTCCTTGGTTTCATTGTTCACGTCCCTCTCCATATCTCACATTCCTAGAGCGCATAATACGCTTGCGGACCATCTTTCAAATTAGATTTATTTAGGGAAACCATAAGGAATCATGTGTTATTCAGAATTGGCAGGCTTTGAAAAAATGTATGAGGGATTCATTCATACCCGTTAATTTTCAGCGTTCTGATTATTCCACCATCCTTAGTTTTTTTCTGCATTCTATTTTTTTTTTTACTAGTTGTGTCTATACTTTTTTCACCGGTCCTTTCTTTTTGGCTCCCTGTTTCTGGAGCGCAATATGGTATGTAAACTATTTCTCAATGTATGTGAAAAAATGAATCTATTACCAGGCCCTAGGTTTTGTGATTTTATGGCCTTCAGTCCTCCTTTGTTCTTTATCTTTGCCCCTGAGGCTGGATTTGTTTGAGGAGTTATCAGACATGCTTTGTTTTTGGTTTACCAGTAGATGTATCCAACTATGTAACTTTGATTCTACCTTGGAATATCAAGTTATTTTTTTTTGTTGAAAAAAAAATCACCCAATCTTTATAGAGAAGAGAACATAAAGTAATGAAGGAGATGTGTTATCAAAAGATAATCATTTCACTCAAACTTTATACATAAGAGAGCATAAAGTAGAAGGATATGTGTTATAAAAAGATAATCAACAAGTAGATATTTACCATACTTCCTGTTTCTTTGGAAAACAATGACTCATTTTCTAGTTATCTTTTTAGGCAAGGAGTACATGTCTTGCATAGACAAGTTTTAGTAAGAGAAATATTTGATGTATATTCAAATTTATGATAAAATATTTAAAGATGGTTTTTTTATGAGGTTTGACATCTCACTAAGCCCCGATTTTTTCAAAGTATGGGCTCTGAAGAATATAATTTTCATTTGATAATAATAGAAATGACTAGGAAAACAATTATATCACTGGTCAATTATAATATCACATGAGTCCAAAGACGTTCCCTCAAAATATAGGCAACTAGAGAAATACGTGTAAGACAAAAAGAAAAACACCAACGATTATAATAGTAGTTTGCAATTATGATAGACTATTTGTCATGTCCCCAAATTTTGCATTGGGTCACAATGGCCTAGGCCACATGGCCATGTTCATGATAGTTTGTCAAATTGGTGCTAAGGGTCAAATAATTTCCAAGCATCATGTCCAAGTTAGTAATAATGTAAAATTAGATCCAAATGGATAAGGTGGATCACATGAAGAGAAAATTACCAATTCAAAGTTATTAATGTCCCCATTCAAATAAACTATCATGGTGGAAAAAATACACTAACTTACTAGTTCCCTAGGTTAGGGTTGGAAGCATCAAAATTTGGAATAAGGGAGCTACAAGACCCAAAATGACCTTAGACTTACAAATTCACATTAAAAGGGTCAAATAAATAATAATAATAAATAAAATGAGGTGGCATTGGATCATGAGGGCACATAAGAGGTTGTGGGGCCCACATGTGGCAAGATTCCCCACTACACTTGGAATCATCCTCACACAAATTTGATCTCAAGGTGGAGGGAAACATACTTGGGGTATATTAAGGGGAAATATTCATGTCAAAGAGCAAGGAGATTCGAATTGGAGTGGAATATTAACTCCCAAGGAAGAGGACTAGGCATTGTGACACTTGTAGCTAGATTCCATGGCATCTATGACAACAATGATGAAGGAATCTATGAAAAATATGACAAATTCAGACCTGATTTCAGACCTATGACACATATGACATATTAGGTATAAAAATAGTCACCAAGAGGGCACATAGGGGGAGTTATGGTCAACCAATATTCCCAATTCGAATTGGGGGAAAGAGTAATGCAAGGAAGAAGTGGACAAGTGTCTCATGAGAGAATTTATCACTAATTCGAGTTGAGTGAAGTATATTGGAGGGAATTAGACCTCATGAGTCCACATGAGGTTAATAAAATATGATGATTACAAATGAGAGAAACTTTTGGATCATTTGTTTTTTCACTCTTGGAGATCTTAGCTTGTCCTTGCACGATGGATGTTCATCATCCCTGTCATTGAACCAATTTCGAAGGTGAAATATACCTATCCAAGTTGGTTGGAGGAGAGGCCATTAATACCTCTCGTCATATATTAATTAAGGTGTTTTGATTTAGGTTCAAGTCCCCTTTCAGTTTGATTTCATCTACTATTCATTTCTCCACTATCTCTTCTCTCAATATTCTCTCAATGTCCATGTTTTGGTGTTGATGGCGCACTCATAGTTGCGTAAATTTTGTGGAGGATGAATTTATGACTCCATGGTTATGTAATATTATGTATATCACTATATGTATCTGCACAGTGGATCCATAGCTCGAAATTCCATACCTTTCATGTAATATTTCCAAGCAAACTATTGATTCGAGCTAGTTTCCCCTCTATCTTCACATGGCGTTTTTGGAGTAATTTTGTATATGTTTTACATCCGAATTTATCTGAATTTTTACTGATTTTTATAGCTTATTATGATGTAATATTGATGACCAAATATTATGTGCATACCCTTTGAGTTTTTATTAAATATTGTGCAACAAATCTCATGTCCATTGTTGACAATTTTCTCACAATTTCTATGTCTCACAACATTCTATTTTATGGGAGTTATAGAAGAACTTAAAACATGAATTAATGCTGCATTATGTTTCCCCTTGATTTCCTCTATCAAATCCAAGTCTCTGTTCAGAAAATAGGGAAGATCGTGAAGGTTTTGGGAAGCCAAAAGGCCCAAGACTAGTTGGGGTTTTAACATCGATTTTCCTAGTATTTTCCCCTTTCACTCCTTCTTGATAAATGAAATAAATGGATGTCTTCAATAAATTTATTAGTTTCTAATAGATACATTAGAATTTAATAAGACCCCTCAATCCCTTCCAATCAAAATTCGAGAGCCTTTGGAATCATTTCGGACAATTTGGGTTTCACTAGTCCAAGGTTCGAAATTGGACAAATTTGAGCAGACTTGAATAACATGTCAAAAGGAATTTTCTGATTCTACCATTGATTTTTTTAGGTCTTTTAGGATGTGCTAAATCCCATAAGGTCCTTCTAGAATAAATTTGGAAAGGTATGGAGGTGTTTGTAACAAGACAAGAAAGACTAGTTTCCTAGTTTTCCTAGTTTCAAAACTAGACAAAGTACTAAAGGAGGATGTATATGAAGTGTTTGTAAAAATTCCTCAACCAAAAAATATTAAGCATCCACATATATCATCTTTTCAAACCAATTATAAGCTCCATATCACTCTCCTAAATCTTCCTCAGTTGTCTCATAACCATGGAATCAATGTGAAATTCATTGTCAATGAGGGTTTTGAGAAAGAATGCTTCCACTGTCTAAATTTTTAAGCCTGTATTGAAATATTATGATAATGTGCCTAAGTTTTCCAAAAAGGTACATTACACTCTTACATGTACAATAGAAACAATCCAAAACGATATTAAGAAACTAGTCAAAGAGCTAATCATTAAAAAAAAGGATAGGTTCAAGTGAACAAATTGATTTAATGAATTAAATAATTTGGATTATTTTAATTTTAAAGTCAACTTCAAGTGAAAAAATGATCTTTAACCATTTAAAGTTCTTTTAAAAATGTATATTCCTATTAACACATTACATACCACCTATTTAAATTCCATACCTAGCATGGGTAATGCATGCCCAAAAAAGTGTTGTTGAAGTTTTCCCAACATTTGAAAGGTGAACTTTATTAACTAAAAATGCACAATATTTGTTAGATTTAGGGATTCAACACAAAATAGCATCAACAACACACAGAAATGGATCAAATAAATATTACAACTTTGTAAATAACAAACATAAAACTAAATACTTCGAAGACCTAGTTGTTGACTCAAAACTCACCCAAAAACTCGGATAGGATATATGTTGTTCTATTGCGATACAAATTGAGCAACTTTAAAGTTGAAGAAATACTCTAGTAATTAGAATTTAAAGTTATCCCACTGCAACATAAATTAAGCAACTTTAAAATTTATATTTCTATGAAAATATGTCACATCCCCTTCCATCAATCCCACTCCGAGAAGGGAACATGACTAAAAATATGGGTTTTCCAAAACTCATCCCCATTCATGAAATTCATACAAATAAAAACACATGTGTGCAGATGTATAATTCAAATTAACATAGCGGAAATAAAATCTATATCCACACACATTTCACATGCATTCATCAGCACAATCATAACAATCAATAATTAAAGACATTTCCGAATTAACACAAGAGAATACTTGTCTTGATGTGAAGTAGTCCCAAGCAACTGGATATGAAAATGCAACGTTCCACCCAACCATAGGCCAGTTGTGCTCATCAATCTCTCAAAACAACTACCACCCCTGAGCTGGGCATGATTTCCACAAGGAAAGGGAACAACAACTAACACATAGCCAAGTCTATACACATCTCAGCCAAGCCAATCTACATCTGGGTTTATCAGGATATTAAGGCAGTAGAAACGAAGAATTGCTAAGCTATTGAGCTCATCCATAGAGCTACTAATACCTCAACAAGATCTAGCTAGCTTGGCACTCGCAATACCTACACACCCAACACAAGGAATTATTCCCTTCACTACTACACAATCCCTTGGGCCATACCTTCCCTTCTAGTGATCTTCAGGGTGTGCATAGAAAAGTATCCAAATCCCTTTGATCTATGGTGAGGTTACACTCTTCACTAGGTTTATCAAGCCAAATCTAATCCTCTTCCACCTCTAGTTATTACTCACAAGTTCAAGCCAATATAAGGATGCACATAACAACAAGACACAATTATTGGGCATGAAGAAAAACGTTTTAGCTATGGGATGCACAAAAAATGGTTTCCATGGGTGTTCCAAAATCGTGGGGACATAAAAACGAATTGTGACAGGGAAAATCAACCACTGGGAGAAAAAAAAGATTTTTTCCACGAGTATTTGAGCATTCAAATGGCCAAAAACAGCCTCGATGAAACCCCATTTTGGATTCCCTTTCCTCTCAGTTTTTCTACCACCCACAAACGACTTCCCAGCTATGGAAAATGAGGGAATGCTCAGCAAAAACATGGAGGAAAACGCCCCACAAGCTAGAACTGCATGAGAGAGCCAAACTAGTTGATGAATATTGGCTTGGGGAGAAATTTCATGGATCCTTTCATTCCCAGGAAGCAAAAATGTGATTTTCAAAATTGATGGCTTGCCCACACATGAAATTGGGCAGCCATACCTCTCCATTCTCCAAATCATTTACTAACTCAACCAACTCTTGGAAGAATTAAATGATTGGGTGCATAAGTCAAAATGGGTAGTTGATGGTTTATGGGTTCTCTCATTGACACTTGTCTTGACACTATTGGCTCAATGGTTTGAATATTTTCCCTCCCTATTCCTTGTAAAAATCATGCCCCCATACTCTTGTTGCATTGCATAGCTAGTTGTGGGTATTTTATTAAAATACATATTTACATAATATTTGTAATTTCTATTGTTCCAAGCTAGCACGTGATCCATAGGCATTGATTTTTAATTGCCGATACATACAATGCTAAATTGATGGCAAGGCCTTGGCCTTGAGCTCCTCACCATGATCTTTATAACGATATTACATTATTTACAATTTTAATGCAACGGGGTCAAAATTGGGATATTACAAAATCTCCAAGAAGATGTTACCAAACCAACTAAAAAGCACATTGTGCAATCCCTCTAATTACAAAATAGCATTTGTTGCACTAGAAATTCTAGGCCACAAATCAACACACGCTTTCCCAATGGGCCCTGCAATAGAAGAACTCGTAACAAACAAATATAGAATTTTGATTTGTCATGAAATTTTTTTAGAGAAACAATGTTTTTACATATTTTGAAATGGTTTGACATATTTTTATTTAAATATAATATTTATTGATGTGATAATAATTATTGTTGGAGTCTTAAATTCAACAAATTTACATCATTGATAACACTTTGCATATCATCAAATATAATGCTTATTTATGTGATAAACATTTAGTTATGGTTCTCGGAGTTAGCCCTAGAATATGACTTCTTGTCGTACGTATTTTTTATTTCAAAACTAAATTGAAGTAAATCCATAAATGTGTTAGTATTTATAACGAGAATAATTTAAAAAAATTATATAAATAATGTATATAATTATATTTTCAAATTTTTTCTATAAATTGTAATAGAATTTGTATCCTTTAAAATTGAAAATCGAATGGTTTCCTACTTTGTCACTTACTTTTCTAAATAGAGTATTTAATTGCATTCCCCTTGAATTCCTCGTAGAAACCCCCACACCCAATTGCTTTTGGTGCCTTCCCAAACTCCTCCCTCTCCTTGGAGCACCACCTTACTGTCCTCCTATGTTGCAATAGTCCAAGGCTCCCCTTCTCCCAGTATCAGTCTTACTTTTCCAAGCTCCAATAGATATGCAACGCTTTATTTGGAAGAAACCCCCTTATAAGAGATCGCGATCAATGCAAAAGTTTCTGTAGCAAACCCCACTTCCTCCCAAACCTTTTTATCCCTCCTTCTTTCACTCACTCCCTGATTGATGATGCCTTGGAAATGGTAGATCCTCCTCTTGACAATCCCTCCAAACCCAATAGGATCCTCACAAGAAGACAAGCTCAACAACAACCAGAGGAAGAGAAAAGTGAAGAATCTATGGAAGAAGAATAGTCACAAAAGAAAGCAAGCAAAAAACAACCAAGGAAATGTGTGAAGAGGAAGCTAATAAATAAAAATCTATTGGAACCCAAGCCACCATAGAGAAAAAATTTGGAAGCAGTAGCTTAACTCGGAACTAGGGAAATAAAGATCCCCATCATGGGGGAGGAAACAAACCCCACCAATCTAAATGATGGAGGTCGTCTACTGGAACTGTCGTAGGATGGGAAGCTCAATCAAAGAATCAACCCTAAAAGAAATGATAAAAAGAGAAACCAACTCTCATCTTGCTCCAGGAGACAAAGTTAGACGTAGAGGAAATGATGAATGTAGCAAATAGGAACTAGAAATTTTGTGAAGGTAAAGTAGTTAGCTCAAGGGGATCCTCTAACGGTATCAACACTGTTTGGGATCCCTGGTATTTGTCTTCGATAGCCACCTTCAAACACAACACTGGCGTTTTACAACTCTAGTCAACACAAATTCAAGTACTAGACTCAATATATTTAATTTGTATATGCCCATGCACTATCAAGAAAAAATATATGTTGGTCCTCTCTACAGAATTTCAATAAAACCCACACAATCAATAATAGCATAGTGGCCAGTGATTTCAATACTATATTGAATAACAAAGAGAAAAAAGGTGGAAATGCAGTAATATATCCCTTTCGGGAACATATATATGGAATATTTCATGATAGATCGAGACTTGATAGATCTCAAACTCGTGAATGGAAGCTTCACTTGGTCCAATCGTAGACTTGGCCTCGGTCATTTTGCTGCTTTCCTGGATCGTTTTCTTCTTCATAATGAAATTTTGATTTTAAACCATTCCATAACTTCACACATAATCCCCTCCCCTCCACAGTTTCAGATCACAAATCCACTATGTTCTCCTTCCAAAAACAACCAAATATCAGACCGATCCTATTCCTCTTTAACCCCTTGTGGTTCCATGACCCCCACGCTCTATATATGTTCTCCTCCTCCTAGGCCCAACTAGAATATTTTTCCCCTACCTATGTGTGGGAACAAAAACTCAAAAATTCCAAAAGTTTGTGCTCAAGAACTATGCAAAATATTCTTTCATTACCCCATAAAAAATAAAAGAGTTGTTCACAACCTACTTAGAATCCTTCCAATCTCAAATGGAGATGGTTGACATCACTCAACAACTTTAGAATGAGAAAAAATAAATAGGTTACCAGATATACAAATTCCACAGATATGAAAAGCAGCAATGTAGATTAAAATCTAGAAGCCTCTGGCTTAAATCAGGGGATAAAAATACCTCCTTCCATCTGCAATACAAAAATAAGAGAGTAAATAAATAAAGTGAAAGAAACCAGATTGTCAGATGGTTCTCAAGCTACAAAATTTGCAAAAATAAAGGAGGCGACCAAATATCACTTCAAACATCTTTACATTGAAGAGAGACCAACTTCGTTAGACTTGTGCTCCTCCCTATTGGAGAACATCACTTCAATGATTACAGCTCCTAAGAACTCAAATTTAAACAAGAGCATAAAAGAGGCTAAAATTATTGAAGCAATCTGGTCCTTGCCTCGGACAAAGCCCTTGGACCATATGGATTTACCATTCATTTCTATTGAGCTTGTTGGAAAATAGTGAAGGAGGATCTCAAAAAAATGTATGCTTACATTCAGAAGAAGCAAAATGTGGGAGGACAAATGAACTCAACCTTATTTGCTTTTATCCCTAAAGAGGAAAACCCTATGACTTTCTTGACATTCCGTCCAATCTCGCTCTGCAATTCCTCCTGCAAAATCTTTACCAACATACCAACTCAAAAGATCAAGATGCATAAGCTGAAACTAGAGAATATGCAAACTACAAACTCCGTGAAAACATTGAACAGGATCAAGGAAAAACTACAGCTGTGAAAATGCAAATCCAAGAATTGGAGAAAAATATCCATAGAATACATACCAAAATTGTTCAGATACATACAATTCTCAAAGATTTAAGAAATATGCACGTAGAAGTTCAGGTTAAAGACACTAAAAGGTGCACTCTTTCTAAGCTTCAACAGACACAACATGTATCCCTTGATGAGAATAATGAATATACTAATGGTGGGATCAAGGAATGGTAAAATACTAAGAATTTAGGGCTTTTGTTTAGAGGGTTTTGAAGAATAGTTTAAATGAGTTTCAAATATCCATGTCTGCAAATTCGTATGCTGGTAATACATCAGATCTCTTTGAATTATAAATCCCTATCAACCCTGTAACACCATAAGTAATATGAGACCAATCAACAATAGAAAACAATCACTGACTTGCTTATGTAAAGGGGTGATTTGGTAATGTTGAGTGAGGATAGATTATCTTCAAATCTAATAACACAAATACCAAGGATTAAGTTTTTAAGATGATTGATTTATATTGAAATACGGGTATAACCTATTGATTTGAAGGACATAAATGCAAATATTAAAAACCCCAATCGAATTCTTCTCTTATACCAATGATTATCCATTGAGAAAGGGTTTCATATTCTTCTCAAAAACTCTAGTTGAATTTGAAAAGAGGGCAACAATTTAGTGTTGAAACAAGGTGTTAGTCATAGGAAACATGTATAGGCTAAAATTTAATATATTTCACAAATACACAAAACTATCAAAGGAAAATTTTAAGCAAATAACATTAATCATAATGAAAAACTAGCTCTTAAGAGTAGAAAGATATTCAATTAAAATTCAGAATAGGCCTGCTTGGATCTATTAAGAAATATGGATTCTTTTACTTGCAATAATCGTTGGTTTGGTTTAAGGGTTTTAACCTCCTCAGGGTTCAATGTTAGGTCTAAATGAGTACAAGAAGCAAAAGCAATTTTCCCTTTCAAAGCTTCCTTCTTAATAATTTGTCCAAGTACCTGAAAAATATGAAGAAGATTATAAGATTTATGATTAGGAGAAATTCCAAACAAATAAAAAAGTTAAAACCCTACCCAGTCCTAGGCCTAGTGCCTAGGGGAAAATGGAGTCTAAGTAAAATAAGAAAATAATGAGATAACCCAAGGGAGAGTGGAGGATGAAATAATCCCCCTCCTTGATATCACAAGCTAACTTCAACTTCTTAAGCTCCGATCCTGTAAGAGAATCTTGCAAAATTTAAGAGTACCTAGCAATCTATCAATGCACAATCTCAATTAATAAAATATTTAGTGAATGTAAATGAACATGGAAATTCACATCAATTCCACTTTCTTGTAATACAAAGACCCAACAATCATCCTAAAATTTACTAAATATAGGCCAAATAGATTAAAATTATCTCAAACCCTTATGGGTTTCCCACTACCAAGCATATTCCATAAGATTATTCCAATTGCCACCAATGAATAGTCTAGATCACTAGTAAACAAGAGCAATCAAATCATAATTTTATTACTTGCTAAAAATTCCTCCATGAGAGAAGAAATTCACCCTCTTTTATATCCTGGAGGGGCCACATTTCCTTATAGAGAAAATGCCTAGGGTTTTGGAGGTAGTTGCAAAAGATGATCTTGAGAAAATATGGTTATATTGCTCAAGGGCCTTCCTAAACAAATAAAATATTACATCAATTTGTCAAGTCATCCTAGAGAAAAGTGTCTTCCTTTTTTCTACGATAAAATAATTTCAAAAAATCCCAATACCATTGGTTGTTTTTAAACCCACAAGAGAAAACCATTGCTTGTTTTGAAAAACAATCCCAATACCATTGGTTGTTTTTAAACCCACGAGAGAAAACCATTGCTTGTTTTGCAAAACAAGTGTGGGAAGCCGAAACCATAGGTTGTTTTAGAAAGCCATTGCTTGTTTTACTTGATTCGTGTTTTGACCAATTATTTGTCTCTTCACTATTTTTGCTGTTGTCTACACATTTTCTCCAATGAAGGTTGATTTGATGACAAAACATCCAATTTAACAATTAGGACTTAAATTTAATAAATGGAAAAAAGTTATTTTTTTTAATTTAATAGATGAGAAAGTTTACTAAATAAAACTTAAAATAATCTAAACATAACAATTTTAGTGCAAACTAAAATTAACAATATCATAAGAGATATTAGAATATCGTAAGTATCGAAAACACATAAATTTCAACCAAACAAACTTGAACAAATTGCTACCAAAAAATGAAAGGTGAAGCGAAACATTAATCAACATGTCTACGTTTCAATAAGTAGTTAAAGGGAAATTGGTTTCAAAGACATTTCATCCTTTAAAAATGACTTGCTCAACCTTTAGCATTCATCACATAAATTAATGAACCTTTGATAATCTTATGTATAATGTATGTTATTATAAATTTGAATATAAAATTTTCTTAAACCAAATTATACATAAATTTATTATTTTATATAAATGTATTAGTAGAAAAATATTTATTATAAATATCATTTACATATATTATAATAAAAATAATAAAAACTAAAAACTAATTAACACACTTTATTTAATATATTTTTAAATCAATTTATGTATGAATTTATCAAAACAATCAAACACATCAATGCAATGCAAATATGAAAGAAGAAAAAGATTTGTATTAAATACATCAACAAAGTGCAAATATGACATTATGACATAAGAAAGAATAATATTAAACATCATTCACAATATTATAATCAAAGATAATAAGAACTAATTAACTCCATGTTCATTGCAATATATATATATAACATATTTGTCATTTTTAAGATAAAAGTTTTTTTTTCCCACGATGGAAGAGAGACTGGATTTGTTTCGCTCGGTTGCCTTATGCAACATCATTTATAAAATTATCACAAAAGTGTTGTCCAATTGTCTTAAACCTCTCCTCACTTTCTTGATATCTTTGGAACAATTTGGATTTGTCAAAGGTAGACAAATCCTTGATGGCATCATTCTAGCCCAGGAGGTTCTTCACTCCTTGAGGGTTACTAAAAAAGTTGGTATGATGTTGAAGTTGGATTTATCTAAAGCTAATGACAAGCTGAACTGGACCTATATGAAAGAAATTATGAGCTCCTTTGGGTTCAATGATGCATGGGTTCAATGGATTGCTAATCTGACCTCCTCAGCCTTTTCTCTACCCTTATTAATGGTCATCCGTCTGCGGTCTTCAAACCTTCAAGGGGTATCCGACAGGGAGATCCTCTCTCTCCTTTTCTCTTTGTTATTATGAATGAAGGATTGGGAAGGCTCATCTCCCATTTTGTAGAATAAGGGAACCTCAAAGGTCTTCGATTTCCACCCTATGAGAAAGCTCTTACTCACCAGTAGTTTGTAGATGTCACTCTTCTCATGGGGCACTCCTATGTTCATGAAGCAAGACAAATCAAGAGAGCTTTAAATACTTTCCTCAGAGCATCTGGTCTTACTATCAACATGGAAAAGTCTCTGGTTTTCTTCTTAATACTCCTCCTATCATTCAACGGAATATTCTAAGGATTCTAGGATTCAAGAAGAGCTCCCTTCCAACCAAATACCTTGGTTCCCCTTTATCTGATGTTGTTCTGAAGAAGGTTTCCTAGAAAGAACTCTTAAGTAGAATGAAGGATAAACTCTCAAGATGGACTTTGAGAGTTTTGAACTTCCCTGGTTGTGTTGTTCTGGTGAAAGATGTCCTACAAGCAATGCCTTTATATCTATTTTCTGTTTTGGCCGACCCTAAATTTGTGATGAAAGAAATTCAGAGTATCCAATGCTCCTTTCTGTGGGGTGGCATGGTGGATCATCGGAAATGGCCCCTGGTCGATTGGGAGACTCTTTGTAAATCTAAGTCTGAGGGGGGTTTAGGACTACGTGATCTGGAAAAGCTTAGCATCGTCTGTGGGGCGAAAATTTGGTGGCGCTGGCTCACTCATACAAATGAGCAATGGGATAGCTTCTGGAGTAAGAAGTATGTCCTGACGAATGAGCGATAAGACTGGATTCAGATTGATGGCCATGAGAATGGCTCACACATCTGGAATATGGAGAGGGATGGGAGTAATTTGATTAGGAAGCATAGCTTCTGGGATATACGTCAAGGATCCTCAGCTAACCTTTGGTCTGATGCGTTGCAACAAGAGCCTATTCTACAATCTCTGGTGTCTAATATCCCTGACGATTCCCCTGATCTCAACCATAATTGGAAAACTGTTAATTGTTACTGGCTTGGAGATCAGGATGATCGTGGTTTTCGTGTGTGGAAACTGCTAAATTGGTGGACAACTAACTATGGGGCTGAGGTTGGGAATCAGATCCACGAAATATTAAATCAAAGACAAATTAAAACCCATGAGGGTCCGGATTTACTTCAATGGGGTTATCTTCCTAAAGGAATGATCAACATCAAGGAAGCATACTCCTTGCAGATGACCTCTGCAGGACATCCTGTGGGTCGGGAATGGATGTGTCTTTGGGGAGCTAAATTATGGCCCAAAATTACTCTGTTCCTATGGCTGGTGATGAAAGGGAGGATCCTTACCTGGGATAATATCATAAAGACGGGTTTTGAGGGACCTTCGTTTTGTGTCCTATGTGGATTTCAGGGAGAAACGATAACCCATCTCCTTGATGGATGTAGATTCACCTCGACCTTATGGGACGAAGGAGCTATGGTATTTATTTTGATGGACAAAGTTAAAACAGACCATATCGCCTCAATCAAAATGTGGCGGGATAATCCTTTCCAAGGAAGACTATTGAATCGGATATGGCATCTTTTCCCCGGGTTCCTCCTATGGGAGGTTTGGAAGGAAGGGAATAAATGTATCTTCATGGTTAAACAACAAACCTGCAAGCTGGTTTGGGGGCATATTCAGAGAGGAATCACTAAAACTCTCCAGTTAACTTATTGGATGGAACAAGACATGATTCTTCCTGAAAATGAGATGAATATTTTACATACCTGGGGAATTCAGACACTCCCTATACATATCGGTAGCCTTCAACGTTGCCCGAACTCTCTTGATAGTCATGTGGTCTGGTCTCCTCCCAAGCCACGTTGGCTTAAGTTGAATTTTGATGGGGCGTCTAAAGGTAATCCAGGAATAGCAGGGTATGGCGAAGTCTTTCGCGATGATTAGGGTAGGGTGACAGATAGCTACTATGGTTCTCTGGGCAGGGAGAATAACAACGTGGTGGAGTGTGAAGCCATGCTGCAGGGTCTCTGCATGGCGGTGAGACATGGTTATACTTTTCTTTACGTGGAGGGTGACTCAAATCTCATCATCTAGCTTGCGATGAATATGTGTAATGGGTCCCGTGCAGCCAAGTTGGAACCATCGTGGAGGCTTTCCTAGCGTCTACACTATTTGGAATAAATCATTGCGACAATGAACACTGTCACTTTCCACCATGTCCGTTGGAGTGCTAATGGTTTGGTTGATTTCCTTGCTAATCAAGGCGCTATCTGTCAGGGCATTGGATGGGAAGGTGTGGCCCTTGACATGCCCCTGGGCACATGCCACATTAAGTGCCTCCAAATCGTTGACACAAACAATTGTGCTCTGAATCCTCCATCTGGTGTTATACATGTTAAACAGACTGATGTGATCAGTGATAGAAGTACGCCTCGCAGTGGAATTGACAGGAGGCATACCATTATCTAAAGGCATAATTAATTCGCCTGATCCTCTTTCCTTCATTCTATGTTAATGAAAATCATTTCTGGAGATCTGGAGTATGAAACAATGATGGCCACTCAGCCTCTCACGCTTAGGTTGTATGGTATCAGTAATGTTTTTGATAAGATGATGAAAGCCGAGGACGATGGGATTTATTACAGAACCAGGCTCATAGTGGGTTCATTCCTTTAAATTCCCTTACTTTGGTCAAAAGCAGACATCTCTATCATAGTGTTGGTGAAGCTCTTTCCTTTCTACTACTGCTTGTGTTAAGGCTCTGGGTGGGTACTGTGAGTATAGAAGGAGTGAGAATGCCTCCTCGTGGGAGACCTGCTAGGCGGGGTCAACATGTCCAGGGGGAGATGAGCAATGTGATAAGAGGGAATGTGGCTCAGGGTGGGCCGAACCGTGATCAATGGAGTGCTGCATTCACTACGGTTTTCTTTCGACGGTTGTATCCTCAGGAGTTGCAGCGTGACTTGGAGGAGTTGGAGGCAAACCTATGGTGCCATGTCGAGGAACAAGAGTTACCGCCGGAAGTAGTGGCTATGGCGGATTCGATCCATGACCCTGGTAATACTTGGGGTCAAATGGCATTATACAATCGTGTTGTGGTGATGTTATGGGTGACTAAAATGCTTATTGCTCAGACACTGGAGGCACGGGTGGATGTTCTGTCGGGTTCTTAGAGGTTCAAAAATCTTGAAGACCGCTGCAACGATCACGCTGAGGAAACCAACTTCATTCATATGAAGCTTGATGCTCTGGCAACTGATATGGGCATCACCTTCCTGAAGAAACCTAAAGTGGCTTCCAACCCGAAAGTTCTGATTCTTAGCGACACTTCTTCGGAGAAGGATAAGCCACATGTTGCCAACAATGATGATGGGTCTGGCCCTGCGAGTTAACTGCTCTGTTTCTCTTCTATCTGTTTCAGGATGTCTCTGTTTCTCATCTTTCCTTGTTTCTATCTTACGGCGAATGCCTTGTTGTCGGATTTATGTTAGTACTGATGTGTAGAACTAAAGTCTGTATGGGTTATCGGGGGAGCAGTAGTAGTTTTTTGGATCTATTGTTGTCTGTTTGGGTTATCTGGGATGTTAGCTTAATACCGGCTGGCAAAGTTTTAGTTATGTGCACTGTGACTAGTTTGTGGTTTTCAGTTTGGTCCATCAGTTAGGGGTCCACTTGCAGAGATTATTATGACAATACCGGCTATATTGTAAGAACTATGGATGTAACTTTTTTCCTTATGAAATAGAATGGTTTCACCTTTTGCTTAAAAAAAAAGATAAAAGTTTTTTGTTAAAATATACAAAACATAAGAAAATAGAAGATAGATCACAAATGGGCATATTCATTGCCTTCTGATTATTAACCTCAAGCTTATATAGGATTACATCACACCAATACTACTGTCCAATACTATGGGACGGGAAATAATATGGGACATCAAAGTGTCATAGTCATACTTAACTAACTAATGACTCAACTAATTAATGCACTAATGACAGGTAGTGGACCGGTGAGATTACAATTCTTAACACACCCCCTTAATCTCAACCGAGACAATATTCAACACTATCACTGCAAAAGCAGGCCTGTTGGTCTATGTATCAGCTAGGCTTACATTTCATTCAAAGAACTTAAGCTTTACTTTATTCCTTGGCGTGTACTTGGATTGCTTCTTCTTTGTCTTCTTGAACTTGATGCTAAGTAGGTGTTCCTCAACGTCTTCTTTGGCTTCTGCACAATAAACAATTTTATTGATTTTCATTGGTACTGGAACATAGTTGAAGGCTTCTTCTTCTTCTAGTGTTTCAACATATTTTATCTTGATGTCCAAGTTACCTGCACACTCAAAAGTTTTGTCAGAAAAAAAGATGAATATATTTCAGCTCTTCTTGGAGAACATCCACGTCTTCGTGTTCTTCATATTCCTCTTCTCTTGTTTCAATGATTTTTAGCTCTTCTTGGAGAGCAATCACATCTTCATGTTCCTCATCTTCTTCTTCTCTTATTTCAATGATTTTCAGTTCTTCTTGGAGAGAAATCACATCTTTGTGTTCCTCATTCTCATTAACCCACTGTGCATCCTTTACTTCTTCCTCAAAAACTGTGGGATGACAAGGAAACAGAGCATACTCATACTGCTCATCAATAATGGGAGTATGCTCATATAGCTCCCTTAAACTTCTGGTTTTCTGGTTTTGTGATGAACTGTCTGCTGGTGCAACTTCTATGATGCTATCAGCCGTCTCTTTCTATGAGAGACTATCACGTTACTGGGGACTGTTACATTGACAGGTTTGTTTTCACTGTCATCAGCAAATAGAGCTAGATCAACAAGCTTTGATTTCTTACCTCTTCGATTGTTTCAACATATTTTATGTTTTTGTCCAAGTTACCTGCACACTCAAAACTTTTGTCCGAAAAAAGATGAATATATTTCAACTCTTCTTGGAGAACATCCACGTCTTTGTGTTCCTCATCTTCGTCTTCTCTTGTTTCGATGATTTTTAGCTCTTATTGGAGAGCAATCACATCTTCATGTTCCTCATCTTCTTCTTCTCTTATTTCAATGATTTCCAGTTCTTCTTGGAGAGAAATCATATCTTTGTGTTCCTCATTCTCATTAACCCACTGTACATCATTTACTTCTTCATCAAAAAATGTGGGATGACAAGGAAACAGAGCATACTCATATTGCTCATCAATAATGGGAGTCTGCTCATATAACTCCCTCAAACTTCCGGTTTTCTGGTTCTATGGTGAACTGTCTGCTGGTGCAACTTCTATGCTGCTATCAACTGTCTCTTTCTCTGAAAGACTATCACTCACACTACTGCGGACTGTTACATTGACATGTTTGTTTTCACTGTCATCGAAAAATAGAGCTAGATCAACAAGCTTTGTTGGGATTAATTGATCATTGGTTGCCTCATAAACACAGTCTTCTTGGTTGTCTTCCACTTCACTGTGGGATTCCTGGTGCTTTGTGTGGCTTGCAAAGTCTACTAGTTCCTCTTCACCAAACTTTGCTTCATCTTCTTCTACATCAGGTTCCTCTTCACTAAACTCTGCTTCATCTTATTCTACATCAAGTTCCTCTTCACTAAACTCTGCTTCATCTTCTTCTACATCAGGTTCACTAAAATACGCTTTCAATATATCCCATGCTTCTTTTGGAGTATAAACTTCTACAATGTTATGAAAGCTGGAATAATCTATACTATTTTGTATGAGACTTAAAGCAACAACTTGTCTTCTTTATTTTTGATACTCTGTCAAATTCTCAAATGCTTGTAGATCACTAGGATCCTCTTCAATTACAAAATGCTACAAATCTTGTGACCTTAACAAATTTCTTATTTTTATGACCATAGTTCATAGTTATCTCCTTCAAATGTCTTCCATAATTCTACTGGTGTCAACATATTTCTTACCTCTTCGATTTCTTCTGGTAGCTCTTCTAGCACCATCTTCAAGATTCGATCTTCTTGGTTTTATTCCATATCAGTGGTCCTTCAGACTTCATATCTTCTCTTCCCTTTTCTACACAGGCTCTTCTTGGATCGATCTCTGCAAGACTCGATCTTCTTCAATCTGATCTGAACAATGTTGGAACGTTGTCTAATCTTTTGGCTCAGTGTCAGCAATACTTTCTCTTCAATATTGGATCTGTAGATAAACCGATCTGGTCCTTTCAAATAGTGCTGCAACTTGTCTTGCAAGCACAGTGTCTCACAGGGTGTGTCGGGAAAAATATGTGCAAGTGAATAGTGTTCGATGTGCTCTTCCTTAACAACAAGTGTGTCAGCGACGCACTTCATCTATGCAGAGATTCCGTCGGCGACGTGTTTCTTCTGTGCAATAGGTGCGTTCTGCTGCAGTTCCCGAAAGAGTTAGGTGCGTCAGCGCTTCCAAAGGAAAAATAAAAAAAAATATTTGATGCAGCCCCAAAGTTGTGAAGATGCTCCTCCACGCTGACGTGTCCCATCTCATGTGTGTGTGCTTTCTACTATGTGAAAAGGCTTACCCCAGATACAGGTATGGATCAGGCCATATGCTCTGATACCATGTTAAAATATACAAGACATAAGCAAATAGAAGATAAAACACAAATGGGCATATATGTTGCCTTCTGATTATTAATCTCAAGTTTATATAGGATTACATCACACCAATACTACTGTCCAATACTATGGGACAAGAAATACTATGGGACATCAAAGTGCCCTAGTCATACTTAACTAACTAATGACTCAACTAATTAATGCACTAAGGACACGTAGTGGACCAGTGAGACTACAATTCTTAACATGGATCATCCACATTTCGAGATTACAAATGGGCATATTCATTTCATTCTGATTATTAACCATGAGCTTATATAGGATTACATCACATCAATACTATTGTCCAATACTATGGAACATGAAATAATATAGGATTACATCACATCAATACTACTGTCCAATACTATGGGACAGGAAATACTATGGGACAACCCTAGTCAAACTTATAACCAACTAATAAACGTACAATTCTTAACAGTTCTTACCTTAAAGAAATACATAGCATTTAAATACTAAAAACAAACTATGGTATAGCTTGCCGTGAAGACACGGAGGGTGTTTCTGCGTATATCCATGTTGAACTCATGTCATCATATCGATCTCCAAAGACACCAGCTGAGGACACCAAATCTCCTAATTCCTTCACCTCCAACGGTGTGAGCTCAACAGAAAGAGAAGCTATGTTCTCCTCTAAGTTCTTCACTTTGGTTGTCCCAGGGATTGCTGCAACATCATTTCCCTGATGCTCAACCCAAGCAAGTGCCAGTTGGGACGGAGAGCACTGCTTCTTTGAAGCTATTTCACATATCCTCTCAAATATAACCTTATTTTTTTCAAGATTCTCTCCGCTAAACCTTGATGTACCCTGCAACGAAACAAAAGTTATGTAAATCAGAAAATTATGTGTGTCCTAACTTGATTCACGACCTAGTGAAGAATAAATAGAGGAAACGAACATGAAAAAAGGAAAAGTAAGAAGTATAATGCATCTTCAAACAATATCTCTGTTTCATATAACATGAAAAATGAGCAGGCAATGGTTCATAAAGCTAAAACATACAAGTAAGAATAAATGGATCCAAAATACCTTTCTCCAATCTGTATCTGCTAAATTCTCAACCATCTTTGGTCCAGAAGATAGGAAACCACGTCCTAGAGGGCTGTATGGAACAATTCCAATACCAAGCTCCCTGCAATGAAACTTTTAATTAGTAATTTGCAATCTCTAATATTGGAAAATTATCCACAAGGTGCAAAATTTGAGCTCCAAAACATCCTGTACCTGCAAGTTGGAATAATCTCTTCCTCTGCATCCCTAGTCCAGAGGGACCACTCTAATTGCACTGCTGTTATAGGATGAACAGCATGAGCTCGTCGAATTGTTGATGCAGAAGCTTCAGAGAGTCCAATGTATTTTATTTTCCCTTCTTCCACTAATTTCTTCATTTCTCCAATCTGTAATAAACATCTCAACAATAATAATAGTTAAGCATATAAAATTGGAAATGAAGAGAGTATGTAACCAAGCAAAAAATACATCAATGAAGAATTCATTTACAAGTGACCATTAAAATGACGAACTTGCTCTGGTTAACAGGAATAAACATCAAGATCTGATTATGGTTCATTTTTCAATTTTGTAGTTTGCATAAGTGCAAGTAGAATATAGTTGCCAACACCTTGTCTGGAAGAAGTTCAACTTTGTATAGGGCCTAAAAAGTTAGGACTGATGAATTACAAGTGAACTTCAATTTCAATTAGGTATTGAAGAAAGCAGAAGTGAGAATACAGTGAAACGAAATGATTTGAATGGTTAATAACAAACCGTGGCTTCAATGGGGACTGTAGTATCAATAGCGTGTTGATAATAAAGATCAATGCACTCCACATCGAGTCTCTTCAAGCTTGCCTCGCAGGCGGCACGAACATATGCAGGATCTCCTTTAATCTCCCATTTTCCATCTACAAATTTGGCTCCAAACTTTGTGGCTAATTGAACTTTGTCTCTTATCCCTTTAATGGCCTACAGGTGCGTCCAAATTAAATCAAGATCCATAAGAATTATATATAGCATTCATCAGTAATTGTATGGAAAATGGAAAACCCAGGAGGAGTAGGCAGGCAAGCAGTCCCACCTTTCCAACGAGGAGTTCGTTGGTGAAAGGGCCGTAAACGTCTGAAGTGTCGAGAAAAGTGATTCCCCTGGAGACGGCATGGTGGATGAGAGATATCATTTGATGGTCGGGCTTAGGAGGGCCATAGAAGGCAGACATGCCCATGCAACCCAACCCCAGCGCTGATACCTCTAATCCTTGCGACCCCAAATGCAATCTACGCACAGTGGATGTGGATGAGGTTGCTGCCATTTCTTATTTGAGTGATCAGTCTATCCCTCTTTCCCTGTCAAAGCAGATGTGGGTGTTTGGGCAATTCGTTCAGGTATTTATAGATTCTATTACTTGTTGCGCAAGAAAAGAGCTTCTAAGGGTCTTGGATTCTGCTACCAATTACGCAGCGTGATTTGCTTTCACAAACAGTTCAACCACGGCGGCTGAATAATTTATATTTATTTATTGATACTGCTTTTCCCCATGCTTGACAAGAGCTTTTTAGTCAAATAACATGTTTTCGGAGTCTTGCAGTTATCCTCTTTTAGTGCCCTGAACCTATCACAATCAAATGATCGCATAGACCAGTTAATATATTGGTTATCCACTACCAATTATATTTTAATGTAAATGTCTCCAAATAAATTAACATTTGCATATACATCATGTATGTGGTATCCCTTTAGACTATATATCATCTCTGGATAATTCATCCTTATCAAGCCTAACTTATCACTTTAAAGTCTAATTTTGGAGGCCCCATTTCTTACAATTAGATAAAAAAAGTACATCCGGTATGTGGTATCCCTTTAGACTATATATCATCTGGATAATTCATCCTTATCAAGCCTACCCTATCACTCTAAAGTCTCATCATCTAATCTTGGGGCTCCATTTCTTACAATTAGATTTTCTTGCATTAAAAAGATTTCTGTCTTGAGCAATGCCTTAGGGTCTAAGGCATTGGTCAAGACAGAAAATCTTTTTATTGTCTAAAGGACCACCAGGCAGAGTACTTTTATACCCATTGTTATAACAATAATCATTCAAATTAGTAGCAAAACAGCTTATACCTATTACCTATATTCTAAAAATGTTTTAATTGAATAATTTAAAATATTTTAATAGAGTAATTGTATATATATGCTTAAAAGTTTCCATAAATGTACACCAAATACTACAAAATAACTTAATTATCAAAATCATTCTAAAATTAAGTTTATAAATTTATCAACTTTTTATTTATTATTAACCTATAATGATGTGCGTTGAAAGTGCTACAAAGCTTAAATTACATTAATAAATTTTGTGAAAATCATCAAATTAAAATTTATATGTTTATAAGACAACGTAATTTTTATTTTATAAATAATTTAATTGATTAATTTATTTTGAAAATAATTATTTTATTTATTTTGTATTTACATATGTTTTTTAAATTATTTATTCGTGTTAAAATTTAAGAAAAACTTTAGAAAATAAGAAAATATTATGAATTAAACTTTACAAATTTTTTATAAAAAAAATTTATATGTTTTTTTAATAAAACTAAAAACATTATGAATTAAATTAAAAAGTAATCATCAACTAATAAAATAATAAAGACCACATAAAAAAAATATTATAAATTAATCATTTCTTACACTAAAAATATATATATAATAAAATTAATTTGTTAACTACTTTTAAAATATATATTTATAATTAAAAATTAATAAAAATTTATATTTTCCACAAAGTTTTTTTTTAATTCATAATAATAATAATAAAAACAAACAAATTAAAACTAAAATTAACCATTCATAAAATTAACAGGAAAGCATTGAGCATTTAGCTAGTATTTGAATGATGATTATTAGTTTCGTGTAAATTTTATTTATTTTAGTTTTTTAAATTAATTTTTGATATGACAAGATATTATGTTTTATATTAATGTATATATACATGGTGGTATTATAATTTTTTTTTATTTGATCAATTCAAAGATTTAAATCAATAAAAAGAAATAAGAATTTAAAAAAAAAATATTTTTAAATTTTTTGTTTAATATATAATATAACTTATATATATATAATTTCCTACCTTATATATATATATATATAATATAATTTTCAAAATATCAAATCAATTTTTTTTTCAAAGGAAAAAAACATACTTTTGATATTCTATTAGAATAAAAAAGTATTATACTCTTCGATACAATTAGATTCAAGCTGATGATTAGAAGTCAGAATACTATACTAGTCCAAAAAAGAGTGCCTGCAAGATTTTTAAGGCAAACAAAAACTAGAACGAGTCAATTACAACTTAGAACAAAAAGGAGAAACTAATCAACAAATAGAGGAAAGCTCCCCAAATCTGAAAGCTTATCATCCCAAAATTCTTCCCAGAGTAAGGTCCCTTGAATGCCTTTCAAAGCTTCCTTCGAGAGAAAGTCTATCAACCTGTTTTGTTCTCTATAGATGTGATTAAGTTCCAAATGCAGAAAAATTTTGAGCTCTTCATTGATTCTATGACACCAAGGAAGAAGATTGATCACTTGAAGCTTGTAAACACCACATGCTCATTTAATAGTAACTATGGAATCTCCATAAATTGCCAAAGATGCAATGCCAAAAATGGAAGCCTTTCTACAAAGGACCCATAAGGCTAACAACTCAGCCTTCACATTGGTGCCTGAGCCACAAAAGAGTTTGAAACAGAATCTATGATTACTGTTGATAAAGAGAGAAACACCTGCAGCACATCTACCTTCCTGAGCTGCCCCATCACAAAATGCTAAAGCTCCATTATGGAAATGGATTTGTTTTGGGCTCCTGAATTTGCATAATTTAGTATTTTTAGAACTGAATTTTTGACATAGAGAAGAATATGCATAACAATAATATCCAACTGATCAAGAACATTTTCAAAGATGTAGTTATTTCTTGCTTTCTAGATTCTCCAAGAGATGATAATTGGAAGGAAATCAAAGTTTTTGCAAGTACTTTGCCATTCTTTACAGGAATGTCCAAAATGGACACCATGCCAAACATGAGAGATATTGAGAGAAGAATAAGCCATGTTCCAAATAGATGAAGTGTAGCTGCAATTTATCAGAAGATGATTAACCGAATCTGCATCATTTTTGCAGAGGAGACAAATATTTGGACCCTTCCAACCTTTTTTTTGTAAATTATACCAAGTCTTGAGACAGTTTTAAAGAGAAAACCACATAAAACATTTAAATTTCAGCGCAATGCTCTAGTTCCAGAGAACATGAAACCACCAGTTCTAAACAATACATAAATTTTCTTTAACAATAGCTAACCACTTTAACACTCTTTATATATATAAACTAATCACCTAACTTTTATATGTCCTTATATATATATATATATATATATCATTTTTTTTAAGCAAAAAAAGAGATCATCATTCTATTAAAGTAGTAACAAAAGTACATTTTCCATCTTTATAGAAAAACGGGGTGCTTATGCAGCCACCACAGATATCCAAACTCGACTTAACAACAAAATCCCAAATCCACCACCTTATATAAGCATCTTTACAAACCTTAATAGAGTTAACAAGACATACCCACTTACAATTCATCAATAGGAAATCTACCAGCACACAAATAGCTAAAAATTTTACCCCAGAACCCTAGTACAAAAGGGATGTCGAGAGAACAAACATCAGACTGAGAAAAAACCAGCATCAAATAACCATAAACAAGAAACAGACGTATATACCAAGGCTAACGCCACCAGAGAAGAGCCAACACTAGAGCCAGACGAAACACGCCAAACCAGTAAAACCACGCAGGAACCAGACACAGAAGGACTGAAACTATGCAGACGGACCTGCTTCATCCTCAATAATAACCACCGGTTGCGTAGTAGCAGCCTTCTCCTTTCCGCAGATATTTATCTCTCTTGGGTTCTCCACCTTTTTGGGACGGGAAAGGAATGAGATCCTTATATCTGCCGCCATCGCGTCCAATTTCATATGAATCCACTTCGATTCATCTGCATGATCCTTGCAGAGGTCCTCCAATTGGGTCATCCACAGAGAACCTGACAAAATATCAGCATGAGTCTCCATAACCTGGGCAATTAGAGTTTTCATCACCCACAACATAACAACAGCGCTCCACTGATCTCGACTAGGACAAGAATGGGAACCATTCCCCCTATCCCCATTGCTCGGCTCACCATGAGCCCGTCATCCCCTCCAAGTAGGTCTCCCTCTCGGTGGCATAATCTCAATACCCTTACTATTACCCGTCACCCCACAAATGGAAATACCAAAACACCACTAGAAACATTGGAACAAAGACTAAAGCCACCGGTGCTATTGTCGTCCCTGAACGCAGAATATAAAGGATGGCCGCCATCTCTGTCCATTAAGTCCATCATAATTAACCAAGCTCTGTAATAATTCCTCCTGTCCTGCGCTTTCGTCACCTTAGCAAAAACCATCTCCATAGAGCCCATCCGAATCGTGAGAGGACGAGCAACCATTACCTTCTCACGCGCCAGATCTTTTAACATGATAAATTCAGATGAAGGGAAGTATACGGAAGGCCAAGCAGTGGCACAGTAAAAAAGGATACCTGAAAACCACGTATACATACCACCCTGCATAGGGTACCAACTGTTACAATCCATCGGGAATTGATGATCTTTTGCTGCCAGCTAAGGGCTCCACTCCCCCCCAGTCACTTTCAACAATCATTATACATTGCTGACGACATATGCTCGATAGGACTTCCAAGGCTACCCCTTCCCATCCGTCATTATGGATGTTAGCACCATGATTTTCCAATGCGTCAACCAGACAGTTGGCACTCCTTCAGACATGCTAGAAGGTGACAGAATTTAAGGCAATGAGTTCGCCAAGACACATCAATCTCCACGCCAATCGCCACGACTGAGCCAACTTGGCAGCCCGAGTCCCGTTTTTAAGCTTGATGGCAATCTGTATCAGCATTTTCGAATCCCCTTCAACAATCAAGCAGCTTAAGCCACGACGGGCCGCCATGCACAAGCCTTGCAACATGGCTTCACATTCTACCACATTGTTGGTTTCATGACCCAGGTTCCCGAAGTAGCTGAACAAAACTCTGCCCTGATAATCACGTAGAACACCGCCATACCCGGCCAGCCCTGGGCTACCCTTAGAAGCACCATCGAAATTCAGCTTAATCCAACCCTGTAATGGTTGAGACCAAACTGTCGGACTATTAGGAGAGCAGCGACTAGAATGGATACATCCAACATGATGAGGGATCGCAGTAATATCCCAGGTATGAAGAATTCTTAACTCACTTTTCTAAATATTCATATCATGTTCGGTCCATATGGTTAATTGCATATTTTCAGTGATTCCACACTGTATACTCCCCCAAACTGTCTTCTAGGTATTTAGCTTGCCATTGAATATTCGTCTATTACGCTCCTTCCATACTTCCCAGAGGATAAAGCCAGGAAAAAGTTGCCAAACCCGGTTTAGAAGTCTCCCTTGAAAGGGGTCATCCCTCCATTGTTTCATTGTTTCACCCGGTGCGTTCCTGACTCTGTCAGTCATGCAGAATTGCGTTGCTCCTTCATCCCATAGAGTCAAGACGAAGCTGTAACCATCCAACAGGTGTGCTATGGTTTCGTCGTTGCTACCACAGAGGACACAAATGGATGGTCTCTCGAAACCCTGCTTCACAATATTATCCCAAGTTAAAAAATTTCCTTTCAAGACCAGCCAAAGGAAGAGGGTGATTTTGGGCCAGAGTTTAGCTCCCCATAGATGTTTCCAAGTATTGTGCACCTGTTGATTCATTGGGTTAGTCTGCAGACTATATGCTTCCTTTATAGTGAAAATGCCATTCGAGCGATAATACCATCGAAGAATATCCTTACCCCTCTGAGTTTTGATAAGTCGGGTCGTCAATATGTCGTAGATTTGCCTTCTCATTTCATCCCCATAGGTATCCGTCCACCATTTCAGAGGGAGCCACACACGGAAACCTCTAGCATTAGAATCCTCCTACCAATATTGGTTCACCACTTTCCAATTATGGTGCAAAATAGGGGAATCAATGGGGATATCAGTCACCAGAGAGGACAGGGATGGCTCTTGTTGCTAGGCATCCATCCAAAGATTCGCTGAAGCACCTTCACATATCTCCCAGAAACTATGTTTCCGGATTATCTCACTACCAGCCCATGCCATATTCCAGATGTGAGATCCTTTCTCCGACCCATCTTCCCAAACCCATTCCTATTGATCAGTCGTTGGAGCATACCTATTTCCCCATAAACTAGCCCATTGCTCATTGGAATGAGTAAGCCATCTCCACCAAATTTTGGCTTCACACACCATACTAAGTTTTTCCGGATCACAAAGACCTAACCCCCCATCCTTATTAGGTTTACACAGATTTTCCCAATCAACCAGCGGCCACTTCCTTTGGTCCATCGTGCCACCCCACAAAAAGGTACGTTGTATTTTCTTGATCGTCTTCATAACTGACTTAGGAGTAGCCAGAACAGAGAACAGGTACAGGGGCATAGCTTATAATAGAGACTTCACAAGAACCACTATTCCCAAGAGGTTCAAGGATCGAAGCGTCCAATTAGAGAGTCTTTCCTTCATTCAATTTAAGAGATCTTCCCAAGATGCCTTTTTTAAAACTCCCTCAGATAATGGAGCCCCGAGATATTTGGTTGGAAGGGAGCTCTTCTTGAACCCTAAAATTCTTATAATATTCCTTTGACTGATAGGAGGCGTGTTAAAGAAAAAAACCACCGACTTATCCATATTATTATTAATCCCTGAGGCTCGTAGAAAAGTGTTTAAGGTTTTCTTGATTTGTCTTGCTTCCTGGATAGATGAGTAACCCATAAGCAGGGTGTCATCTACAAACTGCTGGTGGGTTATAGCCTTCTCATAGGGTGGAAACTGAAGACCTTTAATGTTTCCCTGGTCAACTAAATGGGAGATGAGTCTGCCAAGGCCTTCCGTCATAATCAAAAAAAGGAAAGGAGAGAGAGGGTCACCCTGTCGAATACCTTAAGAGGGTTTGAAGACAGAGGAAGGGTGCCCATTGATCAGAATGGAGAAAAACACTAAGGATGTAAGGTTGGAAATCCATTGTATCCAAACATCGCTGAAACCAAAACAACTCATAATTTCTTTCATATAAACCTAGTTAAGGTTATCATAGGCTTTGGAGAAATCAAAATTTGAGAAGCATCCGGACTTTCTTGGTACTCTTCAAAGAGTGAATAACCTCTTGAGCCAAGATAATACCATCCATAATTTGTCGGCCTTCCACAAATCCAGATTGTTCCACAGAAATCAGGGAGGGAAGAAGGGGTTTAAGTCGATTGGCAAGGAATTTAGTTATGAGTTTGTAAATGATGTTGCAGAGGGAAATTGGTCTAAATAAGTCAGCTTTCTCAACCATCGGGGTTTTAGGGATCAAGGTTAGAAAGGTAGAGTTAAGAGCCGGGAGAACCCCTCTCATTATCCGTGATTCTTCCACGACCTGCCACACTTCAATCTTGATTAAATCCTAGAAAACATGGAAAAAATTAGCAGTAAAACCATCCGGCCCAGGGGATTTTCCTTCCTCCATTTGATTGATGGCAATCTCAACTTCCAGGAATTCAATAGGTCAGGTAAGCATCTCATTCTGCTCCTCTGTGATGAGCCTAGGAATGACAGCTTTGATTTCCTGACAAGCCTTGGTGCGATCAACCGGGGGTTCTGTCACCACCTTCTTAAAGTGATTAACCAATTCTTGTTCAATTTCCACATGAGACTCCATGACGACCCCATCACACCGCTGCAGGTTACAGATCTGGTTATGTTGTCTATGTTGAATGGTAGCTCTATGAAAAAACTTAGTATTCTGATCACCATCTTTCAACCAGAGATTTCGGGATTTTTGTTTCCACAGGATCTCCTCTTGCCTCTGATGTTGGGAGAGTTGCTCTTCCAGATGCTTTTCCTCCAAATCCAGCTTAGGGGTCACACCTGTCTGCATAATACATTCCTGGACATGCTCCATCTCAGACTCCAGCTTGGCTTTCCCAGCCTGAATGTTCCCAAATACATTAGTATTCCAGCGTTTGATTTTCTGTTTGAGTGCCTTCAGTTTTTGTTGAAAGCAATACATCTTCATTCCCATGGGTGGGGTAATAGAATGCCACCATTCTTCCACATGGGCTGAAAAATCTTTATGAGTTAACCAAAACTTCTCGAACCTAAAGGGCTTGGTCATTTTCATTCCTATATTTCTCCATATCAGGGATACCAACCAATGGTCAAATCCCGAAGATGCAAGGGGGGCAAGAGGTCAAAGTACCTCCCAGAAGCATGATGCTTTTAGAGAGAAGAAACCTATCAAGCCTGGCTACCACTAAGTGTTCCCCTCCGCATCTATTGTTCCAGGTGAAAACCATACTTCCAAGATCAACATCAATCAGTTTACTTGCCTCAATGAATTCATCAAATAGAGTATTTTATGGGATAAGGACTCTTCTGCCTCCTTTTTTCCCAGATAGAGACCTGATCATATTGAAGTCCCCACCTAATATCCAGTGGGTTCCGTCAAACATCCTTCCTAGATTGCTCAGACTGTTAATGAAATTTCGTTTTTCAGGGTAGCTACTAGGACCATAAACATTAGTAAGAATGCCTCTTACATTAGACCCAATAACATGGAATTCAATAGAAAGGATGAAAGTAGTAGAAAGAAAGTTGTAAAGATACACTTTCCCAGGGTCCCACAATACCGCCAACCCTCCCAAGTGACCAGTAGCATCCAGTGCCATACTTTTACAATGTTTCCAAATATTCTGAGCCTTAGCTTCTAATTGGGATCTAGAGCACTTCATTTCTTGTAAAATGACCACATTTGGTTGTTCCTTCATAATCTTATTCTTAAGGGTTTTAATTTTGTGAGGTTTATTGGTGCCTCGAATATTCCACAATAAGAATTTCATCATGCACTGTATCTTGCAGATAGGAGAGCTTCCTGGATGGTTGGATATTGACCGGAATCAACCAGTCATGCCCCAATCTCCTCGATCTTGTCCCTATTCGACCTCCTCCCCTGTTTCGAACCTCCTTATTTAAACTTTCTTTTATTCTCCTTCAATTTCAAGGGGCCAATCCCCAGACTAGGAGTAGGTTTAGTTTTTAGAATAGCTTCCTTCAATAGTTGCAGTTGATTATCAGGAATAGAATGGACCTCAATGATTTTACAAGCCTCTTCAATGCTATCCAAATCCAGGTCCCCGAGTTCCATTTCTTCCAGATCCTCCTCCATGCGCTCTGAATCGATACGTTTTTTTCCAGCAGATTTGTTTGTTTGACCTGTCTCTTTAGCCACTTCAGTAGGTACGTCATCAGGCTTAGTGGACTCCTGTACAATCAGAGGAGATGGATTTTCTACCAAATCAGGATCTAGAGCAGAAAATCTATTGGGGTTCGCATCCTTCTTCCCCATCTCAGGGCCATTGTGTCTTCTCCCAGTTCTTCTACGAGTAGTGACTTTAACAAAACCCTCTTTAGCCTGCTGCTCCTGATTGCTACTTCCTGGGATAGCCTCCGGGAGATTAAGGTGATAATCACGGGCCAGATGGCCATGGGTGTGACACCACCGACAGTGGAAAGGGATATGTTCATAGTCAAGAGTTTGAAACCATTCAGATTCTTCCCAGTTTAAAGTGATCCCCTTTGGGAGGGTTTTGGAGATATTCATATAGACACAGATGAGAGCATATGAAACATACCTGCCTTGCTTGGTTTGGTCAAAGATCTTGACAAAATGCCCTGGAGTTCCTCCAATGGCTTTTAGAATTTCCTGATCCTAGTATTCCGATGGAAGTGAGTAGAGTCTAATCCAAACCGGAGCGATTGAGAGATGCTCTTTGTCTGGATTGAAATGGTCCTTCCAAATACGTAAGACTAGACCAGCTGAGTAGTAGAAATAGGGGCCACCCTCAAATATCCGATCCTTGTCCTCCACATTCAAGAAAACCACAGTAAAGAAACCCTTAGAGCCCAACTATGAAGAACCTGCAATAATTAATTAATGCAAATAGACAAGATATCAGAAATAACAGAACTCCGAATCACTTTTATATTGATCGTAGGCCACTTCGAGGAGGAAACCTCCTTTGAGCAAGCTTAATACAATTAAATTCACCGTGCCTTCAATGACCTCAACACACACTTATATACTAAGTCGATGCCCAATACTATGAATCAAAACCATGGGACATAGAATACTACGGGACGACTTCCAAAGCATATGCGTCCAATACTATGGCTCAATACCATGGGCTAATATAAACTATGGATCAACAAATACTATGGGACGACTTACAAAGCATATGCGTCCAACAACAATATACTAACAAAGTAAAGAGAAGGGTTGACACGAGTTCCTAACATCCCCTCTCCCTTAGAAAAAGCTTTGTCCTCAAAGCTTTAGTTGTGGAAATTGATGCAAAATCGGAATGAGTGGTTCCCCTGTAGCATCCTCAGGCTGCATTCCGGGCCACTGATGCCTTTGGAGTTTCGAGGAGGATTGCTTGGAAGGATGTAGATGAAGAAGAACCATATCAGTTACGTGAAAAGTGCGCTCTGAATGGTGTTGGGCGGATAGTTGTTTCAGTCGAATTCTGGCCATGTGAAGATTGTCCTGCAGAATGAGAAGAATCTTATCACGGTTTCGAAGAACTGAGTCAATTGCCTGAACTGTGGAGCTGCTAAGGGTGTATGGAAGAAGAACTGGCGGTGTCTGTCCATAGACTGCTTCATATGGTGTCCTTGTAGATGTGGTATTGGACCACCAGAGCGCTTCTAGGAAATCCAGAGAAATAGTTGGCCAAATCTATGTAGGGATGGGAAAGGGTTCAAGTAGTCCCAAAAGGAGGGTCGTTTTGCCCTTGTTGACCTGGCAAGTATCATAGTCAACCACCATTCGGTGAATTGTTATTTTCAGTCCCTGAAAAAAGAAGTTACGAGTTTCCCTGTCATACATTTTGAGGAACCCAAAGTGCCCTGCTGATGAAGAAGCATGGAGTTCATAGAAGAGAGAGCCCTGTTGAACAGATTACAACCAATTTGGAACAAGCAGAGAAAGAGTTGTAAGAGAAACTAGTTCATCAAATGTGCGAGAAGGAGCAACTGCAACCATATTGTCATTACCCTTTTGGTAAGTGATCACATAGTCATAACCCCTGAGTTTCATAACCCATTTTAGGTGTGCTGGGGAGGAGAACCATTGTTCCAGGAAATTTTCTAGACTCTGGAGATCAATCTTGATGCAGAAATAATTCCCCAATAGGGATGGTTGCCACTTCTGTACTACATGCAAAATAGCCAGCATGTCCTGCTGAGATGTAGATGCGGTGAAATGATTACCGAAAAGGTCTCTTGAAGGCAGCGAGCCCACTGGTGCAGCAAAGACACCTACATATCTATTCAAGGAAGTAGTGGAGGCCGTTGGTGGGTGCATCTGAATGGAATGGAGATGAGCGATGACACCATGTGAATTCCTCTTAAGGATATTTTCCAGTCGATGTGAACTGATGATGCAGAGAGACCCTGGTTGTAAGCCTGTAAATTTGTGTTGTGTCCCATTGACTGAAAACTGCATCCAAAGTTCAGAAAAATCCCATAAGATGGGGCCAAGTGTGTGTAACGATTGAACACCCAAAACCATATCACATCCGCCTAACGACAAGGCAAACATGTCAGAGCGCAGGTTATAATCTTCCAGAGAGATACACACATTGTGACACTTTCCTTTGCAAGGTAAGGTGCCCCCATTAGCAACCATGACTTCAAAGTTGGAGCAACGGTGGATAAAACAATCAGCGTATTTGGCGATCCGAGGGTCAATGAAGTCATGAGTGCTGCCAGAATCAATGAGTATTGTAAGAGGAAGCTTCTTGAAGTAACCCCTAACCCGCATTGTTTGGGGGGTGGTGACACCAGATAAAGCATGGAGAGATATCTCTGGGTGGTCGTCCTGAGATGGGGGGTCAATAGGCGGCTCATGAATGTCGATTTGATCATCCATTGTATCTGGAGTTTCTTCACCAATTTTAGAGGTAGGTGGAGAATCCATATCCAAGAGATAGAGCTTTTGCTGAACACATTTATGTCCTTGAATGAATTTCTCATCACAATTATAACAAATTTCTTTTTCTCTGCGTGCCTGCATCTCTGTTTCGGACAAATGCTTGATAGGAGCGGGTTGAGGAGCTGGAAGGATGGGAGGTCGTTGAGCACCCATATTTCTGAAGGGAATAGAGGTGGGTTTGGAGCATTGTTGAGCTGCGATCTTGTCCTCTGCTAACTTAGCCAACCCTAGGACTTCCATCATTGTGTTAGGACAGAACATTTTGACCTCTGAGCGGATTTCATCCTTGAGACCACTGATAAAACAACTCCTGTAGAATTCATCAGACAATCCTTCTGTGAGATTGGCCAGTTTCTCAAATTCGGTCTGATACTCTCTCACTGTGCCAATTTGGTGAATTTTAGTGAGTGCTCCTGTGAAGTCATCAAAAGCACTAGGACCAAATCGTGACAAAAGGAGTTGGCAAAAATCTGTCCAGTTTGGCTCGGGATGAGCTTTGATGTACCAACGGTACCATTGAAGGGCGTCCTGTTCCAAATGAAAGGATGCAAGTGGAACTTTCTGGACATCAAAAGTATTATGCAGATTGAAATATTGTTCTGCTCGGTATATCCATCCAGTCAGATCAGTACCATTGAAGCGAGGAAAATCAAGCTTTGGCCCACGAAAATTGTTGGAAGAAGAGAACCCGGTGGCTACAAAAGATTCTGGCTGTCGGGTATTGTTCATGGCTGAATGCTGAAGATGGAGCCCAAGAAATTTGTCATCCAGATCTTGGAGTTTGGTTTGGATGGCTGCAAGTGCTTCCTCCATGGTTTTTGCTTGTGCGCGGGTGACAACCATAACCAAGATTTTGTTTTTTTTTGGAATGGCTATAAAAACACAAATAAAAGCTTTTTTAGTAAAGAGAAATTTGGATTTGGGAAAAACTTGGATGGTTAATAGGGGTTTGACTAGGTTTTGGACACTTTCTGAGGGATAGGGAAGCAGAAAATGAGGATTTCAGAAGCAAGGTGAATAAATGGGAAAATTTGTCAAAGAAGGACAAAGAAGCAGAATTAGGAAAGGAACACGGTGGCAAAATTTGAAGGCGTTTGGGTGAAAATCGAAGGAGTTATGGCAAACCCTAAAAATAGACAAATGTGGGATTTCTGGTCTTGGCAAGTGGAATTGGGGATAGGGTCTTCAGGAATGAAATATGCAGAATGGGATTGCAGGGGTGTCAGTGAAGTTTCAGGGAAAACAGAGTTGAAATAAGGGAGATAGGGCCGAAAAACAGAATTTTATGCTTTTTTTTTATTATCAGGAATGGATCTTCAACGGTGCGGGAGGGATAAAAAATAGATAGATCTGTGGAAGGGATCGGCAACAGATGGATCTGAAACGACCCCGAATGGATAAAAAGCGACTGGATCTGAACGACTTTCAGAATAGATCTGAAACGGCTGGAGCTGGAATGACTATCAGAATGGAGCTGAAATGGCTCGGAAGTGATTGGCAACAGTTCAGCTGAAAAATAGATATGGACCCCAGGTATGTGCGGATTCCTATCGGTTCAGGGGATTCACTCGGCCACCAATGCTGTTTGACGGCTTGCGTATTGGGGTAGTACCCCTCACTCCATGGCTCAGGTAAAATTGATAACTACTTTGCCACAAACGACAGCTCTTAGTTTACCTCACGGGTGGGAACTAGTCAATCAAGTAGGGGTCGTTGTCCTTTTCGTTGACAGGTCCTCTCAATGGGCTAGCTACTTCGGGGTTCCTGTGGTACTCCTCACAATGATTTTTAGGGCTTATGCCCAAGTACTTCCCACAGTTAAGCGAATAGGGATTATTCCCAGATCCAAAGCTGCGATAGATGCGAAAAAAAAAAATTTGATAGAAATTTCACCCAGCGATCCCAAGAAAGTGCTCTGATACCAGATGTGAAGAGCCTACAATAATTAATTAATGCAAATACACAAGATATCATAAATAACAGAACTCATAATCACTTTTATATTGATCGCAGGCCACTTCGAGGGGGGCAACCTCCTTTGACCAAGCTCAATACAATTAACTTCACTGTGCCTTTAATGACCTCAACACACACTTATATACTAAGTCTATGCCCAATACTATGAGTCAAAACCATGGGACATAGAATACTACAGGAGTACTTACAAAGCATATGCGTCCAACAACAATATACTAACAAAGTAAAGAGAAGGGTTGAGACGGGTTCCTAACACCAACAGTAGGTCAAAATGGCCTTTTGATTTCCAGGTCGAGTGTATCCACCAGGTCAATGCCTTCTTTGTAGGCCATATACCCATAAATTTACCTATCAGGGAATGGTCCGTCATATGCTGAATTTTTTCCTTAACCCGTGTAGGGTTTACAGAAATGACCGAGATGCTATTAGATTTGGGTATACAGATCCCTTGTCTCGCTTCCCCTATGGTCACCTCAGATGTCTCCATCTGAGGATTCTGACCCTCTCCTCTAATTCCTTCTTCCTGCAGTAGCACAGGCGTAACCTCATTCTGCTGCATTTTTTCCTTCATCATAGGAGGGGAGAGGCCCCTCCCCTCGATCGTACCATCCCGCCAACGGTCGATCCCACAACCTAGTGTCGAGCTCGTCCCTCACAGAGAAAAATAGATCCCCAACTCAACCGTTGAAATTTGGTGATTCCATGAAGATGGGTAACTCTTTTTGGCCAAATATGACGGTGAAAAACGGAAATTTTATCCATGTATTAAATTGAAGCCCTCGAAACTCATATTTGCCAAATGAATTTTGACATGCGGTTGAAAAACGAAATGTAGAGAATTATGTTGGCTTTCCAATGATATTTTTTTTCGAAATATACCAATGTCATTTATCGTGTCGAATTTTCATTTAATGAAATGTGTGTACTTAAAAATTTGAATAGCAATTAACAAGTAGTTTGTGTTCGTGAACGATAATTTAATGTTAAAGTAATAATTTAAAAAAATAAAATATGTGAACATGATCTAGACAAAATGCACTCGGGCTTACATATTTTTCTTTTAATTTTTCTCGAAAAAATATATTTATTATTATTTTTCGAAAATGACCAATGAATATTTCAGTCGCATTTTGCACACATGTGTGTTCGTGCACCAAATCTTTTAATTGTTTACATAATTTGCAAAACTAAAATTACCCTTTCAAAGAGGATGCGTTTATCTAGGGCTTGTGTATTTTTTCAAATTTTTTGGATGTGTATTTTGAATGTCGTGGATTTATCTTTGAGCTCAATAGAAGTTGTTGGCAGGGTTTTTTAAAACAAAAAAACAAAAGACAAAAGACATATGACGATAAAAATTCGTAAATTTTATGTATCTGGATAGAGAATTCATTGACGAATCCAATGGTATCAAGTCCGCTCATTAATGAGCATTTAATGACATGGTTTAACTCTGTGGAAGGTAGACAAAACATTCATTTTGCAGTGAAAAGGGCTCTCAGCTTTTTTTTTAAGCCCTCGATCGAGGGTTTTAAAAATACCTCGATCGAGGGTTTAGCAACACCTCGATAGAGGGTCTATAAAATATGCTTGATCGAGGGTTTGTCTGTGTAAAAAAAATATATAAACCAACCCGACCGAATAAGCAAACCATCAATCGAGCATTGAAACCTCGATCGAGGGTTTTAAAATACCTCGATCGAGGGTTTTAAAATACCTCGATCGAGGGTTTAAAATACCCTCGATCAAGGTGTTTTAAAGCCCTCGATCGAGGTATTTTAAAACCCTCGATCGAGCATTGAAACCCGATCGAGGGCTTTAAAAGACCTCGATCACCTCGATCAAGGGTCTGAAAAACAAACTTTCCCCATGTGATCCGCCAAAAATGGTGAACGATATTCGTGGATTCACTTATTGGAGCCCCATTCCAAGATTCCCAACCCTGAAAGGACATAGTGTTGTTATATATATATCATTTTTAAAAAGTATTTCATTTTTTAAAAATATTTCACTTTTCTTAAAAAAAATTAAAATGATCATAGCAATGTTATGTTCAATGGTAAGAAGAAAATATAGAGTCATAGATTAACTATGAATTTTTTTGGCATTTGTTTATCCTTCTAAAAACTCATTCTTTGCTTCTTATTAGAAACATAGGATTAATATTTATGAGTTTTTTTCATTCTTCTAGATGGAGCTTTATTAATAGCTATCTCCTTCAAGAAAGAAATCACCTCATGCATTACTTTTTCTTGTATTTCTATGGGCATCTATAAATCTGCATTCTAATTTTTGTTAAACCACCATTTGTACCCTTCTTTACATCTAATGTGGAAAAATATTCTACTTCATGGTCATCTTAATCATTCAAATTTAAGGGCTCATATGGCTACCATTTGTTGGATTTGGGAAGATGACATTTTTCATTTTTGAATGAGCTCTTGATTCGAGGCATGAGTCTTGAAGGTGTCTAGGTTGATGGTAGTTTTACATCAAAATGTTTTCATTATTTGATATATGTGTCCATTGCATTTTACTTTATTTTAAAATTATCAATTATTGTATTTGGAAGAACTTTACTAAGGCCAATCTCCACACATACTTGAACATAAGAGAACAATCCAAACTATGTCTGCTCATTATTATCTTTAAATATCTACCAAGAGAATTTCCAATACTTTTTAAGACTAAAGGATGTAAGATATGAAGAAACGGATTAGTAAGGCATACTTAAATTGGCATTTTGGAAACAACCATAGTGGATGGATCAAATTTGAGAAACCCTGGGGTTGAAAAGAGCCATGTTCTTCCTTGAAAGTAAGCCCCTCTTGAATAACTTTGATAATACTTCTCATTTAAAAACTAAGTAAAAAAACCTTTAGAGTATAAGTGAACCTCACATATTTTGGTCCATCGCCAGGGAAATTTTTAAGGATCCATAATTCTTTTAAAGTGTAGAAACCTTGGCGAATCTTACTAATTTGTAAATTTCCAACCATAAAATGTTGGGCGATATTTTTCTAAAAAGATTAAAATTTCTAAGCGTTTTATAGAGTTTCTAGACGATTTTGGCTATATTTAGAGTAATTGTTTTACATGGCTTTTGTATGGGAGACCTCTAGATATAGAACCTCATCATATTTCTGCTTTGTATATGGACTTGGCATCATTGGGGATTGAGTGACTTGAAGAAGAGGCCCCCCTCAGACCCTATAGCCTCTCCACATAAATGCAATGTCAATATAATAGTTGAACCCTTGAATATATTATAATCGTATGGCTTATAAGACTCCTTTAGTTGCTTTCCCCCATAAACACAATGCTATTGAGCCACTAGAAACCCCTACTTGAGCTCTAATTAACTCTTAATTCCTACCACATAATATGATGCAGCCACCCATAAGAGTCATGATGTCGTAGAGATAAGTTTCCATTAGAGGAATTTTGAGATCTAAAATGGACCTCAAAAAAACCAATCACATTCTAGAGAATGACATTATCCCTTATGGTTGAGGTTGCATTGCTTGACTTAAAGATACATACTTGTCAAATTTTAAATGGTGGATGCAAACCCATAGTTTAGCATACTCATAAAGAAAAAAGTAGTCATAAATTATTTTTTAATATGATATTTATATACTTGGTACTTCTAAGTACTTATAAAAAAAATTACTTTAAAGTACTTTCCTAATGATGATGGTAGTAACGTCCACAGACAACTTTGGTCTATTGGACCTTCAAAATAAATAAAGAAATTATTTGGTTTGTTGTAAAATTTTATTCATGTGCTCAAAAAACTTAGAACGAAATGTAAATGTATCGAGGTCACCATAGTTTTGACAAATTAGAAGATTAGAGAAGTTAGAATTATAATAAAAATTGTGAAATTTCAATCTAATATGGTTGTACTCATGACACTCTAAGAGAAAGTGACTATTATCCTCAACAATATATATGATATATAGTAAACTCACTATAATATATTTACGCCGTAGGCGTTTTCACAACGAGAAGCATGACCATCCACGTCTGCTAGATTCTTCGCTTATAGAGTGAATGGAATCCTTCCACGTGGATGCTGCCGTCAATTTCTTCTTACCTCTTTCTATCTCCGCACTCCAACCTATTGTGTTCTCGAACCTGGAAGATAGAGTGTTGCGGAAATAAACCTGCAAGAAAATACAAAGATTGTACTTTCTCGTACATGGTGCCGCTGCCCAAGAAAGTTATCGCGTGAAGCCTGCACGAAGAAGTTGAATAAATGCTCTTCTGTGAGCTATTTTTAAAATCTTTTCCATGATGCAGTGAATTGATGTTCAACTATGTAGCAGGTAAACCTTCAACAGTAAACACAAGACAGACTTTTCATAAACCTTTTCCTCCAACTTTGATATAGCAAGTTTCATGTACCCAATATTGTAAAACGTTAAAGATTCAAGTTTGTTAATAAGTTTCTTATTCACAAATTTGCAAAACATTAAAATTTCAGGTCAAACTCTCGTTTCGACCATCCATGAGAACCGACCAACTAAGCGACTGGAAGTAGTCGATGTGGAAGGATTCGGTTGAAGGTGTTTTAGTCGAGGTAGACATGTTTTAATCATCATTCGTTGACTGCTACTCGACGATGTGAATGGCCTGGAACAAGCACAAAATTTAACAATCTGGAAAAAGGTGCGATCGAGTTCATTAGAAGAAGCTGGAAATGCAATATCGACCAACCATTAACTGAATACCTTTACCGACACACAATTAGCTTCTTTATTACTAGGTTCAATGGATAATGATTCTACACATGAGCCAAACTTAGGAGAAGTTTTGGCATTCTTGCATCGACCACTCATTTCTTGTGCTCCTGCTGCAACGAGTCTCTTGCTTTCGATATGTAAACTTTGTTCCTTTAAATATAAACACAAGATATTCATACTCTCTCTTCGCCAATGATGACATAGACCAAGCAGTCTATTCGCAAACTATGGTTCACATCCCGTCGTCGATGACTCAAAATAATTTCTTTTTACAACAGATACCATCCAAAAAAATAAGATAAAATAAAATGGACCATTTTGTTCAGCTTCCTGTCGAACCTCGATAGACTATGTCTCCAATGGCCTGTCGAAGCTTCTGTTTTCAATTTGTTCAGCTTCCTATCGAACCTCGACAAACTATGTCTCCAATGGCCTATCAGAGCTTCTGTTTAGTATAACTGATTTGGCATGCCGAGAATTTATAGAATCACGTCGTGGTAATGAAAACTTACGGACTTATATATTTGCGTTTAGTTACTATTGTATTTATATAGTTTTTTGTATTGTAATTATTTCGATTTTGTGTTTTTAATTTTATTAACCTTAGGTTGCTTTATATAACATCAAAATAAGTAGAGCAGTAGGGCCCCTCCTGTAGGGTCTTTCATGCTTAACCTGAAACTCAACCACTTGATACAAAAGAGATTAGAAAGCATAATGACTAGATAAATAAACTAAATAAATGAATAACTTCGCAAATTAAAACAAACCATAACCTGTCAATCGATCCATCTTGTCCACTGTCGTCCGCGTCTTCCGTAGGATCCCTCCAGCAAAGCTCGTTTAACCATAGGCGAAGCAACCGTTAGCTTCGCCACCCAACCATAGGCTCATGCTTTTAGTCGCATGGCCTCCCCCGAGCTTTGGGTCATAGAGCTCACACATAATAATCAAGAAACCCAGCTTGGGATTCCCCCCCACCAAGGTTTCCAACCAAACCCTCAATAGCAGCAAGTCTTGAGATACTTCAAAGTTACGATAGTCATCCAGGGTCTGGGTCCTTTACCCATCCCCAAAGTCTTCCTTTTAAAGGAAAATCCACTGTGACACATGTCGCTTCATGCATAAATAATTATTTAATTAATTCTTTAATTAAAAACAACTCACCCATCCAAGTGTCAGTTTCTCTAGGAGATGCACCAAGATTCCTAAATTTGCTCATGTTTGTGCCCCAGATATTTCATTTAACTCCTATATTTGTGTGAAGGTGGGGTTGACTAGGTGTCCAAGCTTAGGATTCTACTTTACTCCTAAATAAGATTTATATTATTTTAAATGCTCAAAATAATATCTCATCTGCAAATGCCTAAATCAATCAATATTATTTAAAAGTCAAAATAGTCTTTTATGTGCACATGGCCTAAATACAAATAATATTATTTAAATGCTAAACCAATCTATTAGGTGCAAATGTCTCAAGTACTAAAATGCATTTTTCTAAGTATTGTTCTAGGTGCAAAATTATACGTTTCAATGCAGTTAAGTTTAGCAATTAACTTTTACTACGACCCCGGTGCCGTGCCGTTGGGCCTCCTTGTTCCTCAATTTCATTTCCTCGACATGGCACCACTCTGTCAGGTCTAGTCATCTGTAGTTTCCATTCCTCGGCAAGGTACCATATCATTGGGTCCTTGTGTCCACTCTTTCCGTTCTCAGCAGGGTGCCGCATCGTTAGGCCCTTCTGCTGTCATCCTTCCGTTTTGAATCGCGGGAACTTTATGTAGGGATTTCAGGAGCCGTTACCTTCCATCCTCCATCTACATGCTATTAGGGACTAATGGCGCTGAGGAGTGATTCCATTCTCACTGCACGCCTCCCAACTCGTACGTGACCAACTTTGTCGTGGCCTACTTCGTACGCCCTCACGCTTTCCTCTTGAGCAAGCGGATCAATGCTTATCTGCTCAAGCGTGGTATTCCATCAGAAGTCGACATCGTCGTCGCTCTCCCTGTGTGTGATTTACCCATACTATACGACCCTTCATATTCCTTTGTGTGTCCGTCGGTGAACCGTTTCACCTGTCGCTACACACATTTCTCACAAACGTAAATTAGTATCACTGTCCTCAATAATCACAATTTGATTTATAAATCTACTGCTTCATTAAGCATCTATAATTTACTCAATCATTACTCATTCGTCTAATCACATAATCAATTGCACAGCTATTCATTAAGCATCATTCATATGTACAGTTTTCATATCAAAGTTAATCGTTAAACAACATGAAATCCTCCATTCACAATAACTACCCAAATGCACATATATCAATCAATCATAATCATAATATACTCAAAATAAAATCATAGGGTTATTTTATTAATGTTTCAAACAGTTGGGTGACTTAGCAGGTGCCCTCAATGTCTACAGTAGTCTAGGGGCACTACATACACCCCTACTTATTTAGAAATTTGTCCCGAAGTTCAGAATAAATGCGAAAAGTTATGACGCGTCTCAGTTGCATCCTCCCAAGCCGCAAAGCTAGGACTGTAATTGTCCCACTCCACTTTGACTTGATCAATCAAGGCTAATGATTAATCAAGATGTAATCAATCAACTATCCCACTCCACACATATCATTTAATTCATTAATTCATTTATGAATTATAGTCATGCATATCATAAAGTGATTCTCACTTATTAAGACACATCCTAACTCGAAGGGCCACTTTATTGAAGTGTGTTCACAGTTGATGAAGTGGTATAAAAAGCAAGTTCACCGTTTATGAAATTGTATAAAATGTAAAATGATAGACACCAAAAATTTGAGACCATCATAAAAAAATTTGACAGACCCATCAAATTTGAAATTCCAGGCTTGGTTCCACACCTTTTCATTCTCTGAAATTTAGGGCTTATGATAGCTTTCTTAACAAGTGGCACAACATATCACTCTCGTTCCTTCCTTATCCAACTACAAGAGTAGTCGCTGCATCAGGTGGATTATTGTCTTCTGGAATATAAACATCCATAGCCAGATCCATAGAAAACCTGCAAGTTGTTGCTTCTGTTGGAGCTTATCACAAATGATAAAAGCTTAATTAATTAAGAACACCAAATATTCAGGATGCAGGAAGACTGTAATCGGAGTGATGTATCAATCAACTTTTGATAGTAAAATCGAATGAAATTCAGCTGAAAATGTGTGTAGGGAATGATGGGGCGTGAGGTTTCACACTATTTGTAGGTAAAGTTAGTTTAGGAAATGTATGTTTCCTCATTATCACTAAAATCCAGAATGATGAGACTCATTATATAATTGACCTATCTATTTGAAGTGGACAATTTTGGAATATGCCTAGAAATTGAAGTTGAAGTGAACCACTTTGAATATCGACAATTTTTAAAAATAAAATGGTGGCGGCTCAACTTCGACTAGGGTCATTTTATTTTTAAAAATGGTGGCGGCTCGACTTCGACCAGTGTCATTTTATTTTTAAAAATGGTCGATATTCAAAGTGGTCGAGTCTCCAATGGCCTGTTGGAGCTTCTGTTTAGCATAACTGATCTGGCATGCCGAGAATTTACAAGATCACGTCGTGGTAATGCAAACTTACGGATTCGAATGTGTGGAGATGAAATTTTGTGTTGTGGTGCTTTGGATAGAACCATTCTATGCATCTCCTTCGTTGATAGCATAGTTGCTAAATTCACATTAGCGCATGGCAATCTAACCATCTCCTTCGTTGATAGCGTAGTTGCTAAATTCACATTAGCGCATGGCAATCTAACCATTTAAAGGGTTTTAGGGTTATGGCCTTATCATAAGTCTCATGACCTTTAACCGTCGATGCAAATTCCACATTAACAAAAGGGAAAAGTTGACAACTTTGGTTATAAATTGAAAATGTTGAAATCACAACCTCCAAAATCATAATTTACTCCCCAACCAACATGGACAAGCGAGCACCATGAAATTACATTGTAAGTTCTTGGCTATACCATCCAAAATCTCTTCTATGGTCATGTCTAGGTACCTAACCTATTTTTAGGATAGTTTATATCAACCTTCTAGATATCTATGGGACCGGCTCTTATTTTATCATTACTTTCATGCTCCAAGTCCAAAAGGAAATAGTGCGGAATGGAATGGTGATCAAAGTCAAAGCCACTAATTTGAGACAACGAAATATTCATGAATTATAATTCTATTGAGAATGAAGAATCCATTGTCCTTTCGCATGAATTTGGAAATCGTTTACATCTTGGTCAATCAATACGCTAATGCGGTTTGGCTGTAGATTGACTTTGGAACCTTTGACACTTGACCCAGGAACCAGAAATGATGACACTTTGCCTATAAAAAAAATAGCTCTTTGCAAACTTCGGTACTTGCACTTCTCATTGTTGGAATTCCTTATAATTCTAATTTCTAGTTTGTTGTACTTCCATGAAAATGAAGCACAGCATGAAGATCAATTCAAATTCTATTTCTATTAGGGTATTTATGTTTATTCATCTTTGCTGCAGCATTGCTCATGTCTTTGCAGAAGCTCAGGGAACTAGAGTCGGATTTTACTATTCCACTTGTCCCAGTGCTGAATATATAGTAAAATCCATCGTTCAATCACATTTTGATTCTAACCAAACCATTGCACCAGGATTGCCGAGGCTCTTCTTTCACAAAATCTGTTGGGTCGTGGTAATGAAAACTGACGCAATATCGGCTTCACCAGGACTGATTCACCCCATCATGTGGATCGACAGATATTTTCAAGTGAAATAAATAATGCCCCTCTCAAGTGGAGTAACCACAAGGCTCGAAATAGAAAGACAACTGTTTCTAACCACAGGCTTCAAACACCCTTGTTATCTTAGACCTCCAATGTTAGGCTAACCAATGTTGCCAATTAACAGCAAAGTTTAGAACATAATGCAGCTAGAATGTTGCCATCTCGGTTTAGTTCGCATTGTGTCACCTTTGGTCTGAATGGTTTGAGTGTGTCTCAACAGACAGCAGAACCAGTTGATTCCTCACCTTTGCTCAATTTTCAACGACATTGTCTGAGTGATTCTGAGAAGATTGGAATAACCACTCCAAAACAGAGTACTGTAAGAGCACTTCGGCAATAGAAGCGGAGACAAAAAGCCAGTGGCACAAAGAGTTACAAGGAAATTTGTTTTAGTGAGGTAGATTCCTTCAACATTTTGGACAGGAGAATGGCTGATGGTCCGACAGCTGTAGAATAGTCGCAGTTACTATCTGTTCAGGTACACAGGGTACTACCAAAGGACCGAACACCAAGAGCAACCACTTCACACAAACAGATCACAGATCAACACACCGATGTTTTGACGTGGTTTAAACCCTCTTGAGGGAAATGCTCCACGGCCTCGGCTAAATAGCTTCTATGGGACAATTTATTATGCAAAGAAAGAAAGTTACAAATGAGCTTCTCATAATCGATCAACTAAAAAATGACCCTCCATGCTCTTTAAATAGAGATCATGGACCAATCGGGTGTTAAGCCACGGATCAAGGTTAGGTTTGATCTAAGAGAAGTTGATCCGTCGGATCACTCTATGTCGGAAACATATCGTGACCGTCAGATTAAGTATTTACAAATGCATACTAAAGAAACACACTATCCCTAACGGATATATTACACAAGTTGATCTTAACTAACTCCTAAGTGTATAAATATCCTAACACTATCGACAATATTGGGTCGTGGCCAGCGGTTGGTTGGTTTGGGTTGCAATGGTCTACTAGGTATTTGCATACTTTTACCATATTCTCCCTGTCGACAAACTTCGTATTTGCATACTTTTACCATATTCTCCCTGTCGACAAAATTCTGCGAGTTATCTTTCCTTTGGTCGGCCACTTTTATCACAGATTAGTCGGCTATCTTTCCTTTGGTCGACCACTAATGACATGCTTTCTTATTTTGTGGACGTCTTGTTGAAGAACACTTCTTTAGTCTGACTATCAAAGAACACTTTCAGACCAGGCCTGGAATTTCAATTTTTGTGTGCCTATCAACTAAGAATTTCATGACGGTTTCAAGTTTTTCGTGCCTATCATTTTAAGTTTTAGGCCATTTCACTAAGTGTCAATTTATTTTTGATGTTATCTATAAATATGGCTAAAACCTTCGCATAAAAATTTGCTTAACTCTAAAGGTGTAATAACCATTCTAAATCTGCAACAACCACACAGCAAAACAAACAAATTCTAAAATCATAAAGAAAAAAAGTTCTTAGATTTACAATGGAAAAATCCAAACAAACAAAGTTTAGAATCATAAATAAAAAACTTCTTATATTTACAATGGAAAAATCCAAAAACTTCAATAACAAAATTGGAAACACAAAATCTACATAAATACAGTGCATTAGCGGGCCCAACACAATGGCAATTACGAGCAGCACACAGGAGCGGGCCCAACACAATGACCAAGGTAATTAGTAAAATGTACAGGACAATGGCCAAGGTAATTAGTAAAATGTACAGGCTAGCGTATATATTAGGTATCCTAGGTATTAAAATTTCTGACGCGATGTTTAAATTCGTAAATTTCATATTCACATTTCAAATATTTTATTAGACATCATTGTTGATGTGTTCATTTTAAATCTACATGTCAAATACGTGCTAGAATGGAAAAAATGTTCCGTGGGCCATCAAATTCCAAGCCTGTTTCAGACTATTTGCAGGTAACGTTAGTTCAGGAAATTTATGTTTTCGTTAATAAATTCTCTTGTCGACAATAAAAAAATGCTTACTATTTTTAGGTAAGGTTAGTTGAGGAAATTTATGTTTCCCTTTCTCTTGTCGGTCCACTAAAAAACGAAAACAGGAACTCGTACGAAAATGAGTGAGTGTGGCTTGTCAAAAATTCCTTTCTTCTTCAACTACTTTGGAAAGATCAATAACTTGTTGAGATTATCTTTTCTCTATAAAGATCAAGTTTATATTACCCTCATTTTGAATCAGAGGTTTGTGAAAGCAATACTTTACCCTTACTCACATGAACTTGATTCTTATAACTTACCCTAATTTTGAGGAGGTGGCTTCTTGAAATTCTGCGTTACCCTTAGTACCTTCTTTTCATAGGAAAAAACGTTGTTACTTGTATTTAGAATTTTGCTTTATGCTCCTCAACATGAACTTGAATCTTGGAATCAATCTCACAATTACCTCTCCAATCAAATCTAAGTACTTGATTGATCCCAGGGCTCATTAGAACCCCGCATGGATTTTATGATAAAAAGAGTACACAAATAACTTGTAAATGGGTGGAAGGTTTCGCAAGATACCATATGCTGAATGTTTGTCACTCTTCTTCACTCCTACATTATCGATCTATGTTTGAATGGTCTTTGAAAATATCTTGTCCAGTATATCCCAAGCTTCAAGGTCAAAGGGCTCTTTCTCCCTAAGTTACATGGAATCTCCGCTCATACAGTGCCATGTCAATAAGACCAATGTATCCCATGTTTTATTTGAAGAAGCCTCTTTGCTACGGCAATGTCAATAAGACCAGTGTATCCTAACGAGACCAGTGTTGATAGTTGTCGGAGCCATGGGATTCAACACTGCACAGGAACCACTTGCAAAATGCTTGAATACATTCACATTTTCATCAATGACATTGGCATCGAACTTAATCAGGCAGCCGTTACTGTTATTTAAATCCCTTGCTACATCAATGAATCTACTGGCATCATCCTCGGAAGCATCACAAGGGAAACGCCCAAATTGATGAACGAATTTATCTAGAGCTCGGAAAGCCACATGTAAAAGTGGAGGGCGATCAAACTTGGAGAAATCACCGAGAAGAAACTCGCCGGTATTTTCAAGTGCTTCCTTCAGTGGCTTAAAATTTAAGAGCTTAGGTTTCTTTACCTGAGTGACTATGCCACTCATCTGATAGCGTCCAAATTTAGTGGTGTCTTCTGGAGGTTGAAAGAATATGGTCTGACCACATTATCATCTAGAAGAGCAATGACCGCAAACACCAGAAACAAACACAACCTCTCGTTAGTGCCCAAGTTGGCTTCCCTTCACCTTCGAGTCAAAGCAAAGTATATGTTGCTTTATGGTCAATATTTTATTGATAATACTTTCGAGTGGATGGTATTTGTTTTGTAAAGAGTGGTCTAAACTTCAATATGGTCGGTCTCTTCAGTAGATGGTAGGTCGATGACCAAATGTAAAGTGGTCGGCAAAATGGTAATATGGTCGATGACTGAAAGTGTTGAATAACAACATCAAAATAGTTTATCCCTTAATGTATATTTGCTTTAATTTATTCGCAATATAATCTTTTAATCCAATATTGATTATTATGATATAAATTGAATTAGTTAATTAACCTAAGTAGTGTCTCTTCCTTCTAACTCTCCTCCTAACGACATTCATTTTTGTCTCTAAAGAGGCAAATGCTAGTATAATAATAAACTCATCATATCTTAAATTTGTTATAATATAAACGATATATCAACTTTATTATAATGAACCTATTATTAGTCCCTGCCGGAGGCCAGGGTAACTCTTGTTCTATATGTGGTAAACTCGTTATAATATATTAGAACAAACTCATCATATATTAATCTGGTTATAATTTATTCTATTAAACTTTTCAAATATTAACTTTATTATACTCATCGTGTTATCTTATCGTGTTATATGTGATGATTAAACTTTTTCATATATATCCTATTAATATTATATTAAACTTTTAAAAAATGTGTTTTGAGATCATATAATATAAAGTTATATTAATGTGTTAGTGAATGGGGCTCCTACGCCTTTCTTCACATGTTCTAGTGGTATCCGACAAGGCTGCTCGATGTCACCTCTTATTTTTCTTCTTGTCATTGATGGATTAAGCAGGTTGATAAAACATGCACAGAGGCAGGGTAAGTTTAATGGAGTGAAAATCTCCAAAGATTTATCACTGACACATGTTCTATTTGTTGATGATGTGCTCGTCATTGGAGTTGCGTTAGTGGAAGAATGGAGGATTTTACATGGTTTGATTGAACTTTTATGTCATGCATCTGGCATGAAGGTCAGCCTAGTGAAGTCTTCTTTTTATCATAATCAGATTGGGGATGACATTATTTCAGAGATCCAAACACTCCTTCCCTATAAGTGCTGCAAGTTATATGATGGTTTCACCTATTTGGGTTTTTTTCTAAAACCTAATGGCTATTTGGTTAAAGATTGGGACTGGTTGATCAAGCGATTTGAAGATCGTATTTCCCACTGGACTTATCGGTTGCTCTCTATTGCTGGCAAACTTACCTTGGAAAAATCTGTGTTGGTGGGGACTCTGGTATATTGGTTCTCATTGCTCCCTGTGCCTCGGTCTGTTATCAACACTCTGTGCAGACTGCTTATTAATTTCATATGGACCGGTGGCCTGAAACGTGCTAGTCTGACCTTGGTTGGATGGGAGAGATTATCTCTTCCATATTCTGCTGGTGGATGGGGTTTAAAAGATTTGGCTGTTTTTAGCGATTCCTTGCAACTGAAGAGCATGTGGAGGGCCATTTTTTGGGTGACTGCAATGCATGAGGAATATAAGTCTATTATGAGAAACAAAGCTTGGGAATTAGTAGAATTACCCAAAGATAAAGTACCCATTGGATCTAAATGGCTATTCAAATCTAAGATTAAAGCAGATGGTAGTATTGACAAGTTTAAAGCAAGATTAGTTGCAAAGGGTTATTCTCAGCAAGAGGGGATTGACTTTGAAGAGACATATGCACCAGTATCTAAGTTAAACATTATCAGATTACTAGTTGCATTAGCTACTAAACATAACTGGAGAATACACCAGTTAGATGTCAAATCTACTTTTCTAAATGGTGATTTAAAAGAGGAAGTAGATTTGGTGCAGCCTGAAGGTTTTGTGCAGAAAGGACAGGAGCAGCTTGTGTGCAGGTTAAAGAAAGCTATATATGGACTGAAACAGGCTCCTAGATCGTGGTATATCAAGATTGACACTTTCTTTAAACAAAAAGGATTTCTTAAAAGTAAAAATGACTCAAGCCTATATATTAACAAAGATGAAGAGGGAAATGTTTGCTTGATATCATTATATGTGGATGATCTCATCATTACAGGTGGAGCATATCAGTTAATTGCAGATATTAAAAGTAATTTGTCTCATGAATTTGAAATGAAAGACCTTGGTGACTTGAATTATTGTTTAGGCATTGCTTTTTGGAGAGAATTTGGTAAAACATTCATCACTCAAAGCAAGTATGCAAGGGAAATCCTTGACAAATTTCAAATGAGTGAATGCAAATATGTATCAACTCCTTTGGATTAGAATGCCAAACTGTATAATGATGATGGATCTAAAGAAGCTAATGGCACTTTGTATCGTCAATTAGTGGGTAGTCTAAACTATCTCACTACTACAAGGCCAGACATATCATATTCTGTTAGCATCCTTAGTCAGTTCTTGGCTAAGCCATGCGAAACACATTGGAAAGCTACAAAGCAAGTCCTAAGATATTTAAAAGGAACTATTAATTATTGTCTCTTATATACTGATGTATCTGATGTTCAGTTGGCAGGTTACTCTGATTCTGACTAGGCAGGAAATCCTGATGACAGAAAATCCACTTCAAGGTACAAAAATTGACTACTCATTGGATGGGTCCCTATGAAATAGTTACAGCTTTTGATAATGGATCTGTTGAAATTAAAACAATTGATGGTTCGCAAATTTATTTTGTTGTAAATGGACATAGACTAAGACTTTATCATCAACCAATATCTAAACAAGACTTTGTGCAGAATGTCTTACAATAGAAGGAGATGGAGTTGGTTGAAGAGGAAGTCATTCCTCCTTCTCCTGGTTCTTGAATTATTTTGGGTTATCTTTATTTATATATATATGTAAATATGTTTTTTTTTTTTCTTTAAATAAATGAGAGTCATTTCTGATAGTTGGTTGCATTTATAAACGAAATTCATTCTTATGATCAACTTATGGAATTTAATCAACAGGAAAACTCTTCTCCTTTCCCTAATTTTAATAAATTTTCATATAATTTTTCTTTGTACACATGTTTTTGTTTTGAATAAATAAGAATCATCTAACAAGTTGTTTTGCAGTTTGATTACAAGAACCTTATCTCTATAATCAGCTCATAAAATATTATTTGAAAGAGGGAAGTGCTAAAAAAAACTCATGATGCATCTTAACTCCTTCTCTTTTGATTATTGTTGAAGATTGAAAATTGATAGTGAAAAGATAAAGTGTTCTTTATTGCACCAAGTGAAATGAGGTGCTCTACATCCCAGTATGGGAGAGATCCTCTAACATGATATAACGTTATAACATTAGTAACAAAATAATTAAAAACAATCATGTCGGTTCATAAAATAAAAAATTATGGAAAATATTTTTAAAAAAAATCCATGTTGGTTCATAAAATAAAATATTATGAAAAGTAATTAAAAAAGAGATGTTCATTTATAAAATAAAAAATTAAAACTTAAACTGTGATCTATCAATCAAGAAAGATCAAATTTCTTGAGTTTAAATTTAAAAAAAAAGAAATACATTTCAAGAAATTGGATCCCTCTCGGTGCTTGATAGATACACGTTTAAGATGGATCTATGTTGTTATATATCATTTATAACCACTTTCTTCTATGATTCTTTTTGTTAGTTTCATTTTTATGCTTCTATATATGGTATTTTATTCAAATATGCACATTCCTGATTTATCATTAGAACAATTGCTAAAGACCTACTTTAATCATCATGTTTTTCAAAGATCTATTTCACACCTATGGACCACTAGTTGATCCCAGACTCATTATCAGAACTTGTCTCTTAAGCACTTTTAAAAGGTAGCCCAAGAGTAAGTGATATTTTCTACTTGTGGGGAACACTACTAATCTTTTATGTTGAATATTGATTGAGAGGTCAAGGAACAACTTTAGGTTATTCTCTTTTGACATGATCTATAATCCAGGCTATTATCAATAAAGTTACTCATAAAAATCGATCTAAAATTTGACTTATGTGTTTAGCAGGCTTAACACACTCTAGTGCCAACCGGCTTCCTCATACTAAAATAATTATATGAAGTGAACTTGCCGAGGTGCTGAACAGGCTCGCTGGAAGCGGGTCCATGCTAAGTAAAATATTAAACAAGGAAGCTCGGTAAATGCAAGTAAACCCGTCGGGGTACTGAACAAGCTAACTGGTAGCGGGGCTATGCTTGCATGGTACCAAAATAAACCTGTCGGGGTACTGAACAGACCTGCTGGCAGTGGGGAAATATCAGGTAAAAGAGATATGGTTAATGCATTACAATGCACATGGCTCATCATCTAAAAAAAACCTGAGTACACAAATACATGTTTAGGCCAATTATTTATACTGTCATTAGAGAATGGCTGTAAGTTGGACTTGGACCCTGTCATCTAATTCAAACAATACCTATGATATGGTTATCCTAGAAGTGGGACCCATAACTATAGAAATCTAACGAACTCCAAGGTGAACTTTATCTATATTCTTTGGATGACAAGAGATCTTTCAAACTGAGTCGAGGATGACTAGTTTTCCTATGGTAGCGTTCACATCGACTGCACTATCATTATTCATATGGTCTTCCTAAGCACTGTTATTTTTTTTTTGATGAATGTGCATATATGAATCATCTCCATTATTAATTAGTATTTCTTTTTCTTATAAAAATAACAACATTTTAGAGTTATTGGTTAAACTATCAATTGAAAATATTTGAATACCAATCAGTTTTAATTGATGGCTTGAGGACACGCCATATTTTTGGTTCGGGGGAGGATCACAATTGTTTTTAGTTTCTGATTATTTAAGAAAAAGAAAAAGTTCATTTATCTCTGATAAAATGATATGTGTTTCAGGAATAGTACAAGTACCAGAAGATTGTTCTGATCTGTGATAAATAAAGAAAGAATGCGACTGAAGTTTCATAAAAGCAAGTTTACATCGTCCTTTTGTGTGCTAGCAGCCCTAGAAAAATTCTCTGCATAATTAGCAACAGTCAGATCCAGCAAAACACATTTTGTACAGAAGGTCTGTATGAAGGATCAAATGAAGGGTCGAATGACGATCTGAATGAAGTGACGAATGAGGCGAATGAATGATGATCTGAATGAAGTGTCGAATGATGATTCGAATGAAATCATAGCTTATAACAACATGATTGAGTGTGCTAAGGTATCTAATTTTTGAATTCTTCTCGTAAATCTAATTGACTAACCATAGCAGGGATTAATCAAATGTCATCTCTTCACACGATCTCATTCCTTTACTCATCTCGACTTCATCAAATGAATCGGTTAATCATGCATTATTGTGATTTTTAGAATCATTATATGGCTATCATATGTTTTTAACCTTTCATTTAAGTTACATGCAAAATTATCATGCGATCTGTCATTGTATTAATCAAAAGTCATCATGTTTTTTTATGTCACCTATGCTTATAATCTCATGATGAAAATTACATTCAACCTATCCAAAGTTTACTTTGGACATGGTTGAATATGTCATAACCATACAAACTCACCAATGCATGCATCTTTATGGTGGCACGCGATTCAAGATTCTGAATGATAGCATGATCGTTCAAACGTGCTAAAAATCTTCCTCACAGTCGCTCAAACGTTCAAATGAACCTCGATTTAAGCTAATGTCTGCGTGAATTTTACCTTCATTTCGCTCGTTCTCGTCCTCTCTGAGTCCATCCAGTCGCATTTCTTACATTTCTTTCATTCCTTGCAACCCCGATCCGCTATGATCCTAGAAGCTACCAGGATTTGCTCCGTATCCCTGAATTCAAAGCTTGCCATGAGATTTTCCTTCGAGCAGGTTGGGGTTCGTTCCTCCATCTTATCCAGGGCCACGATGATGAAATATCGCTGCTATTTTCCAAAGGATTCGACGGCAAAATGACTAAGGTTGGTCATCTTAACTTTCCTGTGTCTGAGGAGTTTATTGCGTTGGCTACGAAGCTTCCACTAGAGGGTGTCCGTTGGCACAAACATCTCTTTCTCCCGTGGACGGCTCATGAATTTTCTCTCAGGTCCGACTATCAACATGTTGTAGGCACAAAATATGGTCCCATTGGGAGTGGATTAAGCCAGAATATCTTGAGCCCTTGACTGTCATCATCCAGTTGATCACATGTGAGGGTAAGTTCACCATTTTCAAAGCCTGCCACCTCAGAGTATTAGCTCATTTTGTTAATGGACAAGCCCTAAATTTTCCATTTTACCTTCTGAAGAGCCTTGAGAAAATGTCGAGTCAGGTGAGGAAAAATGTAGTTAACCCCACTGGTATTTTATATCACCACTCTCTCATTAAAATCCTGATCGTTCACCAGTTGAAGGAAAAGGGGAAAACATGGGAAATCTTTGTGTTTGAAGTACTGAACCCCCATTTGGTTAAGAAGCCCCTTGTTAAAACCCCTGCCTCTCGAAAGCGTCACCGATTTCAAACTCGTGCTAATGAGCCTGCTCAAACCTCTGCCCAAGAAAAAAGGGATACTGAGTCTGTGCAGTTTAATGAGGGTGCCTCGGGAGAAATGCACCTTGTCCATTCGTTCTCCTCTCTTGAGCATGTCCATGAGGACACGACCAAGAAACCTCCATTATTTTCACTAGTACCCACTAAATCTAGGAGGGAAAATCATGATTAGTCTGTCGACCAGACCATCATCCAGTCTGTCGTTCAGCCCGACATTCAGTCAGTGCATTCAAACAACCCTGACGACCAAGCAAACGACCCTGTCCCGGAATCACCCCTTCTTGCATTAGCCAATATCTCTGCTCGCTTGCTTGAAGCCCCTGCTTTTGAACCTGCTCTTGCACACATTGAAGACAAGGCTCCTGAAGGACACACTACCTCTACTGATCCCGAAAGATGTTTAAAGGGATTGAATCCTCATAAAGGTCCCGAGTATTTTACAGAACCATCTATCCCAATCCATTAGACCATCGATAGATTGACCCAAGACGTAGCACAATTAAAATCCAGAATGAGAAATATGTTGAAATGATTTTTGATCTGTGTCAAGAGAACAAGGAACTACATTTACAGGTGAAGAGTGTCGAAGACTTGAACAGAGCCATAACATCTTCTCATGACTCTCTCCGGATGAGGCACGACACCTTGAGAGATCAAGCCAGAAATTTTAAGCCTAAATCTAATTCCTATTCTAAGTCGAAGGCAACTGCTACCACAACTCAGCCTTATTCCTAACTTCTTCTCTTCCTTGCTCAGTCGGACCATATATCCGGTTTGGGGGAGTGTTGATGCCCAATTTTGTCATCATTTTTGGTCATTAAACGTGCTCTATTGGCACTACTTTTGTCATTTTTGGCGTATTAATTCATACTTCTTTCCATTCAGACAACCAATCAAACCCAGGTATGAACTTATTTGAATATCACATGAACCTTGATTAATTATCATTATTTTATGGTTTATTAACATTAATCTAGAATTTCTCGACTTGTTTGGAAAATAGATTTAGTTCTGTAGGCTATAGTCTTCAAACAGACTCTCATTTAGATGCGTGTTCACATCCAAGATGCCCAGCCTCATTCCGACAATCGTTCAGCGCTTCGTTCACACCTGCGGATTCATTGGTTGGAATATTCCAGGGCACTTAAGGAAAAAACCGTGACATGGATTTTGTTGGCAACGTGTCCCACATGGTTCGTGAGCCCTCATTCTAGAAGATCCTTGCTTCTGTTCACCCATCCTGACAACACATCAGCTTCCCACGTCAAAGAGAATTAACGCACCTGTTGCTCACGTGAAGAGAACCAACACGTGCGGATTGTGGGAGACGGCTTGTGTGTTGTACTGAGCCGTTCCTGTGGCTATTAAGACCCTCTATTTTTAGAGAGGTCGACCACTAAAAGGGTCGACCTTCTCTCGCATTGTAAAATTATATAAAGACGTCTCAAGTTGAGAAACAAAGCCAACAGTCAGTAGAGAGAATAGACACTGAGCTAAAGTACGTTGTGTAACTTTTTCAGTTAATAGAAGTTTCTGATTTTTAGCTGTTGATGAATAAATCTATGTTTTGTTGGTGATTGATCTGAGTTAGCTTCAATCCTTGATTGCTGAGAAGGGTCCCTCAAAAACCAGAGGTTTTTCATTGTGTATATTTTGTTATTTCTTTTCTACAAATAGGTAGTTTTCATTTTTAGTATTTAACTTTGTTTTCTTGTAGATGCTGTTTTATTTCCTGTAATTTATTTCTTGCTGCTAATATAACTTACATTCCTAGAATTTAAAGTGACCGGTTGCGAATAGCCTCTTTTAGTTTGCTTTCAACTTTTCCATTACAATTAGATAGAGTTTAATTAGTTTTGTACTTCAAGTTCAGTTTGTAGTTAGATTTAGTTTTGTTAATTCTTTTGTAGCTGTAGATTAGCTTCATTTACCTTTCAACTCTGTTTTTATTATGCAATAGAAATGGTTTTTCTTTCCTTAGATATAGATTAGTGTAGTTTCTTCTCATTATTTCAACTTTAATAGTTTATTTACTGATTTATTTGCATTGTAGGTTCATATGCATAAACCAGCTGGCGTTAAGATCATTTAGTCTGCTTGTTTTCATAGTTTATATCGTTTTCTGTCATTCGGACTATCTTTCATACTCTCATACGGACTTTAATATTTTCTGTCTTTTTTTTTATGCTTGTTAGAGTTTAATTTCTTAGGTTTTCGAATTTTATTATCTCTTGTAGTTAATCAGTAGTTGTATTTGTAGTTAGAACCTTGATTTGAAGAGCATAATGTTTTGCTTAAGCTTCCTATTCCTTTTTAGTTATTCCTTATCTTCTAGCTTGTCTTAGTTTCTAGTTGTACTTTGATCCACAATTAATACTTTGATCTTTGTTTTCTTTACTTGTTACTACTCTAGAACTTGCCAATTTATTCTTAGTTTAGTTTACTTCATTCTTATTAATATCGACATTGGATTAAACTTGGTAATTTCATTTTCAAAAGTACATTAGTTTTCATGGTTTGATCATAAATTTAGTTCAAGCATAGGACCTGCTTTTCTCATTCACATAGTTAATGAAGATGTTCATGGATAGGATTTGATTCAGAAATAGCATATCTTTATTAAGTTTTCTACTCATTTCTGGATCGAATTTACTTCCAAGTCATTTGCATATGCTTCAATTTCCTTAAATTTGTATTGATAATTATAATTCATGCTTTAACTTTGTAGGATAGCATAGATAGTTGTATGCCTTTGATTTCAAAATAGTCATTAGAAATACATGATTTTGTTTTCTTGTCAATAGATTGATTATTAATAGAATCTCATATCGAATCAGTTTTAAATAGCATAACTAGAGTTTTTCAAATGACATTTCCTTATGGATAAAGAATAGTTTACAATGTTTAAGATTAATTGCAATTGGTCACTTTTTAGTTTGCATCTCTTTGTATAATTTAAACTAGATTTAATTCCACTCTGTTTCCTTGTCACATTTGAAAGTCATTTTGATACATTTTCTCCAATTCCTATTACATTTGACACATTTCCTTAGAATCCTCAAGGAGAATGGAATTAGGTAGCTTAGATAGTTTTCAGTGTTTGTTAAATGCATGAATAAGTTAACTTTTGAATTTCTTAGGATTATTAAATAGTGTGTAACCTTGCTTCAAGATAGTACAAGTTTCTTGTCTTCATAATTAATGGCACACTCATGAGTTATTTCATAGATAGGCTTCTGAACTTTGTTCATAGTTATTTCATGATAGCTAGTCTTTCTAATTCCTAGATTACAGTCTGAATAATTGATCAGTAGTTTCCATTTTCACAGAAGTAGTTTTTTATCAAGTCTTGTTTCTTAGAGTAGTATTGTTTTTATCTTTTCAATTATTGTTCATGGAGTAGAGTAATATAGATCGATACTATTCTAATCTATTTGTTTGGTTAAGTCTAATCAGTTTTGTAGTTGTATTTTTGAAGTTTGACTCGGTTTTTCATTTTGAAAGATCTTTCGATCTTTTCATTATTAAACATTTCTAAGGTCTGTCAAGTCGAAGTCTTAGGTACCATTCTACTCCACATATACTTTGCCACAACTCTAAGATTACCAACCCCGGTCGATAATTAAATATTTGGTGATTCATTAAGACAGTAAAAACACCCAACAACATTTTCTTAGTTTCAGTGTTAATATGATAATGTTCTCCCAATAATGCAATCAATGTTGGTATTCCCAATAAAAGTACTCAAACAAAGGTTTTGGTGCACGAGTGACACTAGTGGATGAGATTGTAATATCTTGTCATATTTCCTACTAAGTTGTACTTAGTTGGATTTCAAGTGAGCTAGAAAAGTTTGAACACGGATACTTTTTCATGATCATAGTTCATAAGTCCTTCAAGCCTTCTAGGCCCTTATATTTTTTCCACATGTTCATACCCCCTTAGGGGAATTGTAATAAAATGTACTAGCATGGTGAATTTTTGTATAAAACTTAGCCTTCCTAGGACTTAGACATCAATCTGGGTATTCCAAGGTGTTTTTTCCCTTGTTAATTATGCACTGCTGAACAAGTTGTGTATAAGTTTCGAATTTTTCACCCGCTCCTTCAAAGCTGGAATGACAGTCTTGGTGGTTAGGCCTTTTAAGGTTAATAAATTTCATGTGTCAATGTATATGACCATGCTATGCATTAATATTGAGTCATATGGACATGTGCTAGGTCCCCATAAGCTTTTTTTATGTTTCACAATTTGTTTTCGTAAACTTAGGCTATTTTTTAATAGTTTAATTGGAAAAATAAAAAAAATGTAATAAAAGTGTGGTTAGGAGGTGAAATTCACCATGGGAGTGATCGTTTTCTAACCTAGAGCACCCATAAAACCCCTAAACCCGCTTTTCCTAATTGTTTAAGTGCCTATTTATCACTTAGGTGGATTTTCTCTCAAAAAGTTAAAAAAAAAAGAATAAAAAATAGAAAAATAATAAATAATGAGAGAAAGTCAAGTTCTTAATTTGATGGAATATTGTCTCAATCGGGATCTAAGTTAACGGAGGATTATATTGGAGATTATTGAGGATCAAATCAATCAAGATCGGTGAAGATTGGCATCAAATAAAGAGAGGGCGAGTTTGCTCCTAAATAAATGGGTGCATATCTTTAAGGTGGGTGACTTATGTGATGTGGCAGCTTTGGAATGGAGGGTGAAAATTCCCATGTGAGGGTGCATCTCTATATGGAGATGCACCCATCTCTCTAGGACTTAGACATCAATATGGGTATTCCAAGTTGTTTTTTCCCTTGTTAATTATGCACTGCTGAACAAGTTGTGTATAAGTTTCGCGTTTTTCACCCGCTCCTTCAAAGCTGGAATGACGATCTTGGTGGTTAGGCCTTTTAAGGTTATTAAATTTTGTGTGTCAATGTATATGACCATTCTAGGCATTTGAGTCATATGGACATGTGCTAGGTCCCCATAAGTTTTTTTTTATGTTTCACAATTTGTTTTCGTAAACTTAGGCTATTTTTTAATAGTTTAATTGGAAAAATAAAAAATGTAATAAAAGTGTGGTTAGGAGGTGAAATTCACCATGTGAGTGCTCGTTTTCTAACCCGGAGCACCCATAAAACCCCTAAACCCACTTTTCCTAATTGTTTAAGTGCCTATTTATCACTTAGGTGGATTTTCTCTCAAAAAGTTATAAAAAAAGAATAAAAAATAGAAAATAATAAATAATGAGAGAAAGTCAAGTTCTTAATTTGATGGAATATTGTCTCAATCAGGATCTAAGTTAACTGAGGATTATATTGGAGATGATTGAGGATCAAATCAATCAATATCGGTGAAGATTAGTGTCAAATAAAGAGAGGGTGAGTTTGCCCCTAAAGAAATGGGTGCATATCTTTAAGGTGGGTGACTTATGCGATGTGGCAGCTTTGGAATGGAGGGTGAAAACTCCCATGTGAGGGTGCATCTCTCTATGGAGAAGTGGTGCTACCTCATATCAATCAACTACACTCCAATCCCTTGGATCTCTCAAGCACTCACCCTCATCTCCCTCTCATGGATGCGCCCTCCCTCTTCCTTTTCTCTATAAAAGCAAGGTCATTCCACTCATTTGACATGAAGCGTGGAACCTTTTCTCCTATTGCAACTCCTTTTTTTAATACTTTTTTAATGAAATAATGCTTTGGAGGTCTCAAGTGGTGTCTTCTTTCAAGCTGGATGAGCATTGTTTCATGTGCTTACTGCGGTAACTGTAGGATTTGTTTTGCATTTGCTGCTTTCTTGTCAATCCTTAGCCTAATCAAATATTAGGATTAAATGATAGGAATGAGTAGCATTGTATCATTACTCATTTAAAATATCTATGTTAAATATTTAGGATTTTGCATGTTTATTTGTTTATGGGTATGCTCTCATTGTCTTCAATTTAGATTTTTACTAAAAGATTTGACGAGTTTTTGTGCAAGTGTGAAAGTATCCACAGGTGCCTCATTGGATTTTATAAGAGATCTTGCTTGCTTCTCTTGTTCTCCAAATATTTATGAGAAACACAATCCTTCTTGAAGCCACCAAAGCAATTCCATTGCCATTTCTCAAAGGGGCACTTCTTTTCACCTTCTTCTCTTAAAAATTTCAAACAATCTTTCTGGCTACTTGTTTACTTCTTCTTGTTTGTTAGATCTACTTTTTCTAAGAAGCTAATATCATTCTAGATCTGATTCATAAGATTAATTTACTTAGATCTAAAGTTTATAAAGTTTCATCATTCAAAAAACTAGATCTAGCTTAGAAACTATTTTCCTTTTTTGCAAGTTCCTTCAAAGTAAATTTTTAGCTTGCTATTTAAGTAGTTTCTTGTGAGTTAAAGGGTTTAAATCTAGCATCTAAGTGCTTTACTGGATTCCTTTTTAAAGGTTTTCCAAGACCCTAAGAGGGTTGGTCTCAAGCCAACTTATCTTAGTTCTTTGTTTTTTTAAAGCTAGTTTTTTAACTTACAATTTTTTAGCGTTTTTCTAACTTGTCCAAATCACTTTTAAAGTGATTTTGGGCACTTTTTCTACTAAAACTCTTTGCTGGTTTTTGTATTGTGGAAACAGATAAAGAGGCTTTGGGGCACCAATTTTGGCAAGATCAAGCAAACCAAGACCTTCTTGAACACTTTTTTTACTTCCTAGATTCTTCCAGAAGCTTTTGTAACCTCTTTTCTCCAATATCTATAAGGAGAAAGAGGATTTTTTCCTTTTAGTTTTCATTGTAAACTCACAATAAAATGTTTTGAGTGGGATCAAAAGAACCCACTCCCCATCCCCCTTGGGGGAATTTGAGTCAGTGTGATTTTTCATGCAATTTTACTTCTTTAGTTTTCTTTCTTTAAAATTAACTTAGTTTAACTAAAATTTATCCTTTGTTAGTTATGTTTCAACGGCAGACCACAAAGTCACTCGGGACATAGGAACATTGTAATTCTTTTGTGCAGACCGTATACTTTGATTATTGTAATTTGTTCAGTTATGTTTTGCAAAGTAAACAGATACTAACCCACTACTTTTGTAGTGTAGTAATTAGATAACCATTTCCAGCTTAAGTCTTTTATTTTGGTTAAAATGAACTGCCTTGCTTTCCCGAATTAAGATTCACGGAAAAGGGTTAGCCCGAGTACTGGACCAAAAAAGAGACTCTTGGGGTATTAATCTAAGCAAGAAAACATTTCTAAAATTCTTAACATTTACCAAGATTTTGTCCCCATATGCTCTGGATCTCTGCGGCTTTGATTGACGAGTTGATCAAACCAGCTAAGTGACTAGTAGTTAGTTTTTCACATTTTCAAATAAACTCCCAAGACGAAAATCCAACATCTCTTTTTTGCTTCGTGTGAGAAAATTTCACAGAGAAAGCGGGAACAACTAGAAAGTGACCGCGGGGCCCCGTCAGGCTACACCCTCGATTGGTGTAGTGTTGGACATACCCTCGTAACTCCACCTAGCCCACATTTTCTCGTGTGGAGCCACACTTAGCGAGTCTGGACATATTCCTTGTACCTTCGTGGTATATCGGGAACCCCCCTCCCTATTAATCAACTCATCTCTCAATAAATCATAATTGACCAAGAGCAATTCGCAATACATTTTCGGCACTACAACAACACTCCAATTCTGACTCCATTTTCGGCACTGGTCCTTTTGTTTTTTATCATACAATCATTTGCTTCAATATATCATGTTTTGAATAGTAATATGATTTATATGTTGTTTATGATGTTCTGTTAAATTCACTATTGTTATCTCTTGTTCCAGTTTTTCATTTCATAAACTCCTAGAAAATGTATTCATTTACAAATCACTAAACAACTTCAACCAACCTTAGTAACTTTTAGGGACTACCCCTTGGCTTTGTTAGGAGTTTGCATAAACAGAGGAGTCAAGAATCAAGTGACAATACTTGAATTGAGGCTTACCCCCAAGAACACACCAAGCAGCTTGAAGATTTCTATTGCGTTAACCCCAAGTGTGTGAAAGGCAACAACATGGCAATATAATATCTTATAAAAATAAAAATAAAATTATAATAATAATACTCAAATATCATTGTTAATTTTCTTTATTGTGTATAATTAATGATTTTTTATAAATTAAATAACAATGATAATAAATAACTTCATTGAATTTTTATAAATCAAATAATAATAATAAATAAATTCATTAAAAATGTGGAGATAAAAATTAACCTTCAAAATTTATGTGTAAAGATAATATTGATCAATATTTAAAAAGTTAGTTCACTATACTTGAATGAAGATCCATCAAATATCATGCTACGGGCATTTGGATTGCACAGAAATCCCTCCTTTTTTACAAGGAAAAGGGTACAATCTTTGAGATGTTTGCTCAAGTTTCATCACTTTTTATGTATTTTAAGGGACATTCAAGACCCTATGTAACATCCCTCCAATTTGACTCCTATTGTTATTATTTTGTAAATGTAAAAAAATAATTTTGTAAACAGCCCTGGCGAGGAGCTCAAGGCCAAAGCCCCACGAGTGGACTTTGAAAGCTTTATTATTTTCTTTCCTAGGTCATAAATGTTATTATACACTTAGGAAACTTAAGGTTGTGTCGCAACTAAATCCTTTAGGGTAGAGAGAGAAGTCGTCATGACTACAAGGACGATGCTAGATGATTTAACCGTTAAGCCTAAAAATATACATATGAATGATTAGAGTTAATAACAAGGAAAGATAGTTAAATTGCTTGATAAACTTGACTCTTAATGTACCATCATCGTAGTGAAGGAGATGGTCACTCATCACCACCTTCAAAACAAAAATATTTTATCCTAAATAATGAATATGGTGATAAGTATAAGTCATTGATTTTGTATCAATTATGTTATTGGTAGTATATATATATATATGAATAAAGGATGAGGTTAGATTTAAAAGTTAAAAAGGGAGTTACCCTTTTTCTAAGAGAATAACATTGTATTATTAAGATAAAAACATTATAGGATAAATATATTTTAGTGATATCTTAAACTAATATGATAACCAAAATAAATGTTAGGGGTACCGAAGACTCACCCTAGTAGCATCTAAACTAATGGTTAGGTTATAGTCACCTTTGAAAATTAGGTGAAGAAGGTAAGGGTTTTTGTTTCTTTGTCAGATAATTGCTTGAACAAATATTTTATCAAAATACTTCTATTTTCATATTTGGTAATTATGTACTTGATCAAAAATAAAAGGGCTAACCGATAACGCCTTAGAGAAAGAAGTAAAACTATTATCGCTATCTAAAACAATAAAGTATTGTTTTGGAACCATAAATACAAATATACTTGATGTAAAATATAGTTTACATATATATATATATGAATTCATACATAATTATCTGGAGGAAGACTTAGATCATATACACTTATGAACTTCTTTAAACTAATTAAGATCCTTGCAAGAACAAAAATCTTCTACGACTTATCATATATAAACCTATGTTTCTTTAAGTAAACGTATGTATATAAATAAATATATAAGGTAACTATCTATATATATATATGATGATAATGATCTAAAAGAGTCCACTTATGCTATTTCATTTTATATATATATAAAACTTACTATATGTGTTTAAGAATGGTTAAAATAGTATCAAAACAAAGATAAATAAAATAAAATACGGTTTGTAAAAGCTTTAAAAATTTATCCGTGCGAAAACAATGAAGTGTTTCGACTAATTGAGGTATTAATGGTGTTCGTTAGGTAAAAATCCAATTCCAAAGCCAAGCAAGGAGTGGAGTGACTCACGTGGCCGAGAGGCTACGAGAGGAGTTGGAAACTGCCACTTACCGTGACTAAGGAATACACCGAGAGATTTGAGGAGTATGTCTCCATGTTGGAACACTCCTAGCTCTACCTTTTCCGACTGTTTCGCTACGTGGGACACATGGTCACCTTACCGTTGCCACCTACCTTGAAGATCTCAAAAGTCCGCCATCTTCCAGCTCAGAGAGGGGATCCCACTCTTTTTTAAAGTGTGTAGAGCAGTGGACGGAGGGAATTCCTTTCTCTGCCAAGTGATTGATCTCGGGGAAGAGGAAGGCTTATCTCTGACTTTGCTAAAAGCCTTAAGTAGAGACGAGTTAGGGTTTGAGGAAAGTACTTGTTAGAAATAATGTAGCCTATCGTTGGTGGTTTCCATATGTAGTTTGTTTGTTTGAACAACTCCTGAGCTGTAGGATCTGATTCATATTTATTGGATCTAGCTTAGCTTAGCTTAGCATTTTCTTATATATGTAACTTTCATTTCTTAATACAATTGAGTTGAGTGTTTCTCCTTATGTCTATGTGCGAGCCTTTGTGCTCTACTAGTATTCTCCTTGGTTTCTTTAATTTAGTATCAAAGCCAAGTTGAGAAAGTTGTGGGCTGTGTGAGTGTGTAGCCGCCATAGTGTTGGGCATGCATGTGAAAGGAGAACAAGCTGCCCCATGCCTGATCATTGCTAGGAGTTAAATTTTGTTTTCCTCACTTGAAGAAATCGCTGAAGTAGAGATTGTTGCACGTGATGAGATGAGATCGTTGATCACAGTCACGGGAGCTTCACTAGAAGGCAATACAATATCACGTTCATTCATATTGCGGTATTAAATATTCATGAAAACCTAAAAATTATATTGCTTATATATTAAGGGGCAAAAGGTTTTTTTTATTTAATGTAACAATACAAAAATACTTTGGGGTCTTTTTTATATGGGAGGGCTAACAAATATCCTCCAAATGGAGATGGAGTGATCACGGCCGGATGAGAAATCGGGTTGAGGCAAGGCTCAGGCTTACCAGTACGCAGGGAAATCGCGTCTTGAGACATGCTTGAGGCCAGGGGTTTCATGGTGAAGTGGGTTTCTAGTCCATCATAGTCGAGACACAGTGGTCATTGACAATGAATTGTTACCAATAACACTCAGCCAGTTGTTACCAATAGCTTTGGGAGGCTCTAAGCCTCCAGGGCCTGTTATAGGCCCTCGATAGACCTTGGGGGCTTGAATACCCAACCACTCGTGCCTATTACAGGCCTTGGGAGGTTTATCGGCCTCCTAGAGCTTGTTACAGGCCCTGGGGGCTTAGATACCTAGCCCACAACAGGCTTAGCCAGCGATTGGGGAACTGCAACATGCAATCTAAATGTTGTACTATGTGCATTGGCTCTAGTGACATACAAGAAGTGATCTCCTATCTCTTCATTAGACCATTACATGTTGCAAATCATAATGATATGTGGTTGAGTAATTGCGTTGTGGGTGAAGTAATGTGCATCCACAATATACATCGAAAGAAGCAAGGTGCATTGTAGAATGCATGTGGCGTCATAAGAGGGGGTATCATATCAATATACTAGGTAGAAATATAAAGGGGTATAAAAAATGTTAATGACAAAATTTATACATACAATATCTAGTGAAAATAGGGTTTTTTTTAAATTGGGAAGGCATATTGGAAGGGGGTTTAAAAAAAGATTTTGGAAGGTATTTTCCAATATTTAGTGAAATTAGGGGTATTGTTTCATATGCCATGAACGAACGTGCTATGATAGCGGTTTATTAAGTGAAGCCCCCGTGATCACAATAAAAAAATTTTTTTACAGAGCTGAGGTGAAATCGGGCTGAGAGATCATGTGCAAATTTATTTTGTTAGCATACAAAATACACAAAAATCAAGATAATATGTTAGAAAGGTGAAACGTTATGCTGGCTTGTTTTCTTTTGTCAACTTGCAAAGTCTGAATGCTGCCAAGAAATCGCTGCCATCCTGGAGGTCATCACGCGGGCCATGGTTGAAAAGTTTTTTTTTTGTCTCTTTATTCTCTGCCACCAATCATGATATCATCACGCTGGCTCACGCTGGTTGTGATAGTGCCTGTTCACTTTCTTGTTGGAGGTCATCACGCGGCCATACCTATTCAATTTTTTTTCTCCCTCGCTATTTTGATCGTCGCAACATCTGAGGGAGGACAGTGCGACGATCGGGTATTACGTCGCATGACCGCAGTTTGAACAGTGCGACGACGTCGTTGAGCTGCATTCAGGATAAGTGCAACGATCGGGGGTCCCTTGTAGCATTTTAACTAGCACAGCAGCTGCAGAAGCTAAGAGCGCTGACCATTTGTGGTATTTTTTTTTCTTTCTTGGTTGAAATTGATTGCCCGTCAATTATTTGAATATGGCAGAAATGTCCCTTGCCGATTTATATGTCACTGAATCATCAAAATTGAATGGAGAGAATTATGTAAACCAAAAATTCAAATTAATCACTGTACTTGAAGGCCTCAACTTGTGGTCGATTGTGAAAGGAGATGAACAGAAGCCATCAGATCCGTTGTCTCTCTCAGATTGGAACTCGAGGGAAGTTCAAGCAAAGATAATAATTTGCAGGGCTGTAAAAGACAATATTATTCCTCATATCAGAAATTGCAAGACGTCTAAAGACACATGGGACAAACTCAAAGGTTTGTATCAAATGTCAGATTCAAATAGAATTTTGTTTTTGAAGACTAAATTGTTGTCTATTAAGATGGAGGTGAATGAACCTATGAATAAATATCTCTCTCGCATCAAAGATTTTCGAGATAATCTGGGTGACATAGGTGAAGAAGTATCCAGCACTGATCTGGTAACTATTACTTTAAAAGGCTTATTGCCAGATTATAAAGTGTTCATCTCATCACTTGCAGCAAGACAGGCCCCTCCTACCTTTACAGAGCTCGGTGGAATCCTACTACAAGAAGAAGAGAGAATGAAGATTTATGAGCCGGAATCTCAGACTGCAGATCAGGCATTGATGGCAAGAGGCAGATACTCACACAGAGGAAGTCAATGGAACAGACACAGAGGCAAGTTTCATACAAGACATAGAGGTATGTCACACAGTGACTCTAATGCAAATAAAGATGTTGTATGTCATTATTGTGGCAAATCAGATCACATATCTAGAGATTGTTTTAAGAAGATGAATAATGAGCCCAATAACAGATATAGAAAACATAATGGAAACTATTTTAGAAAAGACACCCCTGATGTTAATGGATTCAAGAATCTTAGATTGTTTATATTTGAACATGCTTTGTCTGCTGAGACGGATGATGAAAATGGATGGTTTATAGATTTGAGTGTGTCTTCCCATATGTCTTGTAATAAAGACGGGTATGATGAGTATCATGAAAAATCTGATGGCACACACATTTATTTGGGTGATAACAGGTCTCATAAAGTCCTAGGTTACGGAGTGATAAGTGTTAATCTACCTGATGGACAGTTTAAACAGATACATGATGTGATGTATGTTCCAAGCATCAAAAAGAACTTAATATCTGTTTCTGCTATCACTGATAATGATGTGAAAGTTGAATTTGATAAATATAAGTGCCATGTCAAAGATGTCCAAGATCATTATAGGGTTATAGTGCCATGATCCAGACTTGGTGGATTGTACAAGCTGGATGCAGTAAAGGGCAGTCATCAAGCACTAGCAGCATCAACAATTTCAGATGTCAAATTGTGGCATCAAAGGTATGGACACCTCAATCACAATGATCTCATGTTATTACAGAAAAAGTCTATGGTTGAGGGTCTTCCTATCATAAAAAATGATCATATTGAATGTGCTGCATGTGAACTAGGAAAACAACACATAAATGAATTTCCAACCCATGAAGAAAAGAGACAGACGGAACTTCTTGAACTAATACACACTGATGTATGTGGACCTATGCAGACCAGATCACTTGGTGGTGCTTGGTATTTTCTCATATTTGTGGATGACAGATCTAGGTTCACCTGGGTATATTTCATAAGAAACAAAGGTAATGTCTTTGAATACTTCAAAGAATTCAGGACCAAAGTTGAAAAGCAGACAGGTAAATACATCAAAATCCTCAGATCGGATCAAGGTGGTGAGTACACTTCTAGAGCTTTTAAAAGATACTGTACAGACAATGGAATTCAACAGCAATTTACAGTGCGGCATACACCTCAGCAAAATGGAGTCGTTGAGAGGAAGAACAGAACGCTGGTGGAATGTGCATGCAGCATGCTTCAAGGTAAAAACATTTCTAATGGATTTTGGGTTGAAGCAATTAACATTGCTGTGTATTTGAAGAATAGGAGTCCAACAAAGAAGTTAGAACTTCAAACCCCCTTTGAAGTCTTTTATGGCTATAAACCAGAAATTAGTCATTTAAGAATATTTGGTTCTAGGGCTTTTGCACACATACCTAAAGATGACAGAAGGAAATTGGATGCAAAATCTATTGAATGTGTCTTTGTTGGCTACTATGATGATCATAAAGCATACAAACTGTTTCACCCTAGTTCACACAAATTAATTGCTAGCAGAGATGTTATATTTCATGAGAATACAGATATGTGTAACAAGATGAATAATGTTGATGAAGAACTGGTTCCAGATGAGCATGGAAAAATAGATAAAATTCTTCTAATAGTGCAGGAACAGCAACAGGTGCAACAACATCAACAGGTTCAGGAACAGGAATCAAGCATGAGTGATACTATCTCAGATGATGAAACAACAGAAGACAGAAGAATCATGGATGGAACTCCAACATGTACTGTAATACCTAGAAGGTCAATTCGACAAACTCATCCTCCAATAAGTTTAGAGATTATGAATTTATGACTAATGTAATGAATGTCATAGAGCCATTAAACTATGAACAAGCCAAAGATAAGGAAGAATCGGTGACTGCAATGCATGAGGAATATAAGTCTATTATGAGAAACAAAACTTGGGAATTAGTAGAATTACCCAAAGATAAAGTACCCATTGGATTTAAATGGCTATTCAAATCTAAGATTAAAGCAGATGGTAGTATTGACAAGTTTAAAGCAAGATTAGTTGCAAAGGGTTATTCTCAGCAAGAGGGGATTGACTTTGAAGAGACATATGCACCGGTATCTAAGTTAAACACTATCAGATTACTAGTTGCATTAGCTACTAAACATAACTGGAGAATACACCAGTTAGATGTCAAATCTGCTTTTCTAAATGGTGATTTAAAAGAGAAAGTAGATTTGGTGCAGCCTGAAGGTTTTGTGCAGAAAGGACAGGAGCAGCTTGTGTGCAGGTTAAAGAAAGCTATATATGGACTGAAACAGGCTCCTAGATCGTGGTATTTCAAGATTGACACTTTCTTTAAACAACAAGGATTTCTTAAAAGTAAAAATGACTCAAGCCTATATATTAACAAAGATGAAGAGGGAAATGTTTGCTTGATATCATTATATGTGGATGATATCATCATTACAGGTGGAGCATATAAGTTAATTGCAAATATTAAAAGTAATTTGTCTCATGAATTTGAAATGAAAGACCTTGGTGACTTGAATTATTGTTTAGGCATTGCTTTTTGGAGAGAATCTGGTAAAACATTCATCACTCAAAGCAAGTATGCAAGGGAAATCCTTGACAAATTTCAAATGAGTGAATGCAAATATGTATCAACTCCTTTGGATTAGAATGTCAAACTGTATAATGATGATGGATCTAAATAAGCTAATGGCACTTTGTATCGTCAATTAGTGGGTAGTCTAAACTATCTCACTACTACAAGGCCAGACATATCATATTCTGTTAGCATCCTTAGTCAGTTCTTGGCTAAGCCATGCGAAACACATTGGAAAGCTGCAAAGCAGGTTCTAAGATATTTAAAAGGAACTGTTAATTATGGTCTCTTATATACTGATGTATCTGATGTTTAGTTGGCGGGTTACTCTGATTCTGACTAGGTAGGAAATCCTAATGACAGAAAATCCACTTCTGGATATGCTTTTAACATTGGTTCAGGAGTCATATCATGGAGCAGTAAGAAACAACCAACTATTTCTTTGTCATCCACAGAAGTTTAATACAAAGCTTTAACCACTTCCACATGTGAAGCCATTTGGCTGAGGCGTATTCTTGAAGATGTTGGAACACAACAAAAACAAGCTACCAGAATCCAGTGTGACAATCAAAGCTCAATTAAGCTGGCACACAATCCAGTCTATCATGCCAGATCCAAACATATTGAGTTGCAGCAACATTTTGTCAGAGAAAAGATTCAGTCTCAAGAAATTGAACTCATCTATTGTAATGCAAGTGAGAATGTTGCTGATATGTTTACTAAACCAGTTGGAAGGATTCACTTTGAGGATCTTAGGAAGAAATTAGGTGTTGTCAATGATCCATTTCTGCATTAAGGGAGGTTGTTAGAAATAATGCAGCCTATGTATTCTTTGGTGGTTTCCATATGTAGTTTGTTTGTTTGAACAACTCATGAGCTATAGGATCTCATCCATATTTATTGGATCTAGCTTAGCTTAGCATTTTCCTATATATGTAACTTTCATTTCTTAATACAATTGTGTTGAGTGTTTCTCCTCGTGTCTGTGTGCGAGCCTTTGTGCTTTGCTGGTTTTCTCCTTGGTTTCTTTAATTGTACTTCCATCGATCTGGTGAAGATTCCGTCTGAGTAATTAAGAACTGCGAAATAAAGGGATGGGCACGGTCACAGTCGTTTGGGGAAGAAAACCGGTCTGTCATTTCGAAAAGAAGTAAAGGCCAACTCACAATTTCAAGGGAGGCTACAGGAGTTCGGAGCAAAACATTTTCTATCAGAGGTAACTCCCGTGCAATTTTGTGCGATGGGAGTCGGGCAAGGGACTTCTGCAATAAGATCAAAATCGGAGAAATCGACCAGATGCATGGACATGGTAGTTAAAGATTGGTAAATAATGTCAACCGCCGATAGTTCTCTCTGAATATGCATAATACATTCTATTTAATAGAGAATATGTTTATGTTTTACCTCTGCGCGGATTGCTGATAGGTCTTTGAAACCGCATAATGCATTTTTTAATAGAGTAATAAATATCTCCACAACAATCCCTGCCTGAAGGTAGTGTGTGTGTCTGATATTTCGAAATACCTTGCCGACCTATGTCTGGAAACAAATTTTTAGTTCTTGTAGAAACCTCTGTATCACTTTAGTGCCGTATATATATCTGTAGATAGACATGGTGTCTCTATTAAGTAATCGCTGCCCTAAACTATGGAGATATACCACCTCTGCTTCGTGGTTTGATGAAATTCGCAACCCCTGTCTTTAGTATCGCAGGTTTTTAGTCTCGGCTTCGTTGGATCCTTATTTATTCTTTAATGTTTTCTTATTGCTATATGAAAATCGTGGTTACTTTTTGTTGGATGATTATGCTGGTTCAGTTGTCTTTTGAAATTTTGGTTATGTTTTATTTTAGTATTCTGATTGGTGTGCTAATAGTGTAGACCCTCTGCACCATTTCGATGGCTATTGTGAACCATAGCTTCGAGTTAATTGCTTGCTGATGAAACATAGTTAGGTTCTTCCTAATGACTATCCTGCATTAATGGAAAAACGCAGATTTAGGTACAGAATCTCAGTTATTATTATGAACCGTAGTTATAGTTTTACTCCTCGCTCCTTCAATTTCAAGGGATGCTTTCTGATTTTTCTTTTACATGATTTATGACAGTAAAAACCTGCGATCAACCTTTTGGGTCATAGCTACAAATTCTTTTTAGTAGTTTTCACCTTTATTCTTCTTTGATTTCCTGTTTGCTTCAGCTCAGTACTATACCATTGAATAAGAGAATCGCTGGGAGTAATGGTCTCGCCTTGCCTTCGTAAATCTAGGTGAGTAGCTGGAAAGGAATGTACAAAACTTGTTTTGAGTTTTGATTACAGTCCTTACGTCCTTTAGGAAGCCTCGAATGCAGTAAGTGATCTTTACTTAATTTTCGTTGGGAAAAAAAAAACAGATCGGGTTAGTTATACGTTATTGCTTGTAAAATTGGACTGAAAGGAGGATTAGTGAACAGTAATTAAAGATTTTATTTATAAACTAATTTTATGGCTAGGTTTTGGTTTAACCAAAGATCTAATTTATATGTATAAGTTTAATAAGAGAATGCTAGACATATTTTGATGTATATAGGATTAACCCTAATCTTTTAAGAAATCCGAAAGAGTTGTTAAGATAATTTTGGTCTTAGACCATGTCTTAATGAAAGAAAAATACTAACCCTTGTTGTTATAATCAAGAGTTTAATAGGAGCTTATCCAGAGAAAAACTTAAGGTTATTACCCCTTTTCATGTAACTAAAAATACAAGCAAATTATGTTGAAACTAGACCTTACCTTTGGGAAGGACAAAATTAAGGGAATGATAGCCCTGGGTTTCCAATACTAAAAAGATGAAGGATGGGTTTATATACTTTTGAAATTGATTTATAACACAACTAAAAAGGCTTGTAGTATGGATAGTGAAATAGAATTATGCTGCCATTATTGATTGTAAAGTTAGCATTGATAATGCTCTCTATGAGAGACTCTAGAAAAGTAGTAGGCAACAACCTTGTTGTTGGATGTAATATTTTTCCTTGATTAATAATACAACACAACCCTTTGTGGACGTAGCCCGGTGAACCACGTTAAAATGGTCTCTACTTGATTCGTCTTTTATATGTGTACAACCTGTCTTCTCATGTGAATGACTTAATTGTTCATGACCTTTGTGTTTAAGGGTCAGTGCAAGCTAATGAGGGTCACTTTTGGCACGTTAGATGCAATAGAAAACTGAAAAAGCAGGCATCCCTCAACTTACTTGGATTTTTTGATTTACTTACGGAAAATATCTTGCATTGAGTAAAAAAGATGAAATGTAGGAAATTGAATCACGTTTCTGAATATATAACTTTTATGTATTGAAAATTTGCATAGCTATGTCAAGTTTCAGTTTTCCTAACAGACACTTTTTATTTTTCAGGCAAATGATAAGGTATATGTTTTTGTGGGTAGAGCCTTTGAGGGCCTAAATGATGGAATCAAGCTACAAAAATCGGCATGCATGTAGAGAACACATAGCACTTGTGCGTCATTATTTTTCGAAAATTAAATTAGTAATTTTATAATTTTTTTATAATTGTCTAAGTGATCAAACCTCAAAAATAGTACATCTTTTGTGGGTAGAGCCTTTGAAGGTCTGAATGCAAAAATCTTGAAATGGGTTTTTCATAGAACGTGGAGGTTAGTGTCCTCTTGTGCACCATACAATTTTTTTTTGAAATGATTGAGAATTGAAAAAGTTATGGAAGAAACACTAACAATGTGTTTCACGAGTTAAGGAGGTAGGACAGAAAAGAAATTGAAAGAAAATAGGAAAAATTAATATTTCAAAATAAAAGTTACATATTTGGAATCTGCAGAAAAAATGCTATTTGTGTCTAAGATTTCGTCAAAAATAACTCTGTGTAGCATATTGTAACGAGTGGCTAAGCACAGGCTTCTCCAGAAACTGGAAGAAATACCCAATTAGCTTTGGTTTTTCATTAACATAGCACAGGTTTGGAATTACCGAAGCAAACTCCAAAGCATACACATAGGATTATTGTTGACATGTGAGCATGTGACTCGGCCTGTTTAAATTCAAAAATATTGCCGCGCTTTTAGATTTAAATAACGCGTACACGTTATATAACTAAATAACGCGTGCGCGTTATATCAATAATTAACGCGTACGCGTTATATAACTACATAACACGTACGCGTTATATAGTTACAAAACGCGCTCGCGTTATTCAAATCATAAAATACATGTTTAATACTTGAGAAAGAGGGGGTGTAGAAGTCAAGGGAAATTTTGTTTAATATTTGAGAAGGGGTGGGGAAGGGTCAAGGGAATCTATGGTTAATATTTAATAGGGGTGGGAAAGGGTCAAGGGCTTAGAAGGATGTTGGAAGCTTGAGTGGGGAGAGATGAAGGGAATGAGAACATGATGGGCTACAGGGGGTGAAGGGAAGTGGAGCTTGAGAGCACTATTAGGAGTAGAATAGGTTCTGAAGAGGTATAGGGTTAGAAGTTGAAAGTGAGACTTGAGTGACAAGGGGGATGTGAGAGAGAAATAAAGAATACAAGGGGGGGAGAGACATAGAGCGAGGGAGGGAGAGGGACAATGGGGAGGAATGGATTTGGAGGGAGTGAGAGATAGATGGGGATAGAACGAAATAAGAGATAGGAAGGGAGGGACAGAAAGTGTTGGTGGGAGACATGCAGAGAGTGGTGGCGATGGAGAGAGAGGGAGTGATGGAGAGATTGGGATAGGTTGAGGGAAAGATGAGGGAGGTATAGAAGGTGAGAGACAGGCAATGAGAGAGGGAGGGAGAGAAGGTAGGGTGAGGGATGGAGGGAGAAAGTTGGAGATAGATATGGATGGAGGGGGTATGGGTTTGAGAATGGAAAGTGACATAATGTGTGTGTGTTTGAGAGAGAGAGAGAGACAGAGAGAGAGACAGAGAGAGAGAGAGAGAGAGAGAGATTGATGGTTGGGGAGAGAGAGACTAGAGGGAGTTGTGAGCATCATATTCTCCATCAGCATCATATTCTTCATCATCATCATCTTCATGACCATCATCGTCATCATCAACATCTTCATCATCATCACCATCATCATCATCATCATCATATTCCTCATCAAATCAAAATCTCCATCATCATTATCATCATCATGATCATCATCTAAACATCACCATCACCATCATCATCAACATCTTCATCATCATCACCATCACCATCATCATCAAAATCTTCATCGTCATCACCATCACCATCACCATCACCATATTCATCATCATTGTCATCTCTAGGTTCCCCATCAACATCAACATCTCCATCATCATCATCTTCTTCATCATCATCATCTTCATCACCATCATCATCATCATCAACATCTTCATCATCATCACCATCATCATCATCATCATTATCTTCCTTGAATCAGATCAACATATCCATCATGTCACCATCATCTTCTGAACATCATCATCTAAACATCACCATCACCATCACCATCATCATCATCATCTTCATCATCATTACCATCACCATCATCATCAACATCTTCATTGTCATCACCATCATCATCATCATCATCATTGGCATTTGTAGGTTCCTCATCAACATCTCCATCATTATCATCTTCTCCATCATCATCATCTTCATCACCATCATCATCAGCATCAACATCTTCATCATCATCACCATAATCATCATCTTCATCGTCATCAGGTCAACATCTCCATCATCATCATCTTCTTCATCATCTTCACCATCATCATCATCATCATCATCTTCATCGCCATCTCCATCATCTCCATCATCTCCATCATCATCACCATCACCATCATCATCATCTTCATGACCATAAACATCTTCATCATCATTGTCATCTCCCCCTTCCTCATCAACATCTCCATCATCATCATCATCATCATCATCATCACCATCTGAACATCACCATCACCATCATCGTCAACATCTTCATCATCATCATCATCATCATCAGCATCATCATCAGCATCAGCATCATCATCAAAATCTTCATCGTCATCACCATCACCATCTTCATCATCATTGTCATCTCTAGGTTCCCCATCAACACATCTCCATCATCGTCATCTTCTTCATCATCATCATCTTCATCACCATCATCATCGTCATCTTCTTCATCATCATCATCTTCATCACCATCATCATCGTCATCAACATCTTCATCATCATCACCACCATCATCATCATCATCTTCCTCATCAGATCAACATCTCCATCATGTCACCATCATCTTCATCTTCATCATCATCATCATCATTACCAACACCATCATCATCAACATCTTCATCGTCATCACCATCATCATTGGCATCTGTAGGTTCCTCATCAACATCTCCATCATCGTCATCATTGGCATCTGCAGGTTCCTCATCAACATATCCATCATCGTCATTTTCTCCATCATCATCACCATCATCACCATCATGATCTTCTGAACATCATCATGATCATCATCTAAACATCACCATCACCATCATCGTCAACATCTTCATCATCATCGCCATCAGCATCATCATCAAAATCTTCATCGTCATCACCGTCACCATCTTCATCATCATTGTCATCTCTAGGTTCCCCATCAACACATCTCCATCATCATCATCTTCTTCATCATCATCATCTTCATCACCATCATCATCGTCATCAACATCTTCATCATCATCACCATCATCATCATCATCATCTTCCTCATCAGATCAACATCTCCATCATGTCACCATCATCTTCGTCATCATCATCATCATCATCATTACCAGCACCATCATCATCAACATCTTCATCGTCATCACCATCATCATTGGCATCTGTAGGTTCCTCATCAACATCTCCATCATCATCATCATTGGCATCTGCAGGTTCCTCATCAACATATCCATCATTGTCATTTTCTCCATCATCATCACCATCATCACCATCATGATCTTCTGAACATCATCATGATCATCATCTCAACATCACCATCACCATCATCGTCAACATCTTCATCATCATCGCCATCAGCATCATCATCAAAATCTTCATCGTCATCACCATCACCATCACCATCACCATCACCATCTTCATCATCATTGTCATCTCTAGGTTCCCCATCAACACAACATCTCCATCATCATCATCTTCTTCATCATCATCATCTTCATCTCCATCATCGTCCTCATCAACACGATCTTCATCATCATCACCATCATCACCATCATCATCATCATCTTCCTCATCAGATCAACATCTCCATCATGTCACCATCATCTTCATCACCATCATCATCACCATCATCATCAACATCAACATCTTCATCATCATCACCATCATCTTCATCAACATTATCATCTTTATCATCTTCATCTGCATCATGATCATCTTCATTGTCATCACCCTCCTCCTCCTCATCATCTTTATCATCTTCATCTACATCATGATCATCTTCATTGTCATCACCCTCCTCCTCCTCATCATCTTGTGCACTTATGCACTTAGGGATTAATATTTATAAGAGGGTCTAAAGGCCTTTATGGGGGAGGGGCTCTAGGAACAAGGTAAGACAGAGAGGGCAGGGGGGGGGGGATAAAGGCGTAGAGGGTTAGTGATTAAGGGAGAAGAAGGGAGAGAGTGCTATAGGGAGGGATAATGACGAAGATAAAGAGAAGGTGGAGAGATGGAGAGTGGGGTGGTAGAGACATGGCTGAAGGGAGAGAAAGAAACATGAAAGAAACATGTAGGGAGAATGAGGGACACATATTTAGAAAGAGATAGGGGGTATCTAGGGATTATTGGGAGAGAGCTAGGGGGTATTAAACCATACAAAACATTTGTTTTGTATGCAATCATATAAATTATTAGTTTTCTTTGATTTTGTTCGTTGCCCTAGCCGTGCACCTAACCTATTTATTGTGCTTGACTATATCGCGTTCGCGTTTTTTAACTACATATCGCGCACGCGTTTTATATTTATAAAACGCGTACGCGTTTTGGAACTCCAGAAATAATGGACTGTTGCTGTCCGAGAGCAACTTCACTCTGTCCGAACGAAAGCAACAATCCCGCGATTTTTCAAACAGCACGAGCCCGCGTCTGAAAATTTTCACATTCTACACCAACTCCATCATTTTTTTTTATGCAGGTGCAGCATTGAGGACATCTTTCATGGTTGCTCACTGTGGTGTTGGGTTATATGGCCATATTTGAAGAAAATAATTAGCAAGCTTGAAGAATCTCCAATTGAAGAACACCAAAGATAAGGCCTTTGAAAGATTCATTTTGCCTATATTTGAGGAGCACACAAGGTAAGATATCAAGCTTCAAGACCAACAAGGAAGAACTTCCATTTGCTTATTATTGAAGAGCTTGTAATTGAGGAGCAACAAAAACAAACTATATTGAATTGATCATTGTGGTGATGGGGAATGCACGTAACCGAGTAAACAAATCCACAAGGAAGAAGAGACCTCAAGAAGTCATTGAAGAAGAGAAAGAAAAGAAAAGAATATACATGATGAATCGGAGGCTTTCTTTGGAAACTAATCCAAATCCAATTGTAGAGGATACCATGGTTCATCCTATTAATCCACGACAAGAGGGACCTTCAATTTCCACAATAGTTGTTGAACAAGCACCCCATGGAAGTAATCAAGAAGCAAAACGTAGGTGCTCATTAGGGGATGTTTCAATTCCCACTTCAAGTCAAAGTGATAAGTTACCATCTCAAGATGAAGCTCACGAAGAAACACACAATTTGCTATCCGGATGTGGTTATACAAGCGATGAAGTCAGAGAGGCGTTGGACATTTTGCCTACTGTTGAAGAAGAGAATGTTATCCACACCATCGATGAGGATGTTGGACTTCCACAAGGGGATGTTGGACTTCCACAGACCATGGATGAGGATGTTGGACTTCCACCATCCAACTACCAGGAAGAGAATGAAGGACACCAAGCTACTACTGAAACGCCAGAGCGTCTTGGTGATGCGCTACATGGTACAATTCCAACCCCCTTACCTCCATTAGCAAGCACACGTCGAAGAACTCCGAAGCGTATACAAGTTGATGAAAGACTTATGAATTCCATTGAAGGTACGCTGTCTAAACGTAGTATTGCTTATCAAACTCAACAGATACTTGATAAATATTTTGTTTCTAAATGTGATGGAGATAAATGTAGATTATTTTTATCATTGTTAAAATCTAGGAGCATGAATGTTGTTAGGAAAAAGTTAGGGATAAAGATGATAAAGAATTCTGAACCAAGTTCTCATATAGTTAAAAGCCTAGTAGATGCATTTGGTAAAATTGGTAAGAACACACGTTCAAAGGACCGCAATGCTGCTCGTCGTGTGTTGTCACAATCAATTGCAGATAAGAACACCAGGGCCCTTCGTATTCTCAGGCCTACATCGAAACTAGTTAATTTGAATGTAAAAACCCTCCGTAGGTATTCTATTAGAAGAGAACATCTTGACACAACCGATCAGACAGATTTTTGGGCCTTTGTTGGTCGGTTGCCACGTCGTGACATGAAGCTAGTTGATGCAGTAAAGGGACTAGTGCATAGTTTTTGGCATGATCACACAAGGCCTTCTTCAAACCGAAAGGATGTACTAAAACTAAGAAGGGGTTCAAAGGATCGTGAGCCACATACTAAGCATCTTCTTGATATAACACAGACAGAGCTTTACGAAAAATTTAAGATTGAGCATAGACAATTGAACTTGGGGCAAAGATCTTTTGAGAAATGTAAGCCATGGTATGTTAGAATAAATACTCTTCGTAACACTTGTTGTTGTAGATACCATGTAGAATATGAATATTACTATGAAACATTTTTGTACATTCGTCGTGTGTTGCATACTAACATTGTGCAGGATTGCTCCATGACAATACCACCGACTTCATCAAGAGAATTCATTCATAGCATCATGTGCAATAGGCCCGAGGGGCAAACATACTATGCAAAATCTTGTTTGGATGGAACATGCTCCAACTGTGCTGGAATGGCATTATTGAGCCAATGTATGCACGAGAATGGAGACAGTGAATTTGGGAAAATGGTTACAGACATGAAAAGTTTCAAATATATCAACTATGAAATAGTCCCAGGGAAAGAAAGCAAAAAAATACAATTGGTGACATCTCAGGTATGCATTTATATCTATAAAATTATGTTGTAACGGTTACATTTCAATCCTTACTTACAACAAAAAACTGACATTGAGATCATTTTGTGTCACCAGGTACAAGTTAGTGACTTCATCAAGGAATTTATTGAAAAGACACATCAATATGTTCAGCATGTCCACGTGGCACGATGGCAGGATGAGAAGTTTAGAATATGCAGAGATACATTTCCCCTTGGTACTATACTTTCAGTTGTTGATTTTGCCGAGAACTACACTCTGCAACCTCAAAATGAGATCCAAAGTCAGTATTATCACTCTGAGCAGGTTTCCTTGATGGTCCATATCACATACAGGCATGGCCCAAATAGCACTGAAGAGCAAAGAGAAATTCTGAAGGAATATCACTTCTACATAAGTGATGATAGGTGCCACGACTTCCACTATGTACGTCATTGCTTCATCATGTTCTATGATCACTTGAAGGGAAGGAACATACAGATGGACCGACACTGGATTTGGTCTGATGGGTGTGCTGGTCAGTTCAAAAATGCACGCATATTTCAGTGGTTGTGTTCATTGCATAAAAACTACAAAGTGCCACATATGTGGAACTATTTTGAGACTGGGCATGGTAAAGGAGAGCATGATGGAGCCGGAGCATGTGTCAAAACAGCCCTACGAAGAGAGGAATTGAAAGTATCTACAGAATCTACTATTCTAAATGCTCAATCTATAGTCAGGTGGTGCACGTCAGTAATGGGAGAGGAATCAACTATGCGAGTAGAATCCACAAGAAAGAGACATGTGGAGAGATTTTTTTGGGAGGTGGTAGACATAGATCGTTCACATGCATGGGAATGCAAGACTGTGCCTGGGACTCGTGGCTTTCATTCAGTTCGAAGCTCTGATAACCCAGTATTTGAAATTTGGACCAGAAAACTTGCTTGTTTTTGCCCGCCTTGTTGTGATGGTGACTGGGATGGGTGTGAATCATTGGATTGGGTTGATGGATGGGATCGCATATCACTTCCACTTGATCAGCGTGCAATTGTTGAGTTAACTCCGTTGGAAGAAGACCAATCATCTATTTCTGCAGATTTTGATCATGTATCAGACCTTGTACAACCCGGTATGATGCATTTCCTTAACATTTTTTGTTTGTTTACGTAGTCTTCAAATGCACATTAATGGACTTGTATCGCACTCTAAATATTTTGATCATATACCTACAATCATATAATGCAGGGCACATATACGCAGTGGTTGCCTCAAAAGATACTGAATGGGGTGATGAATACTGGTTGGCACGCTGTATAGATGGAAAGCAAACCCTCATTGTGTCCATGACTGACGATGAAAACAACCACTTTCCAACTGGTTCTATGGTTGTTAAAGGTGAATACTTGACACGGGACAACAATGGAAGAAAGAAGGGTGGATATGTTTACAGGGATTACAAACCAGGTGCAAGTGTATATCACTTTACCAACTTAATCATTGGCACAAACCTTCAGGTACGAACAATGCCTAGTCGAAATACATCGAAGGTACGCTACTTCTTACCGGATACAGAGCACGAGAGACTAATGGAGACCATCAGTATAAGAGATGATCCGGAGGGCTTGGTTGTATGATAATAGGTGGGATCTAGCATGATGAGGTACGTTACATACTTTTAATACTATACTATTTTCACTATTTGTAATTGAATATTGATATATGTTCAATTTTCACATGTATGTTTCATATGAATATGTCAATTTTGCGTTCTTGATATGCCAAATTTACAAGAGATGGATTAAAATTATATTATGTTCATATGATCAGTAAACCATATATTAATCATGTTTGAGAGGTTGCTTAGCTAACTTTAAGGGCATTTAAGCTCTATGTTAAGCCCAACTAAATCCTTATGAATCACTAGACAATCGAATTGGTTCCTTGAGTAATTCAACTATGAAAGTCTCTCTTAATTTAGCGACAACCACCTTTTACCCATTTCTATAGAATTTATCTTCTTTAATAATTTTCTAATCCAAATTTTAATAGCTATTACATTTTCACTATACAACTATGAAAGTCTCTAGTGACAACCACCTTTTACCCATTTTTATTATACATCTCTAAGTTATCCACACAAAAACACACACATATATATATAATAATTATTGTGTATTCATAGTCAAAACTAAAAAATATATGGATTAAAGTGGATAAACATTAAACTAAAATTAAACTAAATTAAATTAAACTAAAAAATATATGGATTAAAGTGGATAAACATTAAACTAAAATTATAATAATTGTGTTTTTTAATCCATTTTTTACATATGATCAGTAAACCCTAAAATTATATTATGTTCATCATGTTGGTTATTGGCTTCACCCAACAAAATTAATTCAATTCATGCTCACTATATTAAACAATACACTTATATTAAATTTAATTCATGTCTTGTTAAATATTTCATAATGAATTAGCTAGTTGAGAGCACCACCTTAGACCAAGCCATCATCATCATGGACCTGCAAAACCCTAGTTTCCAAAGTGTCTAGGCAGGTTCGGGCTAGGAACACTAGCCATACCCGCCCGGTGGATGATTTTCCAAAGTTGACCCCCGTGTGCAAAAATTGCACACTCCCACACTGAGCAAAACCCTAGTTTCAAAGATGGACCTGCAAGGTGACACATGGGCCACCGGGTAGGAGGGGAGGGGCACCCCTGGCACTATCCCGGTGTGCTGAATCCAACGGAGTCGACGGTTCGTCGATCCGAGCCACGGTCTTCATTCTATGGCTCGTCCCGTCTCACTACCAGAAGGCCTTCAGGGACACCTGCTGGATACCTACCGGGGGCATAGAACTCCAACCATGCAACAAAACCGGGTTCCGGGGAGACCTGCAGGTGTGTCTAGACAGGTTCGGGCTAGGAACACTAGCCATACTTGCCCGGTGGATGATTTTCCAAAGTTGACCCCCGTGTGCAAAAATTGCACACTCCCACACTGAGCAAAACCCTAGTTTCCAAGATGGACCTGCAAGGTGACACATGGGCCACCGGGTAGGAGGGGAGGGGCATCCCTGGCACTATCCCGGTGTGCTGAATCCAACGGAGTCGACGGTTCGTCGATCCGAGCCACGGTCTTCATTCTATGGCTCGTCCCGTCTCACTACCAGAAGGCCTTCAGGGACACCTGCTGGATACCTACCGGGGGCATAGAACTCCAACCATGCAACAAAACCGGGTTCTGGGGAGTCCTGCAGGTGTGTCTGACAGGTTCGGGCTAGGAACACTAGCCATACTTGCCCGGTGGATGATTTTCCAAAGTTGACCCCTGTGTGCAAAAATTGCACACTCCCACACTGAGCAAAACCCTAGTTTACGAAATGAATGCACAATGAAGCCACTGGGCCATGGGGAGACGAGGGAGAGGGCCCCCTAGAGGTAATCGCACGCTAGGAGACCAACGGAGTCGACGGTTCGTCTGTCCGACGTCCGGTTTCCGAGTTATGTCGAGTTGCAAGTCGCATGAAAATGCCGTTCAGGGACACTTGGTGAATTTCCGTCCGGGAGCCAAAAAGCAAACGAAGCAGGAAGATTGCGTGCCGTTGGCTCCTGCAAGTGTGTGTGGGCAATGCCGACGTGGGAACACTTCCGGGAGCCATAAATCCATGATAGTAAATTAATTCATGACAAAAAAAACTGAATTATTCCTTTCAATGGATGTGGTTTTCAATTTCCTATATTGTTAGGTCAATTTGGCACATTCATTGAAAGAAATTGTAGACTTTAATGATGATCACAACAAGTGTGTTTGTTAAAACCTTGTGAAATAGAGCATCAAAAGACCTACATTGTAGGCCATATAATTGTGTTTGTTTACCTTTTGTTTGATGGACCATGCACAATAAGTAATAAAATAATTTTTGAAGTAGGTCATTTCATTTTTCTGATTTTTTCTGTGGTGGTGTTGAAAAAGACCATTGTTCTTATTGATGGGATTTCATGTGCTTATGATTCTTTGGATAATCTGGACACATACAAGGACACCATTATTAGACTAATTCATTATAAACAATTTAATATGAGTAATCTACATAAATGAATTGAAAAATTAACAAAAATAACAAACAACCCATATACCTTGGAATATAACACAAGAGTGACCATGTTAGGCAATCTTACTTATCTACTTACCTATGGTCATCTAAGTAGACCATTTGGATCATGTCTATTACTAATGATCTCCATTAACTTTTCATGTTCACAATGAGGCTTGAAGTATCATACCTTTGATGGGTGCTTCCTTGGCATTGTTTGTAGTTTGAGGTTTGTATCGAAAACTAAGTTTGTAAAGTGGTATATAGATTCACCTAGTCTAATCTTGAAATACATAACCAACCTTCTTCCATGTTTGGTCATCCAGTGTTAGATATTATCCTTTAATAACCATCAAACTGATTACAAGTTGATCACCATTGTCATCTATTAGTGAGACATGAGGGTTTGGTTCGCCTTTAAGGAACATGCCAACAAATAGTGAGTGCCCCATTAATTATCTTTCAGGGAAACCATTGCATATATGTTCATTTTATTCTCAAAAATGAGATTGATGGTGTTTATTCTCATGCAATGTATACAGTTAGGATTAAGACAACTGTATAAATCTATGGAATTATAAATGGAGATATTAATCCAAAAGGAAGCCAATGTTGGCCTTGCCAATCTTTTCTTCCGAATGCAAACGAAATATTAGATTCCATTTTGCTATGTTTCCATGTAAAATATATTTGAAAAAAAACATATATTTGGATTATATGGAAATCCTTCTTACCTTTGACATTGTTTGGGATCTGCAGGATGGGAATGAAGTATTTTTTAGGGATTAAGAGGAGTATTCAATTACGCAAACTTATGAATGCCTATTTTGACAAGCAATCCATTGATTTCAACTCCATCAAATTTCTGTTTGATGGATGATGTTTGCAAGGTGAGCAAGTATAACCCACCAATGCGAGATTGCATGCAATTACACTGAGCAAAACCCTAGTTTACGAAATGAATGCACAATGAAGCCACTGGGCCATGGGGAGACGAGGGAGAGGGCCCCCTAGAGGTAATCGCACGCCAGGAGACCAACGGAGTCGACGGTTCGTCGGTCCGACGTCCGGTTTCCGAGTTATGTCGAGTTGCAAGTCGCATGAAAATGCCGTTCAGGGACACTTGGTGAATTTCCGTCCGGGAGCCAAAAAGCAAACGGAGCAGGAAGATTGCGTGCCGTTGGCTCCCGCAAGTGTGTGTGGGCAATGCCGACGTGGGAACACTGCCAACACTGGCTCGGGGGAGGTTTTTGCAGAGTTTACCGACCAATGCGAGATTGCATGCAATTACACTGAGCAAAACCCTAGTTTACGAAATGAATGCACAATGAAGCCACTGGGCCATGGGGAGACGAGGGAGAGGGCCCCCTAGAGGTAATCGCACGCCAGGAGACCAACGGAGTCGACGGTTCGTCGGTGCGACGTCCGGTTTCCGAGTTATGTCGAGTTGCAAGTCGCATGAAAATGCCGTTCAGGGACACTTGGTGAATTTCCGTCCGGGAGCCAAAAAGCAAACGGAGCAAGAAGATTGCGTGCCGTTGGCTCCCGCAAGTGTGTGTGGGCAATGCCGACGTGGGAACACTGCCAACACTGGCTCGGGGGAGGTTTTTGCAGAGTTGACCCACCAATGCGAGATTGCATGCAATTACACTGAGCAAAACCCTAGTTTACGAAATGAATGCACAATGAAGCCACTGGGCCATGGGGAGACGAGGGAGAGGGTCCCCTAGAGGTAATCGCACGCCAGGAGACCAACGGAGTCGACGGTTCGTCGGTCCGACGTCCGGTTTCCGAGTTATGTCGAGTTGCAAGTCGCATGAAAATGTCGTTCAGGGACACTTGGTGAATTTCCGTCCGGGAGCCAAAAAGCAAACGGAGCAGGAAGATTGCGTGCCGTTGGCTCCCGCAAGTGTGTGTGGGCAATGCCGACGTGGGAACACTGCCAACACTGGCTCGGGGGAGGTTTTTGCAGAGTTGACCCACCAATGCGAGATTGCATGCAATTACACTGAGCAAAACCCTAGTTTACGAAATGAATGCACAATGAAGCCACTGGGCCATGGGGAGACGAGGGAGAGGGTCCCCTAGAGGTAATCGCACGCCAGGAGACCAACGGAGTCGACGGTTCGTCGGTCCGACGTCCGGTTTCCGAGTTATGTCGAGTTGCAAGTCGCATGAAAATGTCGTTCAGGGACACTTGGTGAATTTCCGTCCGGGAGCCAAAAAGCAAATGGAGCAAGAAGATTGCGTGCCGTTGGCTCCCGCAAGTGTGTGTGGGCAATGCCGACGTGGGAACACTGCCAACACTGGCTCGGGGGAGGTTTTTGCAGAGTTGACCCACCAATGCGAGATTGCATGCAATTACACTGAGCAAAACCCTAGTTTACGAAATGAATGCACAATGAAGCCACTGGGCCATGGGGAGACGAGGGAGAGGGTCCCCTAGAGGTAATCGCACGCCAGGAGACCAACGGAGTCGACGGTTCGTCGGTCCGACGTCCGGTTTCCGAGTTATGTCGAGTTGCAAGTCGCATGAAAATGCCGTTCAGGGACACTTGGTGAATTTCCGTCCGGGAGCCAAAAAGCAAATGGAGCAAGAAGATTGCGTGCCGTTGGCTCCCGCAAGTGTGTGTGGGCAATGCCGACGTGGGAACAATGCCAACACTGGCTCGGGGGAGGTTTTTGCAGAGTTGACCCACCAATGCGAGATTGCATGCAATTACACTGAGCAAAACCCTAGTTTACGAAATGAATGCACAATGAAGCCACTGGGCCATGGGGAGACGAGGGAGAGGGTCCCCTAGAGGTAATCGCACGCCAGGAGACCAACGGAGTCGACGGTTCGTCGGTCCGACGTCCGGTTTCCGAGTTATGTCGAGTTGCAAGTCGCATGAAAATGCCGTTCAGGGACACTTGGTGAATTTCCGCCCATTTTATAATTTAAGCCACTTTTAAATATTTGAACTTCCATATTATTTTTGAAAGAGTATAATATTTCAAAACTCCTAAAGAGACAAAAACACATGATCAAAACTCCTAAGGCTGTAATTTAGAGTAGTAATAATGGGGGGTGATGGAGTTGAATTTGATCCTATGGAAGATAATGATACTAATATTATTGAGAATAAAGGGATAATAGGTTGATCCATGACACCTTTGTTTGCATGGATGAGGATGCACCTATGTATGAGACCTATGATAATATTCATGATGTACATCTTATTGATAAGGCACACAAAGGCCTATACAAGAGATCAAAGATGGGTCACTTTGTCTACTAATTTGATGTTGATAAAATTGAAGGTATTGAATGACATTTCAAACAATGGTATGACAAAGATCCTAATGTATACACAAGGTTAATATATAAGGTGCCCCATAAGGTTCTTTGTCATATCCCTATAATTCTAGGTTTTTGATGATTGTTTAGGTTAAAAAACATAGCACATTATATGGATTATCATGTACAAAGATAAGTGAAGATGGTATTATATGAGTGGCTACAAATGGTTCTCAATTTACGATCATCAAGGAAATATTACCCATTTTTTAAGAAGAACCTCATAATGTTAGACTTTCATTGGTAGTTGATGGCAATGGGTGTGCATGAGTGAGTTCATTGAAACCTTGAAAACATTGTATTGCATTTAGTTTGATTAAATTACACGAGCAAGAACTTTGACATAACTTGTAATGATCATCCAAAATCACAAATTTTAATTAGATACCAATTAGTGCATGCATGTAGTGAATTCGTTGAAACCTTTGAATATAATAGTTTGTTCTTTTGACATAGTGCATTCATGAGTAAAAGATAATCCACACAAATCAACACATTAGAATGACACAAGTACATGTATCCAAAAGTACATATATATCCAAAAGTGCATGTCTCCAAAAGTACATGTATATCCAAAAGTCTCCAAAAGTGCATGTCTCCAAAAGTACATGTATATCCAAAAGTATCGAAAAGTACATGTATCCAATGAAGTCAATGTACATGTCTCCAAAAGTACATGCACAATAAAGTCAATGTACATGTCTCCAAAACTGAATGTATCGAAAAGTACATATATATACAAAAGTATCCAAAAGCACATGTGTCCAAAACTATCCAAAAGTATCAAAACTCAAGCTTTCTCTTGTTCTTTCCCGACGTTGATCCTCTAGGCACATCCCTAGGATCAATGTGCATCCCTGGATCCTGCAAATTAAATATCAATTGTTAAATTCAACTAACTATGTACACTAATACATTATCTCAACAATTATCAACTGGTGCATGGAAAGTGCATGAAACACTTGGTCACTGAAGGACATCTCACCTCAACTGACAAAGGAGATTGTGTTGCTTGTGTAGCAGATGGAGCCGTCGGTTGAACATCCAGGATGGTTGAACCAGGGGGGCCAGGCACTGCTCCTGCTGGTGGTGGCTACAATGAAAAAATGTTGAAATAGTTAGAAATGCATGAATAAACAATAGGTCCAACAATAATAAACTATGTAAAGATAATGTTGAAATAGTTACATACCTGTGTGTGATCAGTCGCCACTGCAGATGCGGCACTAACTGCTGCATCAACCATCGATGCAAGGTTCTCAGCAGACAACTCGGGTTCCTGTTGCAGTAAACATGCAATTCAAACATTAACAAAAACGATTTATGCACTGGATTTCAAGTTAAACAACAAATATCATCGAAGGATATACATTACCGTGGTGTGAGTAAGCCCATGGTCGTGGGCAGCTGGAGTCTTTCTCGGAGTAGAACGCCTCACATACACACGACCCTTGTTCACGAATGGCCTGGAGGGAGATACAAATACAGGCAATGGGCCAGATGTGTCGGATGGTGCCTACAGTCAGCAAGTGTTCATGTAGTTAGACATGCATGATTCAACAAACAAACATGTATTTAAAAAATGTCATTTTTAATTGTTTACCTGGAGCCCAGACGTTTCAGGGGACGGTATGACCATGGGCACTACCTCCACATTACCTTGCCCCTATGAAGGATCTGCCATCTGCAAGTTTAATAATTGTAAATATTAGACCGTATATAGCATTAATGAACTAAAATGTAAAGTATGTGGAAATTAACAAATTAACAAGTATTAAAAAACTGAAATTTTAAAATGTTTACCTCGGTGTGAGATACGGCAATAGGTGGTATATAAGATGGGCCTGCCGAATGGGTAGCATCATGCCCCCCTGTCGAGTCTGGAACATCCGGCTCTGGGGCGTCACTGCCGGTAATCATCATCAACTGCAAGTTCACAAAATTAATATATTAGCTCAAACTATATATATGTGTACAAAGACGAAAATAAATGAAGAATTTATTACAATTAACCATCAAGATACCTCTCTCAAAAAGCCACTGAAGGCAACATCTGATGCAATACCATAGCAGGGACGACCACATGACGTGCACTCGTGAGGATCAGTACTAGGATGGGGAATAGCTGATGGTCCTCCACTAGTGGATGGTCCTGATGGTCCTGCAGAAGTGGATGGTCCTGATGGTCCTGCAGTAGCTGATGGTCCTGCATGGTGACGAGCTGGTGTATGTACCACACCAGGGACAGATGTCCCTTCCTCACCCATATGTTGAACCATCCTGCCATGGCGAAGAACCGTCCGTGCCAAACTCAAAAATGCATCCCGTGTCTGCGGAATAATGCGATGTGCTGGTGGGACATCTGGCCCAGGCAACTGCCTGCGAGGTGCAGGGATAGGGCGATCCTGGTCTCGAAGCCTGGCATTGGGTCGGTTTTGGGGCATCCCCCCACCGATCCCCTGGAACTGTAAGATGTCAAAATAGTTAACGTGTTTATGCAACACGAACTCTGCATACATCTTTCGAAGGAAATATAAGGGAATTTCCCTGTTGTTGTGTGGTGGCATATCAAAAACCATGTACCATCTGTCCATCCAGTTATCAACAAATGGTTGAAACGTGCACCACTCAATGGAGATATGCGGCTTGCTTGCATTAGGGATTTCCCCCGTCCGAGGGTCCCTAAACAATGCAAATACAACCTCTTTGGATATTTTTAGCTTTTTTACTGCATTGTAATCTAGTCCATCAGCATATTGTTGTCTTTTTCTTTCTCTGTAAGATGCAATATCATACAGGACATTCGTAGATTGTGTAATTGTGTCCACAATTGCATCCAAGGTTGATGCAAGTGAACGGCGAATCCTGTCGCCACCACTAAAAGCTTCACTTATGCCCCTCAATTGGGCAAGCTCAATCAATATTTCGGCATTGGCATCCATAGCCGCAACTGCAATAAAGACATTAATACGAAAATCATTAGAAACATATACATGGTATATAATGACGTCTCTTCAAAATTGAACATGTATTAAATCAAACTCACATAAGCAATTTAATGGCATTTACTTACATACATTTAAAACTTAAAATTAAACATTTGACAATTAAAAAGTAAGTTAGTCAGATTGGCAGAGACGAGGAGGAGGAGGATCAAGGCAGTGATGAGTTTGTTGATTCAGGCATGGAGGAGGAGGATCAAGGCAGTGATGAGTTTGCATCTATGTGTCTCAATGTCTCATTGTGTTTTGTGATTGTGAATGACAAATGTGTTGTGATTTGTGAATGATCTAATTTCTATTGAATATTTCATATTTGTAATTGTAAATGTAATTTCTATTGAATATTTGTAATTGTAAATGTTAAATTTTATTGGATGATCTATATGTCTATATTTTTAAATTTTAATATATTTTAAAAATATATTAATTCCGGGGGTCACCGTGTCCTACGTGTCATAATTCCGGGGGTCACCGTGTCTAGTGGGGACCAGGGATCAAATTTGAAGGGTGGGGTCCCATTTCACTATGAAGGGCTATGAGATATTGAACACTATTGAAGGGCTATGAGAAATTTATTAATATTTATTCTATGTGTATATATGGATGTGTTCATGTTGTATGGATTGGATTCTAGGTTAACCGAGGCCTTTTTAGAGCAAAGAATGGGGTAATTACTATTTGGGAACAAGTTTTTTATCAAATGTAAATTGCGGTGATGGAAGATATTGAGGGTGCCACATGTTGTGGAGAAAGTAGTATTGATTCCTATGACGTAATAGGGAGTTCAAAAAGTCTGGTTTCAAGTATTGTCATGCGTAGCTCGATTGATTTTTCTCGCGCTAGGGTTGTAGCAACTGTTATGGCCATTACTGTTAAAAGGATTGATGGGGTGGAATCCCGTGAAACGATGAGTTCTTTTGTTAAGACGTAGATTCAGTGAAATTTGGTGGGAGTCTTATGTTCATTTTATGCACAAAATTCGATTACTTGATTTTGTTGCATTGTTAACTCTCCTCCTAGTCATAGCTACAATCTCTTATATAATTGTGAAGGTTATCAATCCACTCAATATATTAAAGTTGTAGTAGGCCAAAATCATCCACATATTTATTGTACTCACAAATGTTGACATTCCAATTTCTATGTAGAGCGCCCATTAACATTAGATTTTAATAATTTTGTTGATGCCATTAAATGTGTTAAACACGTAAGCGCTCGCTACAAACACGAGAACTTCGAAGCGTTCAAGCCATGGGCTACTCAGTGTAAGCCCGTCCACGTAAGTTCCTCAATGATATTATTAGAGGCCCAATGGTCCATGATCCATGGATGATCGAACACGTGGATATTGGAGAGTAAGCGAGTCCCACTCCCAAGTCACCTAGCTAGTAGCCGCATTCCCAATTTCCCACTAAAAATTGTTGATGGGTGAAATTTGAAGCTACCCTTCTGTTGCAATTTTAAACAGTAGTGGTTAATTTAATTATTGAAGGGCTTACCATGAAATTAAATTTTTTTTGCATGGTAAAATTTGAAGTGGCCTTCTATGACGTGTGGGTAAAATTTGAAGTGGCCTGAAGGCTTCAAATTTGAAGCCTGGTGGGGACACTCGTGTCCCGTGTCCTCGTGTCGGGTGACTTAGAAAGGGGGGAGTTTTAATTTTTTCAATTTTTGGTTTGATTATGAAGTTTTGAGTTTTGTGAAAAGGGTTTCATTTTGAGGTGTGAATTTAATTACAAATTGGGTTATTCCCAATTTGATCAATATTACAAAACTAGGTTAAACAATCAAAAAAATAGTAATTTGGATTAAAAAATCACAAAAAAATGATTTGGGTGAATAAATTACCTGACTAGATGAGAATGCACCGGTGAATTTGTCTCCTCTCCAGCTGAATCGAGCAACACGGATAGTTGAGTGGGCCACAAAGCGTCCTCGTCTAGGGTCAATTTCGCCTCTATTCGCGTTTCTGATGCGTGAGTGTCGCGGGTGGTCGGCAATCGGCCGACTGTGTTTTTAAATTCATTTTTAGTTTTACATATCGCGTACGCGATTTGTAAATACATAACGCGTACGCGTTTTTTAACTACATAACGCGTACGCGATATTGTTACCTAGCCTACATGTCCAATGACATGTTAGGCTCGGGTCTTACCATGGCAGGGGGTAAATATCATAAACGCGTTATGTTTTAGGTATCAGGAACGAGATTTGAAAAAAGTAGCATTGCATCTAAAGTGACCCTCATCTTCTTGCACACACCCTTAAGCATTCTAAATGTTGTGTTGGTTTGTCGTTACATCAAACATGAGTATATGATTGGTATAGTATAACTCGTAGATAATTCCTCATATTGATCATGAATTTTATTTTTGCGTTTCTAGATTTACTCATGCTTATAGCAAATTTAATGAATGTTTGAGATTATATAAATACGCTTTTATTTAAACAATTTTCTATATAGCATACTATTGTCTTAATATTCTCTTCTTTAAGATTGTCCAAAGTATGATTCAGAAGTTGCATAGTTACTCTTTGTAAGAAGGAAACTCATGATGCATATGAGTGTTGGAATATATGGTTTAAGCAATTCAGGTTATAAAGTATTGATGGTAGGCAAATCGAAATTTTATAAATGACATTCCATTATAAAGAAGTTTTATGTGTTATTAAAATTGATTTGGGAGTTTCCTAAATATTACTAAACTCACAAATTTGGGTTAGGACATATGGTATGAGATATAGGTTTGCGTATTCCTCTGAATGTCGTCAACACACTTTAAAATTTATGATAGTTGTAAATAAATAATAACCGCAATTAAGCGTATATTCGAACAGTAATAAAGATATAAATAATTGAAATTGTACTTCCGCACATAAATTATAGCATATAGGCTGCTTAGAAAAAAATTTAAATTTTTACGAAATTCGGGGATGTGACACCCTCCCTACCTCATATTGTTGGAGAATTCTAGGTGGATAAAGATCAATGCTCAGGATTTTTTTGACCATACATGCTAGAGTTTGGAGAATCTTTGGGGTATCTGTGGGTATATTGTTCTTTTCAGATAATCATTATATTGCTTTTAAAGGGAATTGTGAGGGGCACAAACAATTTCGCTGAGCTTTTGGCACTTTGGATGTTGCTTAGTATGGAATGAAAGGGTATGAAAGTTGCAAATATTTAGAGATTCAATCTTTGTTACACCGATAGGTGTTTATATTTTAGAATTTGGGGTAGACTAGTACCTATGTTTTTCTTAGATTGCACCAGGATGAGACAAGTGTATTGTCATTCCAAATTCGAAGTAACAATTATTAAAAAGAGAATATAAAAAATAACTAATAGTTGATGCATTGATAACTCTTAGGTGATGCATGGATAACAAACTGTTCCAACCTATTTAACTAAAAGAAAACGAGAACAAGTGACATAAAACTTATTCGTGGCACTTAACTTGTAGCCTATCGGTGTTCACCGGCCACAAGTTTGTTGTGTTAGTTATTAATTAGATGATAATTGGTATTTACAATTCACTTTCGATTGGCATTCAATAAACATCTTGCAGCTCAGTATTTAATGCTATTGTTGCAGAAATATGAACTATTAGATCTGTTCTAATTGTCAAGTTCATATCCTCGCAGGAGCAGCATTACATGCTGCGCTGAGAGGTATTTATTGAACACCCTTTGTATCTGTCATGTCTTTCATAAACTTAACCATGTGGCTATCGCTGTCAAATGAGGGTCTTCGTTTATTGCCCGGGACTATCATTGTAACGAGAACTCAAGGGGGGACAATTCAAGAGAACACTTCCACTTTGGAGTATTTTTTATACTCCTATTTTAATTTTTTTTGGGTAGATGATCTATGTCGTATTGTCGGTTACACATATTTGATTAGTTTTATAGTACCAAAGATGATCACAGGGCTGAAGATACTGTTCGGTATAGATCAATATTTTCCTATTACTACATAGTAGAGATTGGTTTATTTGAAAAATGCCACTTTTATTATTAAAAACGAAAATACTCAAACAAATATTTATATTAATCACATAAACTAAAGTATACATAAATTTATGAAAGCAATCATACACACCAATAGATTGCAAATATTGGGCAATTAATCCTCAAGTCCAGCGAAAAATTAATCTCAACGATCAAAGAGAAATGAGGCAGTTGCATTTAATTAACTGTATGTCAGTTTAGCCATAGCAAATCATGGACCTGACATACAACATATACATACAAATACTCTACTTAAAACACCAGGCAAGAAGTCCTCGCAACACCAACTAATAAGCCATTGAGATACAGATTCATAGCATGGCTATTATATTTAAGACCAACAGAAACAAAGGGAAAGGAATAATTTCCCTCCCTTGAAGACGCATATACTATTAAGCTTGCCATTGCCATGAAGACAGAGGGGGTGTTTCTGTGTTCAATCCATGTGAAATCCATATCATCGGATCGATCTCCAGAGACACCAGGAGATTATATTTGCATTTGTTAAAAACGCATTATACTATTAAGCTTGCCATGAAGACAGAGGGGGTGTTTCTGTATTCATCCATGTGAAATCCATATCATCATATCGATCTCCAAAGACACCAGCTGATAATACCAAATCTTCTATTTCCTTCATCTCCAAGGGTGTGAGCTAAACAGACAGAGAACCTATGTTATCATCTAAGTTCTTCACTTTGGTTGTTCCAGGTATTCGTGCAACATCATTTCCCTGATGATGAACCCAAGCAAGTGCCAATTGGGAGGGGGAGCACTGCTTCTTTGAGGCTATTTCACATATCCTCTCAAATATAACCTTATTCTTTTCAATATTCTCTGCACTAAATCTTGGTGTACCCTGCAACAAAACAAAAAGTATTTTACAAAATCAGAGATATGTGTTCAACTAGATCCACAACCTAGTCATAAAGAAATGGAAGAAACAAACATGAAAAAAAGGAAAGGGAAATAAAAGAAGTATAAGGCTTCTTCAAACAATATTTGTATTTCATATCTCATGAAAATGAGTAGAAACTTACAAAGCATACGTGTAAATAAATCAGACATTTATCAAAGTACTAAAACGGTTCATACGAGGAACAGTAAATGGATTCAAAATACCTTTCTGAAATCATCATCTGCGAAATTCTCAACCTTCTTTGGTCCAGCAGATAGGAAACCCCGCCCTAGAGGGCTGTATGGCACAATCCCAATACCAAGCTCCCTGCAATGAAACTTTTAATTAGTACTTTGTAATTTCTAAAATTAAGGAAATTCTCCACAGGGTACAAAATTATTTGTGCTCCAGAACATTGTCTACCTGCAAGTTGGAATAATCTCTTTCTCTGAATCCCTAGTCCAGAGGGACCACTCTATTTGCACTGCTGTTGTAGGATGAACAACATGAGCTCTTCGAATTGTTGATGCAGAAGCCTCAGAAAGTCCAATGTATTTTATTTTCCCTTCTTCCACTAATTTCTTCAGTTCTCCAATCTGTAATTGATACCCAGACAAAACATGGCAACAAAACTAGTAAAACATAAAGTACAACCAAGGAAAAAAATTCATAAGTAAGTGGCCATTAAAATGACGAACTTGCTCATGTTAACAGGAATAAGCATCCAGATCTGATCATGGTTCATGTGTTCAATTTTGTAGTTTGCATAAGTGCAAGTAGAATATAGTTGCCAACACCAAAGAAGTTCAACTTCGTATAAGGCCCTAAAAACATTGGGCTAACCAATTACAAATGAACTGCAAAGACAATTAACAACATTCGTTATCAATAAAAAAAATCTCTAATTCGAAATGAAAGACAGGAACAAGTTGCCCAATAGCTTCCCCTTTGATACATTCATCAGAGTAGACTTTGAATCCCACTGTGGTGTAAACTCTGTCATTGAAGAAAACCCCAAGAAGGAAAAAAAGGGACAAAAAAAGAAATCTGGGTGAAGAATGATTATTTTTGTATTATGGGTCCACTGAGCAATTAGATCAGACCCATGCAGTTTTCCTACAGTTGCCTAGTGATGCCAAGCTTTGCCTAAGCATTCACTAGGCAAGTAAATTCACTCTGATTCAGCTGCTAGCCAAGTTGACTCATTGCTTGTGCACATTGAGATGAGGGTGGTGGGCTGAATCATGCTCAAAGGGAAATTATGACGTCCTAGAGTGGATTCGTACAGCCTTTCCAGTCTATCTTTTTTTTTACCAATGGACTGAAAACTCAACTATCAATTGTCCTTGACAGGGTACAAGGACAGGGTTGGTACCTGGGTCTGAGGAAGCCCCAGGGTTGGTTCCTAACCTCAACCCAAAAGCTTCTCCCTCTATCAGAGGATCCTGGGTCATACTACAGCAATGCCATTTTAACGAAAAAGAAATCAGTTACAACAATCAATCAATCAACCAAGAGGCCCCACGGTTGGCTCCTAACCTCATACCCAAAAGCTTCTCCCTCTATCAGCTAATCCTGGGTCCTACTACAGCAATGCCATTGAACGAAAAATAAATCAGTTACAACAATGTGTCTGGGTGTTTGAGTAGATTGGTCTCCGTGATTGTGGGGTTATCGTTTATGTGCTTCTGGTGATCACTGATTAGCATTCTCCTGTGGGTTTTCAATGATCTCTTCCATGCGAAGGTATTGAAGAAAAATACAAGTGAGAATTCAGTGAAACGAAATTGCATGAAGAAATTATTTGAATGGTTAATAACAAACCGTGGCTTCAATGGGGACTGTAGTATCAATACGGTGTTGATACTAAAGATCAATGTACTCGACATCGAGTATCTTCAAGCTTGCCTCGCAGGCGGCACGAACATATGCCGGATCTCCTTTAGTCTCCATTTTTCCATCTACATATTTGATTCCAAACTTTGTGGCTAATTGAACTTTGTCATAATATTTTAATGACAAATGTCCACTAATATTTTAATGTAAATGTCCCTAAATAAATCAACTTTTGCATATACCGATTGCCATATCCATGTCCACTAATAATAATAATAACAAGTCCACTAATAATAACAAGTGAAATTACCTGGCTCTTAAAAATGTTTTAAAATATTTTAATACAGTAATTGTATATATATGTTTAAAAGTTTCCATAAATGTACACCAAAGGCTACAAATAACCTTATCAAAATCATTTTAAAATTAAGTTTATAAATTTATTAACTTTTTATTTATTATTATAATGGTGTCTATTGAAAGTGTTACAAAACTTAAATTATATTAATAAATTTTGTGAAAATCTTTAAATTAAAATTTATATGTTTGTAATACAATGTAATTTTTATTTTATAAATAATTTAATTGATTAATTTATTTTGAAAATAATTAATTTATTTATTTTTTATTTACATAATATAGATGTGTTTTTTTAATTATTTATTTGTGTTAAAATTTAAGAAAAACTTTAGAAAATAAAAAATATTATTTATTAAATTTTACAAGTTTTTTATGATGTTGATGATGATGATTAACATCTACTCAGACCAACTTCAGTTTATAAGAAGGTTATTACTTGGTTTGCTTTAAACTTGTGTTCTTATGCTCAAAAAGCTTAGAAAGAAGCTTTCCAAGATCACTATAGTTTTGGCAAGTCATGAGGTTAGAATGTTTGTGCTGTAGCAAATACTATGAAACTCATATCTAATGTGAGTGTAAGCATGTCACTCTAAAAGAAAGTGATTTTCATCATCAATGCTCATAGACTCACAAAGATGGCAAACCCTTTTCTCCCATGGAGTTTTGGGAATAGACCAACGCCATGTTTCGCTATGGATCTCATGAGAGTTCGTTCTAATCTTGGCTATATTAATTTTCTTCTTTGAACTAGTTACTGTCGAGAGATAATTCCAATCTTTCAAATTAGAGTTAATGACCTCCTTATAGTATCTTAGTTTTCTCTTAATCGCTAAATTTTCCTCGCACCACATTTCTCTTTAATCTTAGAAGAAAAATATTTTTGACATTATCGATATTCTGCAAAGTGTCATTTTCATCAATGCCCAAATAGTCTAACCAAGCCATCGTATCTTTACACCAACTCCGCTTGAGACGTAATTGGTTTTGACTTGAATTTAAAGCAATTTTAGGAAGTCTTTCGTTTTCCATGTTATTTATCTTGTGCTTGTACACCAGGTACATACTCATAGCCATGCTCTCGAAGGGGGAAAGACCCACTTCTAAGAGGAGAATAGGATAAGGTATGTTGCTTTTAATTTTGAGGTTATAAGTTATAAACCGCTTTAGGATTTGTTCAATCTTTCTCCAAGATTCTCTAGAAATGTTACACCCCCATACTTCACAACCGTATAAGATAACAGGGATGACAAGAGTTTCAAAGAGGAACTTCTTTTTATCCCACATGACCAGGTTGGCTGATTTACAATTATTTTCAAGACCAAAATAAGATTTCCATCCTCCATTAATCCTTTTCTCAATGGTGCTGTTCCAATTGAGCTTGTGATGAATATCAATTCCAAGATACTTGTAAGAAGTCACTTCCTTCAATTTACTATTATCATAAATAAAATTTGCGTACGTGTTTTTCTTAGATTTTAGAATCATAACTTTTGTCTTGTCGGTGTTAACAGTCATACCCATATTAGAGCAGAAATCTTTGAGAATTATTAATTGTTTATTGAGATCAAAGGGGCACCTTGCCATAAGAACAATATCATCAGTATAAAGCAGGAGGATGGTAAGTATCCCAGCTAAGATCGTGCCGACACAACCTGCTTCTTCTAAAGACCTTTCTAGGTTATCGATGTAAATGCCAAAAAGGGTAGGGGAGAGGGGGCAACCTTTCTTAACTCCAATATTACAGTTTATATCCGCTAAACAGCCCTCATTATTCTTAAACTTGGCAATGACCTTTTCATATAACCTTATCGTGAGAACTCTCAATTCAAAAGGAACATTAAGCTCCTCTAGCCTATTCCACAGGTTATTTCTAGGCACTGTATCAAAAGCTTTCCTAAAGTCAATAAAGCAACAAAAAATATCTGACTTATTATTACGACAATTCTCTGTAATGATCGTAAGCGTAACGAGGTGGTCCGTGGTTGAATGATTCCTTCTAAAATCTGCTTGGCCTTTAGCCCTCTTACCTTCCACCTCTAGCCATTAGTTGATCTTATTTTCTAAGATAATACCGTATAACTTGGCTAGGAGACGACTAATCATAATGGTCTGATAATTAGAGGGGTTATTTTTATCACCACTTTTGAAAATATGAATAATGAAGCTCCGAGTCCAAGGTGTAGGGAACCCTTGCTTGACTGCTAAATTAAAGAGTTTGTGCATGTGCGGGATGAGGACAAACCCCCCATTTTTTAATATTTTTGCTTGGTAGCCTTCAATGTTTTTTGCTTTTCCATTTGCTAAGTGCTTAACCCCGAAATCTATATCTTCTAATGAGAAATATTCTTTTGTTGTAAGGAGGGTTTGAATGTTATCTCCGATATCCGAGGATTCGTAGCACTTTTTAAGATAGGAATTCTAATATTTTAAAGCAATCTTATTATCTTCTTTTGTTTTGCGAGTTAGAATTTGCCAATAGAATTTCTTAGGAGCCACCTTGGAGAGGTGTAAGAGATTTTCCTGTCATTTACTAAGATAGTGCCTTTTTTTATTTTAATTAGGGTTTTGTAGTGATTTATCTTGTCCATTTTTATCGATTTTGTAGTAGTTTGCTTAAATTTTTTTCTCACATTTTTATACTCTTGATCATACCAAGCGTTGGTTATACTATCTCTCTTTTTAACCGAGACTTCAATAGAGAACTTGCTAATGGACGATGAGAGGGTTGTGGTGAAATTATGGTAGAGATTTTTTATATTCTCCATACTAGATAAAGGAAACAAATTGTTTTTTAAATCATGGAGAAAAAGGTCGGTTTTATTTTTATCGAAGATAATGTGCTTTTGACAATGATATTTTTCCTCTTTGGGATCGCTATGCATGGCAATATTGAGAGTTATAATTAAAGGCCTATGATCAGAGTCAGGCTCATGGTCGTTTAAGATGTCGAAATCCACTAACTTGTTGCATAAGGGGATGTCAGAAATAACATAATCTACCACATTACTACCAAGCCTGTGAACACCAGTCATCCGGCTAGAATTTGGTCATTTTGTTAGTCCATTGCAAATGATAAGATCTTGGTTACTAAAAAAATTGACTAGCTCAAAACTGAATAAATTTGCACCTAGATCTTCAGAACTTCTTTTGTACCAATTAGTTAGCTCAAGGTCTTTGTCTAACCAAAGAGGATTAGGGTTGGAATAATTGCTTAAAAGAATAGATTGGTTACTCGAAGTTCGGGCATTGAAGCAACCCATCAAAAGGATATTTCATCCCTTCCTTAGACTAGAAATATCATGTTCTAAACCATTATAAGGACAATTTTGATCTAAATTGTTTTTTATATAGAAGTTGGAATTAATAGGGGCAAAATAACAAATGACTATGTAGGTTTTTTCATTATTAATGTATGTGATCTCTATCCAAATAAATTGGTTGTAAGGGTATTTCTTATAAAGCCTAACATGAGGGGATATGTTCTTCCTAATGTAGCAGGATATACCCCCAATGCCTTTGCGACATGAACGTTTATTCCATATCAACCAAAGGACATATCCATCTATATCAGGGACCAGTTTGAATTCCTCGTGCTCCCAAGTTTCAACCAGTAATATAATATCAATTTCAGCTAGGATCCAAATTAACTTGAGGCCTTTGCTCCATGGAAAGCCTCGGCAGTTCCAGGAGAGGATCCGAAGTGTGCCAAATTGCTATTTATTACTATTTTGGTTTCTATCTCGAATAATAGCTTTCTTGTTTCTAATTAATGCCCATTTCCCCTCTTTCCTAGCTTCTTTTACCTTTTGGACCTCCTTTCTTAGTTCGGCCTAATCCTCTTGAATGAGGTATTCATTTATAAATATCCTCAATCATTTTAAATTTGAGGTCTTACTAAGTATATCATACTTTTTTTGGTAGAGCTAACCTTAACCCGTGTTATCCTTTCTTTATTCTCAATTAATTTTCCAAGCCTTGTTGCTTTGGTGAGACCAATAGTTTTAATTTGTAATCTCTTGTGAAGTTCTATCATGACAATGGCTAATGTATCACCTTCTACCTCCTCTTTTATACCAAAAATTATGAGGTTCAAAGATCTTTTGTTACGCTCGTGGTCTAAAGCTATCAACTTATTCATTTCCTCTTTAATGGGTTTGATATCTAATTTACCTTCTATATTATTTAGGGTTAGGTTGTGATCTATTTTTTCCTCTAACTCTTTAATCATATCTTTTAACTTAAGATTTTCTACCGTAGGTGCATCTTCTTGTTCGGGTGTTTTTTGAGTTTCCATTGCATGTAGTCTAATCTCCATTATCTCTACCTTGTTCTCTAATTTTTTTTATGTTATCATCTATTTGTTTTGTTTTTGACTCTTCTTGAAAGGATGTTTATTATCGAGCATTGCTTTTAAATCTATCTCGAGTTTAGCTTCTATTTCTCACAACGTTCTATGAGGATTCTACATATTCATAAAGTTTAGCCTCTCCTTCTTCCCTACGTTTCTCTAATGATTCCATATATTCATATGACTCTGTAGGGTAACTGTGCTAGGCCTTCACAACAGAGATTCAGTGAGGGTTTTCACCTTAAATCTTCGCCTAATGCTTCACCGCAAGTTTCCACAATTTCACCGAAGGTTTAACCCAAATATTAACTTTCACTGAAAGGGTTTTCACTAAAGGAGCTTCATCCATGGTTTTTCACCCCATAGATTCAATGAGGGTTTTCACTTTAGAGCTTCACCAAATGTTTCACCGAGAGTTTTCACTTTAAAGCTTCACCAAATGTTTTCACCAAGGGTTTTCACTGAAAGAGCTTCACCCAGGAGATTCACCAAAGGTTTCTCACCGCACACTGCTTCACCAAAATTACTTTATATGTTTTTTTAATAAAACTAAAAACATTATTAATTAAATTAAAAAGTAATCATTAAATAATAAAATAATAAAAACCACATCAAAAATATTATAAATTAATCATTACTTACATTAAAAATACACATATAATAAAATTAATTTGTTAACTACTTTTAAAATATATATTTATAATTAAAAAATAATAAAAATTTATATTTTCACATTTTAAAATTTATAATAATAATAATAATATTAAACCAACACATTAAAATTAAAATTAATTAACAAGAAAACGCTGCAACGCAGCTTATCCCTGCCAAATGCAACTGACACACCTGGGGAGTTAACGATTTAAGGTCCGCGATAAAATAAGAGGGCGATCCTCTTTATTTACACTCTGCCCACTTTAAGAAATTAATTGCTCATTCCATTAGAAGTTTAAAATTTAGGAGAACAATCCCATTTTGGAGGTCTAAGAGTTAAGTAGCCGATAGCAGTTTGCAGGCTTCTCATTCTTCTCTAATGGATATTTCATAGGATGAGAATCAATAACAACACATGTAAGTTTCATCATCACCGTTGATGAAGATATTGTGTAATGGCAAGTTTCATGGAAAAACCACCAAGAAGGACGGATGCCTATTTATTTTGATTTTGTTTTATTTTAAGATTACTGGATAGCGACGACCAAGGCCGTTTATGCCGAAGAAACAAACAGTAGATACTGCACCCATTAGCAAACAGTAGATACACCAGCCATTATCAAATAAGTGAGAAAAAAAGATACTGGGCCCTCGCATTTGGGAGATGAATGTAGCCTCCTTTAACCATTAAACTGTGTGAAGGATAACGAGATAATAGATTTTTCTCGGCTTCCCAATCATATATAGTACTAGCAGTAAGACACAAGAAAATTAAAGATCCTGCTAGATTGGCCATGGTGATAAAATTGTATAAAGAGCCAAAGGTTTTCAAGTGAAAGAGATTAGAAGCAGTTGCTGGAACAATAGACCAATGCGCACCATACCCCAACCTACCAGCAAAGTCCCACCATATAAACATTTGGGCCAAGATGTTGCAAAAACTAGTTTCCCGATTGCCTTTATGATATGCATTGTATACATTATAATGGGTCTATGGTATGCATAGTCCCTGCATGCATTGCCACTATAATAAATATAGTGTAGAAATGAGCTCATTAATTTATGGTATTCAAAATTTTACTACTTACCTTGCTACAATCTCGGACAGAAATCCACCTCCAATGCGCCCAAGGAAGTTCCAGATGGGAATTGGCATAGCCCAAGGACTCACTCATCTGTCCCAAATTATCAACGATGGTCAATCCTGAACCACCTCCACAACTAAGTACAAAGAAGAGAAGCCAGATATCAGCTTTAATCAATGCTTGCATCAAAGTAAAATCCTCTCCTCTCCTTGGATCTCTCCTAATACTCTTAATGCTCACAACTCCTCTAGCGGCAGCGTGATACCAAAGGGATGCCAGTTGATTATAAAGTTTCTGCCTCTCATACTCATAATAATTACTGCATTAATCGGGCATCTTAATGACTAAAGCTCCCATAGCAGCCAAAGTGAAAGAATTAAGCATCGTTCTTCCATCTACTGGTGGGATCTGGAGCAGTAGTGAATAAATTATGGAAATCTCTTCAAACTTTAGTCATCGCCCGAAGTGAAGTGAAGAAATGGAAGTTGGCCTTGAGGAATGCCCTGAAGAAGAAGAAAAGGGTACTTGGAAATGAATAGATCCAGTATACTCCTCCATCTTCCAAGATGTACAATGACCGATATGATCACTACAATTACTGGGATGATGATGAGGTAGATAGTCGTTTCAGGGAGAAGCTGCAAAATTGGATCAAAGCCACGACATCTAAATGTTACCAATAGCACTCAGCCAGTTGTTACTAATAGCCTTGGGAGGCTCTAAGCCTCCAGGGCCTGTTATAGGCCCTCGATAGACCTTGGGGGCTTGAATACCCAACCACTTGTGCCTATTACAAGCCTTGGGAGGTTTAGTAAGCCTCCTAGAGCTTGTTACATGCCCTAGGGGCTTGGATACCTAGCCCACAATAGGCTTAGTCAACGATTGGGGAATTGCAACATGCAATCTAAATGTTGTATTATGTGCATTGGCTCTAGTGACATACAAGAAGTGATCTCCCATATCTTCATTAGACCATTAGATGTTGCAAATCATAATGATATGTGTTTGAGTAATTGCATTGTGGGTGAAGTAATGTGCATCCACGATATACATCAAAAGAAGCAAGATGCATTATAGAATGCATGTGGGGTCATAAGAGGAGTATCATATCAATATACTAGATAGAAATATAAAGGGGCATAAAAAATGTTAATGACAAAATTGATACATACAATATTTAGTGAAAATAGGGGTTTTTTTAAATTGGGAAGGCATATTGGGAGGGGGTTAAAAAAAATGATTTTGGAAGGTATTTTCCAATATTTAGTGAAATTAGGGGTATTGTTTCATATGCCACGATCGAACTTGCTATGATAGTTGTTTATTGAGTGAAGCTCCCGTGCAAGGAAGCATATCCGTCCACTGACACAAAAAATACTTCTCAGGCACCAGACTTGGCTTGTGAGGAGAAGAAAAGGATCTCTAGTTTTAGTTCTACGGATGTGGAGGAAGTAGAAACGGTTGTGGAGTTATTTATTGCCAAGTTTTACCATGCAATGAAGCTGGAGAGGAAGAAATTTATAGTTGAATACCATGAGATGCTAAAACGACGTGCTAATTAGCCTTTCTGGTGTTGAATTTACTTGTATATGTCTTGTAAGTAATGTTTGAGTGTGTAATCAACATATATTGTGGGGCATGTATTAGAGGTCCAAGAGGGAAAAGGATAGTTTGTTTATGGTTTGGACACCAAGTCTTTTGTTCCCCAGTTACAACTAAGCTAAATGTAGTTACTTGATTGTTTATTAAGAAACAAGAGGATCAACAGGCCGCCATATAACCCAGAGAGTGCAACCTCAAGGAAGAGGACACTAAGAAATATGGGCGGATGGCCTCGGAATCACCGTGTACCATTGCCGGATGGCCTTGGAATTGTCCTTGCAATAACCATCAATTAACAAGATATAGTCTGAAACAACAAACTACAACCCATTGTCGATCAAGCAATGAAAAATTTTATCTGTTCTGTCTGTTTCTCTTTGAATACAAAGTTGAGTAATCAATGTAGTGCATATATCTTATTCTGGAACAATGCCTTTTGATAGCATTTCATCCATTAGAATCTTTATCTCCCAAGTATTTCCTTCCAGAAAGTGCCCACGAGTGAGTGTGGCATAATTTTTTTTTTTAGTACAACACTTTTCTCTAGCATTTGAATAGCCATATTATGAGCTTCTTGAACCTCTCCATCCTTCCAAAGCCTAGCAACAACCTTTTTGTTGACAGATATGGTAGGAGGAGGAAAACCCTTGTGAATCGTTTCCTCCAATAACTTCAATGCCATTATTGAATTCCTACTTTGGCAATGGCCATATATAATCTTGACAGAGCTACACCTTTTGGGAGTCAAATCTCGTTGGATTGCATTTCAATAAACCATTCCTTTTCTTCTTGCAGTTATCCTCCTTTATACAACCCTTCAATTAGTGTAGTGTAAGTTGCAACATTCGATTCTATACCTTTTCTCGTAATGTCATCATGGATTTTGTTCAGCTACTCGACATTGTCCTCGGGGCAGTTGATCTCCACAACTGCAGAGAAAATCGTTGATGTAGGAACCAATCCTCGGTCTATCATTTGAAGGATAAGGTTATTCACTTCCTCTACTATTCCAAGCTTGCAAAGTATACTAACGAATGAACTGTAAGTAGCCATGTCAAGGAGAAGAACGTGTTCTAGCATCTCATTGTGTAGCTCTGTAGCATGCCCAACACTTCCCCTCTGCAAACGAGTTTCAATTAAGACTATAAATCTTAAAGCTTGGTTTCAACCCCTTCGATGAATTTCTTGTAGGATGAAGTTGACATCCTTCAAATTACATGTCCTGCAGAGTCCTTTGATTAGTGCATTGTAAATTTTAATTCCAAGCAAAGAGCATCTTCGTGAAATCAGATCATTCACAAGATCAAGAGCCTCCAACATCCTACTTTCCTTTCGGTATCCATAAATAAGTAAATCATAGGTACAAATGTCAGGAACGCATCGTGTTTGATGGATAGCATGTATAATTTGGGTGGCTTTTGGCAGCTTACTGTTATAAGAAAAGGTTGCAACAACATAATTCAAGTATTAGTAGTTGGACAGAATCCCCTTTCTTGCATTTCTTTAAAGATTTCCATCACTAAGTCCAGTTGTTCCATATGATCTAAATCTTTAGGAAGCCTATTGCAGCAATTAACATCCTTTGCAAGTTTACCTCGGCGACTATTTTCCTCTTAATAGCAGCACCCGTCAGTGAAGATATGCATGGCTATGTATAGCCTTAACTCTCAATTTAATTTGCTTATTGTAGAGATATTATCTTCTTTTTTCTTGCCCTTCATTTTTCTAAAATAACCATATGTTCTGCAGTCAACATTTAATTTAGGACGGCTAGTTTTATCAGAAACCCGGAGCAAAGGATTTATCATTATGTGGCGTTCACAGTGTTCTCTAGTCCAGCCTGCAATCCCCACCATTCTTCGTGATATTTCTGTGAAGGGCAGATATACGGTGTATACCGTGTCGACTTAAACCATTTCCGTGTTGATTATATCAAATTGATAAGTTATTAATGAAATCTTGAAATATTAAAATAATAAGTTTTAAAAACAAGTTTTGAATTTTATATATTAAATTTTGAAAATATTATTAAAAGTTTGTCAAGTTTGTTAAACTTATCGAATATCATTTTAGAGCTTGGTTTAAGGTAACAAAAATTATACTTGCGAAGTGTACTTGGTATTAACCATATTTAATAAATCTACCTACTCTTGTATTAGTTCACCGGAGAAGTCATGCCAGATTTGAACTATACGGCAAGAAGAGGGTTTTTTTAAAGCTGTTTATGGCGATACTCAGAAACATTCATCACAACAAGTGTAACAGTAAAGCATTAATTGGAGCAAGAAAACATAGAATTATTCATATATCACAACATGCATTACCATGAGTGAATAGAAGATACACAGGGATTTCGCAAAACAGCTCTGTCATATCATATTAACTCCGCAAAACCCAGATACAATATCTCTCCAATACACTCTTACAGACGCATACAAAGATTAGATCCCATTTCCTGTTATCCAACACATATGACTCTATGACTATATATAGGCTTCCGCCTTTACATTGCTTGTCCACTTACTAACAACTTCCTAACCGACACTTTGAGCAACTGACCCAAAATCTAACTGACATGGTCCAAATGACCCAAAAACTAACTGACATGGTCCAAATGACCCAAAAACCCACATACGCGGTACATTTGACCCACAATTACATAAAATATTCTCCTTTGCGCCCAGCTTTCCGTCTTCCGCGGTATCTCCTGACTTGTCACAGCATCTGCGATGCTAACTTACCAAACTGCTTGCCAACATATAGTATGCAAGAGCTACAAGAAAATGTCAAGAAAAAATTGCAAGGGAGTGCAAATAAATACAAACAACAAGCAAATTTGAAGAGAAGGGAAGTTGATATTAAGGTTGGAGATTTAGTAATGGCATATCTCAGGAAGGAAAGGTTTCCTAATGGAACCTACAATAAACTGAAGCTCAAGAAAATTGGGCCTTGTAAAATTCTAAGGAAGTTTTCTGCAAATGCTTATGAAATTGAACTTCCTTCTGACTTTGGAATTTCCCCAATTTTTAATGTTTCAGATTCATATCCTTTTAAATATTCAGGTGTTCAAACTGAAGAAACAGTTACAGGTAACGATGGTCAAGTGGTATATTGACAAGAACAGTTACCTCAGAAGGAGCAACCACAGATTGAGGCTATACTGGACAAGAAGATTTCAAAGAAAACCATAAACATGGATTACTTCTAGTACTTGTTCAAATGGAAGGGACAACCATCTGAAGATACAATGTGGATGAAAACAATGAATATTTATAAGTTCAATGTGGACCCTGAAGACCTATTGAAGAATTCCTTTTCTCCCCTGGTGTATGATGCAGGAGCATTGACCTAATTTCTATTATTTTTCTGAATAAGCAGCCAATACTATTTTCTACTGCCATGTAATAGTTTCTAGAAGTCTAGATTAGTTTTTGATTAAATGTAATTGGTTTGATTGTAATAATGGAAATTTTCCACTGATGCCCTTAGATCTTGCAAGAGGTTGGTCGAGGGTAGGGTTATTATATGTTTGCTTTCTTTAGGAGTTTGATCCTTCTTAATCGAATTTGACCGGTCTATGGATTCTTATTTAAATCATTGTGTGTAACCAAGCAAAGGGTTGTTGATGAAATCAAGAACATAGTACCCAGAATCTACGTCAACTATTTAAATCCATATCTTCTTTCAATAACCAAAATTGTGTAATTATTTGTGCATACATGAATGGAGTGTTATTGACAGGGATGTTCAAAAGCTGAAGCCCTTGATGAGTTCCTTTGCACGAGATGTGAGAAATCGATCATTCCATTGATCAATTTATGAAATCCCAGCTTCAATTTAACTAGAACAAACGAACCAGAGAGAAAATCCCCATTCGACGGTTGAAGATAAGTTTGGATGGACAAGATCATGAGAAGAGCGAGATTGACGGTCCAGAACTGTTTCCGTAAAGCCAAAGTAAGGTTTTGTTAATGATGAGGACAAGTGAGGATCGTATGGTGGAAATCGAACCCGAGTTCACGCGGGAAAGATGAATGGCATGGAAATTCCATCGAAAATGAAGTTGTGCAAAAGTTAGACCTCCGCAATCCCTAAGTGGATGTTCAACATTGACTACAGATCAACGGATAGGAGATAACCCGCAACAAATCAACGACTCGGATAGTTCTGACCATCCGAAGTCCGTTGCGGAATCCACCTTGTGGAGAGTAATTATGGAAGGGATTCTGAAAAGGACACCCACAACTGCGGAATCGAGCACTTCCGGAAACTAGGAAAAGAGTATTGTGGAAGCCGATTTGCAGAAGTCATTTTCAAGAATTTGAGAAAGTGCACCCGCAATCCGCAACCTACAATTGTGGAAAGGAGGAGCACCCGCAAATTGTGGAAAGGAGCATTATGGATGGTAAATTGCGGAAGGTAGGCTGTTGCGGAAAGGATATTGCAGGAAGGCCATTGGAGATAGCTAATTGCAGAAGAGACTTGTAGTGATTATTTTAACCTTAGAACCTAATTTATCCTGGGGAAAGCAGGCTGGATTGGTTTTACTGATCTAATCCTGCATCAGAACAGATCTGAGTTGGTGGAACTAAAATTATAGTTACAAGAATTAATAGATAAACAATATATAAGACTGAGCGTGTCTCCATGGGGAGCACTAGTTTTTTTTGTTAAAAAGAAAGGCGACACACTAAGGCTTTGCATTGATCACAGAAAATTAAACAAAATGACAATTAAAAATAGATACCCTCTCCCCCGCATTGATGATATGTTTGATCAAGTACGGGGAGCAACGATATTCTCTAAAATTGACTTGAGGTCTGGATACCATCAAGTATCAATTAAGGATGAGGATGTTCGTAAAACTGCATTCAAAACTAGGTACGTGCATTACGAGTTCTTGGTTGTATCATTTGGCTTGACCAATGCTCCAACCATGTTCATTTGTTTGATGAACAACGTCCTCCATAAATACTTAGATAAGTTTTTAATAATGTTTATTGATGACATTTTAATATATTCTAAAAATGTAGAAGAACATAATGGACACCTAAATCTAGTCTTACAAACACTTAGGGAACATAAGCTATATGTGAAATTTAGTCATTGCGACTTCTTTCAAGATAAAATTCAATGCCTAGGACACATAATATATAGGGAAGGCATCTCTGTAGACCCAAATAAAATCAAGGCAATTAGTGATTGGCCATTTCCTAGGGATGTAGCCGGGATTCGATCATTTATGGGGATCATGGGTTACTACCATAGGTTCATCGAGGGATTCTCCATGATCACCTATCTGATAAATTCACTCCGAAAGAAAGGAACTAAGTTTACATGGTCTAATAAATTTCAGGAAAGCTTTAAAAAACTTAAACAACTATTGACCACCTCACCTATTCTAAGAATAACAGACCTGTACAAGGACTTCGTTGTATGTACGGATTCCTGCTTATAAGGGTTGGGTGGCATGCTAATTCAAGAGGATTATGTCATAAGTTATGTGTCAATAAAACTTAAACAACATGAACGTAACTATGCAACTCATGACTTGGAACTAGCTGCCATAATACATGAATTAAGGATGTGGAGACACTACTTGATAGGGAGAAAATTCACCTTAATGTCAGATAATATAAGCTTAAAATACTTATTTTATTAACAAAGTATAAATGCTCATCAAGCAAGGTGGTTAGCCTTCTTGAGTGAGTGTGATTTTGAAATAAAACACATTAAAGGAAAAGAGAACAAGGTGGTGGATGCCCTGAGTAGGAATGTTGTTCCACTTTGTTCGACTGCTTTTAGTAGTTACAAGACAAATATTGAAGAGTTGATAAAGGAGGCAACTAACAATGATGAGTCGTACTTAAAAATTAAAGAACAACTAGAAAATGATGTAAACAGAAAACGAATTTTCAGCTTGCTCCATAAGCTCAGAAGACTTATTAGTTTATAAAAATCGGTTATACATACATAATTCAGAAGCAGTTAAACAATTAATCATGAATGAGTTACATAAGAAACCATATTTCGGACACCCGGGATACCAAAAGATGATAACAAAAATAAGAAAGAGATATTATTGGCCTAACATGAAGAACGATGTTTTGAATTACCTAGCTAGATGCATTGAATGTCAACAAGTAAAAACATAATATCAACATCATGTTGGGTTACTTCAACCCTTACCTATTCCAAAATGGAAGTGGGAGATAATAAGTATGGATTTTATAAAAGGATTACCTAAAACAAATAAACAACATGACTCCATAATGGTAGTAGTTGATAAGTTAAGTAAAGCGGCAGACTTCATACCCGTAAAATCCACTTTTAAAGCTATTAACATAGCCGATATTTTTATGAAAGAAATACTCCGTTTGCATGGTATTCTGAAAGTTGTGATTTCTGATAGAGATGCAAAATTTACAAGTAACTTTTGGAAATCCTTGTTTAAAGGTCTAGATACACAACTAAATTTTAGTACTGCTTATCATCCTCAAATGGATAGGCAAACTGAAAGAACTAATCAAGTGTTAGAAGATATGTTGCGAATGTATGTGATGGATAAAATAGATAAATGGAAAGAGTATTTGCATTTAGTAAAATTTGCATATAATAATGTGTAGCAAGCTTTGTTAAAAATGAGTCCATTTGAAGTCTTGTATGAGTCCATGGGAAGAGTAATTGAAGTCCAAGTTGAGATATGTAATCTCCACCAATGTTGCTCGTTGAGTTATAACTCTGCGTAATGATAGCAAGCCAACCTACACCTTAGTTTGGCTTTATTCATGTAAAAATTTTAGTCATTAACATAATGTGCATCAAGTGAGTTAGGGGGAGTTAACTTGATTTTGAATTTTAAAACGATTATAAAATGAGTAGTTAAATCCACGGCTTTGATATATGTCCACATTGTGGATGTCTAACACCTACACTAGGAATCGAAATGATACATGAAAGGATATCTTAATGGATTTGGCCATGGATAGTAATTAGTATGTGGATAATATATGTTGTTAGATTATATAGATAAAGAAAAGTTAAATAACTTGAAGTTGGAGATATAATGCTTTAGAAACTAATATTTTTTACATGGGAAGTTGGTACGATGTGAAGATATGAATAAACTAGCATTTGCCCCTTGAGGACCAAAAATAAAGGCTGGTAGGAAAAGAGGAAAGTAGAAGGAACAAAAACATAAGCACGGGCAACGAAGGATACTAGTAGGAAAAGAGCAAAGTTTATAACAAAAACCAACAAATCAACTTTCCAAATGTGGAAAGTTTGTAACCAAGACAGACTACGCTAATGCTAACTGAAAAGGGAACCATTTTAACAAGAAGTGAATTGAAATGGAAAATGTATTAGTCCTCAGGTAACCAAAACTCGTCCCGGAACAAAAGCAACTAAGCATATGTCAACATATGGAAGGCTTTTGATAAAGGGGATCCACGAACTATAATTTCAAGAAAATAACAAATAATTGACTAAATAAGTTAAGCATTTGATTTGAGCTGAGGTCAAGGCATAATAGCCTAAAAGATGAAACAGAAAATTAATAACATACTAAAAAAAAAAAATTTAACAACTACATGGCAATAGCCAACAATTTTTGCAGTCAGTCTCAGTGTATCTAGATAACAAGTATTTGTGGTAAAAATATGATAGATGAATAAAATAAAGACATGTATTTGATGCAATAATACGTAATACCTCACCTAAGAGTATAATTTTCTGCACAGGGTGAACATCCATGCTCATTATGGAAGATCCCTAGTTTAAAGTCAGAGCCATAGTCTTCGGAAGGTCATCTTGTGAATACAGGAACTGAAGATGATTTGCCCCATGATAGCTAACCCGCAACAAGTTTATTAATAAATTAACCATGCATGTTGAAAAAAATACAACCAAGTACTCATATTTGAACGCAAGTTACTGCTCAGTTTAAATTAATTCTTCTGAGCTCAAAAATTGACTAATAAAACATGGGACAACAAAAACCAAACTCCCAGACTGAAGAATGAGACAGAAAAATAATGATTACTGAAATGCCTCCTCGCCTGATTGACCACCTGGCCTTGGTCTTTTCAAGAGATGTTCAGAATCTGTAGACTGATAATCTACTGGTGGGGTGTTGACTGGAGGGGTCCATGGATGCTTCAACAAAGTAGCTAAAAAATAATTTGTACAAGAGTTTTACTAAATTTATATAGACAAGAATGAAAAATGCATGCAAACTATTTAATCACTAAATATCAAGTATTTGCAAAATCTGAGTAGAAAGAATAAAACATGTAAATCACCATCCATATAAGCATGGCATTTCTATAAAATCAAAGAAATGAGATTGCATCCCATTCAGAGGCAAGGACAACTTACCTAGATTTGTTGCCGAACTAAGTCCTACAGGGCTTGCAGAGAGAGCGGGATGAGTCACATGGGCAGGATTAGCCATCCAACCTACAAGGGAACTTGGAGGATTTGTAGATGATGGTTGGAATGGATGGTTATTGCCAACCAAGAATTACACAACACCACTAGAACCAAAGAAGTTACAATAAACAAGACCAATTGATTAAACATGTCAGTAACGTTAGTGCATGAAAGTTCATTCTTTGCATCCAAGTAAAATAAGTAGTTAAAAACCAATAAAGAATGACTCAAGATCCTGACATCTCCAAACTAAACATGCTCGAAAGCTTAGCTTCCTAGATATTTAGAGTTTAGACAAACCTTTGATTGATACATGTCCACAATTGAGATGCTTTAAGGATAGGAAACTGTAATTTTTCTCGGAACAGAGGATTAGCTTCTATAAGCTTTTTGAGTTCCATTAGCATGATGTTCCTAGCTGATTTGGTATCCCCATACTTTGAAAGTTGTTCATTTTCTCTGACTCACATACATGTTCATTAGCAAATATAGAAAAATGAATCTTGCTAGATTCAGAATGTTATAACATTAAAAATAAGAACCTGTTTTGAAAAACAAGCAAGCACCTTAAATTATCTAAAGTCAGAAGTTGTGTTATCTCCTTACACAGCTCCTCATTGAAGGAGGCAAATAATTTTAGGTCCTTTACTAGTATTGCTACCGCTTTGGCTCGGTCAGACCTGCAAACACATCCATTAGAAAAAAGGTTACATATACTTCACAATTATTTCACATCTAAAAACAACACCTCATAAAGTAACAGATCATCCATATTGTAAAGAAAGGACATTCTGTTAGAGCAATATTATACCTTAGTACCTTAATCATTAATTAATTAATGGTTATTAGGTGCTAAACTGTTTAATAATACGTCCCTAGGTGTGAAATTGGTTATTATGAAGTGGTTTGGACTTATCTGGATAAGTGTGAACAAGTTCACAGTATATGAGCTATAGTATGGGCCAAGAGGTGGTCAAACTAGCTGTTAGGCATGCTTATCCAAGCATTTATTGCCCCAGCATGCCTAAGATTCCCTCTTTCCCTGTTTTAAGGAAGCACATTGACCAAGGGTGCTCATGCTCTGTATGTGGAAAACTCCCACTCACTAGGCCATTTTTGGCATGCCTAAGCCTAACCAACTTCCACCAAACCTTATCCTCACATGTGTGAACCTAATTATGACTTCCCATGCTTACTCAGTGTTCACATGCATATTTTGAACCTGTTTGAGTTATTTTGGAAACCTCTTTGGTTAACCTAGGGGGGATTGGGGTAAATCTAAGCTAGCTAAGTGTGGACACTCCAAGTGGATATTTTTCCTCCTATTTTGTATATAAGGATGAACCAATCTATTTCATAGCATTGGACTGTTAATAATATATGACATTTTACTCCATTTCATGTGTTATTGTTCATTTGTTCTTCATTTTACAGATTTGTGCCTATTCCTGTAAATGTGTTGCAATCTTTCACTAGTGAGGAATCCATAGTAGCTAGGTTCTGCTATGACTAATATTTTACATGGTATCAGAGCTCTTGGAGCTATCATTCAAACCGGCAAGACTGTTTTAGTGGCTTGCCAGAAGTAGTGGAGAAACCACAGAATTCCTGAGGCCATTGCATTGAGTCCATTGGAGAAATCTAGTGGCTCTTCTCAGGTGTGATGCTCTCCCGAATGCACCCACTATCAAACAGGGTTTGAATCTCTTAGTATAGATCCCTCCTGAGTGATTGAGAATTTTTTGCAAGTTTTCAAGAGCACCATTGTCACCCAGTGCGTAAGCAGTAGAAGAAGATGGAGCAATCTCATCCAAATTTGCTCACTCCTTTCAACTATTTCGATTGGAAGGCTGAAATGGTGATTTTGTTGAGATCCAAGGATCTATTTAGGATCACAATGGGCACAGAGGTTGAACCCAACTCTGCTGTGGAGAAATCAAAGTTTTTTAACAGAATGGATGAGGCATTTGGCCTCCTTTGCCTCCGTATTTCGAGAGACCTCCTGTTTCATGTGGAAAGTCTAGCTACACCCAATGAAGTTTGGCTCAAGCTTGAGTCTCTATTTGGGAAGACTGATGAGATGAGAGGGTATCAACTTGAGAATGAGTTGATCTCACTGAGTCCAAGCAATTTCGAATCCATCCAGGATTTCTTCACCAAGTTCAAGAGCTTGGTCTTGCAAATCAAGCAATGTGGTATTGACAAGAAGGAAGAACAGTTGATCTTGTCCATTCTCTCAAAACTGGGTCCTGAGTACTCAGTTTTTGTTTCTACATTCAACTCCACAAAGCTCACAGTTAGAAAAAAATGCCATCTTTGGCTGATTTCATGGTTATGGTAACTCAAGAGCAATACAAGTTGGTCTTAATGGGTTCCATTAAGGAAAAAGACCAAGCACTTGCAGCTGGAGATTCAAAATATGCAAGAGGCAAACAAAATCCCAAATCTAAACCTCAAGAGAAGAAGATGAAGGAGAAGAAGCAGTCAAGTGATGAAAGCTCAAGTTCAAGTGATGAAGATTCAAAAGTCAAGAAGATGAAGAGCAAGAAAGAGAAGCCCAAATGTGGTTATTGAAGAGGTTCTCACAATGAGAAATCATGTTTCAGAAAGAAGATAGACATTCTAACAAAGCTACTTGAAGAACATACCATTGATGTTCCAGATTTTGCAAGAAGAGAAGAAGCCAAGCTCTCTTTGGAACAAGATCATTGCCTCTATGCCACATGCAAAGGTAAAAATCTCTATGCTTTGGGTGCAAGAGCCAAATATTTTTCTAATATCTCTATTTCTGATTTACATTCTGATATATCAGATTCAGAAAATTCAGTCTCTTCCCTGAAAGAATCTCCATCCAATTCACCAAAGCTTTCCCCCAATACTAGTCATTTTTCACTAGTTTTTGACATGCCTTCTGAAAGCTCTTCCCAACTTCATTTAGATCCTTTCCATTCTAATATGGAAGGTAATATGCAGGCTGATATACAGGGTATGACAGACCTCAAACCATTTTCCCAACCACTATATTTCCAAAAGACCATGCAACCCCCAAGCTCTCACATTGAAAAATCTGACAATTTCATTGTTTCCGAAACTGTGTAACTTGGCTATGTTGTATTTATGTCTTGCATTTCATTCCTTGGTTGGAAATCCATGCCATTGGCCATCATGGGGCTGCTGTTACAAATGTATGGACCTGATCTTACCACTTATGGTTCAAAACTCAAGTCTCCAGACCCTTCAAGTTTGCTCAACTGTTAGTGTGATCTAGCTACACACTCTTCTCTTACTGTAAAACCATTCGATCATGGAGACATTATACCTCTGTTTTTTGCTGCTCCATATGGCTCCTATTCTAATATATCAGAGCCACATGATCTCTATTACAGATTTGGGAAGGTGCTACATCAGTTCGGAAGGAAGATTCATGGTTTGATTTGCCATGTGGAAGCTCCTCAAAATGCTGATTTTGTTGAGATTTTTTATGTTCTTTGGGAAGGATTTTGCAGAGATATCTTTTCCATTATTGATTATGTATTCATATCAGAGTATGTATGCAGCAAGAAGCATTCTTATAATGCTCCCCCATCATCAAATGATGAGATTCAAGGAGCCTTCCAACATGCTTTTTGCCTACAAAACATTGAAGAATTGGTGCATGATCATGACATCCACAACATCTTCACCAAGTATTTCACCAAGAAGTTGTTCATTCAACTCATTCAAGTGAAGAAAAAGACCTGTTGAAGACCTTTTGATCATCTCTGTATCATGTCCATTCTTGAGGGAGGAATTTTCCCATGTGGTTTTGCCTCTTTCCTTGCTTTACATGGACAAATAAATTTATGTTGTAAAAGGTGACTTGAGCCTTAGTTGCCAAGGCCTTATTTTGATATTCCACTAAGTCTAGCTTATGGGGGGGTGTTAGAGAAATATTATACCTTAGTACCTTAATCATTAATTAATTAATGGTTATTAGGTGCTAAACTGGTTAATAATGCGTCCCTAGGTGTGAAACTGGTTATTATGAAGTGGTTTGGACTTATCTGGATAAGTGTGAACAAGTTCACAGTATATGAGCTAAAGTATGGGCCAAGAGGTGGTCAAACTAGCTATTAGGCATGCTTATCCAAGTATTTATTGCCCCAGCATGCCTAAGGTGCCCTCTTTCCCTGTTTTAAGGAAGCACATTGACCAAGGGCGCTCATGCTCTGTATGTGGACAATTCCCACTCCCTAGGCCATTTTTGGCATGCCTAAGCCTAACCAACTTCCACCAAACCTTATCCTCACATGTGTGAACCTCATTATGACTTCCCATGCTTACTCTGTGTTCACATGCATATTTTGAACCTGTTTGAGTTACTTTGGAAACCTCTTTGGTTAACCTAGGGGGGATTGGGGTAAATCTAAGCTAGCTAAGTGTGGACACTCCAAGTGGATATTTTTCCTCCTATTTTGTATACAAGGATGAACCAATCTATTTCATAGCATTGGACTGTTAATAATAGATGACATTTTACTCCATTTCATGTGTTATTGTTCATTTGTTCTTCATTTTACAGATTTGTGCCTATTCCTGTAAATGTGTTGCAATCTTTCACTAGTGAGGAATCCATAGTATCTAGGTTCTGCTGTGACTAAGATTTTACACATTCCACTCGTGATATTCACCAAGGAATTAATGGCATAATGATTTATATTAATAAAACAGTGCCCCATGAAACATATTACTTCTATGTTCAAACATTAAAATAAAAATAAAGTCTCGAATAAAACGTAAAATTAATGCTTAATTAGTTTTCATTGGAATTCAATAATTGAATTCATCACGTTGCATTTGGTGTCTATCCCTCTTCCACCACCAGTCATCCCACACTACGCCTCCACATGACAACCCTTCTCTAATTCCACCCTTCCGCACCTTCCAATCCTCCAATCAACTTCGGCACCTCACCACCCTCCTCACAAGCGGCCTCCACCTTCTCTCCACGCCCAGCGCTTCACCTCCTCGCGCAGCATATGGTTCAAGGGCACCCACGTGACAGTTGCTTTCCTGGTCCTCCACATGTCACCATGCGTGAAACCAAGCGGTAGTCCTCGCAGAGCCTCGAGCTGAAGGTTGGATCCATATGAGTAGGTCTCCACCGCCGCATGCACGCACGAACATTTGTTTTCTTTTGTTTTCGCTGGATCATCTCATTGTTGTGGTTGGGGGTCAAATGTCGAAGGGAGGGAGAGGAGTTCAGATTCTGTGAGGAGGTAAAACCTTTGTTCTATTCCTTCCTTCCCCCATTTTTCCTGTATGCATGCTGCACTTGTAACTTAACTCAATGTTTAACTACTTCTTCATCAATTCATGTCTGTGTGTGTCCCCATGGATAGAAGCCCCTGTAGATTCGCAAAGAATTTTATTTTATTGCCAGGACATATTTATGGCAACATCATATAGTAACTTGATATGCTGAGAAATTCCAAGCCACTTGGACTCTAATGCGATTAGTCATGATCACATGCGATAGATTTTAATGAATACATCATTATGAACATAAGGTCTGGACGTAGAAGGAGAGGTCATGGAGGAGGAAGCAAGGTGTTTGTGATTCGTGATGAGGAGCAATTTTTAGTTCTATCTTGTTATTAAGATAACAAGAAGATAACCCTTGCCTACATTTCTAAGTGGTGTGGATGGTGAGTCACCCTCACCTCCACCACATGACCTATTTGCTTTTCCAAGTGTTGGTCTATGTCCATGTATTATTGGCCTATATTGATGCCTGATGTAGAGCATTTGTCACCCTCTCCTGCTCCACATGATATGTTTGTTGTGCCAAGTGTTGGTATATTTCCATGCATTATTTCTACCAAATTACATTGTTAGCGAAGTCCCTAGCTTCTAAGAACGCGCTTTCTTATGTCCCAAGATTATAGTGTACACTGAACTCCTGAAACCTGCTGGTCCATATGGTGATATAGAGAATTCACAGCTTCTTGCAATGTGTTCTTCACCTCCCAAAAACCCATGTTCGGCTCTTAAACTGTCGAAATTTAGGGATTTTCCGTATGCGACAGTGCGCTTGCATGAATTTTCCTAGAGAGGAAGGATTTGACAGAAATGTGGAAATTGAACAATAATCGGGTTTGTGATCATTGCTTTTTTATGCCTTTTACCCACCTGTTCACCCCATTAATTAATCTTCTATTGCATAATAAACATGTTTATACGAGGTGGAGCACAGATAGACAATTTGATCCCATAATTGGCTGACATTGCTAGTCTTGCAAAACTGGTCACTTATAGGTTTGTTACAGATCCATCAGGTTTCTATGTATCTATTGCAGACCTCTAAGTTGCTTTAATTGGCTATGAGATGAAATTTATGAACAAAATGATGAATTATTTTGTATATGGTGAACTAATGATTTCTTAACATACTGGAAATTTTTTTCAGTATGAGAATTCACATATTTTGATGACCACATACAATGGAGTGCATTTCCGGCCATATGCTCTAGAATTCACAGATTGTCAAATTATGGCCGCATCGGGTCTTAAATGTAAAGAATATTTTTAAATTTATAGCATTCACAGCTTGTTTTGCACAAGGAGTGTCTGCCACAGACTCAGATCTTCCTTTCCGTCTAGCCCACAGAGGTTTCTGAAACCACTTCCAAGTTTCCCTTCCCTCCCTAGGAATCGGGTGTAAGTATACATCTCCTTCACAAGGTTAGTTATGCATAAACATTCATCTTCAATAATGAAACACTATCATTCATTATAACATGTAAAATGCATAAACAGATTTAATCAACACATCTATCATATGCAAGAATTGCAAGGCATTAAACTCATGCAATATATGACATACATACAAAAGTGAACTCAACCTTTTACTCAGGCCTGTACATGACTTCATGTCAATCAATTCATTTAACAAGTATTCATAATTCCAAAAGGGGGCATGAAAAACCATTTCATCACAATGAACAAAATCATCATATAACATAAATACTTATCTTTCAATTCTGAAGCAACTGGCTGAGTGAGAGCAACGTTCCACCCAACCTTAGATCTCTGTCCATCCTATACTATTTCAGCTGAGAGATCACCCCCGAGTTGGGAAATGTATCCACTAAGGAGGGATAACAGGTCTTCTCACAGTCAAGGCTCCATTCTCATACTAAACCAGTCTGTAGTTGGGTTTATCAATCATTCTAGGGCTCCTACCCATGCTAAGCCAACCTACAATGGTTTATCAAGCATTCAGGGATAACAAGAAAGGAGTTGCTAAGCTAGTGAGCTCAACCACAGATATGTAGGAATCTCAACACTCAGTTGACCTGGCACCCACAATACCTACCACACCCAACAAAAGGAAGATCTACATCACTGTTACACAGTCTCTCAAGGCATCTTCCCTTCCAGTTCTATTCCAGGATGGGCATAGAAAGGTCCAGTCGCTCTCAGCCGACCTGGCACCCACAATACCTACCACATCCAACACAAGGAGGATCCTATCACTGCTGCACAGTCTCTCACGGTCCTTCCCTTCCAGTGCTATTCCAGGGTGGGAATAGAAAGTTCCAGTCACTAGTTCATTGAGACTATAGCCTTCATTGGGTTTATCAAGCAACCCAACTCTCTTCCACAGTTCAACAACTGATTCGATATCAGGCTTGGGGTTTCCTCACGGCCGCTCTGCCAATACCACTCTGTAACGTCTTCTATCAAGACCACTCTGCCTCTGTGACTGGGTTTTGCACACAGGGTGTTACAGCTATCAACTGTCAGGCCTTTTATCCCACACAGGAAGCATGATTAATCTCATATTTCCCTTTCCTCGGATTGGTTTGGTGCATACAGGAACAAATTCTCTGCAAGGATCGATGGCTCGTGAATGGCAAGTGTGTGCGGGGTGAGTGAGTGCATGAGTGAGGAGTGAGGAATGTATGTATGTCCAAATGCATAATGCCTGCATGCCCCCTCCTCCCAGATAGTCAAACAGGTTCAGTGAGTTCTCCCAGGTGATTGAGTGTCGTCCTGCACAAGCGATCAGAGCCATGCCCTGCCATACAAAATTGCAGGCATGCTCCATACTCCATCATCTTCAGCGATCAGAGTTTTCAACCACCCACTGCCATAGCATTAATGTCAGCAGTGAGTTCAAACGGGTTCTCAATCAGACATGTGGCAATATGGGAAACCAATCCCAAACCCCCTCACCTCTCCCTAATGGATACACATGGCCCCTTCTCATTTGTTGCCTCCTTAGACAAGTTCTTGGTTATTTTATTCATTCAGTAATAATTACATCATTTACATTTCTTCATGGCTTAATCAGCCCATGAATAATCAAATTGTCCAAATACTTGCCTAAGCAATAACTTAAACATCCACTAGTGGGTCCTTGGCCTTGAGCTCCACACTAGGGAAAATACACATACTGTATATACACAGTATTTACATTGAAGCCAAATACATATCAAGGGCAAAATGGGGTATTACAACTCCCTCTCCCTTAAAATAACACCGTCCTTGGTGTTCTCAAAACTGAACAAAAATGGGAATGCCTCTTTCATGGCATCCTCCAGCTCCCACGTGGCCTCTTCTGGGCTAAGGTGCTTCCATTTCACCTTTACCTACCCTATGGCCCGGTTCTGGAGGAAGTTAACCTTCCTATCGAGGATTCATGTAGCCTCCACCTGGAACTTTCCCTCTGGTTCCACCTGTATCACATGCCAATCAATGATATGATTATGATCATGTACATATTTATTAAATAAAGATACATGGAAAACATTATGAGCTTTCATGTTAGCAGGAAATGCAATTCTGTATGCAACTGGTCCTATCCTATCAAGGACTTCAAATGGCCCATAATATCTTGGCGCCAACTTGGCACAACTTCCCAATTTCATGGAACTCTTCCTGGGTCTCACTCTCAAGTAGCCATGATCCCCAATCTGAAATTCCTTATGCATTCTTTTCAGATCTGCATAACTCTTCTGCCTATCCTATGTTGCCTTCAAATTCTTCCTGATCTTAACAAATTCTTGTTCCATCTCCTCAATCATTTCTGGTCCAAGCACTACTCTGTTCATTGGGTTTTCCTAGCTTAATGGAGTTCTGCATGCTTTTCCATACAACACTTCAAAAGGACTCATCTTCAATGATGCTTGATGACCATTGTTGTAAACAAATTCCACTAAGTGTAAATAGTCTTCCCACTTAGATGGCTTATCCATCACATACATCCTCAACATATCTTCAAGCATGTGATTCACTCTCTCTGTCTGACCATCTGTTTGCGGATGATAGGCTGTCCTAAACTATAACTGAGTTCCCAACTCTTGGAACAACCCTTTCCAAAAATTGGAGGTGAACTTCGTATCGTGATTGGAAACTATTTCCTTGGGAAATCCATGCAGTCTGAATATCACCCTCATGAATATATCCGCAATGTCATTATCCTTGTGGGTGGACTTGAATAGAATGAAATGAGCTACCTTTGATAGCTTGTCCACCACAACCATGATTGAATCATGCTTCTTCACTGTCATAGGAAATCCTATTATGAAATCCATGGAAATCACTTCTCGCTTCCACTCTAGAATGGGTAAGGGATGCAACAATCCTGCTGGATGTTGATGTTCTGCCTTCACCTGTTGACACTTATGACGTTTGACAATGTACTTAGCTATGTCCTTCTTCATACCATGCCAAAAGTACTGCTTCCTCACTGTTGTTATAGTCTTTTGATATCGTGGGTGTCTCGAGTATGGTCTTTGGTGTATCTCATCCATCACCAACTTCTTCAAATATGCATTGTTTGGAATGTATAGTCTGGTGTTCTGATAAATGAGAACATCATTCTCACCTAGCTAATACCTTGCATACTTCTCCTCTATAACATTCTGCTGCAATTTCTCTTTGATTTGGAGATAGACTTCATCACTATCTTGGGCCTCTAAAATTATTTCCCTTAAGTCTGCTTCACATCTACTTATTGTTACAATATGGAATTTCCTGCTGAGTGCATCAGCAACCCTATTCTCTTTACCTTTGACATGCTTAATCTCCAAATCAAACTCACAAAGAAATTACATCCATCTATTTTTCCTTGCATTCAGATGTGGCTGGTCAAACAAGTACCTTAAACTCATATGATCGGTTCTGAGCTCAAATCTCCTTCCCAAAAGGTAATGTCTCCATCTCTTGAGAGCGTGAATTATGGTTGTTAGCTCTAAGTCACGGGTGGCATAGTTCCTTTCATGCTCTTTCAGCTTCCTTGACTCATAGCAAATTACAGAGCCTTCTTGCATTAGCACTCCCTCGAGTCCTTCAATGCAAGCATCAGTGCATAACACAAAATCCTTACTTGGATCTACAATCCTCAAAATAGGTGCACTAGTAAGCAACTCCTTCAATTGCTGGAAACTTCTCTCACACTTTTCAGACCATACAAACTTGATATTTTTCCTTTGCAGTGAATTAATTGGATGGGATATCTTGGAGAAACCTTCAATGAACCTCCTATAGTAACCAGCAAGGCCCATAAAAGATCTAAAATCAGCTACATTCCTTGGATTAGACCAATCCATGATGGCATCAATCTTCTCTGGATCTACTGCAATGCCCTCTGCTGATATAATATGACCCAAATATTGCACCCTCTCTTGATAGAAGTTACATTTACTCAGCTTAGCATACAGCTGGTGCTCCCTAAGGACTTGCAATACCATTCTCAAATGCTCATCATGCTCTTATTCATTCTTTGAGTACACAAGAATGTCATCCAAGAACACAATTACAAACATGTCCAAGTACTTGTTGAAGACACTATTCATGAGACACATGAACGTAGCAGGTGCATTGGTAAGACCAAATGGTACTATTGTAAATTCATAATGACCATACCTAGTCCTGAAGGATGTCTTATGAATGTCTTCTTCCTTTATCCTCACTTGATGGTACCCAGACCTCAAGTCAATCTTTGAAAATACTCTAGCTTCCTTCATTTGATCAAACAAGTCATCAATCCTTGGCAAGGGATACTTGTTCTTAATGGTCACCTTATTGAACTTCCTTTAATCAATACATAGCCTTAATGTTCTATCCTTCTTCTTAACAAACAACACTGGTGCTGTAATGTCCCCATTCAAATAATTGTATAGCAGACAATCCCCATCCATCCTACCAAGTTACCTAGGTTGAATGGGTACATTGGGAATTGTAATAAGAGAGAAAAGGAATAATGTTTACAGATTAGAATAGTCCACGTATTTAATAAATAAGTTGAATAAATGAATCCAAGAGGAATTATAGGTGGCAAATGGTTTTGAGGACATTTGGAGGATGTGGGACCCCCACTAGCTTGGTTTCTCACTGCCACATGGAAAATCTCACTTGGCATTTCGAATCCATGGGAAGGAAAAAATTATTGGGTGAGTTCGTAAGGAATACACATGGCATGGAGCATCTTAGGTCGAAATGTGATGGAATGGTAACCTCCATGGAAGAGGAAGAGTCAAATTGGAGACTAGTGGACATTTGGGCTAGATTCTCTAGTCTTATGACAACAATGATGAAGCATCTATGACATCTATGAAAAAATTCAGATATGAATTCTTAAACTTGACCATTATGACATGTCAGCCCCAAAAATAGGCTCAAGAAGGCGCTCATGGAGTTGGGGGAAGCTAAAGAGACTCCTACTCGAATTTGGGAGAAGATGGAGGGTTGGAAACTAGGAGACAAGTGGCAAATGTGGAATATTTCCTAAGTGGAAATATATAGAAGATAATGAGAGGATTTCAACCCTTAGAAGGATATTGTTGGTTATAAAATGTAGAAATCAAGTATGAGAATGGCTTTTGATGATTTGAGAAAAATTGCATTTGTGAAGAGAGAGCTAGTGGATGACTAGTTTCTTTCCTTAGCCAATTTTAGGGTGAAAGATTCCCATCCAAGTTAGTGTTTGGAGAGGCCACTCAGGTCTTTCATGGTGCTTTAATGGAGTTTGTATTTGCAGGTAGCAGATACAGGAAGTTTCATGGTTTGGTTTAGTGCAACACTTTCTCTCCACCATTTCCAGTTTTGAAGGCATATTCATGCTCCTTGAGGGATTGCGCTTTGGGTGAGCACTTGTACTCATTGGGAGAGATTCATATAATGTATTTATGATTTTAATATCTTCATATCCTATTTTATTCATATTCATAAAGTCTCAGGTCGAAATACCCATTGATTGTATGCAAAAATGTTGATTAATGAGCAAACAATGTCCATTTCCCCACTACATTGATGTATAGCATGATAATGATGATAATTTAGAATGAATGGATGATTCTATGGTACATTTATGATTAATATAATTCAATGTGTGTGTTTTAAAAGTTTAATGTAGTGTACTTGAGAATTTGAAGTATTTTTACTCAGTTTAATTGCATTGGGAGAAGAAATAGTGCCATTTCCCCAAGGGTCGAATTGATGATTTTTGCAGCTGAATGGGAGAGGGTTGGAACAGAGATAATAATCAATTAACGATGCACATGAGACCTTAATAAAATACTTAACACATCCCCTACCTCTGTTCAGAAATTCGATGGGGTTTGGAAGCATTTGGGAGGCCATTTCAGTATTTACCCAGGGGGGATTTGATGCATAAATTGCTAGTTAAAATACCATACATTGAACGGAATATAAATCAAATTTGAAGAAGTATTTTGAGGGTTATAAATAATCTCTGAACCTAATATTCAAGTCTAAATATCATTCATATACCCTTACAGAATATTTGGGAGCATTTGGGTTAATTTGGAGGCCAAAACAACAAAACTAGTCAAAGGTCGAAATTGGGAAAAATTGGAAAATTGGGCATTTTCACAAATTTTTAGAAAAGGGTCATTACAAGTGGTATCAGAGCATGGTCTTGGAACCTGATGGTATTAACAAGAATACAAACTAATAATCCACCACCCTTTGAATCAGTAGTTGAAGAAGTTTTGCTTGAAGAAGAGATAGTAGTAGAAAAAGAGTTTTTTTCTAAAACAATGGGTAGACAGGAGGAGGGAAAATTAAGACATAAGGAGGAATTTATTGAATCCTTAAAACCATGTTTTGATGGAATTACCATGGTTATGCTAGAGATTAGTAGACAAATGATGAAAAGTTTTGAATTATTGGGTAGCCAACTTTCAGGCAAAGGGATGATAGGAGATAACAGTGGTTCACACTCAGGAGAAAAGAAGAATGGGGGTGAACATATTCTCTCAAGTACAGGAGCTCCTAATAGACCTAATGAATTTCAAATCACACAAAGGCATAATGCCCCTAAATTTCTCACACCCAAAGAAGAGCCCAATATTGAGGTGGATTATAAGAAACTAGCAAACGATTGGAATGATTTGAATGAAGAGTATAAAAGAGGTTTACCATTTAGTGACTACATTGATGCTATACATAAAATGAAAAGGAAGGAAGACACTAGGAGTCCATTCCAAAACAAATAATTAAATAGTGCTATTGGTAAAATGTCACTTCCTACTTTTTATGGTTCTTCTCAAAATTCTGCTAACACTTGGGTGCAAAAATTGGATGTGTATTTTCAGTTGAATCCTATGTTGGAATAGGATGCATTAAAAATGGCCATTTTGAATTTAGAAGGAGATTCCAATGAATGGTGGTTTCATGGGATGAAAACATTGGGTCATAATCAGGTTAAAACATATGGAGATTTTGTTGACAGTGTACTAGAGAGATTTGAACAAAAAGATCCAGAATTGCCTTTCAAAGAACTAGCTCAATTGAAGCAAACTGGGAGCCCTACTGAATATATGTTGGAATTTAAAAAAATATCAGTTAAGGTGGTTGATGTCTCTATGGGAAGGTTGGTATTTCTGTTCATTGAATGTTTTTCTGAACCCTTAAAAGGTTTGGTCAAAGCCCACATGCTAACTACATTAAAAGATGCAATGAGCTGGACTAGGGATCTCCAAAATGTGCTTCCTAGAACGAGATTTCTTCCCAAGCCTAACTACAAATTTGAAAAGAAACCTTGGCAAAGGGATGGATATGATAAGAAACCTTGGAAAAGAGAGTCATTTTAAAGAAATAAAAAAGAAGGACTAAACAGGGATAAACTTCGAAGAAGAAAAAAACTGTGCTTCACATGCTTCCAACCATGGACACCGGGACACAAATGTACTAAAGAAAATGCTCAATACATAGAAGTATTTTTTGATAATGAGGTGTATGATGGGGGAATGGATGAAGATGGAAATATTTCAGATTAAGAAGAGGCATATGAGACAACAGTAGAAGAGGAAAGATAAGAAGAAAATCAGCCTTCACCGGACAAAGCAAGAATGGCAGTACTTTCAGTAGTATCTCGCTATCATACTATCCGATGCAAGGGTGTGGTACAAGGACAAAGTAATTCAGTTTCGGTATATGGAGGATCCAGCCATAACTTCATTGATGCATATATGGTGGAGAAAAGAAAGATACCTATTGAACCATTTGATGGCTTCACGGTTGTCATTCCCGGTCACAACACAATGCAATGCAAAACATGGGTTCCAAAGCTGCAAGTCACCGTAGGTAACTATACTTTTGTTGATAGTTTTTATGTGGTTGATGTTGTTGATACTAATGTGGTTTTGGGAGTCCAATGGTTGTATTCAATAGGAGAGCATACAGTAAATTATCAAATTCCCGAAATAAAATTCCAATATTCGAAAGGAGTACAAAGAGTTGTGAGAGGGCAACACACTTATCCAAATCAAGTAATGACTTGCAATAGTATGAGATCTATATTGAGGCATGGGGACATAGAATGGGTTGCTGAATGTCATACTACATCTCCCATGCCAAATATGAATGTTGTTGAACACCCAAAGGATATAGAGAGACTTTTGCAAAAATATGAAAAAGTTTTTAGAGACCTTCCACATGGTAGACCACCATATAGGGGGGTTGAGCATAGCATTATTTTGGAGGACGGTACTTCACCCATTTAGATACCACCTTATAGAAATCCTAAAACGTTCAGAGATGAAATTGAAAAAGCTATCCAAGAACTCCTAGAGTTGGGACTCATTAGACCAAGCTCTAGCCCTTATGCTTCTTCAGTAGTGCTAGTGAATAAAAAAGATGGAACATTGAGAATGTGCATAGATTTTAGAGCTTTGAACCAAAAGACTATCAAGAATAGGTATCATATTACTAGGATTGATGAGCTCATGGATGAGCTACATGGGGCCAAATACTTCTCCAAAATTGACCTTAGATCAGGGTATCATCAAATTCGAATGAAAGATGAAGATGTGCAAAAGACTGCTTTTCGATGTCATTATGGTCACTTTGAATTTCTTGTCATGTTTTTTGGGTTAACTAATGCTCCAGCCACATTTCAAGCATGCATGAATAGGATCTTTTGCAAGCAACTAAGAAGGTTTGTTTTGGTTTTCTTTGATGACATTCTCATTTACAATAAAACATGGGAAGAGCATTTGCAGCAGTTAGAGATTGTGTTGAAGGTTTTGCAAGAAGAGTCCTTATTTGCTAAGTTGTCAAAGTGTGAATTTGGGATGAAAGAATTGTTGCATATTGGGAACATTATTGAACAAGAAGGATTGAAGGTACACATGAAAAAAACAGGGCTATCTTAGAATGGACATCACCAAAAAATATCACTGAATTGAGGGGTTTTATTGGCATATGCACATACTACAGAAAATTTGTGAAGGGATTCTCCAAGTTGACTTCTCCACTCAGTGATTTGACTAAGAAAGATGCTTTCAAGTGGGATGAAGAGGATGAAAAGGCCTTCCAAAAAATGAAAGAGGTAATGAGTAGTTGTCCCATACTTGCACTTCCCGATTTTACTAAACCTTTTGTTGTGGCATGTGATGCTTTAGGTGGAGGAATAGGGGCTATCCTAAAGCAAGGCTAACACCCCATAGCCTTTGAGAGCAGAAAGTTGCAGCCTCATGAAAAAATTTACTCCATCTATGATAAAGAAATGCTGGCTATTATGCATGCATTGGCCAAATTCAGACAATACTTGGTGGGCAGCAAGTTTGTGGTGAAAACTGACCACAATAGTCTAAGACACTTTCTCACCCAAAAAGATCTAAATGAAAGGAAACAAAAGTGGGTAAGAAAAATCCAAGCTTATGATTTTGATATTGAATATGTCAAGGGAAAGAATAATATAGTAGCAGATGCTTTGTCAAGAAGAACTTATTTTTCTCTCATGGACATTGCCAAGGATTGGAAAAACATGCTACTAGTTGAATATGTTAAAGACAAATTTGCTTGTGATGTGTTAGATGGAATCAAAGGGGATGATAACTACAGGATTTTGAATGGGCTGAAATATTATAAGGGCAGAATTTATTTAGTTCATAATTCAAAGCTCAAGTACTGAATTTTGCAAGAAGCACATGATTCTCTACTAGCGGGCCATCCAGGATCTTCAAAACTTATAGAGAGATGAGGAAAATGTTTTTTTGGAAAGAGTTGAAGGAAGATGTTCATAAATATGTGAATGAATGTAAAGTATGTCAACAAAACAAATCAGAACTCACATGTCCAGCTGGGCTATTACAACCATTGCCCATTTCGAAGCAAAAATGGGACAGTATCTCCATGGATTTCATCACCGATTTGCCTAAATCTTTGGGTAAGGATTGTATCTATGTGGTAGTGGATAGGTTGACAAAATTTGCTCATTTCTTTTTTGTTACATCATATTTTAGTGCTACACAAGTGGCTGATATTTTTTTCATAGAAATCTTCAGATTGTATGGGATCCCCAAGAGCATTGTCAGTGACAAAGATAGTAGATTAATGGGTTCCTTTTGGCAAGAAATTTTTAGATTGGTGGGCACTCAATTGACTCCAAGTACCAGCTATCATCCACAAACTGATGGACAAATAGAGAGGGTGAATCAGTGGTTGGAAGGGTACCTAAGAAACTATGTGGGAGAGCAACAAAAAGCATAGGAAAAATGGCTACACTTGGGTGAGTTTTGCTACAACACCACTTATCATATGTCAATAGGGATGTCTCCTTTCAAAGCATTATATGGTTATGATGCATTTACATTTTCTGAAATCATATTTGGTGATAGTAGAGCCCCAAAGGCTAAATATTGGGTGGAAGAGAGCCATGACATTTTAAAGCTCTTGAAAGATAATTTGCAGGTTGCTCAAAATCAGCAAAAACAATATGCTGATAGACATAGGGAAGAAAGAACCTTTCAGGTCAATGATTTAGTATATTTAAGGTTGCATCCATATAAGCAAACATCTCTCAAAAAGAATGGAGCAGAAAAATTAAAACCAAGGTACTATGGGCCACACAAGGTAGTGCGGAAGATTGGAGAAGTAACATATGAACTAGAACTTCCGGAAGGGAGTAAATTCCATAATGTATTCCATGTTTCTTGTCTCAAGAAAGCCCTTGGTAAGCAAATTATCACTTCAAAAATAATTCCTCCCTTGGATGATGAAGGTTAGCTCACACTTGTTCCAGAAAAGATTTTGAAGACACGAGAAAGGAGGTTGAGGAGTAGAATTATCAAAGAATATTTAGTACAATGGAAGGACCTACAAAATGAAGGTGCCACATGGGAAGAGGAGAAGATTTTGCAGCATCCTAATTTGAAATTGCTTGAGGACAAGCAATCTTGGGTGGGGAGGACTGTAATGTCCCCATTCAAATAATTGTATAGTAGACAATCCCCATCAATCCTACCAAGTTCCCTAGGTTGAATGGGTACATTGAGAATTGTAATAAGGGAGCAAAGGAATGATGTTTATACATTAGAATAGTCCAAGTATTTAATAAATAAGTTGAATAAATGAATCCAAGAGGAATTATAGGTGGCAAATGGTTTTGAGGACATTTGGAGGATGTGGGACCCCCACTAGCTTGGTTGCTCATTGCCACATGGCAAATCTCACTTGGAATTTCGAATCCATGGGAAGGAAAACATTATTGGGTGAGTTGGTAAGGCATACACATGGCATGGAGCATATTAGGTCGAAATGTGATGGAATAGTAACCTCCATGGAAGAGGAAGAGTCAAATCCCACATGGCAAATCTCACTGCCACATGGCAAATCTCACTTGGCATTTTGAATCCATGGGAAGGAAAACATTATTGGGTGAGTTGGTAAGGAATACACATGGCATGGAGCATATTAGGTCGAAATGTGATGGAATAGTAACCTCCATGGAAGAGGAAGAGTCAAATTGGAGACTAGTGGACACTTGGGTTAGATTCCCTAGTCTTATGACAACAATGATGAAGCATCTATGACATCTATGAAAAAATTCAGATTTGACTTCTTACAAGGCACTCATGGGGTTGGGGGAATCTAAAGAGACTCCTACTCGAATTTGGGAGAAGATGGAGGGTTGGAAACTGGGAGACAAGTGGAAAATGTGGAATATTTCCTAAGTGGAAATCTCTAGAATATAATGAGAGGATTAAGACCCTCAGAAGGCTAATGTTGGTTATAAAATGTAGAAATCAAGTATGAGAATTGATTTTGATGATTTGAGAAAAATTGCATTTGTAAAGAGAGAGCTAGTGGATGACTAGTTTCTTGCCTTAGCCAATTTCGAGGGTGAAATATTCCCATCGAAGTTGGTGATTGGATAGGCCACTCAGGTCTTTCATGGTTCTTTAATGGAATTTTTATTTGCAGGTAGCAGCTACAGGAAGTTTCATGGTTTGGTTTAGTGCAACACTTTCTCTCCACCATTTCCAGTTTTGAAGGCATATTCATGCTCCTTGAGGGATTGCGCTTTGGGTGAGCACTTGTACTCATTGGGAGAGATTCATATAATGTATTTATGATTGTAATAGATTCATATCCTATGTTCTTCATTGTCAGAAAGTCTCAGGTCGAAATACGCAATGATTGTATGCAAAAATGTTGATTAATGAGCAAACAATGTCCATTTCTCCACTACATTGATGTATAGCATGATAATGCTGATGATTTCGAATGAATGGATGATTCTATGATACATTTATGATTGATAGACTTCCATGGATGTGTTTTACAAGTTTCATGTACTGTACTTGGGCATTTGAAGTATTTTTACTCTGTTTAATTGCATTGGGAGAAGAAATAGTGCCATTTCCCCAAGGGTCGAATTGATGATTTTTGCAGCTGAATAGGAGAGGGTTGGAACATAGATAATAATCAATTAATGATGCACATGAGACCTTAATAAAATCCTTAATACATCCCCTACCTCTTTTCAGAAATTCTATGGGGTTTGGAAGCATTTGGGAGGCCATTTCAGTGTTTACCCAGGGGGGATTTGATGCATAAATTGCTAGTTAAAATACCATACATTGACCATAATATAAATCAAATTTGCAGAAGTATTTTGAGGGTTATAAATCATCCCTGAACCTAATATTCAATTCTAAATATCATTCATATACCCTTACAGAAGATTTGGGAGCATTTGGGTTAATTTGGAGGCCAAAACAACAAAAATAGTCAAAGGTCGAAATTGGGAAAAAATTGGAAAATTGTGCATTTTCACAAATTTTAAAAAAAGGGTCATTATTGGTGCACCCCATGGGGATACACTCGGTCTGACATATTCTTTGTCCATTAAATCCTGCAGCTGCATCTTCAACTCTACCAACTCTAGTGTGCTCATTCTATAAGGAGCTTTGGAGATGGGTGCTACACCTAGAACAAGATTAATGGAAAAGTCAATGTCTCTTTTGAGTGGAAATCCTGGAACCTCATATGGAAACACATCCTGGAACTCCTGCAATATCTGTAAGTCTTCTATCCTGGGTCCCTTATCTTCTGTTGAAGCTGATATATGTACAACATATAACTGGCAACCCTTTTTATAAAACTTCCTCAATTGCAGAGCTGAAATCTACCTTACCGAAACATGCTTTGGAATCCCTTTAACCAACCTTGGCTTGACTTCATCATCAAGGCATTCCAATGCTTTCTCATAACAATCCACCTTAGATCTATGCCTTTCTAACCAATCCATGCCAATTAGGGCATCATATGATCCCAATGGCAAGATATTTAGTTCAACATGTGTGAGGAGTCCATTCAATTCTATAGGACACTCCTTCACTCCTTCACTTACCTTTCTCTTGGTACCGGTGTCCAATTGAACTAGCCAAGCCTTGCCATGCTTCTCTTTACCAAGAGAACAACTTCCAACTATCTTAGGGGATATATAACTATGAGTAGACCCTAGATCAATAAAAATAAAAATAGATTGCTCAACAATCATACCTGCAACCTCCGCCACTGCTGACTGATGGTCTGCTTGATGATCATCCAGTGCAGCATAAATTTTAGGTGCTGCTCTTGCCATGTCCCTTACTGTAGTGTTAGGAACCCATGTCTTTACTTTGTTAGTATGTTGTTGTTGGGCGCATATGCTTGTAAGTCGTCCCGTAGTATTTGTTGATCAATAGTTTGTGTTATTGTTGTTGGCGCATATGCTTTGTAAGTCGCCCGTAGTATTGTTGATCCATAGTTTGTAACGGCCCATGGTTTTGACCCATAGTATTGGCGCCTAGAATTAGTATATAAGTGTGTGTTGAGACCTATGAAGGCACCGTGAAGTTATTTGTATTGAGCTTGCTCATAGGAGGTTGCCCCCTCGAAGTGGCCTGTGATCAATATAAAAGTGATTATGAGTTCTGTCATTTCTGCTATTTCGCATATCCGTATTAATTAATTGTTGCAGCTGCCTCACATCTAGTATCAGAGCACTTTCTTGGGCTCACTGGGTGAAATTTCTGCCAAATTTTTTTTCGCATCTGTTGCAGGTTCGGATTTGGGAATAATCCCTATCCGCTTAACTGTGGGAAGTACTTGGGCATAAGCCCTAAAACTCATTGTGAGGAGTACCACAGAAACCCTGAAGTAGCTGGCCCATTGAGAGGACCTGCCAGTGAAAAGGGCAACGACCCCTACCTGATTAACTAGTTCCCACCCATGAGGTAAACGAAGAGCTGTCGTTTGTGGCAAAGCGGTTATCAGTTTTACCTGAGCCATGGAGTGAGGGGTACTGCCCCAATACGCAAGCCGTCAGACAGCATTGGTGGCCGAGTGAAACCCCTGAACTGTTAGGAAGCCGCACATACCTGGGGTCCATATCTATTTTCAGCTGAACTATTGTCGATCACTGCTGCGCCGTTTCAGATCCATTTTGCAAGCCATTCCAGATTCAGCCGTTTTCAATCCATTCAGCGTTGTTCCAGATCCCTTTCGAGCCGTAGCCGCTCCAATCCGGCAAAAAAAAAAAAAAAAAAAATTCAATTTTTTCTCCATATCTCCCTTATTTTCACTCTGTTTCCCTTGAAATTTTTGGGGAACCCCTGTCATCCCATTCTGCCTATTTCAGTCCTGAGGACCCTATCCCCAATTCCCCTTCCCAAAGCCCGAAATTTCACATTTGTCTATTTTTAGGGTTTGCCATAACTTCCTCCGATTTCACCCAATCACCTTCAAATTTTACCACAGAGTTCCTTTATGAATTCTGCTTCTTTGTTCCCCTTTGCGAAATTTTCCCATTCTTTCACCCCACTTCTGAAATCCTCATTTTTGCTTCCCTGTCTATCCAACAGTGTCCAAAACCTAGTCAAACCCCAATTACCCTTCTGATTTTTTTCCAAATCCATATTTTCCTTTACTGAAGTAGTTTCTGTTTTTGTTTTCCTACCCAGTCAACCGAAAAAAAAAAAAAAAAATCCTGGTTATGGTTGTCACCCGTGCAGGAGCAAAAACCATGGAGGACGCACTTGCATCCATCCAAGCCAAACTCTAGGATCTGGATGAAAAATTTCTCGGTCTCCATCTTGAACATTCAGCTATGAACAACAAACGACAGTCCGAGTCTTCAACAGACAATGGGTTCTCTTCTTCCAGCAATTTCAGTGGTCCGAAGCTTGATTTTCCTCGCTTCAATGGTACCGATCCAATTGGATGGATCTATCGTGCAGAACAGTATTTCTGTCTACATAATACTTTTGATGTCAACAAAGTTCCGTTGGCATCCTTTCATTTGGAACAGGAAGCTCTTCAATGGTACCGTTGGTACATCAAGGCTCAACCAGAGCCCAAATGGCCAGACTTTTGCCAGCTCTTTTTGCAACGATTTGGTCCTATAGCTTTTGATGACTTCACAGGAGCCCTCACTAAATTTCGCCAAACTGGCACTGTGAGAGAGTATCAAAACGAATTTGAGAATCTAGCCAACCACACTGAAGGATTGTCTGATGACTTTTACCGGAGTTGTTTTATCAGTGGTCTAAAGGATGCCATCCGCTCTGAGGTCAAAATGTTCTATCCCAACACAATGATGGAAGCACTAGGGTTGGCTAAGTTGGCAGAGGACAAGATTGCAACCCAACAATGCTCCAAGCCCACTTTTGTTCCATTCCGAAATATGGGTTCTCAGCGACCACCTATATCGCAGGCTCCTCGACCGACTCCTATCAAGCGTTTGTCTGAAACAGAGATGCAAGCACGCAGAGAAAAGGGGCTTTGCTATAATTGTGATGAGAAATTCACTCAGGGACATAGCTGTGTTCAACAAAAGCTCTATCTCTTGGATGTGGAGTCTCCGCCTGCCTCTGAAATTGGTGACGAAGATCCAGAAACACTGGATGCCCCGGTCGACATTCAGGAACCGCCTATTGACCCTCCGTCTCAGGATGACCAGCCAGAGATATCTCTCCATGCTTTAGCTGGAATCACCACCCCCCAAACAATGCGGGTCAAGGGTTACTTCAAGAAGCTTCCTCTTACAATACTCATTGATTCTGGTAGCACTCATAATTTCATTGACCCTCGGATCGCCAAACAAGCTGATTGTTTTATCCATCCTTGCTCCAACTTTGAAGTCATGGTTGCCAATGGGGGCACCTTACCTTGCAAAGGGAAGTGTCGAAATGTGCGTATCTCTATGGGAGATTATACCTTGCGCTCTGACATGTTTGCCTTGCCCTTAGGCAGAGTGATGTGGTTTTGGGTGCTCAATGGCTACGCACACTTGGCCCTATCTTATGGGATTTTGCTAAAATTTGGATGCAGTTTTCCCTCAATGGACAAAAACACACATTGACAGGATTACAACCAGGTTCTCTCAGCATTATCAGTTCACATCGCATGGAAAAACTCCTCAAGAAGAATTCACATGGTGTCATCGCTCAGATCCATTCCATCCAGATGCAACCATCAGCGGTCTCCACTACTCCTTTGGATCTACAACAAATTCTGGATCGATATACAGCTGTCTTTGCTGAACCAATGGGATTTCCACCTTCCAGACCAGAAGACCATCGTATTCAGCTCCTTCCTGGCAGCGTTCCTCCCAACATCAGGCCCTATCGCTACCCATTTCACCAAAAAACGGAGATTGAAATGCTCGTTCGGGACTTATTGAAGCAAGGTATTATTCGCCAAAGCACTAGTTCCTTTTCTTCTCCAGTTATTCTTGTCCGCAAAAAATATGGGTCATGGCGCCTCTGCATTGACTTCTGAGCACTTAATCACCTCACCATCAAGGATAAGCTTCCAATTCCTGTTGTTGATGAGCTTCATGGGGCTCACTTTTTCTCCAAGTTGGATCTTCGTTCTGGGTATCATCAAATTCGGGTTCATGAGGATGATATCCCTAAAACAACTTTCCGCACACATGATGGCCATTATGAGTTTTTGGTCATGTCCTTTGGCCTCACTAATGCTCCTTCCACATTCCAGGCCTTAATGAATAAAATATTTCGACCCTACTTGCGGAAATTCATTCTGGTATTCTTTGATGATATCCTCATCTACAATAAAACATGGGATGAACATCTCCAGCATTTGGATCTTGTCATGCAACTTTTCTCTGACCATCATCTCCATGCCAAGCAGTCTAAATGTGTTTTTGGACAGATGGAAGTTGAGTATCTCGGGCACATTATCTCAGCACAAGGGGTTCGCGTGGATCCTGCCAAAATCAATGCCATGAAAAATTGGCCGCATCCTCAGACACTCAAGAGCCTTCGTGGTTTTTTGGGGTTGACTGGCTACTACCGAAAGTTTGTCAAGGATTATGGGAAGATTGCAGCTCCATTAACTGCTCTATTGAAAAAGGATGCCTTCACATGGACACCTGCTGCTCAGTGTGCATTTGAAAAACTAAAACAAGCTATGTGTACTACACCTGTGCTAGCTATGCCTGATTTTTCCAAGCCCTTCACTATTGAGAGTGATGCTTGCGGCAATGGACTTGGTGTTGTTCTCCTTCAAGATGAACACCCCATTGCGTTCACCAGCAAAGCCCTTTCAGGTAAGAATTTAGCTGCCTCTACCTATGAGAAGGAAATGATGGCTATTTTGCATGCAGTACAGAAGTGGTGCCCATACCTATTAGGGAATCATTTCTGCATAAAGACTGATCACCAGAGTCTGAAATATTTCTTGGACCAGCGTGTCTCCTCCCCGGCACAACAGAAATGGGTTATCAAGCTCATGGGTTATGACTATGAGATCACTTACAAGAAGGGTAAAGAAAATATTGTGGCAGATTCTCTTTCTCACACATTTGATGCCCAAGGTTCTCTTTCAGCTATTTCTATGCCTGTTCCAAATTGGTTGCAATCTGTTCAACAGGGTTATGTCAATGACTCCTCCTTATCTCAAATCATCCAACGCTTGACCAACAACCCTTCTGCTGTACCACATTACTCTTGGGATGGTGCTTCTCTGCGATACAAGGGTCATCTGGTGCTTCCCCAGAGCACAGATCTTCAACAGGCTTTCTTTTATGAACTCCATGCTTCTCCATCGGCAGGGCACTCTGGGTTCCTCAAAACATATGAACGAGCACGACGTAAATTCTTTTGGCAGGGCATGAAAAGGACAATTCAACAGATGGTGGCCGAATGTGATACCTACCAGCGCAATAAGGGTGAAACAACACCCCTTCCAGGATTGCTTGAACCCTTGCCCATACCTACACAGATTTGGACAGATATTTCTATGGATTTCATTGAAGGGCTCCCTAAATCTGGCGGGAAGACAATGATTCTCGTTGTGGTTGATCGTCTCTCCAAATATAGTCATTTTTGTGCTCTCAGCCATCCCTATACAGCCTCCTCCGTTGCTCAAATTTTTCTGGACCAGATCTTTCGTCTTCATGGCATCCCTTCTTCCATTGTCTCGGATCATGATGCGACTTTCACCAGTCATTTTTGGACAGAACTATTTCGCCACACTGGCACCAAACGGAAGATGAGTTCGGGGTATCACCCACAAACAGATGGTTAGACTGAAATTGTCAACAAATGCTTGGAAACTTATCTTCGTTGCTTCACCTCGGAACAACAACATCAGTGGGAAAAATGGCTCCCTCTCGCTGAATGGTGGTACAATACCTCTTACCACATTGCCTCTAAAATGACCCCATATGAAGCATTCTATGGTTAGGCACCTCCAGCTCTTCTTCCATACACCCCCACCAGTTCACCAGTTCACTAGTTCAGGAATTTGACACGGTCCTTCGAAACCGCGATCAGATTCTTTGCATTTTGCGGGACAATCTTCACATGGCAAGAAATCGCATGAAGCAACAAGCTGTTCAGCACCGTTCTGAGCGCACTTTTCAAGTCGGCGATATGGTTTTTCTTCGTCTCCAGCCGTACAAACAATCATCCATGAAACTCAAAGGGCATCATAAGCTCTCTCCAAAGTTCTATGGGCCATATTGGATTCTTCAGAAGATTGGGTCCGTTGCTTATAAATTGGAACTTCCTCCTTCCCGCATTCATCCAGTATTTCATGTCTCTTGTCTGAAGAAAGTTCTTGGCACCAACATCAGTGGACAAACGATTTTACCCGAACTGGATAATGAAGGATCCATCCTTTTGGAGCCAGAGGCCATCCTTAATCGGCGCACGCGTCAGCTTCGCTCTCGCTCTATCACAGAGGTCTTAATTCAGTGGCACGGCATGCAACCAGAGGATGCTACATGGGAACCACTCCTTCAGATTCAACAACAATTTCCACATCTAAAGCTTTGAGGACAAAGCTTTATTTAAGGGGGAGGGTATGTTAGGAACCCATGTCTTTACTTTGTTAGTATGTTGTTGTTGGACGCATATGCTTGTAAGTCGTCCCGTAGTATTTGTTGATCAATAGTTTGTGTTATTGTTGTTGGCGCATATGCTTTGTAAGTCGCCCGTAGTATTGTTGATCCATAGTTTGTAACGGCCCATGGTTTTGACCCATAGTATTGGCGCCTAGAATTAGTATATAAGTGTGTGTTGAGACCTATGAAGGCACCGTGAAGTTATTTGTATTGAGCTTGCTCATAGGAGGTTGCCCCCTTGAAGTGGCCTATGATCAATATAAAAGTGATTCTGAGTTCTGTCATTTCTGCTATTTCACATATTCGTATTAATTAATTGTTGCAGGTGCCTCACATGTAGTTGCTCCTCTAACTAGGGGATTCTACCATTGGATAGATTTCTCTGATAGCTCTCCGAGGAACCCAAGACGCACTGCTAGTAAGAGTAAGGGTAGAAAGAAGCACAGAGGTATATGTGTCGTGGCAACCGTTGGAGAAGAAAGCAAGGGAAGAGTAGGACTCATGGAGTACGCAGCGACTGCAGCCTTTGCGATCATGATTGTGATGATTTTGCAGGAGGCCATGTGGGGTGCCAACATTGTTATCAATAGAACCTTCAAGACGGGACCATCCACGTGGCAGCATTCCATTCACTCTATGAGCGATGAATCTAGCCGACGTGGATGGTTATACTTCTCCAAAGTGAAATGCCTACGGCGTAAACATGTATAAATATAACATATTTTTACTTCAATAAATTTATATGAAAAAGGAGTGTGATTAGGAAGTTTGATTAAGGCATAAACGATATTTATTCAATAAATTTATATGATAAATGAGTGTGATTAGGAAGTTTGATTAAGGCATAAAGGATATTATGATAATGCTTGCAGTGAATTGTGATTTATTTATATAAAAGCTATATTGGAAAATGGTAGGATATAAGAATTATGAATGCATTTGTTTTTTTGGAATATGTTAAAAACTTCCCATTGTGATGGTTGGAGAGTTGTTTAGCCTAGTTTAGAATGAGGAAATCATTACTTGAAAATTGATGGAAATAGTTTTAGTAATTATTAGAATAAAGAAATCATACAAATTATTAGGTATCATTAAGTGTAGCAACATGTTTGTGAAAATAAAGAATTTTTCATTTTTAACATTAGGGGTATATTGGGGGTTATGACAATAAATGTAAACTTTAATCATTTAAGTTCACACACCTTAAATATCATAATCTACTTTTAGTTGATTATTATAACCATCCTACATTTACCACTAATGTCAAAATTAAAGTTATAAATTCCATATTCTTCGTAGCCTTGCATTATAATTCTATATTTCCTCTTCTTTTATTAATGTACACATAAGCTATATATATATATATATATATATATATATATATATATTTTATATCTGCAATTGTTTTTAACATAAACTTTCCTATTTAATTTATATTTCATAGCATTGCATTATAATTTTATATTTCCTCTTCTTTTATTGATGTACACATAAGCTTTTTTTGTTTTGTTTATATATCTACAATTTGATGCTTTCATTCTCCACTTTCCCTAGGAACTTGTTCCAAGCTTCAGTTTTTATTATTTTATTGAATTGATGCCTATTGATAGTCTCCTCTATTAGTGTGTCTACCTACCCAAAATATTTTATATCTTAATCAAGTCATTAGTATTACAAATACTTTATATATATGGCTTTAAACAAAAAACAAATACAAATATCGTTTAGGCTAAAAATTGGTTCCACAATATGTCACTTTAAATGTCAACATTGAATACATACATATACATGGCTTTCTATATCCTTTAAATTAATTGGTTCCTAATGAAATTTTCATTATATAATTTCCATTACTTTATCTAATGTTTCTACATTTCTAAGAAATTTTCAAATGCACCTCATTTTTGTGATGCTAGGGACATTTTTATGATTAGGAAGATCTTCCTAACATCTCTTTTTCACTTCATCACATTTATTTACTTTCCCATTTCTTTTGTCATTTCACATTTTTTTGCACGTTTTGGGGCAATTGCTAATATATATATATATATATAAATTAAGTGATATATATATATATATTAAATCGATAACCTCACATCCACATTAAAATATTGTTAATGGATATTAAATATATTAATTGGTATATATATTAAATGATTTGATATTTTTAGAATTAGATTTGATTCCGTGAGTGTACATTAAAATCCTTTTTTTTAAACTAATTTGATTTTTAAAAAATGATATATGTAATAAAGTTTTATTAATATTATATATTAAATAAAAAATTTAAAAAATAAAAAATAATTTCAAAATTTTCAAAATTATTTTTTTATTGGTTTAAATATCTGAATCAACTATTTTTATCTGGTTTAAATTAGAATGGTTAGAAAATAAAATTAATTTAAAAATAACTTACAATACCATCACTTGTATATACATTAATATAAAACATAAAATCTTGTCATATATCAAAAATTAATTTAAAAAAATTAAATAAAATAAAAATTACACAAAACCAATAATCATATTCATCATTTAAATACCAGCTTGTTTGTACTTTTTTAATTATTTGTCAGTACGTATAATATTCATTTAATGAAGTGACCTCCACTGTTGTAATCGCATATTCTCACATATTCTCATTGACGGATTAGCCGCCACTAATGAAAGAAGCTATTAAAATATTTCATAGTGCCACACCATGTAATGAGAAAGGTATAATAAAGGTAAGACTATTGAGTGAAGTATGTAATTTTTTTAATTTATATATATTATATTTGAGTGAAGTATGTAATTTTTTAAATTTATATATATTATATAAAACATTTGTTATTATTATTTATTACATTGTTATTTATCAATCACTCCATTATTATCCCTGCCAAGGTAAGTACATACGTTTCATTCATTCAGAAGTCAACTTTGATTGACTTGCATTAGTTTGTTTTTAATCTATAAAATCTTATAAAGTTTAATAAATGTTTTCTTAATTTTCATATTAAATTTAATTTTTTGAAAAATTAAAATAATTTCAACAATTTCTAAAATATAGTATTTCAATTTTTTGATTGGCTTAGTACATCTTCGGTGGGACATAAATCCCTCAAGATGCAATTTTAATTATCATAATAAAAATTTAAATAAAATTAATTTCTAAATTTAAAATTTCTAAAACCGCCGTGTATCCATAATAATACAGGGTAAATTTATGATAGTATAGTGTAAATTTATGGAGTAGAGTGCTTTATAAATAAAATTAATTTATACCATCACCACCATGGTGATGTGTGCACACTGAGATGGAGTGTTTTCGGTTCAATTTCCTCGTCGACGTTAACTTTGGTGTTTCTAAGTATCGCCATAAACAACTTTTAAAAAACCCTCTTCTTGCGGTACAGTTCAAATCTGGCGCGACTTCTTCGGTGAACTAATACAAGAGTAGGTAGAAGTTCTGTCTATATCTCCACTTAGGCACTTCCAACCTTCCTCCTGCCAAGATCTTCCTTTCCATCTGACCCACAGAGGTTTCTGAAACCCCTTCCAGGCTTCCCTTCCCTCCCTAGGAATCAAGTGTAAGTATACATCTCCTTCACAAGGTTAGTTATGCATAAACATTCATCTTCAATAATGAAACACTATCATTCATTATAACATGTAAAATGCATAAACAGATTTAATCAACACATCTATCATATGCAAGAATTGCAAGGCATTAAACTCATGCAATATAAGACATACATACAACAGTGAACTCATCCTTTTGCTCAGGCATGTTCATGACTTCATGTCAATCAATTCATTTAACAAGTATTCATAATTCCAAAAGGGGAGATGAAAAACAATTTCATCACAATGAACAACATCATCATATAACATAAATACTTATCTTTCAATTCTGAAGCAACTGGCCATGTGAGAGCAACGTTCAACCCAACCTTAGATCTCTGTCCAGCCTATACTATTTCAGCTAAGAGATCACCCCCGAGCTGGGCAGTGTATCCACTAAGGAGGGCTAATAGGTCTTCTCACAGTCAAGGCTCCATTATCATACTAAACCAGTCTGTAGTTGGGTTTATCAAGCAATCCAGGGCTCCTACCCATGCTAAGCCAACCTATAGTGGTTTATCAAGCATTCAGGGATAACAAGGAAGGCATTGCTAAGCAAGTGTGCTCAACCACATAGCTGCAGGGATCTCAACACTCAGTTGACTTGGCATCGACAATATCTACCACACCTAGCACAAGGAAGACCTACATCTGTTACAAATGCTAATTTTAAAAATATTAAGCTAGGTTTAATTTTAGTAAATTAATGTAATTAAACTAAGAGGTGACTTGAAAAGTCACTTCTCTTCCCCATTTAGGGTATAAATTAACCTGGGAACATTTGTTGTAATCATCTTCTACATTATCAAATATACATTTTACATTACGTTCTCTGCTTTTCACCCATTCTTTCCTCTTCATTGGTATCAGAGCCTCTCGGCTCTCGGCACCAGCCCACCACCTTCCATCCCTCCTTCACGCCTTCCTTTTGCATGCATCTCCTCCATTCCCTTATCCCTCTCGGCTCCACCTTCGTTCCCTTACCACTCTAACCTCGTCATCCTTCAAGCCGTGCAGCTACCCATCCGGCCCAGCCTGCGCATCCACCTTCCACCTCCACCTCTTCCTATCTGCCTCCATCGCGCTTTGGTCCATCACTCTACCACCCCCATGTTACTTCTCTCTCCTTCGCGCACCTCTGCTCCATGCTCCCGCCGTTCCCTCCGCCATCCCCTGAGCTGCTCGCACCCCCCCCTTCCCACACCTCTGCCATCCCTTGCACTGCTCGTAGCCCTCGCCATCCCTTCTGCTCCAACACCCACTCATCCTCCTGCTTCCACCCATCATTCTTCCGCCCACCATTTTCCCACCTTCCTCCCTCCCGCCACCTTCCTCCTTCCCACGGTCGACTGTCAAGAATTTTTTTTTATTAATACCTTAATATTAATAATATTTATTAATATTATTGTTTATTAATATTATTATTAATTTTAAAAAAACTATATTATAATTATAATTATAATTAGTTAATTAAAAAAAAATAAAAATCGTGGCAAGCTGGCTTCGTACAACAAATAAAAATAAATCCACGTTCAACGCCGAGAAGATTCCACCAATCACCAGATCAATGAGTGAATTAAACGCCTAGTTCGATTCAATCCATGAGAAGATTAACAAGAACTACGAGGAACTCCAGGAAAATATCAAACAAACCAATGACAATTTGACATCGACTTGGACATAAATCATGTCACGAATGGAGAATGCCATTGTCACTCTACAAGAAGACCAAAAGAAAAATCAGGCAGTTTTAAATGCCATCTTGGAAAGATTACCATTACCAAAAGATCTGCAACCAAACTCTCCCAGAACACCAGGGCAGTTGGATCCCTTCAACATATCATCATCATACTCATATACACAAGGACACCAAATACGGGTGAAAGTCGAGCTACCCAAATACGACGGGGACGAATGACAATGCATATCGTGGATTAACAAAGCCGAGGAATACTTAGACATCCACAATATCCATTACGAAGAGGAGAAAATTCAATATGCCTCCATGCATCTAGAAGGAAACGCTTACAATTGGTACTTATGGTGGAAGAAAACTGCAAGAATCTGTTCTCACAACTGGGTTAGTTTCAAGAACAACCTCATCAAAAGATTCCAAGGCGTTGAAGAAAAAGACTTCTTTGCCAAAATCACAAGGTTACAATAGAAAAGCAGTGTCAATGAGTACACCTATGAGTGGGAAGCGTTGTCGACTCAAGTTCCAGAGTTAACTGATGACCAACGATTACAGACCTACATACACGGTCTAAAACAACACATCCGTGATGAACTAGAGTTACATAACATCTCAACCATGGAGGAAGCCTGACGTAAATCCAGGATCATTGAAAGCAAATTCAAGAAACCTGTTCATACAAATTTCGATAAGGACGACTACAAAAGGAAGCCCTTCCAATCAACATACACAGGAAATCCAAGATATACACCGCCACAACTCAGGCAAGGAACAAAGCCCATTTTAGAGGCCCAAAGAATAAAGGAAGGGAAATGCAAGTTCTGTGGAGACAAATGGGATCCTAAGAACATATGCTTACAAAAGAAATTGTATGCTTGTGAAGAAGAAGAAGCAGAGTTGGAAGTCGAGGAACCAATTGAGAATGATGCAAATAGTCAACCAGACTACCAAACAGAAATCGAGGACGACACCCCAAAAATATCATTAGCCTCTATTACCGGAATCTCCCAACCACAAACATTGAAGATTCAAGGACATATCAAAAAGAATAATGTCACAGTTCTCATCGACATTGGCAGCACCCATAACTTCGTTAATGTCAACCTTGCTAAAGTATTTAACCTATTTATTTTTCCAATACCTAACATGAAAGTTATGGTAGCAGATGGCAAGAAGATTGACAACGTGTGAAATTGTCACAAGGTCAAGTTACAATTGCAAGACTACAACTTAGAATCAGATTTCTTTGCGGTACCGATAGGAGGAGTTGATGTAGTATTAGGAATACAATGGTTACAAACCTTGGGTACATACTACTCAAATCACCAAGAGCATTTTATTGAATTCCAGTCGTTCGGGAAGACATACGAGTTATACGGGTTCCAACCACCTCCGACACAGTTAGTTACGTCACATCAGATGGAAAAGCTACTTCGGAAAGGCGCACCAACGTACATACTTCAATGTTAAGAAATGGAGCTTCTAACATATGAAGGAGATATGGACAAACAACCAGAGATACAAGATCTACTTCAAAAACATCACAAGATGTTCCAAGAGCTTCCAATGGAGCTCCTACCAAATAGGAAGATTGAACACATAATTGAGATTGAACTAGGGTCAAAACCTGTCAATAGAAAACCATACAGATATCCACATCACCATAAAACAGAGATCAAAATACTAACTCAAGATCTTCTAAAATGTGGTGTCATTTCAAAAAGCAGAAGCCCGTATGTAGCCCCAGTAGTGTTAGTACGAAAGAAGGATGGTTCGTTCAGATTATGCATAGATTATAGAGGACTGAAAAAAATAACTATCAAAAATAAATTTCCGATTCCGTTCATTGATGAGATGCTAGATGAACTTCATGGGGCCAAGTATTTATTGAAATTGGATCTTCGATATGGCTATTATCAAATCAAATTTAGAGTGGAAGACATAGCAAAAACCGCTTTTTGCACTCATGATGGCCATTATGAGTTCAAAGTAATGCCCTCCGGTTTGACTAACTCTCCAGCTACGTTTCAAGCCACAATGAACGAATTGTGCCAACCATTTTTTAGAAAATTCGTACTAATATTTTTTGATGACATCCTCATATATAGCAGAACATGGAAGGAGCATGTAGAACACTTAAGTCAAGTACTTACCATTTTGGAAGAAATCCAATTCTATGCAAAGAGGTCGAAGTGCACCTTTGGAAAAGAGGAAGTGGACTACCTAGGTGTAGTGTCCCCTCCTACCATACAGCAGGATAGAGAGGACGTGGTACACAATCCGGGCAATTAGCCCCAAAACGTTGGAATTAAAATCGTTGATGCAAGGACCTGTATCTATGCATACTATGGAAAAACGACTGTAATCAAATCAATGTTGTTGATCTCTAACACACATTCAAGATTCTGTGACAGCCATGAAGTAAAGATCTGTGCAGAACTATACAAGATCATATGGAAATGCATAAACTTTTTAAAAACACAGCAGAAGCAATTTCGTTTAATACATCCACATACATTCATAACATTCATCAAATGATAATTGCCAATTTACACAAGAGAATACTTATCTCAATAAGGCAGTCCCAAGCAACTGGCTATGCAACTGCAACGTTCCACCCAACCATAGGCCAGTGTGCTCCTTAATCTCTCAGCACCACTGCCACCCCCGAGCTGGGCATGATCTCTACAAGGAACCAGGGAACAGCAGACTCACACATAGCCAAGCATACACCAAAATGAGCCAAGCCAATCTACAATTGGGTTTATCAGGCTGCTAGGAGATGGAAAGGAAGAATTGCTAAGCTAGTGAGCTCAACTACAGAGCTATGGGTACCTCTCTCAGATCTATCTAGCTTGGCACTCACAATGCCTACACACCCAACACCAGGAAGTATTCTCTTCACTGCCATACAGTCCCTCAAGCCATACCTTCCTCTCTAGTGCTCTCAGGGTGTGCATAGAAAAGTAGCCAGCCCTCTTAATCTTCTTGAGAGGATACTCCCTACACTAGGTTTATCAAGCCAATTCTTTCCACTACCATTCCAGTTTCTTACTCATGGGATTCCAAACAAAACAGGGATGCACCTGACAGCAACCTACACTTGTTGAGCATGAGAAAACGTTTCCAACAGTGAGATGCATGAGATGGGGTTTCCTGGACTTCAGAAGAACGTGGGTAGACTCAAAACGTATTGGCACTTTGGAAATTCGACTGGGGAAGCAAAACCCATTCCAGAAAAACGCCCTAGGGCCAAAAACGCCCTCACCCTCGGTCCCAATTCGCGTCCCTCCTTCCCCAGCTGTTGCACAATCCAAAAACCAGTTCCTGGGCATGGAAAAACACAGGGTTATGGTGAAAAACGTGAGGATAACTTCCTGTGAGCTCAATCTGCGTGAGAGGAAGAACGTGATGCATGAGGAATGGCCTTGGGTAGCATTTCGTGGGGGTTTTCTTGCCCAGCAAGCCAAAAATACGATTTTCAGGTTGGTAGCTTGCCCATGCACGAAAATCTGACTGCCATACCTCTCCCATCCCAAGACATTAACTGCCTTAACCAATTTCTTGGAAAAATTAAATGATTGGGTACATGAGACAAAATGGTTAGTTGATGGTTTATGGGTTTCCCCATTGATACATGGATTAATACCATTGGCTCAAGGGTTTGAATAATTTCCCTCCCTTTTCCTTGTAGAATCATGCCCCATCTCTTTTGTTGCATTGCATAGCCGGTTGTGGGTTTGTCCATTAAAATTCGTATTTACATGGTGTCTTATTTACAGTGTGCCCATCTCGCACAAGAACCATGGGCATCTATTTTTAATTGCCGATACATGAAACGCTAAATCAATGGTGGGGCCTTGGCCTTGAGCTCCTCACCATGATTAAATTACAATATTTACATCATTTACGATTTAATACAAAGGGGGTCAAAATGGGGACATTACACTAGGCCATAATATATCGAAGGAAGGATTTAAATTCGATCCACGTAAAAACCAAGGGAATCATGGAATGGCCCAAACCCAATAACATATCAAAGCTAAGGGGATTCCTAGGCCTAACAGGATACTATCGAAGATTTGTAAAAAATTACGCCCATAAAACTGCCCCTCTCACAAATTTATTGAAGAAGAATTCCTTCAAATGGAATAGTGAAGCAGAAAAATGTTTTGAAACATTAAAATGCATGATGTCTTCAACACCTGTATTAGCCAAACCTGACTTCACAAAACCTTTTGTAGTTGAATGCGATGCCTCAGGTTTCGGACTAGGAGCAGTTTTGATGCAAGAAGATCACCCAATAGCATTCGAAAGTAGAAAGCTGAATAAGAGAGAAATTTTGAGGTCCACTTATGATAAAGAGATGCTGGCCATTATACATGCCTTAACAAAATGGCGACAATACCTTCTAGGGAGAAAAATATTGATAAGAATAGACCATAGCAGTCTTCAATATCTCCTTCAACAAAAGACATTGTCAATAGAACAACAGAAGTGGATAGAAAAAATCGCTACCTTTGATATGGAGATATTACATAAAAAAGGGAAAGACAATATAGTTGCTGATGCTCTATCTAGGAAGGATGAAGTCCATACATATGCAATTTCAATCGTTATTCCAGAGTGGTTGGACGAAATACAAAGAGAATACGCTAAAGACCCAAACACTTGCGCCTTAATCGAAGATCCGAATAGAGGTCCAAAATTCGAGTGGTGAAATGACATCTTGTGGTACAAAGGAAGGATCTATTTAAACCCAACATCAAGGTTTAAAACTAAGGTGATGATAGAAGCTCATGATTCACCCGCCGCAGGACATGTAGGTTTTTTCAAGACATATTACAATGCCATACAATTGTTCTATTGGAAAGGAATGCATAAAGACATTCAAAAATATGTAGCCGAATGTGACACATGTCAAAGAAATAAAAGCGAAAACGTCATGACTCCAGGGCTACTCCACCCACTAAACATTCCGAAGCAAAAGTGGGAGGAAATCTCTATGGATTTTATTGAAGGGTTACCCCTATCTGATAGTAAGGACAAAATCTTCGTGGTAGTGGGCCGATTAATGAAATATGCACATTTTATGGATATCAAGAAAATTGACTCTGCTAAACAGATCGCTGAAGTATTTTGTAAAAATATTTACAAATTACATTGATTCCCAAGAATTATCGTTAGCGACAGAGATGCCAAATTCACAAGCAATTTTTGGAAGGAATTCTGCAAACAAATTGGGATCACTCTTAACATGAGTTCAGCTTATCATCCATAGACACATGGGCAAACAGAAGTTGTCAACAAATGTCTGGAAGCGTATCTTCGTAGTTTCGTCACTGACAAACAAAACAAATGGTTACACCTCGCAGAATGGTGGTATAACACTACCTATCACATGTAAGCTAAGATGACACCCTTTCAAGCATTGTATAGTTATGAGCTGCCCAGATGGAAGGAATTCATTCAAGGTAATGCAAAAGTACCCGCAGTGAAAAGTAAACTTGAAGAAAATCAACGAGTAATGTAAGTACTGAAGGATAATTTATCTATGGCACAAAATCGGATGAAGCAACAAGCATATCAACATAGAACATAAAGAGAGTTTGAAATAGCAGATTGGGTATTTGTAAGGCTTCAACCATACAAACAATTGTCACTAAAGCAACGAGGAAAAAACAAATCGGCACCCAAGTTTTATGGACCCTATCAAATTGTCAGAAAGATTATCCCGGTAGCATACGAATTGAAGTTACCCGATTCAAGTCGAATTCACAATGTCTTCCATGTTTCAAATCTAAAAAAATTGTTGGGTCAACATCAATCAGTTCAAACAACACTTCTCGTGCTGGACGAAGAAGGGAAACTTATCTTAGAACCAGAAGCTATCATCAACATCAGAGAACGAAGATTACGCACTAGAATGATCAAGGAATACCTCATTAAATGGAAGAATTTCCTAGAAGAAGACGCGTCATGGGAAACCGAGAAATTTGTTTAGCAATATTCGTCATTACCCTGCTTTGAGGACAAAGCAATTTAAAAAGAAGAAGGCAATGTTACAAATGCTAATTTTAAAAATATTAAGCTAGGTTTAATTTTAGTAAATTAATGTAATTAAACTAAAGGGTGACTTGAAAAGTCACCTCTCTTCCCCATTTAGGGTATAAATTACTCGGGGCACATTTGTTGTAATCATCTTCTACATTATCAAATATACATTTTACATTACATTCTTTGCTTTTCACCCATTCTTTCCTCTTCAACATCACTGTTACACAGTCTCTCAAGGCATCTTCCCTTCCAGTGCTATTCCAGGATGGCCATAGAAAGGTCGAGTCACTCTCAGCCGACCTAGAACCCACAATGCCTACCACATCCAACATAAGGAGGATCCTATGACTGCTGCACAGTCTCTCACGGTCCTTCCCTTCCAGTGCTATTCAAGGGTGGGCATAGAAAGGTCCAGTCACTAGTTCATTGAGACTATAGCTTTCATTGGGTTTATCAAGCAACACAACTCTCTCCCACAGTTCAACAACTGATTCGTTATCAGGCTTGGGGTTTCCTCACGGCCGCTCTGCCAATACCACTCTGCAACCTCTTCTATCAAGACCACTCCACCGCTGTGACTGGGTTTTGCACACAGGGTGTTACGGATATCAACTGTCAGGCCTTTTCTCCCACACAGGAAGCACGATTAACCTCAGATTTCCCTTTCCCTGGATTGGTTTGGTGCATACAGGAAATACAGGAACGAATTATCTGCGAGGGTCGATGGCTCGTGAATGGAAAGTGCGTGCAAGGCGAGTGAGTGCGTGAGTGAGGAGTGAGGAATGTCTATATGTCTGAATGCATAATTCCTCCATGCCCCCTCCTCCCGGATAGTCAAACGGGTTCAACGAGTTCTCCCAAGTGATTGAGTGTCGTCCTGCACAAGTGATCACAGCCATGCCCTGCCATACGAAATTGTAGGCATGCTCCATACTCCATCATCTTCAATGATCATAGTTCTCAACCACCCGCTTCCATAGCATTAATGTCAGTAGTGAGTTCAAACGGGTTCTCAATCAGACATGTGGCAATATGGGAAACTAATCCCAAACCCCCTCACCTCTCCCTAGTGGATACACATGGCCCCTTCTCATTCATTGCCTCCTTATCCAACTTCTTGGTTATTTTATTCATTCAGTAATAATTACATCATTTACATTTCTTCATGGCTTAATCATCCCATGAATAATCAAACTATCCAAATACTTGCCTAAGCAATAACTTAAAAATCCACTAGTGGGGCCTTGGCCTTGAGCTCCACACTAGGGAAATACACATACTGTATATACACAGTATTTACATCGAAGCCAAATAGATATCAAGGGAAAAATGGGGTATTACAAAAGTGGGAGGGGAGATTTCTTAAATATGTTGTGGAAGAAGTCAATCAAAGTACCCACATATGTGTAATATATTTGAACCAACAAATATACATCATGTTATTTCTATGTGAATCATATTAACAAAAACCTCTAAACCATATCCAATTATTATAAGCTTGAGATCCATTTATCACCAACATGAATTTCAATTGAATGCACTTTTGGGATAAGCTAAAGAGTCATTAGCCCTAAGGAGTCCTTCCAATTCCTAGATAAACACAATCACAACAAAACATAGGAATGAGTTGTGTCGTGAACACATTTTGAAGGATCTTTTAATATTTTTTTTTCTAAACATATAAACTTTCATTTATAAAGCATAAGTACACTTGTTGCATCATTACAATGTATGCCAAGCAAAAGAATTTTTTCCTTTCATATTCAAGGAAATGAGGTCTTCTACAACATCAAACCTACAAGAATTCATAATAAAATAACAACTTTATATGATGGCCTGATTAAGTAAAATAAACATGCACAAAATCATGTAAGAGATTGCAAAATGACTAAAGGAGAATACCTAAATAATTGAGACAATCATAGAGTTGGAAATAACATGTAAGATGGATAAATATTTTGCAAGAACCAAATGTAAGGTCGGTGAAATGAGCCATGAGTTAACATAAATTCTTAGTCCTGCAAAATAATCCATGGATATTTATTACCATCTGATTTGGTACGCATATGACTAAAAAGAAGAAAATATAAAAACTTAATGAAAATGTGATTATAAATGATTTAAGGGTTGAGCTTATTAATTGGATGATAATTTGTTCTATTACTGCCTTGAGCTTTTATTGTCTTTGAAAATGATTTATTCTCTACTGATGAGGCCAACTACGAGAATGTGACATTGGTGCAAGCATTCAAAAAACAATTAAATACTTATTCAAAAAATACCTAAACATTCATATTTAATGCACATTCGTGCACAAAACAACTAAAATGTTTTTAATTTATTATTTTCATATGAATACATGCATTTATTACATTCCTAATCATCATCATTAAAACATACACATTCATGTTCCCCACAAGTGCACTTTAGTGGCTGATCATATTCTTCGTCATCTAGCATAAGATTCAAGAGTGCATCTTCAAAATCCTTTATATCATTGGATGATTGACTCCTTTCTAATTTGGGTTGAGTGGTCAAGATGAAAGGATTCCATGGAGCACCTATAATTCACTTAGCCAAAAACGTTTCTTTTTCAAGCTTTCTCTTCCATTTGTAACTAATAGGAAAGTAAGTGTCAAGGAGGCTGATTAGAATTATATTGGTAGACTTGACATATCTGACAATAATGATTGTAATAGTGCATGGGGAACTCAACATCATGTTTGCAATCATAATATTTTTTTGTTCCCATTAGCCATGTTTGATAAGAACAATGAGAAGATGCATTGAATCAACATAGATTTCATAAGGAGGATAATTTACATAATAGGAATCTGGTTGGAATTCATTCATGATGACTTTGCATATTTTTGTCTTTCCTTATGATGTGTAAGTAGGAAATCCTTATAAATATTTCTTGATACACAAAAGAACGGGTTCAATCTAAAACATATAGAATGTGATTATGTTATGCAGATAAAATATGTATAAGATAAAATTATTGCAAATGATCATATTCAAACACAATGTATATAAGTTGTAAAACACAATTACAAGAATGTGGTCAAATACCTAAGTGGGTCTGATTGTAAATATGGCCTTGTAAATATCAGAAGTATTTCTTAAAAAAATAAATTACTTGTTTTCTTAATTTTATTTAAATTGTAATCGACCAACAATTCCTTCATTACGACTATTGATTTTATTACAAAAACCACAACCTTATTTCCATCACAACCCTCGAACAAAAAATTGGTTAGCTCTTTTGTTCTTCTAGGATGTAAACTATTTATAAACCCCTCTCGGTTGTCCATCAATATATATAGATTCTCCTTTGTTTTTGTTATTTTCTTTAATTTTGTTATAATTTACACAAATTCCATATCTCCACATACTTGATAGATATTGGGTCATCCATAACCATCATTTATAAATGTATGTAGGGTCAACATAGTCGATTAGTTCAACTTTGAAGTTGTATGGAATGTTTACACCATCCATTGAAAAGATCCCTAACCCATGTAAATTAGATGGAGAAATTTGGCATGTCTACCATTGATACAAAAGTCAGTGTCCAACTCAAGAAATGGGTTTGATTTTCAGTTATTCACATAATGCATATATCTCACTGGCACTTCCTTGTCTCCATTAGTCTCATTGTCACAAGAACACATCCCTACTTCAGCGAAAATAAATCCATACGTTCTTAATATTTTCTTCAGAAATTATCTTCTCTAACAGTTCGACTTAATATCTGACTTGATGTTTCCCCATCCCCTTTCTCTTCAAAAATACCATATCTATCTGAATCAATATCTGACATATATTTTTTTGGTTTTCCTTTCCCATCATATGATGTGTAACATTCATACTAATGGAAGAAATAAAAAAATGTGAAATTTCTCATAAATGAATCTAGACTTTCTTGAAGGATACTAGTAGCCTTCAAATCCACATTTATAGATTTTATTACAAAGGATGATAATCATGTCTCTTTTGATTAGTATATTCCTATATCCTTATGTAATTGAATTTATAGATCATTAAAAAAGCGATTTTTTTTAGATTTAAGAAGTTATTATCAATTGCTATTTCAAGTGAGTAGTTTGGGTTTCTACTAGGCAGGCATATCCATGATTCCACCATGATTCCATAGGGGTGGATGAGGAGTTCCTTCATACAATTAAAGAAAAAAAAGTTTCCTTCTTTAGTTATAAAGTTATGTATCTCTAAATTTTATGATAGCTTTGGCTATTTGTATTTGAGGATGATGTTGATCCACTTGGGTTTTATGTGCATTTTATTATTAGGTGATTATTTGTGTAACCTATGTTTCATTTTCCCTTTTAATTAATGGCTCTTCTTTAGTATTATTCAATCATGGCATAGGATTAAGGCATGGGTTCCCTCTATCCCCCTTTTATTCCTTAATTTGGCTAAGGGCCTAAGTAAAGAATTTATTATGCAAAGGGATTAAAAGTGGCAATTATATTTCTCTTTCCATGTTTTATTTGTAGATGATATATTATTATTTTGTGATGGTTTAAGGAGAGAAATTAGAGATGCCCATAAACTAGAAAGAATAAGAAAGTGAAAGCAAAAAAAATGGATATAATTATCTAAATTCAATTACTTTAGCAAATGATTTCATGAAACAACCAATAAATACATATGCTCATAATTACTATCCCAAGTTTATCAATGAAATCATAGAGAGTAAGAGTAAATTTTTTAGATTGAAAATCAAGAGAGAATATTTATAAAAGAGACTCATAACTAAGAGCTAATTTGATAAATTACCTAAAAACGTATATATACAACTATGTAATTGCATCGAGAGTAGCAAGGTGCTCTACAACCCAGTATGGGGGAGATGTTGTCACATAACATAACGTAACATTATGTTACCAAAAATAAAAATTAATTAAAAAAATCATATTGGCTCATAAAATAAAAAATTAAAACCAAATAAAAAGTTATTAAAAAAATCCATGTCGACACATAAAATAAAAATTCAAAACCAAATAAAAGTTAATAAAAAAATCCATGTTGGGTCATAAAATAAAAAAATAAAAACCAACATAGATCCATCTTAAATATATATCTATCAAGCATTGAGAGGGTTCGCATTTTTTGAGGTGTAAATTTTTTTATGGACGTGTAAAAAAATTAAGATTAAAAACATTACACCCGAAGAAATTGGATCCCTCTCGGTGTTGGTGCTTGATAGATCTAGGTTTAAGATGGATCTATGCTAGTCATTATTGCACCGAGAAGAGTGAGGTGATCTACAACCAAGTATGGGGGGATGTTTTCACGCAACTTTATGTTACCAAAAATAAAAAGTAATTAAAAAATTTCATGTCGTCTCATAAAATAAAGAATTAAAACCAAACGAAAAATAATTAAAAAAATCCATGTTAGATCATAAAATAAAATATTAAAACATCCATCTTAAACCTAGAGAGCTTTCAAAGAGGGATCAAATTTATGGAGGTGTAATTTTTTGGTACCTTTGGAAATTGAATCTCTCTCTGTGCTAGAGGTGTAATTTTTTGGTACACCTCCATAAATTGAATCTCTTTGTGCTCGATAGATCGGGGTTCAAGATGGATCATCTTGGATATTGCATCGATAGTAGCGAGGTGCTTTAGATCCTAGTATAGGGGATATGTTTTCATGTAACATAATGTAGCCTTATGTTACAAAAATAAAAATAAATAATAAAAATTACATGTTGGCTAAAAAATAAATTTAACAAAATGATAAGTACCTATTGTTAAGATCCAATATGATAAGATAGATAACATCAGTATTCAATTCAATTTCACAACAATAGCATATATAGGATCACTGAAAGAAACACAATCACAATATAGACACATATTTATCCTGGGAAACCCTCTAGGGGAAGAAAACCCATCAAAACTTCCTCAATATAGATGATCAAAAGTACAAAGAGAAAACCCCAAACAAGTGCTCCTTCTCCTTGCAAATATCTCTCTCTCTCTCTACTATGTGAATTACACAAGTGAGTGTGTGTGTACAAATGAGGAGCACATCACTCCTATTTATACTTTATCTTACACTTGACTTTTTCACTAACTAGGTTGACCCCAACAAACTTAACTGGGCCGACTTACCTAGGAAGACTCAAAACAATATAATATTAATTTCTGGAGGGTTCTATCGACCCAACTTACAAGGGAGGTTTTACCTCATGAATATATGATGACCAAATACAATAATAACATCTTGATGGAGGAATAAAACATCTTCGAAAAAATTACAATAATAAAATACAATAGAATATTCTTCGAAGTTACAATATTTCAACACTCCCCCTTAACGAGAGGGGTATTCTACTAACAACAACAACATCAACTATAGGAGCAAGGAGAGAGAGCATCATCATCAACATCAAGGCGATACATCTATAAATCATTGGAAGTTTTCTTCAACAACATCAACAACTAGAACAGTTACTAGAACATCTTCAACATCTTCAGTACTGGAGCATCATATTTTACAGCACTGAGTCTTCATATTTGATCTTCATCTTCCGTCGCACTCGATCACTCGATCGTCTATAGAAACACTTGATCTCTCGATCATCTACAAAAAATCTCGATCTTTCGATCATAAACAACTCTTGATCTTTCGATTAGCAACAACATCATTTGTAGCAACATAACCTGCAACACACATGATCCAATTAAAGGATGATCGATCCCTCTCACTTTAGGACATCAGTCCAAGGATGATGTTGTTAAATTTTCGATAATTTCATTCCATTATCATTCAGGATCACTAAGAGAATAACATGTACAACATATCTATAGCATACCAATCATAGACACAATATCAATCACACAAGAGACACAAAGTTTCACCGAGGAAAACCAAGAAGGTGAAAAACCTTGCAACTTCCTCAGAGATAGAATAAGCCCAAATACAATATCACAAGGATAAAACCCAATAAGATGTCTCTAGCAAATGCTCCTCCTCCTCCAGATGTGTGCCACTTTCTCTCTTAGCTATGCGAGCTTGAGAAGTGAGTGAATGAATCAAATGAGAGACACAAACTCTCTATTTATACACTGACTTGATATGCCAATAATCCAACAGGGTTGACTTGCTACTCAAGTCTAATAACCCAACCACATGACCTAACTAGGGCCGAACCCACAATGGTGGTCTAATAACCCATCAATACAAATGACGACACAATGTAACTTGTGACACTTGCAAATACAAATGATGACACTTCCAATAAGAGGAATAATACATATATGTTGGATATACAATAAAGTACAAATGTAATATACAAGTGAATATATTCCGAAGTTACAAATACATCAACACTCCCTCTTAACTAGGAAGGTATTCTCTAGACACAGGTCATCAATACATATTGGCACAAGTCTTCAATTTTGGAGCTGGATCATCATCACTGGATCACAGAGCATCATCATCATCATTGGGCTATCTCTGAATTCTTCTCATCATAGGAAGTTCTACAGAGCCAGCCGCTTTTCATGCTGGATGTAGGCCCACCACCTGTAGGTCTTCATCAACACTAGCTATATTGTGTAATCCTCAAGACTTATTACGTGCATCACAAAACCTCGAAAGAGTATCCCAGGATCCTTTATGTGCCTAAGCATGACCGGCAAGATCTCCTAGGGCACTATTACATGTGACCCCACCACAAAACCTCGAAAGAGTATCCCAGGACTGATTACGAGCATATTGCTCAACCTATCGTATCTCCCAGGGTGCTATTACATGTGGTTACCACAAAACCTTGAAAGACCATCCCAGGACTGATTACGAGCATACTGCTCAACCTATCGGATCTCCCAGGGTGATATTATATGTGGTCATGGAAAAACCTCGAAAGAGCATCCCAGGACTGATTATGAGCGTACTGCTCAACCTATTGAATCTCCTAGGGCGCTATTATATGCCATAGGACAAAACCTCGAAAGAGCATTTGCCAGATATCCCAGGGCGCTATTATATGCCATAGGAAAAACCTCGAAAGAGTATCTGCAAATCTCCCAGGGCACTATTATATGTCCTCCCAAGCAAAACCTTGAAAGAGCATTTGCTAGATATCCCAGGGCACTATTATATGCCATAGGAAAAACCTCAAAAGAGTATCTGCAAATCTCCCAGGGTGCTATTATATGCTTATCTGCACAACCTGTCCATGGCCACAGAGTCTCAACCTGATACTCACCATACATCATCCCGATGTACATGATCATCCTGATCATCATCATAGCATCATCCTGATGCATATCATCCAGAGTATCATCCTGATACTCATAGCACATGATCATCCTGATCATCGTCACTGCATCATCCTGATGCATGTCATCCAGAGCATCGTCCTGATACTCATCACATATGATCATCCTAATCATTGTCACTACATCGTCCTGATGCATGTCATCCAGAGCATCATCCTGATACTCATCACACATGATCATCCTGATCATCGTCACTACATCATTCTAATGCACATACATATACATGATCCAACTGATCATACAAAGCATCCAACTGATGCATATCCAAAGCAATAATTGGAGCATCATCCGGATGCTCATCACACAGCGCTTACATCCACATCCATGGGAAGGATCCTCCTCTCACCATGCTTGGAATGGCTCCTACAAATGTGTCCCATCACTTCTTCCTAGAAGTATCTTCAATCTGAAGAACACCAAGCCTCTCTCTAAAGTATTCAAACTTCACTCTGGCTAGTGGTTTAGTCAACACATCTGCAACCTGCTCATCTGTCGCAACATACAAGAGCTTCAATGCTCCTCTCTGCACCATATCCATGATATAGTGATATTTGATCTCAATATGCTTCGACCTGTCATGGAATAGGGGTTCTCAGACAGCTTCACACAACTCTGGTTGTCACAAAAGATACCATTAGCATCCAACGGGAGATCAAATAACTTAGACAATAGCTTCCTAAGCCATACTGCCTTACAACTAGCCAAACAAGCTGCGAAATACTCTGCTTCGGCTGTACTTAGTGCTATGCAGGACTGCTTCTTGCTAAACCAAGAGATCACACCTGATCCCATACTGAAGCAACACCCATAAGTGCTCTTCCTATCTACAACACTTCTTGCCAAATCCGAATCAACATAACCCTCCAGGTTAAACTTTTGATTCACATCATACTTGAGCCCATAATCAAATGTACCCTTCAGGTACCTCAGAATATGCTTTACAGCAACCAAGAAAACACCTCTAGTATCCATCAGTAACTATTTCAATGTGTTCACCGCAAAGCAAATATCTGGTCTCATGTTCACTGGGTACATCAAGGACCCAATCATCTGACGATACACCGTGACATCAATTGTCTCAGATGAAGCATCACACAAAAGCTTCAGGTTTGATTCCATAGGTGTGGCCATGGCCTTGTAGTCCATCATCCTCAACCTCTTCAGGATCTCTACTGCATAATTCCCTTGTCCAAGGAAGATCCCATCTGCCCTCTGCCACACCTCCAAGCCTAGAAAATAGTGCATCATCCCCAATTCCTTCATCTCGAACTCGGCAGCAAGCTTCCTCTTGGTGTCGACAATCAACCCATCCTCACTTGTAACAAATAGGTCATCCACATACAGTAGTAGTATCACAAGATTTTCTTCCTCAACCTTGTAGTAAAGTTTGGACTCCGCTTTACTCTTAGTAAATCCCAAACTGGATAGGAAACTGTCCATCCTACCATACCAAGTCGTAGGAGCTTATTTCAAGCCATACAAGGATTTCTTCAACCTGCACACATATGAATCCTTGTCATGTGTCTCAAAACCAAGTGGCTGCTCCACATACACTTCCTCTTCGACTAAACCATTCAAGAAAGCTGTCTTGACATCCATCTGGTGCATCTTCCATTTCATCACTGCAGCCAGAGAAAGTACTGTTTTGATGGAAGTGTATCTATCTACAGGAGAAAAGGTCTCTTCATAATCTATTCCATCTTTTTGGGAGAAATCACGAGCTACAAACCTCGCCTTGTATTTCTCTATGCTACCATCTGCAACATACTTTATCTTATAGATCCACTTGGAAGTCACAACAGACTTCCCTTCAGGTCTTGGGACCACATACCAAACATCATTCTTCATGATCAACTGGTACTCCTCGACCATGGAATCCTTCCATTCTTTATTTTCCGTTGCTTCTTCATAACTGGAAGGTTCTTTGTTCATAATATCACAGAGTAAGGCAACATAACTGGTATGTGATCTAGTCCTCTTCGTTTCTCTGTGTTCTTCTTCTGGAATGCCATACCTTTCTGCATCTTGAATGAGCTCTCTATCCCATGTAGGTTTCCTCTTGTGAGAGTTCTTCTCATGGGGTGGATCTATAGGTTCTTGTGGATCTTCAATTTCATGATCTTCTTCTAGAATTGCTTCATTCATAGTGGTGTCTTGAAATCTTGTTACCTTTGGTTCTTCATGGTCTTCAACAGGTCTCTTCCTCGATTTGATGTATGCTGAGTCTTCATCAAATGTTACATCCCTGCTGATGTCAATTTTCTTGAACCCTAGAAAGTATATTCTGTAAGCCTTCGAGCTTTCACTGTAACCCACAAATATGCCCTTCTTTCCTAAAGGATCTAGCTTTGTCCTCTTTTCCTTTGGAATGTGTGTGTATACTGGACAACCAAATATCCTGAGATGGCTAACTTCAGGTTTCTTACCAGAGAAAGCTTCTTCTGGTGTCTTGTTTTCAAGTATCTTGTGTGGTGTTCTGTTCTGCACATATACAGCTGTCCTAGCTGCTTCTGCCCACAGATGCATAAGCAGATCCTGGTCATGAAGCATTTCCCATGCTGCTTCCATGATAGTTCTATTCTTCCTTTCTGCAACTCCATTTTGTTGTGGATTGTAGGGAGTAGTCCACTCCCTCTTAAGCCATGAATCATTGCATAGCTTCTTGAAATCACCTGAATTCACTAGTACAAAATGAGAAATTAATGACTAAAATTCGACTATAAACGACTATTTTTGAGTCGGTGACTAATAGTATCCAATTTCCACTATCTTATCTCTAGTCATATTTCACAAGTCATTAATTGGTTGACTTATTAGTCATTGATTTAGTCATTGATAGTCACTGATTAAGTCATTGATACTCATTGATTTAGTCATTGATACTCACTGATTTAGTCACAGATTTAGTCATTGATACTCACTGATTTAGTCACTGATTTAATCATTGATTTAGTCATTGATTGTCACAATTAATGACCAAATATATGACTAAATAAACTACTAGATGACAACATATTAATGACTAAGCTAAATAGGACTAAACGTTAGTCGCGCTATAAGATACTGGAAATTAGCTACTAATAGTCGTATATATGTGAATTTAGTCATTTTCTTAGTCACTAATTTATGATAGGGTATGGAGGAATCGAACCACCAATCTCCTGCCTATAATTAGGCAGGTGCTCTACCATTGAGCTAGCACCCTTTAAGAAGTTGTTATTGCTTGACAATGATGATATTCAAACAAATTTTGCATGGGAACAAAATGAATGTCAAACATATTCAATAATAATAGAATATAGATGAAGGTTCGATACATATGCAACAAAATTTTCAAATAAATACATGATAGGCATGAGTATTGATGCAGGAGCATCGACCTAAGTCTCACTTTCTGTTGTAACAACTTATGTTGCCTTGTAATAGTTCTAGAATGCTTAGGTTAGTTGTAATTTGTTGTTATTTGAGGTTGTTTGTAATAATGGCGACTTGCCACACATATCCTTGAATTTTACATGAGGATGTCATAGAATAGGGTTTGTTAATTCTTTCTAGATTTGGGAGATCTGATCCTGTTTGTTCGGATCTGGAAGGCTCGTAGGTGTTATTTAATCTTTGGTTGTATTAGATTGAGGTGTTGTTGATGAAACAAAGGATTTGTTTGATGCGTTGTTGATGTAATGGAGAACAGGGTTTCTGAACTTTGCATTTGATTCATGCGTCGTTTCCTTTCTTTCAATAACCAGAAATGTGTGATTGTTTGTCAATGCAATCAAGTAATTCAACTGTGTATTGATTTAGATCTATATTGTGGAATCCGCATTCAAACCCGAGAGTGAAATCGATCGATCCTCTGATCGATTTAAGAAGTTACAAACAGGAAAGTTCATAGAATAGCCATCGGACAGTCAAGATCAAGTCCGGGGAAGAAGATCTATGGTTTCGTAGTGTTTCTGAAACCTAAAGGTTGAAGCGGAGATCAGATGGTTAGGAACGATCCTGAAACAGATCGACGGTTCCAAAGTGTTTCGGAAATCCGAAAAGTGAAGCTTCAGAAAGCAGATTGCGGGAGAAATTTCTTGGACGCCAGAAGTTGAAGCTGAAAATCGAACCCTGAAAGCTTCAGAAAGACGACATCGGGAGGACATTTGCAGAGCGATGTTGTAAAGATTGGAAAACTACACGACCAAAAGCCGAAAGTGCAGGATCGGTGCATCGGGAACTCTATTTCAGAAAGGGAATTTTGGGTCTAGTCTTTTTGGGAGCAGTTTGGAGGAAAGCCTTCCCGAGACAGCAGAATTTGGCGGAATTGTCAAATTTAGAGGGCTATCATCCTTAGAACCCTACTAAGATCCTGGAGAGCGAATTTCGACTGGTTTTCTGGTTCAGATTTGCATCAATTGGTATCAGATCCTAGAGAAGATTCCAACAAGATGAGGTCGGGCACGAGGAATTCCAGTTGGAAGAGGTCGAGGAAGACATGTTGCAGATGTAGGCACCGAGGTCGACATGCAAGAGGAAGTACGACAACTCTGAGCTAGAATGGAAGCTATGGAGAGAGGACATCCAGGGAATGAAGATATCAGTGAAGAATAATCTTCTGATGAAGAACCATAAGAGATTGGTGACGAAGTGAAAATGATGAGGATGCTGGTAAAGGCTGGCAGCAGGCCGAAAACAGAAGTCCCCATGTACGAAGGCAGCTTGAATGCTGACGAGCTCATGGATTGGATAAATGCGCTGGAGAGGTACTTTGAATTTGAAGAAGTCGAAGACAAAAAGAATATGAAGTATGCAATGACCAGACTGAAGGGGTACGCATCCATTTGGTGGGACGAACTACAGATCCACAGAGAAAGGAGAGGTAAGTCTAGAATTAAGAATTGGGACAAGATGTTGTCTAAAATCAAACAACAATTTATGCCTAAATATTATCAATTAAGCCTAATTAAGCAGTTGCAGAATCTTAGACAGAAAGGTATGACTGTTAAAGAATACACAAAAGAATTCTTCAAGTTGAGTATTAGAGCTGGACAAGCACACAGAGACATGGAGAGAGTGGACAGACACCTAAATGGACTAAGGTATGATATACAAGATGAAATTAGTTTACTGAATCTCACAACTGTGGAGGATGCTTACCAGGCAGCATTGAAAGTAGAAGAGAAGCTACTGAGAAAGTAGAATCAGAAGAATAGAGGGAGTTCGGCCAAAGGAAGAGGATTTCCAAACAGAGGAGGAGGATATCAATCTTCTAAGAATGAAGCAGAGGGTTCTAGCAGTCAGTCAGCTCAAAGAGGAGAATTCAGGGGAAACAAGTTTGGTAATAGAGGAAGAGGCAGAAGTAACAGAGAAGTAAAGTGCTATACATGTGGTGAGGTTGGACACATGTCATGGGAATGCCCAAGGAATAAATCAACAAATCAGAGGAATGCAAATGTAGCTGAGGCTAGAGAAGAATTCAATGAGAAGACAAAAGTAGGAAACCCTCCAGAGGAAGGAGAGTCTCTTATATTGAACAGAGTTTTGGTGAACACTGAGAAAGAAGTCCATGAACCAACACAGAGGAAGAGTCTATTTAGGACTAGGTGTAGTCACAAGGTAAGTGTTGCAAAGTGGTTATTGATAGTGGTAGTACAGATAATTTGGTCTCCATTGAGATGGTAGAGAAGTTGGGATTGAAAAGGATGAAACATCCCACTCCTTATAAAGTGTCCTGGTTGCAGAAAGGACATCAGCTCTTGGTAAATGAGCAATGCAGGGTGGAGTTACAAATTGGAAACTACAAAGATGTAATACTATGTGATGTGATGCCTATGGATGTGTGTCATATACTCTTAGGAAGGCCGTGGCAGTATGACAGGAAAGATGTTCATGATGGGATAAAGAACACTTATACCTTAGAGAAAGATGGGGAGAAGCATGTGTTGCTACCTTTGAAGGATGAGATAGTCCGAGGAGATACAGGACCTAGTATTTTGCTGATGACTGGGAAAGAGTTACTTCAAGAAGTCAGGACGGATGATGGGTTATATTTTGCTGTCATTGGAAAAACCAAGGTAATTTTAACTTCTACAACCTTAGATGATTTTCCTACTGAAGTTAGAGTTCTACTTGATGATTTTGCTGACATTATTGTGGATGAGCTACTGAATGCTTTACCTCCTGTGAGAAGTATTAGTCACCATATTGACTTAATACCTGGTGCAAGTCTACCAAACAAATATGCTTATAGATTGACACCTCAGGAGAATGAGGAGATCAAACAACAGGTACAGGAGTGACTAGATAAAGGTTTGGTGAAAGAAAGTCTGAGCCCTTGTGTAGTTCCTACAGTGCCGAGTCCAAAGAAAGATTGTGCGTGGCGAATGTGTACTGATTCGCGGGCTATTAACAAGATCACTATCAGGTACAGATTTCCATTACCCCATATTGATGATCTAATGGATTGTTTAAGTGGGTCTAAGTATTTTTCAAAGATAGATTTGAAGAGTGGTTATCATCAGATAAGGATTAGAGAAGGTGATGAATGGAAGAATGCATTCAAGACTGATGAGGGGTTGTATGAGTGGTTAGTAATGCCTTTTGGGCTTACTAATGCAGCTAGTACTTTTATGAGATTAATGAATGAAGTTTTAAAGGATTACACTGGGAAGTTTGTAATAGTGTATCTGGATGATATTTTGATCTTCAGTCAGAGTAAAGAAGAGCACTTGAGACATTTGAAATTAGTGTTGAATACCTTGCAGAACGAGAAACTGCTAATCATTTTGAAGAAGTGTAGTTTCATGAAGAATGAGCTGGTCTATTTGGGTTTTGTAGTCTCAGAAGAGGGGTTGAAGCTGGATCCAGACAAGGTACAAGCTATCCTTGATTGGCCAATTCCAAAGAATCCTTTTGAAGTCAGAAGCTTTCATGGTCTTGCAAGTTTCTACAGAAAGTTCATCAGGAACTTTAGTCAAATTTGTGTGCCTATCATAGACACCTTCAGGATGAGTAGACAGCCATTCAGATGGACAGAAGCAACATACAATAATTTTAATTTGTTGAAGAGGAAGATCACTGAGAAGCCTATTTTGGCTTTGCCCAGTTTTGAGAAAGTTTTTCAGGTTGAGACAGATGCCAGTGGGATAGCCATTGGAGCTGTTCTTAGTCAAGAACAGAGACCTGCTGCATATTTTAGTGAGAAGTTAAATGAAGCTAAACAAAAATACTCTTCATATGATAAGGAATTATATGCTATCATGCAGGTTCTTAAGAAGTGGAGGCATTACTTGATGCCTAAAGAATTTATTTTATTCTTAGATAATCATGCTTTGTAGTTCATAAATAGTCAGCCAAAACTGAATCAGAAACATGTTAAGTGGGTAGAATTTTTGCATAATTTTAATTTTGTGATTAAACATACTAGTGGGAAATCCAATAAAGTAGCTGATGCTTTGAGTAGAGTGAACTTAGTCATACAAGAGATTAAGGTCAGTACTCTGGGTTTCAAAAATTTGATTGACATGTATAAAGAGGATGTAGATTTCAGGGATATCTATCCAGCTTGTGAAAATCCAGTTGCCCATAACAGGAGTCAGTGGTTGGACTATATGTTGCAAGAGAGATTGTTGTTCAGGAACAATAAGTTGTGCATTCCACAATGTTCCATGAGGGAGAATTTGATCAGAGAAAATCATAGTGGAAGTTTGTCAGGTCACTTTGGCCAGGACAAAACATTTGCTCAGGTGAGTAGTTTTTATTTTTGGCCAGGGATGTAGCAAGATGTTAAGAAATTTGTTGAGACATGCAGGATATGTCAACATGCTAAAGGGAGGAGTCAAAACACAGGATTATATCATCCCTTGCCTATTCCAACTAGGCCTTGGGATTGTATCAGTATGGATTTTGTTCTTGGGTTACCTAGAACTCAGAGGGGTAATGATTCTATCTATGTTGTGGTAGATAGGTTTTCAAAAATGGCTCATTTTATTGCTTGTAAGAAGACTCATGATGCAACGAGAATTGCTAATTTGTTTTTCTCAGAAGTTGTTAAGTTGCATGGGTTACCTTTGAGTATTGTATCAGACAGGGACACTAAATTTGTTGGTCATTTTTGGAGGACCTTATGGAAGAAATTGGGAACCAATCTTAGTTTCAGTTCTGCTTATCACCCTCAGACTGATGGATAGACTGAAGTGGTAAATAGGAGTTTGGGAAATATCTTGAGGAGTCTTGTTTATGAGAATCCAAAACAGTGGGATTTAGCTCTTGCTCAAGCTGAGTCTGCCTATAATGATTCACCTAACAAAAGCATAGGTATGAGTCCATTCTAGATTGTGTATGGAATGCATCCAAGGGGGGTGTATGAACTCAGGAATTTGGGAAAGTTAGAAGAGAGGAGTGAAAATGGTGAAGACTTTGCTTATGCTTTGCAGGAGTTACATGAAAGTGTTAAGAAGAAGTTGTTGGAGAGTACTAGGAGTTATAAACAGAGAGTAGACTTAAAGAAAAGGGAAGTTGAATTTCAGGTTGGAGATTTGGTGATGGCATATATCAGGAAGGAAAGGTTTCCCAGGGGAACTTATAATAAACTGAAACTCAAGAAAATTGGACCTTGTAAAGTTTTAAGGAAGTTTTCTACAAATGCATATGAAATTGAACTTCCTTCTGATTATGAAATTTCTCCAATTTTTAATGTTTCAGATTTGTATCCTTTTAAAGGTTCAGGTGTTCAGGAAGAAGGGATAATTGCAAGTGAAGATGGTCAAATGGTGGATTGGAAAGCACAATTACCTTTGAAGGAGCAGCAAAGGATTGAAGCCATACTTGACAAGAAGATTTTGAAGAAAACTAGAAACATGGATTATTTTCAGTATTTGGTCAAGTGGAAGAATCAGCCATCTGAAGATGCCATGTGGATGACTGCATTGGAGATTTCTAAGTTCGGTGTGGATCCTGAAGCTTTACTGCAGAACTATTCTTTTTCTCCCCTGGAGTATGATGTAGGAGCATCGACCTAAGTCTCATTTTCTGTTGTAACAGCTTACGTTGCCTTGTAATAGTTCTAGAATGCTTAGGTTAGTTGTAATTTATTGTTATTTGAGGTTGTTTGTAATAATGGAGAATTGCCACACATATCCTCGAATTTTACATGAGGATGTCGTAGAATAGGGTTTGTTAATTCTTTCCAGATTTGGGAGCTTCGATCCTATTTGTTCGAATCTGGCGGGCTCGTAGGTGTTATTTAATATTTGGTTGTATTAGATTGAGGCATTGTTGATGAAACAAAGGATTTGTTTGATGCGTTGTTGATGTAATGGAGAACAGGGTTTCTGAACTCTGCATTTGATTCATGCATCGTTTCCTTTCTTTCAATAACCAAAAATGTGTGATTGTTTGTCAATGCAATCAAGTAATTCAACTGTGTATTGATTTAGATCTGTATTGTGGAATCCGCATTCAAACCCGAGAGTGAAATCGATCAATCCTCTGATCGATTTAAGAAGTTACAGACAGGAAAGTTCGTAGAATAGCGATCAGACGGTCAAGATCAAGTCGGGGGAAGAAGACCTATGGTTCCGTAGTGTTTCCAAAACCTAAAGGTTGAAGCGGAGATCAGACGGTTAGGAACGATCCCGAAACAGATCGATGGTTCCAAAGTGTTTCCGAAATCTGAAAAGTGAATCTTCAGAAAGCGGATTGCAGGAGAAATTTCTTGGACGCCAAAAGTTGAGGCCGAAAACCAAACCCCGAAAGCTTCGAAAAGACAACGTCGGGAGGACATTTGCAGAGCGATGTTGTAAATATTGGAAAACTACACGACTGAAAGCCGAAAGTGCGGGATCGGTGCGTCAGGAACAGAACGTCGGGAACTCTGTTTCGGAAAGCGAATTTCGGGTCTAGTATTTTTGGGAGCAGTTTGGCGGAAAGCCTTCCCGAGACAACAGAATTTGGCGGAATTGTCAAATTTAGAGGGCTATCATCCTTAGAACCCTACTAAGATCCTGGAGAGCGAATTTGGACTGATTTTCTAGTTCAGATTTGCATCAAGTATTGATATGCTTGCAAAATACAAACTTCTATATACAATTCACTTGGCCATAAAAATTTGCGAGTTCATCTACAGTGTTGATTTCAAAGCAATGAATGGAAAAGGTATATAGTTGCAATACTCTATCACGACCTGAAAAAACCAGTATTTTCCCAATGTTATATCAGCTATGCCAAAATAAAATAGACAATAGGAACGTGTCTCAAACCAACAAGATTACCAATAGTCGTGACATGTAATTTGAATTATGCATCACCACTTAACTTTATCATAAAACAATGAGATCATAGAAAAAGTAGAATCTCAATTAGATTCATTAGGATTTGCCAACACAGGTTTACACCATTACACACAATTAAAATTAGGAAGTCAAACAAACATTTAACATCATAATTATATAATATAGGCGCTTGTTAAAGGTTGAAAAACATCATAACAAAAAAGTGCACATGTTCTTTATCTCAGCAGCCATGGTCATGAAAGGCTCTCCACATTTGTTGCATTCTTCGCACTTGCCTCCAAAAATCGAATGCCAATGTCATCAACAAATGCCTTGAAGAAAAAAATACACGAAGCATGTCAAGAAAATTGTAGACTGAAAAGTGACAAAAAAACTAACCCTTGAGATTAATAAAAAAAAGAATCTACAAGCCAAGTAAACAAACTTAAGACCACAAACTGCCATAGTGTTGCAATTAACAAAAAACAAAGCACCAACAACTTGTAATGTCCCTTATTAGGAATTTTATTAAAATTGCAATTTTCCACTTTTTTTTCCCTAGTTCGACCTTTGACTAGTTTTGATCTCTAGGTCCCAAATTTGCCCCAAATGATCCCAAATCTTCTGAGAAGGTATATGAATGATATTAGAACATAAATATGTGTTTCAGGAATGCCTTTGGACCTTTAAAATACTTCTTCAAATCCTCTTTCAATTCTGATCAATGTAGGTAACTTTACTAGTGATTTTCATTTGACTAGTATTGGCCTCTAGGTCTCAAATTGACTCCAAATGCCTTCAAATATTCAAGGAAGGTGTATGAATGATATTAGAACTGGAATATGATGTTTATGGATGACATATGTCCACCAAAATACCTCTGCAAACTCTCTTAATATTCTGGACCAATTATGCAATTTTACTAGTGATTTGGGGTTCAAATCCCCCTGGGGTAAGTACTGAAAATGGCTTCCCAAATGCCTCCAAACCCACTCAAATTTATGAACAGAGGTATGTAATGTGTTAATTATTTTATTAAAGTCTCATATGCACCATTATTGGATTATTACAACTGTTCTCACCTTCTCCCATTCAACTGCAAAAATCCCCAATTCAACCCTTGGGGAAATGGCACTATTTCACCTCCCAATACAACTAAACTGAGTAAAAATGCTTCAAATGCTCAAGAAAAGTACATGAAACTTGTAGAAGACATCCATGGCAGTATATTTATCACAAATATATCAGATAATCATCCATTCATTCGAAATCATCATCAATACATTGGTTCACAACAAGGTAGTGGGGAAATGGCATTGTTCTTCCATTAAAAATGAGATTTATACATTTCTACTTGGAATTTCGACCTGAAACTTTTTGGAGATGAAGAAAAGAGTATTTAATTCATATTACAAAATAAATGGGGCATTAAAAGCTTCCCCAAAGAGTACAATAGCTCACCAAAAACGCCCTCCCTCAAGGATCAAGAATATGCCATCAAAACTGGAAATGGTTGAAGGATTGAGCTGCAATAGAAGAAACCATGAGCTGCCCTGTAGCTTACACCTGCAAATAAAGACTCCATTAAAGCTCCAAATGAAATATCTGAATGGCCTTTCCAATTACCAACTTGGATGGGAATCTTTCACCCTCGAAATTGGCTAAGGCAAGAAACTAGTCATCCACTAGCTCTCCCTCTTCACAAATGCAATTGCAAATTCTAAAAAAGATCAAAAGCCGGTTTCATTATTTTTTATTGACATTTATAAAGTTCTAATGTCCTCCATGGGTCGAATTCCTTCCAAGAGACTCATGCCAACTCAAGTTGGGAAGAGATTCCAAAGAACGCCACTTGTACAACAATTCCTAGTCTCCCACTTCCACCAAATCACATGTGGAAGCATCTTAGCTGCCCTAACACCCTTGAGCGCCCTCTTGGAGTCTAGTTTTAGCCCTGACATGTCATATATGTCATATGTCAGCCTTCGGGTCTGATTTGTGTCATAGGTGTCATAGCATCTTCATCATTGTTGTCATAGAGCTAGGGAATTTAGCCCAAGTGTCTCACTAGCTCCAAATTGCCTCTTCCTCTTCCATGGGAGTTACTCTTCCTCTATATTTCGACCTTGGATGATTCATGCCATGAATAATACCTTTTGTACTCCCCCAAGTATGTTACCATTCACCTTGAAATCGAATTGGTGAGAGAATGATGCCAAGTGTAGTGGGGAATCTAGCCATATGTGGGTCCCACTTCCTCCATGTGTCTTCATGATGAAATGCCACTTTGATTTTCAATTGTATATATTTATTTAACTCCTTTATTAAACATTTATGCCATTCTAATGTTCAAACATCATTTATTATCCCCATTATTCCAAATCCCAAAGCTTCCACCCCAAACCTAGGAAACTAGTAATTTTTCTCCTTGGTAATTATTTGACCTTTAGCATCAATTTGACAAACTCTAATGAATAGGGCCAATGTGATTAGGCCATTGTGACCCAATACCAAATTTGGGACATGAAACAACTTCAAGGCACACTCATATTTCAATCCTCATCAAGTCAAAGACGATGGTGCATACAATGAAACACATAGCAGTGCACATGATTCCAAAGCTACTCAACATTTAACATTACCTTGGCTGTATCATAATCAACAACTTTATTAGCAGTCAAATCACATTTGTTTCCAACAAGCAACTTGTTGAAATTCTCACTCGCATAGCGATCAATCTCATTCAACCATTGTTTCACATTATTGAAACTCTCCTGATCAGTAACATCATAAACAACCTGCCAACAGAAGAAAAATATCATTATAAAGCCATAAATTTAAATAAATAATGGAGTATACCAAGGATACCAACAATCAATAGCTACTCAGCATTTAACATTACCTTGGCTGTATCATAATCAATAGCTTTATTAGCAGTCAAATCACATTTGTCTCCAACAAGCAACTTGTTGACATTCTCACTTGCATAGCGATCAATCTCATTCAACCATTGCTTATATCTTACTGAATCTTGTATGCAATATTTCATTTCATATATGTCAGTTACTTTCCATCATCTGTGTTCTATTGTCCCTGTTTGTTGCATCTATGGGTCATTGTTGAACTGATAAAGTTACAAACTTCCTTGATGAGTCCTTTACTAGGGGTTCTGTTAATTCCAATGCCTGCAATTCTGTCTACATTTTGCATGCAATAGCCTATTAACAAATGCCATGTATCTGGATTATAACCAGGAAATGCAACAACAGGTAGTTCCTTTATCAATAGAATCAAAGCATAATTAAGCACAATTTCCTACTGAAGCTGAAGGTATGTTTTACTGGGAAACAATAATATCAATCTTGGTAAAATTAATAAAATGCTTCCACTCTAAGTAACAGGTCAACCAAGATTTTGAATAGTTTAAAGGCACTGTAGTCATTAACTGATCATATGCACAGTCTAGATTTATGAATATAGGTATGTTTAGTGAAGCTTCTGCTGTGTGTCAGATGTTCCAGCCGGAATTGGTGACTCTGCTATTGAAAAGCACAGTAATTCAAAGCATGCTTCCTTCAAAATACAGGCTATGAAGGTGTCTGATTGTATGGAGCTTGCACGGTTCGGGAATACTGAAGCAGATTGTAGCAATGCTTCTTTGAAGGGATTCTCAATTAAGGAAGAGCTGGATGTGTTAATGGAAAGAGATATTGCTGGTTCAAGTTTGGTAGGAGATCAAGCAAAAAATTGTAACGATAGGATACCAGAAGAGTCTAGTAGGAAGTAAGCAAGTGCTCATGCTTAAATTGTAAATTGTCTTACTGTAGAGTTTTGTATCATCCTCAATCAGTGTTGTTCATATTTTAATGTGAAATGTAATCCTTTGGTATTTTGACCCACTGATGTTTGGAGAACAAGAGATTGCTTCAAAGGAATTGAAACTTCTATCACCAACATGCAGATGTGGCAAGGAGGCACCCAAGTACTATGTGCATCCCTACATACAGCAAAAGATTTTGCAGATCCGAAAGGGGGGTTTGGTCCTTTCAAAAGGAGACCAAAGAACCTACTATAGTGGTAGAGTCTACATTTATTTCTTCTGCCATTTCATTTTTCTTTTAACAATATCATCTTTGAAATGTTGCTTACTGATATTTTGCTTTCTTAGATTCGTGTTTTTGGAGCAGATCATCCAGAAGAAGATGAAGTAACCAATGAAAATTGCTTTCATGGAATGCTAGATACCAAGGAAAAAAGAATGCTTCTTTTATCTTGCCCAATATTGAAATGATCTCAAAAGATTCTCAATGGAAGCAACTCTTTGAGGAAAGGGATACAGAGGTTTAGAATATGGCAACAAAATGAATTAGAAGGAGAAATTCTATTCTTGCAAAACAACCTACTTGAAAATGCAAGGGAAAATCGCTGTTGTTGTCGAGCTGCACTTGCAAATGAAGCATCCAAGGTTAATCCTTAAGGGGGAAACATATAGGAACAACTTGCGCCTATGATGTTGTCTCCACTTGTTAATTAGAAAAAGGAAACTGGGTATACTCTGGCAGGTCTAGTCTCAGGATTATCTCTTGCCTGAATAGATTCAATGGGAGGCTTCAGAGTAATTGGACTTAAAGACTTAAAGTGCCTTTACTCTTCCTATGAATTATATCTCTCAGGGATTTATTACACCCATAGGTGTTTAGATATTATCTGAGATTTTGGAGTTCCTTGAGTGGATCAACAAGATTAACATGAGTGTAACAAGTGTATAGTAGGGATTCATTTCATGGTTGTCGTATCTTGTTATGCTCAAATGCATCTTGATTAAGATTTAAATAAGCTTGATATAAGGTGTGGTTAAGAAAATGGGTATGTTTATTAAATAGTATTTGTTTTTATGTGTATATTAATTAATTTAATGTTTTTGTTAGTTTAATGTTTATCCTTTGTTTAATAACCAGCCATCTCCAAAAAACTAATTGGTTGACTACACCTATCGGTGTTCACGGGACACTTTACTTGTGGGTGTGCTAGTGGGGGAAGCACCTCAAGGCAGCAATACCTCAACGTACAGGTTAACTCAACAAGTAACACATTGATGGAGGTTAAACAGTCTTCAGATAGCAGAGGATGCTTTTGAATCTTCTCCTCCTTTTGGTTCTGGTGGTTGCAAACTCTTGTTGTGTCGCTTTCCTATGGATAGATATATTTCACACATAGGAGCGATGAGGTGTGGTTAGAAGTCGATATTATGTGTAAGTATGATGCTCTCAATACTAGTCAATACCATGCACAAAGAAACTTCAAACAAAGAAATTAGGGTTATTTACATACAAGACTGAGAAGTACCATTGTTGTTTCTTCATTCTCTTCAGAGCGAATATGCTATCATATCCATCTCCCAAAGAGAAATCAATCACAAAGAATTATGATAAAAGGAAATCATATTCTTAAGAAAACGTTGCAAACTAGGTCAATGGCAGAATATGCAGTCTTCAACGAATCTTGGTGCAACTCTTCTTCGTGGCAAGGAAACTATAATATGCACTCACCAAGTAAAATTCATGTAAACACGACCTTCCAATGCACTAAAACTCCAAAGTAGTCACGATTTATATGCCAATGTCGAAAATGCATGCCTCCTCAGTAAAATAATATATTATTAAATCCAACCCTTGTTTTGGTGAGAAATTGGCTTCTCTTACAAACAAAGCAAGCACATAGATATGCATTAATGCACAACACCCATTGCAATAGTTCAATGAAAACAAAATATAGTAATATAGTACAAGATCTAGTAGGTAACATAGATATCTTCCCCAAAATTGAACTAGAATTGAGACGCAATCCAAAATTCTAAAGATGAAACAAGTGAAGACAGTTGAGATAAACATTTACTGCCAAATCCGTAAAGACTATATCCATGGATGTGACCATCTTTCTCCATGCATGCTCAATATAAGTGACGCCATTTCTGATGATATTCTCCATAAATATCTTCAAGACTTACTGTATGGGTTGTTGAGTTCACTATCTACTTATTGGAGAGATTGGTCTCCTTAAAACTATATTGTTCGATTCCATGTTGAATAATTGGTTATAATTCGGGTAGATAGAGAGAGATGGTCGCAAGTGAGCGATGATATCCAAGCAAGATGTGAAATTTAGGGGTGCTCCAAAGTGTAGCGCATGTGATAAATAGGAATAGAGGAAGGGAGGTCGATTGAAGGAAGTAAGGTCGATTGAAGGCAGTTTTCTCTCTAGCTATAAAGAGGTCGATCCAACGGGGTGAGTGCCTACTATCTGACATTTGACATCTATATCTAATTGGTAATCCAGGTCCATTGCTCGAGACAACTGAAAACCTGTCACCCTTAATTTATTCAAATCTAGCTTGGAATGGGAAGCAAATTGAACCCTTTAATATTTCTATCGCTCCCAGTTTACATAAATAATTTCCCAATAAATTCCATATACATTCTTATCAAGTCAGGAGTATCTGTAATATGCAACATGTTTCAGTGGAGTAGTCGGACAGAACCGAATGCTAACTATTGGGAAGGTGAATAGAAAGTGTGTCCTATTGAACTTACTGCTCTTCATAACATCCTTCCTCTCTTTATTATTTCCGCATGGATGTGTTTGTGCTTTATTAGTTGCAGTATGTAAACATGCAGGATAGGAGGACCAGTCTGCTCAAGGTGATTTAATCACTGTGAAGATATTAGATGTGGAGCAATGTGAAGAGTTGAAAATGGGATCATATTTAGGAGTGGATGCAGCATTTGCAAACCCTCCAAATTTCATTCACCTTTGCTACAAGCCTCCAACTAGAGATGTTAAGACACATGCCAATAAGTTGCAGATCTAATAGTTGTTATAATATAGCGTAGCATCCTATTACAACACCTTTATAGAGAAATTCACTAATGTGAGGATTACAAGGTCATCATCATCCAGCTCTTCCAAATGTCAAAAATCCATGCAATGATTTAATGATCTGGAAAAGTAGGCTATCAAGATCTTTAAAATCTTCTAAGCAATAATATGCTTAAGAGTTCTACCGTAAACATATATGGTACATATTGGAAAGAGTTGAAAAATAGAAGCTACTCTGTTAAGTGCACCACTATAGTTTAAGATTAGTACATTTTATTATTACGCGCAAGATCCCGAGTTCCCCAAAACTTCAACAGAAAAAGAAACATGTATACAAAGCAAACTTAGGGAAAAATTACAGAATTTAAATGAACCTACTTTAGTATGTACAATGGTCGACTTGATCTTACTCCATTAAATTTTTTAAGTGCTACCCATTAGCAAGAAGATCCAACATTTTTCCACCCAGCTCAGACCTCCCAAGATAATTCTTGTTTTTAGCTGAATGAATGATGTGAGGGCCCAACCATGGGTAATTTCACTTCCCATGTTTTTTTTTCTATGCACACCTCTTGTTCCATAGCAAGACTAGGCCCCCTTCACTAAATGCCTTGTCTCTGGCTTTCCCATAAATGGTTTTCTTCGTGTCTCGATATTGATGGGCCTTGTTACACAGTAATTCCCTTTGCTCCTGTACTTAAATAAGCTGTAAAAATTGGCTATGCAAATCATTGGGTTCTTCCACCATATATTGAAGCAAATTCGCCACTAGAATCTCTAACTGTAAAGGAAAAACTACATAAATCCCTTACACTAGCGGGAAAGGAGAGATACAAGTTTGTGCATCATTTAGTTGTAGTAAAAACAAGTACAAGGAAAGGAAAAATGAACTTCGAATGGAAGGCCCAACTTTTATAGGAGACAAAAACTGCTACAATGAAAATTAAGTCAGTAGGAAACATATATTGCTAAACACAAGGAAATTAATATATACCAGTCAAGCACAGGTCTGCAGCAGGAAACCTCGACATCGAAGCCTAAGGTCTGTTGCCTTCACTTACTTGAAGAGAAACCACTGCCTCCACTTATAAAGAATAACTGCCACCTTCTCCACACCAAAACACTGTTGTGTATCCCTAACACCACCGCTTCCATGTATGATCTGTCAGAGCTGTCAATAAAGGGTTTCCGCCACTGCTTCCAAGAAAGGCATGTCACCGCCCCCAAACCTCAACGCTGAAGAAGAATGCTTGCCTCAGGATCCCGCAAAACTCACAGAAGAAACGAAAGGAGGACGGTGGGTAGTTATGGCGGCTAGGGTAGGAACCCTATCCACCTGAAGGTTTCCTTAAACGTCTGTCAAAACCTTCTTGTTGTTGCAAAGTTCAATACCCTAGCCACCTTAATGAATGCCCTAGTTTGATCAATGGAATGGATGTTGATGTTCCATATGAACTAGTTGGAAGGTGGGATAAAAATCCTATTCATGGAGCCAAAATTTTGAAAAAATCATTCTCCACACAATGCTAAAATTTGTGGCGCCAAAAACCTTATCCTAGAGTTCAAAGTAATTAGTTGTATAGTATGAGTTCAAAGTAATTAGTTGTATAGTATGATTAATTGCTTCTGAAAATAAATAAATTGATTTTGATTGTTTGTTGTGTATATATATATATGGTTGATTTGGTTTATATATAAAGTTGAATAACTATATTATATTTTGTTTTTAAATGTTTATATTATAATAAAATAATTATATTATATTAATATTATATATGCTATATTATAATTATAACTATAACTACATCAATATGATTCAAACAAATATGGAGTCTTTCCCATAGGCCCAAAGTAACTAAATGTTGGATTATCCAATGAGGTGATGCCATCAAATAGGTTCTTTCCTTCTTTAGGGGCTATGGACAACATATTGTAGTTGTGAGGAAAATCCATCATAAGGCAATTAAAGACAAGCTATAAGAACTAAATTAAAACCTATATTCTTCACCTTGTTATGAGTTGTGAGCTCAAACTACCAAACTCAATCACTTTCTTAAGATCGATGAAATGAGATGTGCCAGAGGAGGTCAAATCTATGCCCATTTGCTTTCGCCAAAGCTTAGGCATAGGGAAACCAAGGAATTTTTTTAAAAATTGGCTATTAAAAAAACATGTCTAAATATAGTGACCATAAAATGCACAAGATGTTGCATCAAAATGTCATAAGATATTGAAAAGGAGTTTAGAACTCAATATAGGGATTTCTTTGAAACCCACTGCCTCATTAGTAAGAGGAAGGTAGCCATGCAAATGTGTTTAGACATGGTCCCACATAAACTATTGCAAGATCATGAGAGGCACATGATCAAGAATGCTCTTGACAAGATAAATTTGACCTTAATGGAGATGGTTGACAATAATTTTCGAAGAATTAATAGATCCCCTAGTGAGTTCTATAAATCCACACAAGACTTTATAGGTCTTAACTTACTTCAAAGTTGGTAAGGAAGCCTTACTGAAATTCAACAGGGAACATATTAATATAGGGTTTATGTGTCATTCCTAACCCTAGAGATCATATACTTTAATAAGTGTGAGGCTTAAAACTCAACTCAATGTATCATACAAAATATTAATGAAGAACATGCCATTACAATTAAAAAATGCCCTTGGTTTTTATTTGGCTTGAATGAACTAGATACATATGTGGCCACTTCATCATAGACAACATTAGTATTGTATATGAAAGGATGTAGTGGGAAAGATATTATTGTTTGGTAGGGGATGGAGTGGAAAAGATGCCTTGGTTAATTGTATGATAATGAGACCAATTGGTTTGATTCTTGGACATTCCATCTCGAAGAAATAAAATGTTTGTCTTGCGATTCTTGGCCTGGGTTTTAAGAGCTTTCATGGGCATGCTTAGGAAATGCATGTTGTCACCCAAAGGATATCGGCTCCACTAGGAAGCTTCAACCATCCTCAAAGGTTCCTCCAACAGGTTGTAATATGATTTATTTATTTTTTAAAGAAAAAAAATGCATCCTATTCAGATAACAGTTAGACTTTTATGTATGAACTGACATGCAATGTAACAATAATTGAGGATTGGGTGAAAGGCTAAGACCTGATACTAGCCAATTTTAGTCAAACTAGGAAAGGGGGACAAACAAATATTAGTTTCGTTTCCCTGTGCATTGAGTGCACTCTTTGTGACCCTTCATGCAGGGCAGTCCGGACACAGCCCAAGCATTTGTATTTACAAGGGTTTTCCCCGCATTCCTCAAAATTTGCAGGGTTTTCCTTCGTTTGGCGATCTTATGTTTATTTTTCTTAAAGGTCGATCGAGTTCTCCACTACTGAGCCTTGGGATTAAATATTCGTAGAGATTTTGGTACAAACGTTCACGACTATTCAGCACTGATAAAGTTAGAAAGCATAAGATATTGCATTCCAGAGATTTTAGGAAGGCTTGTGGGAAAAATAGTGATGAACCTACATTCAACAAATGGAGATGATGCATGGGCATGGGCATAGGCCCCTGCCATGAACATTAGATGAAATACTATGGGCTCTGCTACAAAATGAAAAATCTGAACATAAGCAATCGGGGAAGATCATTCCCCCCAGATTTCCTCCATCTCTGAAGGATGACATCCCTAGATGTTATTATTATTGTATTTAATGGGTTTTTCAGAATTTAAAGTATGGTTTTCACGAGGTCTTCCTTTTCAGTAAAATATATCGTGTTTGAATTGAGAAAAAATACAAAACTTGCAAAGATGTAAATATGTGAATAAAATGCTTGGACCCTAGAATTCAAGCGCCCACCATTGTTTGATGGGTTCGATCCTTCAACACTCCTAGTCAGGGATTGAACTGGACATATCCTTGTTGGACCATGGGCATGGAAATGTGAGGTTTTCGGAAAAATAGGGTTTTGTAATGTCTATCGCTGCATGCCCTACAATACCAAGCTAAGGTAGGATAATCCAAAACCAACAAAGAGGATAGAGAGAGGTATATTGATCTTATTAACACATGATAAATTAAAGTGTATTGTGCATTTATTTAAAAAAAAAATTTAGGTGGTTTTTCTAATTGTGAATAAGAACAAATGAATGGTGTTTAGTTGTGTTAACGAAAATGAAATTCATGGAACATTCATGTTTTGGCACACTTAATTTTTTAGGTGGTTTGGTTGTTTTTTTTTTGGTATACTTCATTTTTTGAGGTGGTTAGGTTGTTTGTTTGTGTACCATGGTGATGAACATAAAAAGAAAAAAAAAGACGAATTCAACTTGTAGGTGTTAATATTTATTGTTATGGAAGATTTGCTATGGGTTAAGATAGATATTGTGATAGTCTATTGCGTGCATGGTGCCTTTAATAAATTGTTGTAATTGTACTCAAAATAGTCTATGACATGGATTTCAATGAATATGTTATATTTGATATTCCATTTATATTGCATAAATGATTATGCAATATATTTTTAAAGAGAAAATGGGGCACACTCATGTCCATGAGTCCAAGATGAAGCGGCATCATATGTACTATGTCCTACGATTCTAAAAACTTTAAATACATGTTGAAACAAACTTCTTCAACTTCAAAAAGGCTATGATTTCTACTCAAAGTATCACAATCTATTGGGTTATGGAATCTTCACTTCAAATTTCGAGCAATGGAGGGTACAAAGGAATATCATCGACGTTCACTTTGACTTGTGGATTTTTTGTCGGTTCATGGTGAACTTTCTATCATAAATGGTGGAGAAGAGAATAATATCAGTGCTCATGAATCTGATGAGAAAGGGTATGTTACTTTGTTATATGTTTGATAATGTGTGTATTGGCTGAATGTAGTGGTGCAATTTCAAGGTCAAAGGGTTTCATGGGAGTTCGAACGATTTTGTGGAAAGTGGTTTACGTAGAGAAATTTAATTTATGGTTAAATTGTGGTTGATCGGGGACCAATATGAGAGGAGAGATATTGGCACTCTGGCTTGTCCTCTTTTTTGCAAATTCTCAACATATTTCTTTACACCATATTGTTGGTGTCTCTAAACTTATAGCTGATTGGGAGAAAGGTTTGTGCTCTTTAAAGGTTATGGAGCTCTCATATTGGATGGCTCATGTTAATCTTTTTCTCAAGGCCTTTCCTGATGTCTCTATCATGCATATCTTCAGGGAGTTCAATACACATGTGAACGCTTCCTATTTTTATATAAATACTAGGAAAGTGTTAGGAAATAAAATACATAGTAAATATGAATACCTAATTAAGAAGAATATTTTCACGAGGAAGAGAGAGGACATGGGACAACAACTTGAGAGGTGGTTTCATATTTTTATGGTAAAAGTAAAAATAAAAAATGATATATATTATACTAGTATCTAGTAACTAATTGTAATTTTCTCGTGACTAGCTAGTCGTATTTATATTCGCGGTTTTCCTGCACTGATCATCTTTCTCACAAAATTATATTCAAAAGCACTAACCATTGATTGCTATTCTTCTGTTTCTAGATCTCTTTAACTGGGTTTCCATTTTCTCCATTTGGGTTCAAGCATATCGGGATTTTTTTAGCATCTCGATAAATACCCATTAGGTAGAAGTGCATATAAGGTGAGATACAAAGACAGTGAAAAATATGACAATGCATAAGATGAGTGAGATACAAAGACGATGAAAAATATGACAGGGAGGTCGAACGATTTGCCGATAAGAGTGAGTTCAATTCTGAACAAGTGATGCATGGCAGCAAATCCCTTCCGAGATTTGGTTAGATTGTTACGTCAAAGCATTAGCATTGATTTGTTAAATGCAAAGATTAATTGATGTAGTTATTTGAGATGTGAGCTTTTTGATATTTTAATGTTTAAAAGATATAATGATTTGTTAAATGCAAAGATTAATTGATGTAGTTATTTGAGATGTGAGGTTTTTGATATTTTAATGTTTAAAAGATATATTGATTTGTTAAATGCAAAGATTAATTGATGTAGTTATTTGAGATGTGAAGTTTTTGATATTTTAATGTTTAAAAGATATAAAGTTGAGTTTCTCAGCTGAATGTGGATGGCATATGATACAATTTACATATTATTCTAATATTGTTAGAAATTATATTAGCGAATTCATGGTACTGACACCCCAACACGGATCCTAATTGTTTGTTTCGCCTAATTGTTTGTTTGTGGGAAAACAATCAGCTATTTATCCTACCCAAACTTGCTACTCCCTATCAAGCTACTGAAAAAGTAGCAGAATTGCATTATATAAGAGATATTGTAAATAACAAATAGGTTGTACGAAGGAATCAAAGGACATTGATGAGATATAGTATTAACTTGATGTGCATCGTATCTACTTTTGCATATGCATATGAGTTTTGTTTTTGAATTTGCAATGTGGATTTTGAAGTACTTATTTGTGTATTTTCAAGTACTTATTCACTGAATAAAAGTTTTGTTTTTGAATTTGCAATATGGATTTTCAAGTAGTTATTCACTAAATAAGACAACTTCATGCCCAATTTTTCATTTTTCATTTTACATCAAAATGAAAACAAAAGTCAAAGTTATCGTCGTGAATATTTCATAATGTCTATTTATTTATTATTATTATATAATGTGACTAGGAGATTAATTAAATAATGAGTCATTCTCTTTTCTCCTCCAATGCCAACTTCTCGTGCTTTTGCTCGAGGTTCTCTCAACGATCCTTCAGCACAACTTCAATTTTGAGTTTGCTCGAGGTTCTCTACACATGTAGACAGTTATAGTGGATTCGTGAAATCCATAATTGATCCAATATTGTAATCAATTCTAAATTATAATAATAGTAATAATTATTAATATTATAAGGAAAAAGCATTTCGTTTATATCTAACAAAACATACACCACAAAATTGATTTAATTGCCTTTAGTAATCAATTATAAATTATAATAATAGTAATAATTATTAATATTATAAGGAAAAAGTATTTTTTTATATCTAACAAAACATACACCACAAAATTAATTTAATTTCCTTTAGCACAATAGAATAGTTATCGGACTCCAGTCATAGAAGCATCACTTCACCAATGCTCCTTAGAAAAAGTAAATTTCGCATACATCTTATTAAAAGCAAATAATTTGATGCCCGAATCAATTGCAATTTGCTTCTTTAGACATGAATTGTAAATGTAGATCCCTTTCTTAGATAATAAATATAAAGATTGAATAATTACTTTCTAATATCACAAATGGAATTGCATATATGTACCTCCATGTATAATGGAGCTAAATAGGAGGCTTTTCATCAAGCTATAACAAATAAATTACACTAATATCATAAATAAACATTAAAGGCCGTTGAATAAAGGTGATATTACAATCTTTTTAAACCTCATATGCGGACACTATTGAGTTCATATACTCTTGATCAATGATCTCATATTTGATCATGTATCAAATACTACACTACCATCTATGCGTTGGTGTGATCTAAGAATGCATCATACGAGAAAGAAATCTAAAAATCGTTCTTTAAAAACATTGCGTGAAAGAAAATTTTGCAAACTTATAGGTGAAAATGAAAAGGTTATTATACCTGGGTAACAATTAAACAAGATGAACAAGACAAAAGCTTGCAACAAATGGACCGACATTCCAACCAGTTTGTTTTCCACGGCCCAAATAAACCGAGGTTCCAGATTTTAATTATGAACCAAGTGTTAGGCTAGATTTTTCTTTTTCCTTCAACAATGGTAACTTTTCAGACCGCATACTGCATATAGATATCATGCATGACCCACAAGGAGGACGACCTTGTTAAAGTTTATAAGACAGTAAAGGAGGGAACAACGGTGGGCATATTGATTGTCTTCTCATTATTAACCATAAGAATATATAGGATTACATCACAGCAATACTACTAGTGAATACCATGGAACAAAAAATAATATGGGACATCAAAGTGTCCTAGTCAAACTAACCAACTAATCACTCAACTAATTAATGCACTTATGATCAATGAGATTACAATTCTTAAGACACCCCCTTAATCTCAATTGGGAAAATATTCTCAGCACTATCAATGCCTAAGTGCTTTCTCTGAACTCAAATGCAAATGTGCCCAATGGTTTGGTAAACGTATCAGCCAATTGCTACTTAGAGCCACAAAATAGTAAAGTGATCTCTCCAATATTGACTAGCTCATGTATGAAGTGGTAGCGAGTGTCAATGTGTTTACTTTTTATATGAAACACATTATGTTTGGACAATTGTATTGTAGAACTATTGTCACAATAAATAGGTGTTGGTTCTTTTTATGTGTGTCCCATATCCTTCATAAGTCTTCTCAGCCAAACTGCGTGGCATGTTGTTGTAGTTTTTGCGACATATTCTGCTTCATGTGCCTGCTTCATTTGAATCCAATACTGATTTTATTTGGTGGAAGATCAAGAAGATCCCAAGTTTGGTTCCTTTTTATGGCATCAATCTCTTCATTCATTGCTTGTACCCACTATCCATCATTTACTGCTTCATCAAAAGATGTTGGATGACATGAAAACATAGCATATTGTAGTTGCTCATAAATAACAGGGGTTTGCTCATATATCTCCCTCAAACTTCTGGTTCTTTGCTTCTGTGGTGGACTATTTGCCGATGTTCCTTCTTGTTGTGTCTCCAATATTGGCATTTTGAGTGGTAGATATGGTAGATCTGATCTTTCATTCTGTTGAATATCTGTTGAAGCATTTTGAGGATCACTCTAGAATTTTTCTTCAAGGAAATTTACATCTCTGCTCACCACAACCTTTTTGGTTTCAGGATTATACAGCTGGTAGGCCTTTTGATGTTCACTGTAACCAGTGAAGATGCATTTATCACTCTTTTTGTCCAACTTTTTTCTTAATTCATCAGGTATGTGTGCAAATGCCACACATCCAAAAACTTTGAGATGAGAAACACTAATATTAGTGCCACTCCATGCTTCTTCAAGAATCTTATCTTTAACACTTACTGTGGGTGATCTGAAAATCTTTCAGGATCTTTTTAACCATAAAATTACATATGAAATTTGCATGTAAATTCTCATAAAAATGGCCTTTAAAGATGAATTTTAAATTCTTAGTCACATAAGAAAAGAAAACAAATATGCAAACTAGAAATTTGTACACAGCAGATGATAATGGATTTCGCCCTTCTTGGGCTACGTCTCCGGGCCACTTCCAATGGGAAGGTCGATCTTATTAAGTCTTCAAAGCTTACATATATGTGTTTATGGAAACACCTCTGAGTTCTGTCAGTCAAACTTAGAAACAGATTGCACCACCGCATTCATCTTGAAATTCTGAGTAAAATGAGTATAAAGTTGACTATGTTTTCTTGAGGCCTCCTCTGGCACGCAAATCGATAAAACTATGCCCTACAACTATACGGATTCCCACCTCAGGAAGCATGCACATTAATGACTGTATCCTGCCTTAGGATCTGTGCACTGTACTTTCCTCAGGACTTTTGCAAACATGCTTTGTACATTATGCTGATCGTGGCTCCAAAAGGGGGTTTAAATAGTGGTTTTGGGCATGAATTTGGGGGGTCACATGCCCATTTGAGCCTCAATATCTGCCTTCAATTATTTAACCAAAAATGGCCATTAGCCACCCAAAAAATGGACTTTGTCCCGATGGTAAGACTCTGCGCTTTGGGGTCAGAGGTCTCGAGGTCAAACCCACGGGCCTCTTCGCTTTCAACGTGACTTTGTTATATTGTTTGGTGGATTGGTTATCTGCGGTGGCGTTGTATTGTGTTGTATTATTGGATTGTGACTTTGCATGTGTGTTGAAATTTTTTTGTTGTATTGGCACTCAGTATTATGGCTTAGCTTCCACATTGTTCCATCAACTCTGTGGGTTGTTAGTTGTTGGTTCCACCGTGTATCATATGGCCTCGGTGTTGGCCACGGGTTCGAGGGTCTAGCCCTCATATCGCCCTTTTTTCCCATTGAAAATTTATTCAAATTCAAATATAGGTTAACACCCTATAGTGTTAAGGAACAATTGTGGGAACTCTGGCTAGGCGGGCTCTATGGAGGCACTGGCGATCTTGAGGTTGTGGGTTTGATCCCCATGATCTCCACAATTTTTTAATGAACTAAACAAATAGAAGGCCAATAGGGATGAAAAATTGTAGTCCCCAATTGCTCAAAATAACATGCCAAGTCATCTATCCTGACCACGTAGCACTCTTCCGTTGGTCCATTTTTTACCAATTTTACCCTTTTTTTTCCTTTGTTAACATTTTGTCGAAATTTCAAAACCTGATAACATCCACGTCCGGAGGCCGTTTCACATGAAACGAGCATTTCCGTAAAGCTCCTGAGGAGATATAGGCATATGTAAGATTCTTTGTAACTTTTGAATACTTTCATTTTGATCGACTCTAAGATCCTCCTGGATCAAACCTTCCCACTAGGAAGCTTTTGGGCCACCAAAAGCATGAGATCATATAGAAAATAGGTGAGGGTAAAACTCCCTCACTCTTCTAGTCTCTAGCTACCTTTATTTTCTTAGATGCATTCCTTTAATCCCCACACGAATAAATTCCATCTCACCTCTTCGTTAAGATCTGACCTTCTTATCTAGTATAATATCTGTCAGAACTTAAGATATAGCTATTAGCACTCAAATTGTGCTGAATGATATGGCATCTTTGGCGTGGGTGGAAAGACCTCATGAACATCAAGACCCGAGTGGATAATCGGCTCTCAGACTACCTCCCCTGAGATCGAGGAGTCGAAGGTCAGCATGGTAGGGAACAGTTCAAGGAATGAAGCAGTCAGGGAGGAGCCGATAGTTTTTAGAGGTAATAAGGTAAACAAACATGCTAAACGCGCTGGAAATAAGCAAAGTAGGCAATGATGGCTGAGATTGAATACCCCGAAGATCGACGGTCTCGAGCGCACTACACGAACGAAGATGTAGGCCATATAGCATAATGAGCGGGTGGTAATCGACGAGCAAGTTATGAAATCAATTGATGGCGGAGATCAGCGTATAGAAAGATCTACGGTGCATAGTCCCCGCGCGGATCCAACAAGTGCGAAGCATATTGTGTTTCAAATCGCCACGGTCGAGTTATGTATCGCGCAACTATCGACGGCATAGATTCTCCAAGGGAAAATCAAAGGCCCGAGATCACCGCGTTGATTTTCTCACTGATAATTTAACCGCATCTCAAATCGCCGATGTAGGAAGGGACGTTCCATCCAATAGTTAGACTTGGAACTATGTGTGACAAAATGGGAAGCCACATAAGTAGAAAAAGGGGCTGCGGTCTTAATCCAATCTCTGGTTCCCACACGAGAAAGGGGCATCTCCTCCAGAGATTAATGATGGCCACATGGGATAAGCCACCTTAGCGCCGTCAAGGGTCTTTTATGTATGATCTGAAATGCACGGTCGTACGTGCATTATGTCAGTCCTATCCTCAGTCATCATGATAAATCATTTGGAAGGTCTAAGTCAGAGAATCATGAGAGCATAATTTGCATGGAGATGCCGTCACTATTGTTCGTTATAAGCCTGACTCTCCGGGCCTGTAGCTGACATCGAATCCCAAAGGGTGGTGAGTTCATCTGTTTGGTTATTTTTGCATGCAAGATCACAAACATGGAGAGAGAGCAAGGGGCCGAGATAATAGTTGCACCAGAACATGTGCTATCCGAGATAATGGAGGATTATACTCTCCCACCTCTTATGTTTTCCAACCAAGCAGAAGACAGTTCTGCCAGAGAACCGGAAGAGCCCGAGGCACTACAGGAGTGTTGGAATTTGCTGCAACAGAAAGGAGGAAAATCCCACGAGGAAGAGGAGCCGAAAATCCCCTCTGATGAAGATATAATCCAAGAGTGGATCCTCTCTACCGAAGAGATACCCCCTATTTCCCCACCCAAGGAAACCCGAACGAATGTTCCTTCTGACGTTGGTGATTTCCTCGATTAGTATGATCAAGTGAGAGCCCAGAAATAGGGTGGCAGTACTCTTACATCTTTTGCATCCCACTATCCGGAAAGTTAGTTCTCTTGGCTATACAAGTATACTCCTGGTTTCCAAGTTTTGAAGATACTCAGATGGCTTGCAAACCCATTTTTGGAAAGACAACGTGAAATGGTGCAGATGAAACAGAAAAGAATCTAGCGTGTATGTATCCAGGAATTGAAGAGCTCATGAAAGAAATCCAGCTGGCAGTAGCTACATCTTTGCATTTTTGTACTTTTGTTTAAAATAGTTGGATTGTGTAGAGAAGCGGCTATGTAATTATAAATGGCAGTTAAAATCTGTCTCATAGATATTTGTTTAAGGATAGCAACAACAAACGATGTTCGTTTTGGCTGTTAGATAGGTGTCAATTGGTTGTAACTAATTTCTGTTGAGAAGGAGCCAAGTCTAGAGCTCAAGGCCTCCTATATATACAGTTGTAATCAGAGACACAAGGGTTGAAAAATCTTATGAGAAAGTATTTGTGTTTTGATGATCAGTTTGTAATACATTTTCTTCGAGCTGTTTAATAGAATTTGCAGAGCTTGATGCCTACGTTTTTTATAAGGATTCCTGTGTAATTGGTCTGGTAGTCTGTACCTTTCTTTTCCCATGTGCAAATGTGTTTCTATCTTTTGTTATTCCATTCTGTGATATTTCCTTCATGCTTGGATCAGGGTAACAGTTAAGTAGAATTCATAGAGATTATGCTCTGCTTAGCTTATTCCAAGTATTTCACCAAATATATTCTACTAAAGTTGATGTAGGATTCATCCTTGTTAGATGCCTTACATTGATGGACTGTCTCTTCTCTCTTCTATTCCACAAATTAAAGCTCTTTGACTACTAGCTGCTTGCTACCTTGCCCTTGAGAATGCGTTCACTAAATATTTGTGAATAATGTTTGCAGAACCAGTTAAATGTGACTCCATCGCCCCAAATGAAATCCATGCATTTTCAACCAAATAGCTCTTAAATCATTTTTGTTCCACAAACAGAAAATCTGATCTTCTGTTCATTGTCGTAATTGAATATCTTTAATGTTGAATACTGGTGTATGTTTTCGCTGATTGACACCTTTGAAGATTTCCAGTATTCTACGAGTCTATAGAAAGAGCCCTCTCTGTTTACATTTGATCAGAAGTGTAATCCAAAGATTGGTTAGTGGTTACCCGAGATTACCCTCTTTCAGCCTTGGGGGTCAGTTTTGGTGTTAACAAATTGGCGCCGTTGCCGGGGAGTGTGAGTTGTTCATCAAGCCCTGGAAGAATGACATACCTGTCCGAAATTTCAAAGAATAAGAGAAATCCCTGTGGGAAAACAGAGATCTCCGCATTTTTCAAGAAGGTTGAAGAATTTTGCCATGGCCAAACAATTCAAGAAGACTCCACTGGAGAAAGATCAATACGACGAAATATACTACTGAAGAATTTCTAAATTCATCCTGGCCTCAAGAAAGATCCATATGAGAGCTAATCCTTTACCTGAAATCTTGTTAGGAGTAGATGACCCTGAAAGTCTACTCAAACGAAAAATCGTGAAAGATCGAGCTAGCGCCCCTAGCATTGAGACTATTTCTTTTTAAGAAAGTGCATCTGTTTTTCAAGAATTGAATCTAGAGGTCAATATAAGAAAACCTTTGTCAAGAACTAAATCTGAATCATACTTGAACCTGGGCGAAGAAACTCTGAATAATCTTGACTCATATCTTTTAGAACCTATGTGGCTGGATTGTAAAAGCCTTGCCAAAGCTAAAAGCAACAAACCCAGTTCCCAGATTCCCGAAGCCCATATTGCAATCCCAGTCTGTAATCCTACTCAGAATTTCCACCCACAAGCTCAAAATCTACCTAGACCCATGGCCGCTAGATATGCGCCTTTGGTCCTGCCTGCTGCCCTGAATGACCTCCCTCGGAATTACGCCCAGAGAATTGTCTCTTATAATGGAGAGGGAGACTGGTCAGCTAAACAACATGTTGATAGATTTGAAGATTTTTTAGATCTGTAGGAAGTGGACCACGATGATGCTAAAATGAGATTATTCGCCCAAAGCTTATATGAAGTACCCAAGAAATGGTTTAGGCTACTACCCAATGCTTCTATAGCAGATTTTGTAGCTTTTAAAGTATTGTTTCTAGAAAGATGGGAAACGATGGGGAGTCCTGCTATAGTCTTATCCAAGTATAATCACTTAAAGAAAGGTGGTTTCGAATCAGTCCATGAGTTCTCTGCCAGATTCATGAAGGCCTATAATTCTATTCCCGATGATCTAAAACCTTTAGTGTGCGTTGCAAAGCTCCACTATGATGATGATTTTGATGGAGACTTTTCCTGCATGTTAAGAGAAAGGAAATCTGCCTGCCTGCTATGCTGAAAGATGCCGTAGAGGTGGAATCCAACATGATGGCCTCAGGAAAAATGAAAGGGAAAACGGAAGCAGAGAAAAAGAAGCAAGAAAATCAAGCCCTTGCCTCTTCCTCCTCTAGTGATGCTAGGTTTGACACCATGATGAAGACCATGGAAAAGCTGATGGAGAGGTTAGTTGTAGATAACAAACCTCCTGCTAGGGAACCACCTGAAAATCAGATAAGGACCCCAAATTTTAGAAGGCCACCCCCTCCAAGAAATCCAAGAAACCAAGAAGATCACCAAATGAGGCCTCCTTTCCCTGAGAATATGGTGGATGACGAAGGAGCTGAAGAGCCTGCTACAGACCAAATCCATCTCTTCAATACTCTAGATCCTAAAATACATTTGACCCAAAGGGAGCATGATTTTTTCAACATGACGAATACTAGTAAGGTCGCTGAATTTGATTCTTAACAGTACCAAGTGGGTTACATGAACGTTGTGGATGACATTCAAAGGAAGATGAAGTTGAGAAACAGAGAGATACCAATAACTAAAGGAAAATCTACTCAGATTAAACCCCGTAATACTCCAGAGAATATGGATAAGCACAAAGAAAAATAGCTGGAGGTCGTTATACAGAAAGCTACAGAAGATAAGGGACAACATTCCAAAGAAAGTGGACAACCCAGGGTCATAGAAGTGGGAAAGCCAGCTTCAACGTTCATCTTGAAGGTAGAACTTTCTACGGTAAAGATCTCTATCCCCTGAAATGAGCTGCTAAGAAACAATGAATATAGGGAAGAGATAAATAGCCTAGTAAAGGGGCAGGGAGAAAGTTCACAGGACATCTTGGAAGTGACAGATGATGCCCCTACTATAATCTTTGGGTCCAAGCTGGAAGAGCCAGACGATGAAGAAGTTCCCCCTTTCTATTTGACTTTAAATATCCATGGTAAGTTACTACACAATGCCCTCATAGATTCTAGCGCTTCACACAACTTGATGCCCAAATCAGTGGTGGACTAGTTGGGATTAGAAGTCACCCGACCCTATAAGGATCTATATTCTTTCGATTCCAGAAAAGTACCATGTTTGGGTCTAATAAAGGATGTGGTAGTAACCCTTTCCCAGATTCCAGCAAAGAGCGTCATGATGGATATAGTAGTAGCTGATTTGCTGGTTAAGTTTGGGATGCTTCTATCTAGATCCCGGGTTAAAATGTTGAAAGGGACCATGCAAATGGATTTGTCATATGCCACTATACCCCTTTTTGGAAGTAATAGAAAGCTGTACAGGGAAAAGAAAATGGCTTATGTGGTTAGCAGTGACGAAAAACCTGAAAATCACCCTATATTTGCCATAGATACAGACATAGGCTCTTCCATCATTTTCAATGATGGCCCACATACTGATCCTGTGCCCCCATTTTTCCATGAATTCAAGGAAGACAAGGAGTTCACAGGCAGGTATGAAGCTTCGAAAAAGCTGAAAAATCAGGAAGGCCTGTGGAAGATGTATTTTGAAGGGTCACTAAGCAAGAATGGGGCAGGTGCAGGGGTTTGGATCGTACCTCCTGACCAAGAATCCATAGCTTTGTCATATAAACTTACTTTTGAATGCAATAATAACGTGGTTGAATATGAAGCTTTGCTCCTAGGATTAAGAGCTTTGAAGGATTTAGGGGCTAAGAGAATACATGTTTTTGGAGATTCAGAGTTGGTGGTCAATCAAGTAAATGATAGTTATCAGGCAAAACATCCCAGGATGAGAGCATACAGAAATGAAGTCTGGGATATATTTGGCAACTTTTTTACTGAACATAAGATATGGGTAATCCCAAGAGTTGAAAACCAAATAGCAGAATCCTTGGCCACTACGGCGGGTGGTTTCAGAACCCCCATCTTTTCCCAAGAAAAATATGAGGTCGAAGTGATAAATAGACCTTCCATCCTAGACAATTCTAAGTATTGGCAAGTGTTTGATGACGATCTGCAAATTAAAATATTTCTAGAACTATCTCATGAGTTCGCTAATGTCTAGATTGATACAGAAAATGAAAACATAGAAGGCTTGGTAGACCATGCACTGTCAAAAGATGAGGAAAAGAGAAACGTGGATTGGAAGGATAAGTTAGGAGGCAAAGACATTGTCCAATTAAAAAAAAACTATATTCCTAAAGGACTAATACCTCTGGAAAAGCTCTTTGATCAAAACGATGTGGCAAAGAATCCAAAATTTGAACCTCCCAAAGACACTGTAGAAGATCAAAATATGGGTACCCAAAGGGAGCCCCGGATGGTGAAGTTGTATAAGAAGTTGAATGCCAGGAGGAAGGTGCAGTATATCGATTTGATGAAAAAGTATGTAGCTGCCTTTGCTTGGAACTACGAAGTGCTAAAACAATATGACACCTCAATAATCCAGCATTCTATCCCAATCCGGCCTAGGGAAAAGACTTTTAAACAGAAGTTAAGGAAGATGAATCCAAAACTGGTACCTGTAATAGAAAAGGAGATTAGAAGGCTATTCAATGCAAAGATCATTGTCACTTTGAGATTCTCTCAGTGGGTAGCTAACTTAGTTCCTGTGAGAAAAAAGAATGGAGAGATTAGGATCTATATAGACTTCAGGAATTTGAACAGAGCTTCCTTAAAAGATAATTACCCCTTGCCAAAAATGGAACACATCCTGCATAAAGTAGTGGGAGCAGAAAGGATTTCTACAATGGATGGTTTTTCTGGGTACAATCAGATCAAAGTTAGCCCAGAGGATCAAGAAAAGACTGCTTTTACCACCCCGTGGGGCACTTTCATGTATGCTAAGATGCCGTTTGGATTGATGAATGCTGGAGCTACCTTTCAGAGAGCGATGGACATTGCCTTCGCTGAAGAGAAAGATAAGTTTGTGGTGGTGTATATGGATGAAATAATAGTATATTCAAGGTTTGATGACAAGCATCTAAAGCATCTAGAACAGGTCTTTAAGAAATGCATAAAATATGGTATCTCCCTCAACCCAAAAAAATCTCACTTCGCTTTAGAAGAAGCTGTTATCCCTAAAGTTGAACCTAGACTACGAGGGTTAAAGCTTAAGGTAATCTTGGATAGTAGGAATGGGACATCTACAGAATAATTTTTATGCTTTTTTGGTGGTAGTTGAAAACATGAATTAGGTAGAAGGATTAAAAACAAAACACAAGTAAAATATAAAACTTCAATATATGAATAAAAGTAGAAAATTTACTGTGATCATAAACTATGAAAATAAGAGCTTAGACATTGTTTTATGATAGGGGCATAGTTGTATGCTACTTAGAAGAATCATCACATGAAATTTAGACCATGTGCAGACAGAATACTAAAAGCATATACTTCATAAATTAAACAGGATTGGCTCAAAGATCATATCTTAATTCATAAACAGTCATTTCTGCATTATATAAACATAAGGAAATTTATACATGCCTGTAAAAAGTCTCTAAAATTGAACTTCGATCATGCTGTCAAGTTTCAACCTTTTTCTATTTTATGTCTTTCCTATATATACAAACATTGTTCCTAAAAAAACATTTAATAGATCCTATTTAATTGGATCTGATTCCTTAAAAAGTGGAACAAAGTTTTTTGAATTCAAGTCTCTCGAGCTCTTAACATAAGCAAATAAACTAGAACAATTTGCCAGCTATAAAATCCTATTACTAATTATAGAAAAGACACTATATGCTTCTAGATGACTCAGCTAGAACCGCCAGGTCATCTAGAGCTTGAGACCTCCTTTGTAACTTGGTGTATTCAGCGTCAACATTGTGCTCTCGTCCTTGCAGCTCATCCAGTTTGGTCTTCATCTGTTTCCACTCCTTATGCATAGCTCTTTTCTTTTGTAGTGTCTCTTTTGCTATGGATGCCAGCTTCTGATAGTCTTCGTCCTTCTGTCCCAAGTCCTCTCGAAGTCTCTTGTTTGCCACTAACAGGCTCTCATTGAAGTTCTGTAGATATTGACACTGCTCCTTGTATGATTGCAGGGATTTCTTTATTTGGTCTAGTTCAGGAACTATCTCTATTTCTTCTGCACTCATTGCAATATCTTCTTCCTGTATGATCTTAGAAGTTGATGCTTGATTTTGATCATGAACTTGTTTATTTTCAGAAAATATTTTGGGAACATGCCCTACCTTTGCTTGCATATCTATAAAACCCTCACTTTCAGAAACAAAGACATCAATTTCTTGCACATCCATGTCATTTTCAGAATCATTCACTGGGACAATTTCATTTCCCTTAGCAGGTTTATTGAGCAATATATTTTCTGTGGTCATTTTAGCTCTTAATCTCGTCCTTGGCCCTAAATTAACATTCCCTGTGCTTAAAGTTTTTATTGGCTCATTATCGGGCAATTCAGCAATGGGGTTTTTAGCAACTATACTCAACATATCGGGCTTCTGCATATTGGACAGATTCAAAATAATTTTACCTTCAACATCAACCTGTGTCTGTTTCTCTGGCAACTCTGCTTCATCATCCTTTTCTTTAGACAATTTCTTCTTCTTTTTAACATCGTAACCCTGCTCAAGGAGAAATTCATCCCAGCTTTGTCCAATTTGTTTTAAGTAATGCAGGACCAAAAGTTTAATGAGCCCATGATGAAAAATAGGACGCTCTGTGTGTTTTGGGTGACCCTATACCCATAATACCATTTTCTGCAAGCTCCTCCATAAATAATATGGTAAATTTAACTTTTTGATTCCCTGCCAGTGCATCAACATTCTAATATGACATCTCAAAACCTTGTCGAACCGACCATCACAGGTAATGTAGTTCTGGACCATTTCTAGGGGAATTTTCCAATTTGGATTCATTTTACTAACATGAATCCCATTCTTCCAATTCAAATTTTCATAACCAGGTAACAAAAATTCACCATAATCTCCTTCGAACTCTTTTTGCTTGAACCAAGTTTCACCCTTAGCTGGGACGCCAATTACTTCTGAGATTAACTGTTCATTTAATATTATCCTGAAACTCTTGAAATCAACCACCCCCTCCTTGTAATTTCTTATGAAGGCCTTTGTCACCTGGGAATTATATCCCTTCAATCTTTCACAGTAAATAAGCCACCCTGAATCTCTCATTAACTTCGTTGATTTGGGAAATTGCAAGAGCCACTGTATATTATTGGGTTCGACTTTGCATGGGAAGCCACCTGCTTTCTTTTTATCTTTCAACTGTGAAGTTTCCTCCATATTTCTATCCTTGCCCAGAATGAACCTGTAAAATGCAATGAAAACCCTAGCTTGCAGGGGTTTGTTCCTGAAATTACACTCCTTTGTTGGTCAGATTTGCTAATTTCGATGCCTGGAGGATGTTCACATCACTATTACTGATGTACTAGTTTGATTTCCAAGTGTTGAGTGAAACCGGCTACCACGCTTCATGGAGTACTTGATTTATGCATATGTATAATCCATTTCGAATTATAATTGCTAAATCATAATTATGAACAGTCAAACCCTTATTAAATCATAATTTCAAATTTTTTGCAAAACTGACAGCATTTGCTTTAGAACTGACAGCATTTTTAAATTCAAAATTCTGGCATATGCTGTCAATTTGACCCTTAAATCAAATTTATCAAATTTGAAATTTTCAAAACATTTGAATTTTTTCTTTAAAACAAGAAATTAAACCATATTTTGAATAAAAATAGGAACAAGAGCCAAATCCTTATTTAATCATGAAAACATGACAAATAGTAAAATAAAACTTTTAAGCAAAAAAGGATAAATACCTAGGGTAAGCAATGGAAAAACTGAATGAAAATGAAGTAAGAGCTGTGTAATCTAGGGAACAACCCTAGGTATAACAGAAGCTAAACTCCTGGGACATATTATTTCTAAAGAAGGTATTAGGATTGACCCTGAGAGGGTTAGTGCGATCCAGAAAGTTGGAGAACCCAGAAGCAAAAAGGAAGTGTAGTCTTTCATTGGGAAAGTAGGTTTTCTGAGAAGGTTTATACCTAGTTTTGTTAAGATTATGATGAATATCACTAATATGATGAGAAAGGAAAACCAGATAAGGTGGACTGAAGAAACTAGAGAGTCTTTCAAGAGTATCAAAAATGCTATCATTGAGGCCCCTGTCTTAGCCAGCCCTGATTTCTCTAAGGATTTTTTGATTTTTTCTTATGCTTATGAGCATATAGTAGTAGGAGTGTTGTTGCAGAAGAATGATCAGAACGCAGAGCAGCCGATTGCGTTTTTCAGCAAAGTATTAAGAGATGCGAAATTAAAATACGATATCATGGAGAAACAAGCTTATGCTTTAATCAAGTCATTAAAGGATTTTAGAGTCTATATTATCCATTCGCACATCATTGCTCATGTCCCAGACAGCGTCGTAAAGGGCATCCTCACCCAAGCTGATCCAGAAGGAAGAAGAGCAAAATGGATATCTGTGCTGCTAGAATACGACCTGGAGATAAAGCCTACTAAGCTGATAAAGGGGCAAGGATTAGCGAAGTTGATGACCCAAGCTAATTATGACTCTTTGCAATTAAATTTTTTAGACTCTTTATGTTAGCTAGACGTAGGACCACAGATAAAACCAGAGTTTTCTGCACCCCCCTGGTACTCTGATAGTGTTTATGTGTTGCAAAATCTATAGGCTCCAGCAGGATTAAGTAAGAGCAGGGCCAGAGCTGTAAAGTTAAAGGCCACAAAATACTGTATCATGAATCAGTTCTTGTACTGGAAGGATCCTGGGGGGGTATTGCTGAATTTCCTACTGGAGGAAGAAGCCATACATACCAAGAGAGAATTTCATAAGGGAGATTGTGGTGGTCATCATTCTTGGAAAGTGTTAACACCTAAAAAGTGCTCACTAGCTCATTCCCTTACTCACATGACCCATTTGTCCACTTTTCCACCATCTGAGCCTCTGAAACCAACAAAAGGTCACCAAAAGACCTTAGTACACCCCTTTTTCCATTAAAAAAGATTATTTTTCCAAGAAAATCATAAAAAACCCTCAAAAAGGGTCCAAATTCCCAAAAATATTAAAAAGGGAATTAAAATATTATTTTTATTCAAAAAAGGAAAAAGGAGGGAAAAGTACCTAAACCATGTTGGTCAATACCATTTGGTTTCCACAAAACCACAAATGGTATCTCCCACCACCAAAACCTATAAAAAGGTGGTAGGGGCTCCTCATTTCACATCCTTCCATTATCTCATCCTTATGCTGCTGAAATCTCCCATGAGCACTTTTAGCCATTGAAGCAACCTTGGAGAAAGAGACCTATTGGAGTTTGGAGCTACTCATCTTGGGAGTTGCTCAACATCAACCTTCACCATTGGAGGTAATATCGCAAGCACTTGCTTGCCCCCCCACTTTTCAATACAAAATTTATTTCTTATGTTTCTTGTTCTTGATTTTGAAATATTTACATTATTTGCTTAGATTCTTGTTTAGATCCATGAAAAGTATTGTTTATTTAGTTTATGATTTTTATTTCTATTGAAACTGCTACTACTAGTTAGTAGGTGCCCATAGCACTAAGCCTGGTTGCAAAACCGGGCCAACAGTTTTTGGCGACTCCGCTTTGGTTTGAACTTTAGATCTCTAGCTTTGCCATTAAATCTTAGTTTTTATGAGTTTTTAACCATTAGATCCATAGATCTGCCATCTTAGACAGCAGATCCATTGCTGTTCTGAGATTTGGCCCCAAAAAACAGCCCTAAATTTTAAATTTCCGAGTTCGTTTCTCGTTTTCCGTGCACGGCTTCCGCCTCGCGGCTTTTTTCCAGACAGTCGCGCGGTCCATCGCGACTTTTCTGCATTTTTCCGCGCGGTCCATCGCGCCCTTTTTCCAGACAGTCGCGCGGTCCATCGCGACTTTTCTGTGTTTTTCCGCGCTGCACACCGCGGCTTCGCGGCCTTTTTCCGCGCTGTCCATCGCGACTGTGCGCCCAAAACCTGCGCGGTCCATCGCGACTGTGCGCCCAAAACCTGCGCGGTCCATCGCGACTGTGCGCCCAAAACCTGCGCGGTCCATCGCGACTGTGCGTCCAAAACCCGCGCGGTCCATCGCGACTGTTCGGCCAAAACCCGCGCGACCCATCGCGGCTGTTCGTCCAAAACCCGCGCGGCTGAATTTTTTCATTCGGCCATCCCGATTTTGAAAAATATTTTTTACTGTACTTTCTGCCCATAGCACATTTTTTACAGTATCAAATTCTGCATATTTTCCAGATTTAGAAAATTTTTTTTTACTATTTAAAAGTGCATACATAGAAATCTTTTTAAAATTTTTCAAGAAAGTGAAAGAAAGATTCATTTTGCATTCTTTATCTAGATTCAAATTTTTTCTTGTTTACTTCTTTAGAATCTTGCCCTTAGCAAATTTTATTGAAACGAAGAAATCCATTTATTTCTTTTAGAAGTTTATTATTTGCTTTCATAAATCCAAAAAATCCATTATTTTTTGAGTTATTTTTGAAAAAGCAAATTAATTTCTTTTAGTGAAAAAAGTCTTAAATATTTGCTTATTATTTTTCGAAAAGTCCTTTATTTTTTGAAAAATTTCCCTTAAAGCATTTAATTTTTTCAAGTTCAGTTTACAACACCTCACGTGCACTCACACGATCACTTAAATTGAACTAAGACTTAAAACTTACCCTAATTTGAACACACTCTTAACCCCACTTGGGGAACACGAAAAGAATTCTTGTAGCTAGGTAGTATTGGGGGGATAGGTGTTCCAATAACACCCCTCAGTTCATACATCTGAGACATAGAAGTTGTCCAATTAGGGAGCTAAAATCTCTTAGTACTTTTTGGCGCGGTCACAACCGGTTTGTGGGAAGGCCTCTCCCCTAGGAGGGTTGAAGTCGCGAGGATGGTTCCGGAAGCCTGAGTGGGATACCGAAACCCATTCAGTAACCGAAGGGCTACCATTCACAGTTCTCGGGATATCCCTGTATTGGGATATTGCGATCAAAGGACCAAACGGCAGATTTACCTTTTCTCGACGCGTCATGAACGGAGTATCCTAGTAGCCTGTCTTTTTAGGATTGATTACCCGGTGTCCCTCCCGGTAGGGGGATATCTAGCCGTTGTCTCTACATTCATATTGTCTGACTTGGATTTCATCACCTTGCAGGGGATATCGTCTGTTTGAGTCACAATACTTTTAGATTAGGTGTTTGCATGATCTTTACCACCTTTTGAGTCTAGTTACACCTATTTTTTCTAGGAGCCGCTTGCATATTGGTATTCTGACCGGTTGTTGCATTCCTCCACTTATTGTAGCACAGCTGCTAGAATAAGTGCATTTTTTGAGGATCGATTTTTTGGCCTGTGAGCCTTCTTTTTTTTTTTTTTTTTTCTTTCACTCCCCTTTTTGCACCCTTGGTTGCATTAGGGTTTTGAATCTTTTACATACATATATCACCACCTGATACTTAAAACAATATTTTATATAAAAAACATATTCTCACCATTGAGAATTCTAGACGTTCTCGTCGTCTACAGGGCGAACTCCCAGAGTTTAGTCCACTTGGCTCTCCACGTCACGGACGCAGAGCATTATCCCTTGATTCGACACATCGTCGATCATCTAGACGGTCATCCGATTCTGACATACCCCACTTCACCTTTGATTTGGAGGTAGAATCCGAAAACCCCACAGAGTTACCACCTACCACAATTATGTCTGGAACACCAGAAGATCCACAATTTACATTAACCATAGGTCAGACATCCGCAGACCTTTCTGCGGGGATACCATCCATGACAACACCCACCCCCTTGGGTATGCCCAATATGGGTAACACTCCACATTTAGGAATGCCTAGCACAGGACCACAACCTGTCATGGGCATGCCCAACATGGGGGTCATACCCCCTTCGGTTTCCACAAACCCTATCCCAGGAATCCCTAGTACGATTCCTAACCCAAGTGTCACTCCTGTTGCACTTGGGAATGCTATCCCAGGAATCCCTAGTGCGATTCCTAACCCAAGTGTAACCCACGTTGCACTCGGTAGTAATATACCAGGAATCCCTAGTGCGATTCCTAACCCAAGTGTAACCCAAGTTGCACTTGGGAGTACTAACCCATATCAGGCCACACCTGTTGGAGGGCACATACCCGCCATACCTAGCATACCTATAGGAGCTACTGGACCCCTACACCATACCACAATGGCTAGACCAATCCCGGTTCCAATCACCACATCCGCTAGTCTACCATACATGGCAAGTCTCAACTTGCCAGATTTAGCTAGGCTTACGAATGACCCCATTAGGCATGATCCTGCTTGGCCCCATATGCCCACTAAGCTTCCCTCTGACATCCCTAAGTTTGAGGGAAAGGCCGGAGAAGACCCCCAGAACCACATCATGTCCTTCCATTTATGGTGTTCCTCCAACTCCATAGTGGACGACTCAGTCCGCCTCCGTTTATTACAGCGCACCTTCACTGGCTCTGCAGCCAAATGGTATATCGAGCAACCCCATGGGACGCATTCCACATTTACCTCCCTTGCCTCGACCTTCCTGCAGTTCTTTCAGCTACCAGTCCGCTATGATGCGGGCGTCGAAATCCTACTGTCTTGCAGACAGAACACGGCCACGCACATCACTGACCATATCCATGATTGGCGTCGGCGCCGAAGCCTATGCAAGATCAAATTAGACGACCGAATCTTTTTAGACTGGTTCCTTAAATCCCTCCTTCCCCTCATTGCGAAGGATGTAGCTTCTGAAAGACCCCAGTCGGAAGAGGAGGCCATCCTGAAGGCCCAACAGTTTGACCTTATCTATGCCCAGTCAGGATACCTATACACCATCATACCTGACGCCCCACGAGGCGACTCTGCACGCGGTGACACACCGGGGGCATCACATGCCGCTGATGGCATTATTGGACAAATTACACCGCAAGCAAAACCTTTCAGTATGGTGAGCACCATGCCCGCCCCAGACCTTTCTAGGGCTACATCCAGTTCCGGAGCGACAACTTCTTATGCTCCAATAAACCAGACCCATCATGTTCATGGACCCTCTTGTCCACAACATTGTTATGGCCAAGCGCCATCAGCATATGTACCTCCTACATACTATGCTCAACCTACGGTACAAAACCCCATGCAGTTTCCACAACAGCCCATGCATTACCCACAACCGGTTGCACCGGCTAACCTCACACCTCCACCAGCGCAGGGGTACCAACAACCCCAACAGGCAACTGGACCACCTCCAGCTCCACCTGCATACTATCCACCGCAACCTGCTCCCGCACCTGCGGCTCCTCATAATCCCCCCAATGCTCAAGGGCATGTGTACGCACAACAACAGCAGCCCCAATATCAAAATAACCAACGCAACCAGGGTGGACAACCCAACCGCGGAAGAGGACGCAACCGTGGAAACAATCAAAACCGCAACCAAGCTCCACAGCCTACCCAGCCCCCGCAAAACAATAACGCGGCGCCCGCTCATCAGAATCCTGATCGGCCACCTAAGCAACCTAAAAATGCTAATTTACGGACAAACCATCCTTGTTCCATTTGCGGTGTCTATGGCCACTATACCCACGCTTGCCCACATCTCGAGCGAGCTCGACAACTATGGACAAATGACGCCCATCGTCAAGGGCAGGCGGCTCCTCAGCCACCACCCAACCCCCCACCACCTCCACAACAACCTCTGGTTCTCCAAAACCCCTTTCCAACACAAGGAGTGGTAAACACCCAGCCGTTAGCCCCCCAACAGGGCAACGTGCAACCACAACAAATAACTTACACAGCTCCTAATCAACCCATGTTTGATTCAGGTACCCACCACCTATTGATGATGTCCACCGCTGACGTCAATGTCCAAACCCGCCGAAATCAATACGGACCGACTTCTGAAGCCCCCCCCGCCGAAAAGGATACAACTGCTAATCCCACTGATCAGACATTGCGTATACCTCAGGTTCCACTTGATGGCGCTTCTAAAGCACCTCGCTTCCCCCTTCGCCGAATCAACAACAACCCCAATGCACGAGCTGCATCCAATTACAACATCGTAGATGACTTAGCTCAATCTCCCGCATCCATGTCTGCGTTAGAAGTCTTAAAAACCTGTCCTTCTCAGCGCAAGACTTTACTTTCCGCCATTGGGGCTATTGACCCAAATGATTCGAACTTGATGACCTTTGACTTAGACCAATCTGAACCACGGCTGCCTTCTACCATAGCAGTCCAAGTTTCCGTTTCTATTCGGAATCTTGTCATCCATCGATGTATCATCGACGAGGGTGCCTCCACATGCGTCATGTCCACTTTTGTTTGGCAAAAGTTGGGCTCCCCTGCTCTCCAGCAATCCACCACTGCATTGCGGGCCTACGACGGCCGGTCAGCTCAACCTCACGGTTTATTACCCAAGGTACCCGTCCAATTAGGTGGGAAGACCGTACTCATCGACATAGAGGTCATTAACGCCCAACTAGACTATAACCTTTTACTTGGCCGCAGTTACATGTATGCCATGAAAGCGGTCGCCTCCTCCGTCTTCCGCACCATGATGTTCCCCCATGAGGGCCGCGTGGTCAAAATTGACCAGCTCACCTACTATGACCCCAACGCCCCTGCAGCACCGGAGAATGTTCTCCCCATGATTGAACAACCCGCTTCTAGTGCTGTTACCTCCTTTGTGTCTTCTGTGGCACCCGGACTGTATTCGGATACACCAATGACCTCTACATTCCAGGCCATTCCACCACCGTCACCGGAGACCCAAGTCGCAAACCTCTGTACTGTTTCGCAGAATACGCAAACACCCGGCGGTCAACCACCATTGATCCCCAGTCACATTGGTGTTACACCCATCCACACCATCCCCTTCCTATTTCCTCCTTCGGGCGTAGTAAGCGCCCCGGTTATGGCTACCCTTAGCCTACCCGGGCTAACATTGGGATTACCCGTGTGGTATATTCCGCCTCCCGTTCGATTACCGACACCAGACGTCATCCTCCAACCGGTACAACCTATTGTTACCACAAATCAACCTCCCCCTGGCGTCGCGATCCCTTCGTCGGCAACGACACCTCCTCCTAACCTCAATATTCCTTCGTCGTCAATGAAACCTCCTCCGGGTCTCACGATTGCGTCGACGTCAAAGGATCCCCCTCTCCTTGCTAAGCCCACTGGGGGCAGAGGTCCACAACCCTACACTGCCATACCACCTCCTAAGGCAGCCAAACCCCCACCGGTGTTTCGAGCTCCCCCCAAATGTTCATTATGCGATGAAATTGGCCATCCAACTCATCAATGCCCACATTTACCGGCACTCCAAGAACATATGAATATGTTGGACGATGACATCGGCATCCCGGTAGTCAAATTAGAGCCACCTCTACAGCCTCGCGACAAATCACTGCGCACTAACCATCCTTGTGCTATATGCAGTGTCTACGGCCACTACTCACACCATTGCCCTGATCTACCAGACTATAGAGCAGCGCTGTACGAGTTAAACAATGCCGATTTAGAGATATCTCCTCCCCTCATCGAGGAGATTCACCCTCCACCATCATCCTCGTCAGAAGAAGTCAATACGATATATATGATTTCGACAACCTTCAAACCAGAACCCCTCGATTTATGGTCTGACTACTTCAATACTGACGAGCAGATTTTGGAAACACTCACTGCACCCGACTACCCTTGGGATGATATGCATCATCGCTCGTACTTCCTCCCGGAAACATCTACCTCCACTGCATCCAACCAGCTATCAGTCGAGTCGAAAGACTTCATACCTGCTAAGGTCGATTGGTTAAAGGACCCCATCCCAGCACCGGATGCCTTTGAAGAAGGGAACATGTCCAACATTTCCCCCACCATACAGATAGACATTTCCATAACACCAGGGAAACCTGAGCTCATCTCGCTGGGCGCATCTTGCACTCAAGCAGAAACTCAGGCATACAAAAAACTCTTTCAAGAGTTCCGAGACGTCTTCGCCTGGTCCTATACCGAGATGCCTGGTCTCGACCCCGCCATCATTGAACACCATATCGATACATGGCCGGAAGTACCCCCTGTTCGTCAGAAACAGCGACCTATTCACCCTGCCAAGCTCCCCGCTGTCAAGGCTGAAGTCGAGAAACTTCGAACAGCAGGTTTCATCTACCCTATTCCGTACACCACATGGGTGTCGAACCCCGTCCCTGTCAACAAAAAGCAAGGCACCCTTAGAGTATGCACTGATTTCCGCGACCTAAACCACGCTTGTCCAAAAGACAATTTCCCCACGCCATTCATTGACCAACTCATTGATGAGTGTGCGGGCCATGAGGTCCTATCCTTCATGGACGGGTTTTCCGGATACAACCAGATTCACATCCGCAAGGAGGATCAGTACAAGACTGCCTTTACCACCCCATGGGGCACCTTTTCCTATCGAGTCATGCCCTTTGGCCTTAAAAATGCTGGTGCCACTTTCCAGCGAGCCATGACCTACTGCTTTCACGACTTGGTCCATATCCTGCGGGTCTATCTTGACGACCTCACAGCGCGTTCCCGAAAACGATCAGACCACCTTAGCGACCTCCGGCAAGTTTTCCTGCGTTGTCGTAAATATAAAATCCGCTTGAACCCACACAAGTGTGTCTTTTGCGTCCCGGCAGGCCGGTTGTTGGGTTTCATTGTTTCCCAGGACGGGATCACCGTTGATCCCCTGAAAGTCAAAGCCATCTTAGAACTTCCCCCTCCTCGCACGCTTCGCCAGCTTCAGAGCTTGCAAGGTCGGTCCAATTTTCTTAGGCGCTTTGTTCCTGATTACGCCACCAAAGTCCATGGATTCTTACGCTTACTTCGTACCCACATACCCTTTGTCTGGGACGAACAAGCAGACACGGCATTCGAAGCCCTCAAGAAGGCTCTCACACAAGCCCCCTTGATATCCCCACCGGATTTTTCCCAAGACTTCACCCTTTACGTCTCGGCATCCGAACATGCCGTATCCGGAGTTTTGGTCCAAGAAGATGCTTCCCACAAAGAGCATGTAATTTACTACGTCAGCCAGACCTTGTCTGGCCCACCTCTACGTTACCCATATGAGGAAAGATTAGCCCTAGCTGTAGTCTTTTCCGTACAGAAACTACGACACTACATTTTGCTTAGTCATACCACGGTCGTGGCCGACTCCAACCCCATGGTCTACCTCCTCACCAGGAGACTCCTTCAGGGTCGTGTCGCTAAATGGGTCATTATCCTCCAGGAATATGACCTTACTTTCAAGACTCCCAAAAGCACCAAAGCCCTCGCGCTTGCTCACTTAATTACAGATCTCCCGTCCTCTTCGACATCACCCGTTATCCATACGGACCTGATTGACGAGCAGATCTTCGTCATTTCGTCGGACGACCCTTGGTACGGAGACATTTTGACTTACCTCCGTACGCAAAAATTCCGACCACACATCGATCGTGATGGACGCCGTCGCATACGACACCACGCACCCCGATACCTACTTATTGGAGATGTACTTTACCGACGCGGCGTTGATACTATCTTACGCCGCTGCCTATCCCATAGTGAGGCAGAACAAGTCCTCAATGATTGTCATAGCGGTGCCTGTGGAGGCCATTTCTCCGGCATGGCTACCGCCCAGAAAATCATTCGGGCAGGTTATTTTTGGCCATCGTTGTTTACTGATTGCATCACCGCAGTCAAGCATTGCCAGAACTGCCAGCTCTTTGCCCCCAAAGCAAGAACCCCCCCTGCCCCCCCTTCATCCAGTCATCACTGTTGGACCATTCTGCAAATGGGCCATAGACTTCCTCGACTGCAACCCCCCGTCAGCCGGCGGTCACAAACATATCATTGTGGCCGTAGATTATTTCACCAAGTGGGCAGAAGCCATGCCAACCTATAACTGCAAAGCCGACACCGCGGCGCGGTTTTTCTTCAACCACGTCATCGCTCGTTTCGGAGTACCACAACAGCTAGTCTCTGACCACGGCTCTCACTTCGAAGATGCCGTCTGGAAAGAATTATCAACCATGTTGAAATTCGAACACCATTTCTCTTCCGCTTACTACCCCCAAGGAAACGGCCAAGTCGAAGCGATCAATAAAATCTTGAAAACCATTCTCCAACGCACTGTAGACAAGCACAAGTCCAATTGGCACCACATGCTTTTCCCAGCACTCTGGGCTTACCGCACATCAACCAAAACCGCCACCGGTTTTACCCCTTTCCATTTAGTTCACGGTGTCGAATCTGTCCTCCCTATTGAGTGCCAGATCCCAGCTTTACACATCGCCGTTGAGCTCCTACCAGATACTTCCCCGATCGAGCAACGTTTACTGCTCCTCGAGCAGGCCGATGAAGATCGGCGCACAGCCATTCAAAACATGGAAGCCGCTAAACAAAGATCGAAACTAAGTTACGACAAACGCGTCCACCCAAGAACCTTTTCGGAGGGAGACCTTGTCCTCGCTTACGATCAAGCTCACGATAAAACCGGAAAAGGAAAGTTCGTGTCTATGTGGCAAGGCCCCTACATCATACACACCTGCCTCGGGCAGGGGGCATACATTCTGACCGATTCAGAAGGCAACACCTTACGCAACCCACGCAACGGGTTGTACCTTAAAAGATTTTACCCATAGAAAATCTCATGGACACCATCGTCCATTTTTTAGTATAGGCATACGTTTTTCGTTCACAAAAATTTTCAAAAAACCTAAATATTTGTTTTCCCTGCATGACCACAGATGGAGCCTCTTCCACTCTGCCATATCGGTTTCGCTGATGGTGCAAGCCGTTGGTCTCCCAATCTCGCCTCCGCAGCTTGGGTAATATACTCCCCTTCACATGAGTTAATTCACATCGATGGAGTATGTTTAGGTGCCGCCACCAATAATCAAGCTGAATACGATGCCGTGACCGGTCTCCTGGCCGCTGCTCTCCAGATGAGCATACGTCACCTCAACGTTTTCTTGGACTCACAGCTCCTAGTTTCCCAGCTCAACAATGATTACCAGGTACGCGATCCCTGTCTGTTCAGAAAATTCCTGCGCACTAAACAAATGGTTAGACAGTTTGAATCCATTACATTCACACATGTCCCAAGACACCTCAATAGTGTAGCAGATAATATGGCCAACAGTGTCCTCGACTGGCACACCAATCACATCATGTCATATCCATAAAACAAACATGCACCCAGGTGCAAAACATGTGCCTCCACGGGCATATACAAAAAACCAATATTGCATCCACGTGCATAACATGTGCCTCCACGGGCATAAAACAAACCAAAATAATGCATCCATGTGCATAGCATGTGCCTCCACGGGCATATATAAATCTACAAACACACTGCATCCACGTGCATAACATGTGTCTCCATGAGCATATACAAAAAACAAAGTGCATCCACGTGCATACACATCAAAATATCCAAAATATATATCCACATATATATACGAACCAAAACGTCTACATGTCATAAGTGCCCTCAGCACTCAATATACACAAAATACATCTGTCATACAAAAATGCTTCCCCATATACTCATGAGCATTTGGGGGCAAGTACAATGACGTCTAATCATCAGGATCCTCCGGATCCTCAGGATCCTCCTCCGGCTCCTCCTCCGACTCCACCTCCGCTGGCCCAGCCGGGTCACGACGACCCCGAACTCGCCGCTCGGCTGGCCCTGCTGGGTCGTCCCTCAGACGTATCCTCCCCGGTGCCGGCTCTGCCGGAGCATCTCCTCCACCACCCCCGTGTCTCGCAGCAAGCACCGCTGCCCTCAACAACAGTGACTGCCACTCAGGCGGTGCACCGAGACATCCCTGCAAAATCTCCCGATCAAGGTCCCTCCAGCCATCCTCCGGAAGTCTAGCTACGATCCGGGCCAAAGTCCGTCGAACACCATCTATAGCATCGTCCTGAGGGCCAACCCCTCGCCCACGGGCTCCAAATCCTCCACCACGAGGAGGACGTACAGGTACTGGAGGACGCGCAACCACTATCGCCCGCCCCTGCCGAGCCACATAGTCAGGTGGTGGTACCGGACCAATATCTGCACAAAGCAAGTAGAACCATCAGATACTATACAACAGACATCATCATGATCAATCATAATACATATGGTATAAACATCACATAAGACACAAAAACATACCGTCTAAGCTCCAGGCCTGTCCTGGGGCACGTGGCATCTCCGGGTCTCCCCGGTAGTCCATACCGGCGTATGGATAGTCCTCGATCACCAGTGGCATCTGCTCCCACTGCTGGAAAAAATCCTCTGTAAAGAAGCCACGGATACCACCGCCAGCACGAGGCATCATCTGCCCCCACCTCATCATACGAGGCTCGCTAGGTAGACCAGCACGAACCGGTACGTGTGGCCGTAGGGTCGGCACCCGCTCAAAGAAAAAACAACATAAAAATGAGGCGTAACAGAACTCACCTCCCTCTCTCACGGCCTTGTCCAGATCTCTCCGGACACCGGCCAAGAACATCTGAGCCCAAGCATAGTAAGTACCCCTTAGAACGGAGTCCACCATCACCGTCTGCCCCCCAGACATACGATGTGGTGCAGCAGCACCCAAAACCCTCAGAACGCAGGCACCAACGGCCCGCATATCCCACTCACGTAGGAACTTCAGACTGATAGAGCTGTTTACCAAAACAGCGTCATCCCCACAAAAGGTCTGTAAGAGGTCCTCCATATCCACGCCTGGAGGCAACCTCGGAGAGATATCACCCACCTCACCCAAGCGAGGCAAACCGGTCAAAAAATATACATCAGTGAGAGTAATCTCCAACCTCTTAACACCTAAAAAGTGCTCACTAGCTCATTCCCTTACTCACATGACCCATTTGTCCACTTTTCCACCATCTGAGCCTCTGAAACCAACAAAAGGTCACCAAAAGACCTTAGTACACCCCTTTTTCCATTAAAAAAGATTATTTTTCCAAGAAAATCATAAAAAACCCTCAAAAAGGGTCCAAATTCCCAAAAATATTAAAAAGGGAATTAAAATATTATTTTTATTCAAAAAAGGAAAAAGGAGGGAAAAGTACCTAAACCATGTTGGTCAATACCATTTGGTTTCCACAAAACCACAAATGGTATCTCCCACCACCAAAACCTATAAAAAGGTGGTAGGGGCTCCTCATTTCACATCCTTCCATTATCTCATCCTTATGCTGCTGAAATCTCCCATGAGCACTTTTAGCCATTGAAGCAACCTTGGAGAAAGAGACCTATTGGAGTTTGGAGCTACTCATCTTGGGAGTTGCTCAACATCAACCTTCACCATTGGAGGTAATATCGCAAGCACTTGCTTGCCCCCCCACTTTTCAATACAAAATTTATTTCTTATGTTTCTTGTTCTTGATTTTGAAATATTTACATTATTTGCTTAGATTCTTGTTTAGATCCATGAAAAGTATTGTTTATTTAGTTTATGATTTTTATTTCTATTGAAACTGCTACTACTAGTTAGTAGGTGCCCATAGCACTAAGCCTGGTTGCAAAACCGGGCCAACAGAAAGTCACAGTGAACAAGATCTTGAGGGCTGGTCTTTATTGGCCCACCATGTTCACAGATGTGTATAGAGAAATAGTAACCTGTCACCAATGTCAGGTCTTCGAGTGAAAAAGGAAAGTTGTATCGCTACCCCTTCACCCAGTCATAGTAGAATCTCCTTTTCAACAATGGGGACTGGATTTCATCGGGGAGATAAACCCTAGCTCGTTTGGGCAGCACAGGTGGATATTGACAGCCACGGACTATTTCACTAAGTGGATAGAAGCTATACCTACCTGGAAGGCAACAGAAAACGTTATTATGGACTTTCTGGAGGATAATATCCTATCTAGGTTTGGTTGCCCCAAAAGGAACGTGACTGATAATGCGCCTGCATTTTGTTCTAAGAAGATGGTTAATTTCTGCCACAAATATCATATCAGTCTAAACCACTCTACAGCCTATTACCCCCAAGGAAACGGTCTGGCAGAATCCTCCAATAAAAGCTTAGTAAAGATCATAAAGAAATTATTGGAAGAAAATAAGAGGGAATGGCACACTAAACTGAAGTATGCCCTATGAGCTGATAGAATAAGCACTAAAAGGGCCATTGGAATGTCCCCATTCTAGTTGGTGTATGGAGCCAAAGTGGTTTTTCCAGTTTCGTTGGGGTTACCAGTTATGAGGTTACTACAAGGTTTAGAAGAAGAGCCGAATCATATGCAAAGGAGAGTGAACTAGATAATTGAGTTAAATGAATTAAGAACTAAAGCCTATGATAGAGTGCAATGACATCAAGAAAAGATAAAGGAGGCATTTGATAAGAAGACCAAGGAAGATCAATTTCAGGTGAATGACCTGGTTCTGAAATGGGACTGCTCGAGAGAAGACAAACATGGAAAATTCGACCACATGTGGATGGGTCTATACATTATTTCCGCATCCAGAGGAATAAATTCTTTCATACTAGAGGAGCAAGATGGATCTGCCTGGTCAGGGGGTCCAGTTAATGGAAGATTCTTGAAACATTACTTGTCCTGAGAAATGGCAGGTAACCCATGTACTATAGCTTGTATGTATATATTTTCCTTATGTTTTTAATTGTTTTGAGATTTTGATGACAGAGCCAAAGGAATATGAAGCCCAGAGTAGATACCCTAAGAACCGGAAGGCAGCCATGGTCTCTGTTGTTTTGGTTATATTCCGTCAAGGGTGCAGTAAGTCACGACTTATGATTTCATTTTTAAGAGAATTTCTCCCTCGGGATTAGAAATGCCCAATGGATCAAGCACTTAGTCTATGTGCGTTCTTCGCTACCTCGCTAGGAGGATAGCATCCCCATTGGAGCAAGTTGTTAGCACTCAAATTGTGCTGAATGATATGGAAACTTTGGCTTGGGTGGAAAGACCTCATGAACATCAAGACCCGAGTGGATAATTGGCTCTCGGACTACCTCCCCTGAGACCGAGGAGTCGAAGGTCAGCATGGTAGGGAACAGTTCAAGGAATGAAGTAGTCAGGGAGGAGCTGACGGTTTTTAGAGGTCATAAGGTAAACAAACATGCTAAATGCGCCGAAAATAAGCAAAGTAGGCAATGACGACTGAAATTGAATACCTCGAAGATCGACGGTCCCGAGCCCACTGCACGAACAAAGATGTAGGCCATATAACATAATGAGCGGGTGGTAATCAGCAGGCAAGTGATGAAATCAATCGACGGTGGAGATCGACGTATAGAAATATCTACGGTGGACAGTCCCCATGCGGATCCAACAAGAGTGAAGAATATTATGTTTCAAATCGCCATGGTAAAGTTATGTATCATGCAACTATCAACGGCATAGATTCGCCAAGGGAAAATCAACGGCCCGAGATCACCGCGCTGATTTTTCTCGCCGGTAATTTAACTGCATCTCAAATCGCCGCGGTAGGCAGGGACGTTCCATCCAATAGTCATACTTGGAACTATGTGTGACAAAATGGGAAGCCACAGAAGTAGAAAAATGGGTTGCGGTCTTAATCCAATCGTCGGTTCCCACATGAGAAAGGGGTATCTCCTCCAGAGATTAATGATGGCCACATGGGATAAGCCACCTCAGCGCCATCAAGGGTCTTTTATGTATGATCTGAAATGCACGGTCGTACGTGCATTACGTCAGTCCTATCCTCAGTCATCATGATAAATCATTTGGAAGGTCTAAGTCAGAGAATCATGAGAGCATAATGCGCATGGAGATGCCATCACTATTGGTCGTTATAATCTTGACTCTCTGGGCCTGTAGCTTATGTCGAATCCCAAAGGGTGGTGAGTTCATATGTTTGGTTATTTTTGCATGAAAGATCACAAACATGGAGAGAGAGCAAGGGGCTGAGATAATATTTGCACCAGAACATGTGCTGTCCGAGATAATGGAGGATTATACTCTCCCACCTCTTATGTTTTCCGACCAAGCAGAAGATGGTCTTCCAGAGAACCGAAAGAGTCCGAGGCACTACAGGAGTGTTGGAATTTGCTGCAACAGAAAGGAGGAAAATCCCACGAGGAAGAGGAGCCAAAAATCCCCTCTGATGAAGATATAATCCAAGACTGGATCCTCTCTACCGAAGAGATACCCCCTATTTCCCCACCCAAGGAAACCCAAATGAATGTTCCTTCCGACACTGGTGATTTCCTCGATTGGTATGATCAAGTGAGAGCCCAGAAATAGGGTAGCGGTACTCTTATGTCTTTTTCATCCCACTATCCGACAAGTTAGCTCTCTTGGCTATACAAGTATACTCTTGGTTTCCAAGTTTTGAAGATACTCAGATGGCATGCAAACCCATTTTTGGAAAGACAACATGAAATGGTGCAGGGGAAACAAAAAAGCATCAAGCGTGTATGTATCCAGGAATTGAAGAGCTCATGAAAGCAATCCGGCTGGCAGTAGCTACATCTTTGCATTTTTGTACTTTTGTTTAAAATAGTTGGACTTTGTTGGGCCCAGGTTGAGACAAAGTTTTGGAAACACCTTTTTGAGACATGCAGGGAAAGCTGAGCTGAGCGCAGGTCAGAAATGCAATTTTGGCTAAGTATTGAGGATGTTGCGAAGTTGCGTGCAGCATCCAACTTTGGACCAGACTGCGGAGTTTTGCAAAGCATTGAAGTTTTGGCCGTGATGCAAAGACCAGTACTGTGCCGAAGTAGTGCTGCGGAGTTAGGAGGCCATGTGGAGCCAGCAAAGTGGTGTGTTGGACAAGTATCAAGTGCATGTACCAGTTGGACTGATAGCAGGATTGCCGAGCGGCAAACATAGGCAAATCAGGAAGGCGACCACGCGTGGATTGTTAAGGAAAGCGATGTTTGGCACGCTGAGAAGGTAAAACCGTTAGAGAGAAACGGTTCGGCAGAAGCAGCCTATAGGAACGCGTGCAACAGGAAGGCCGATAACGACAGGATGAGCACGTGGAGATCCACCAGGATCAAACAGACGCTACTAGGAGCCAGCAAGCATGTTTGGAAAACCGACGCAGTTTTGGAAACCCTTAGGGTTTTGGGTTCTAGGTCTTCGACATTGTACAGACATGACCTTCGGGCATGATCTATTTAAGAAGACAATCTTGTATGGGATGGGGTTGCTCTATGTTTGGGGGCTAGATGCTAGTTGTTAGAGTAATCTTGAGATAACCTTTTTGTATTGTAAAATCTCTCTGAGCTGAGAATATTGTAAAGGCTCTGCAGCTATGTGCACAGAGACCTAGTCGAGAGAAAGGAGAGTCTGCAGCCGAGTGCGCAGACTAAGAACGGTTTCCCCATCCCTTTTTGAAAGAAATATATTACCAACTATTCTTGTGGACGTATCTTTCCATCCGGGGAAGTGAACCACGTTAAATCCTGTGTTATGCGATGATGTTTATGAATGAATGATTGTCTGTATTACCTGTAGAATGAATGTTTGAATGTTTCCTTGGATGCTGTAGTAGGAGAACTTTGATATGCATTTACCAATAGGAGAAGTTTGGGAATGATATGCTAAGTTCCATGTGAACAGATGAATGGAAACCATTTTAATTATATGTTAAGATCGTGAATCAGTCATTTAAACTTAATACTTTCTTAAATGCAGTGAAGGAACACAACACAGCTAGTCATGACTATCATTTCAATTCACGTTGTACAAATCCAATTTCTTGAATGAATGCTAGAAAGATAACCAGTAAGTGCTTGAATGAATGGACGAGTGATATTCATTTCAGTGCCTTAGCATTTTCAAGATCTTCCAAGTAAAGAATCAGCATGGTGGACTCGCAATTCTAGTAGAGAACTCACAGCAGTAAGAAGTCTTTAAGTGAGGCCCGCAGGGTTGCCTTCACAACGTAGATCCTGTTGCGTATCGCATCGCTTTGCCCCGCAGCGCACTCCTTCTATCTCGCGTTGCGTAGCTTGTTCATATAAAGAACTCATCATTTACTGTGGAAACCTGATTCCGCAGTACCCCATAAGATACACCTCGGGTGAGACCTCAACCTGCTTGCAGGTTGTTGCTGAAGGGCCAGTGCGAAGGGGTCTTGTTGGTCAAAAGGGAGAACCACAAAGAACCTGGGTCTAATTGGAAACCTCTGGGTCAGTTTAAGCCAACAAATGGTTCCATTTCTGTGCTAGAATCCATGATGAGTTTCAATCATGATGTCTGAAGAAGAATATCAGTTCCTCGAAGGATTTGACTATTGGCATCATGAAAAGATAGAAATCCAGGCTTGGTGGGATAAGACCATAAGAGATTTTAATAGACAAGAGAACAGACATCCACGTCAAGCGACACACAGTGGTCAGATAGATATCGGTTGGACGACAGTCAGGATATTTTTTGGGCATCATTTCCAAACGAGCTGCATGTGTGGATCTCGCGGCTCGTAGAGAAGAAAAACTGTTTCCAGGGAGGAGTACCCACGGAATGGAATCCTAATCTCATAGTACATCTCAAAGCGCTAGATAGCCAGTTGTCACGCGCAATTGACTATTGGGTCGATCATATGTTAGAAGGATTTGTAATAGAATTTGCTGTAGACACACTCAAATCCTACAGCCAAGCAGAAGCAAACGTTTTCGGAGGATTTCAAGGTAAGTTCCTGAACAATCTCAGTCTCTACATTAAGATGCTGTTAGCTAAGAAATGTGTTTTAAGAATGCTGTAATATTCTTGAAGCTTGTCATGATAAATAGTACATATATTGATTCTGACGAAGAAACACATACTCTTAGAAGTGGTAAGAGATATAAAATTAATAAGAATCTGGGAGGCCCTAGACTTCATATTAATACTGAGATCCTGTGTAACATTGACAACAAAGATGTACCACCATTTATGCCTGAGAACGCACCGGTTGCAGAGACCGCACCACCTTTATCTCAAAAAACACCCGCTACTCAGCCCACCCCACATAAGACTTAGCCTAGTCCATCTCTCCCGATAGTCCCATTTATATTTACTACATAGAGCCCTTTACAGCATCCACACACTAATCCCGGCGCTCCACCACATAGTAGCACACTGGAAAACACAAATATGAAGCTACCAATATTCAGAGGAACTGGCTTAGAAGACCCTGACCAGCATTGGTTTCTTTGTGAATCCGTATGGAGTGTAAGACAAATCCAGGATGATGCAGTGAAGCAAGCACAGCTCATCACCACCTTTAGAGATAGAGATTTACATTGGTTTATGAAATACTCTACCATACAGCCGAGAACTCTCATAGAAATTAAAGCTGCGCTCATAGCAGAATTTAAGAAACCTAAATCTAAATCTCAGTGTATAACCGAGTTGAAAGAAATAAAGTAGAAACCGACTGAAATGGTTTGGGAGTTTGATAAGAAGTTCAAGACCCTATTAGACCAAGTGAGCTTTGTTATAGCTCTGGAACATCACAAGGAATGGTTCATTGCTGCGCTGTTGCCCCATATTCGGTTACCATTGATGTAGCAGAAGGTTGAGTCCCAGGCAGAGGCCTTGGAGATCGCAATGAAGCTAGAGGCTTCGCCGATTGGTGAGACTAGTTCTGGGATGTCTCAGATCCATAACCAGCTGACCACCCTGACACTAGAGTTGCAAAGCATCAAAAATGGCAAAGAACAAAGGTATGAACCTAGACACGAGGTCTGGTGTACAACTTGTAAAGGAGAAGGCCATGACAGAGAGAATTGCCCTCTATTCCATGACTATCTTAACAGTGGTGCGCCAAACCCATTGAATCAGAATCAGGCCCCATGGTGTGAAATCTGTAGAACCACAGGACACAGACCTGAAGACTGTTATCTTATACAGAAATATGTGAAAACACCTAAAAATTTATATTGCAGTTTCTGTAAATCAGTTGGACATGATGAATCCAATTGCCGTGCATATGAATTAATGAATGAAAGAAAGAGGGATATGGACTCAATGCGAGGCGCTGGCTTGTACCGCGTACAAGAAGATGCCCAGCCGAAACAAGAAAATGAACAATATGACCAAGGAGGATATAGAGGTCGTGGTGGTGGATACCGCGGCAGAGGAAGAAATGCTGGCCCCGCACAGGGAAGAGGCCGCAGCCAGGTCATTTGTTATAATTGTGGCCAGCAAGGTCACGTATCCAGAGAGTGTGTTAACCCATGCACTACGTGCAATTATTGTAAATCATTTGACCATGTTATTGAATATTTCCCATTGCTAGAGGTCGAAATGAAAAAATGAAGACGGATGGATGCACCGAACACAAATGTCCAGTGGATCGCAGTAGAAAATAGACCGGTGGATCCGAGCATCAATGTGGTCACGTGCAGTGGCGCTGAGACAGGCCACGACAGAGGAGCGAAAGCTTCAACATCAGGGGACGCACATACGAAGAAGGATCCCATTGAAACAGTATGGATAAGGAAAGCTCCGGGAAAAGCACCCCCTCTTAATTTACAAAAGAACAAGGAGATCTTCATTGATGCGTGGGATACCTTTAGAGAACCAGCAGATAAGTCATGAAGGATCCCGTTGCGCAGTGAAACACCGCATGTTGAAGACATGCCGGCTCCTTATGATAACACAAGCACTATGACAGATGTCCATACTTCTGTTGTGCAGTTCTTGCGAAGCTGCATGCAGTTACTAAAAAGCGAGAAAGCCATAGTAGAGCTCCAGAAGCTCATCAACCAGTATGAACCTCAGATTGCAACAGAGACTTCAGATAGCACCATACATCATATAAGGAAACACAAAAGAACAGGCCGAGAGATGAGGCTTACTGCGCAGATAGGAGATTTTGAAATGGATGAAGTCATCCTTGATCTGGGATCAGAAGTGAATGTCTTGACTAAGCAGACATGGCAGCAGATGGGTTGACCAAAGTTGCTCTGGTCACCTATCCAGCTGCAGATGTCTAATCAAGAGAAGGTCATACCTTTTGGCCGCTTAGCTAATGTAGTAGTTGACATCGACGGAGTACAGAGTCATGCAGAATTTGAAGTTATTGAAATTGTGGATGATAGTCAACCTTTTCGAGCAATATTGGGAATTGATTGGGCTATGGATAACTAGGCTATCATAAACTTGAAGACAAAGAAGATGATCTTTGAAGGGAAGCATCTTAGAGTCATCGCACCATTGGATCCTAAATATGGTGACAGATATAGTGAGCCGATTTAGGAGGAATCCCAAGCTCAAGATTTAGACCGACTATACCAACTGACTGCGAACAAGGAAGACTACATTAATCCTACTGCGGACGGTATGCTCAGCTGGCGATGTGACACTTCTTGTATCTCTGACTCAGATATAGGATTGGAGAATTGGCAAAGCCGCATGCATGAAGTATCAGCAAGAATATGTGCGCAGGTTACGAAATCACTACACTGGGTCGGAAAAGAGGTGAGTCCTATTCCCACATATGATGGCTCTGCTAATGTTTACAGTTTCATAAGGGAATATACTGCAGCTATACCAGATGAGCATAGACTATCAGCTTAAGATATGGCATTGCGCAATACACCTGCCAGATGGTGGAATGCACATAAGAAAACATTGACCACTTGGGATCAATGCAAAACTAAGATGCAGATCCGGTTTGCCGAAAGGGTTACTTTACCCTTCGAAAAGTATAATGGACAGACAGACCCTAGCTAGCACATCAAACTCTGTTCAAAGGCATGGGTGGAAAGACCACCTACAGAATGGGTACATTTATTTGTACACACATTGGATTCGGGTATCCCAGAGAAATGGCACCTAGACCTGGAGTTGCGCAACGAACTCACTAATTGGGAGCTACTCACTGCGAACTTCCAAAAGGACTTCAGCTTTGAAGATGAGAATCCACTAATCCATGAAGCATTACATCTAATCAAGAAGCACATATTCCAGGATGACTTTCCTCATCAAAACATGACACTGCAGGAGTTTTTTGGGACATAGTGCGTTCCTGCGCACCTACAATCAGAATGGAAGGAACATGAAGAGCACTTTATCCAGTATTACAACTTAGTTGAAGATACCAATGATACAAACGAAGATGATGAGGAGGACCCACGCAACATAGATATACCAAAGTTATAAGGCGCGCGTGAGGTAGAAGGACCTTCGTTGGAAATCCCAGATATGACTGGACCAGTAAAAACACAAAAAGTGAACATTGGCACAGACAGAGAGCCAAAGTTCACATCAATAGGAGATTATTGGGACGATAAGACTGCTGCAGAGATCGCAAATACCTTACATGAGTATCAGGAACTGTTTCCGACAAAATTTACAGAGATGAAAGGAATTTTGGGAGACCTAGGGGTCATGAAAATACCTTTAAAGCCAGGTGCTAAGCCTGTCAAGTAGAGGCCATACAGATTGAATCTGCGCTACAAGGAAAAAGTCTGTGTAGAGATAGATAAGATGCTAGAGGCAGGAATCATTGAACCGGTTGAAGAATCCGAATGGATTAGCCCCATGGTTGTTTAAGACAAGAAAGCAAAAGGAGAGATCAGGATTTGTGTGGATCTCAGAAAACTGAATGATGCTTCCATGCACGACCCATTTCCTACTCCATTCACAGACGAAGTGCTTGATAACGTTGGAGGAAATGAGGCATATTCTTTCACTGATGGTTTCTCTGGTTACCATCAGATCAGGATTGATCCTGCGGATAAACATAAGATGACATTTGCTACAGAATGGGGGTCATTCCAGTACACCGTCATGCCTTTTGGGCTGAAGAACGCACCTGCCATATTCTCCAGAGTCGTCGTCGTAGCTTTTAAATATTTTATGCACAAGTTTCTAGAAGCATACTTTGATGATTGGACTGTATTCGGTCTATTGAAAATCATTGCACGAACCTCTGTATGATGCTAGAAAAGTGTCGACAACATCAAATATCTTTGAATTTGAAATGTATTTTCTATGTGCCCTGTGGGATTTTAATTGGCCACATTGTCTATAAGCAAGGATTGATGGTAGACCCTGAGAAGATTGCAGTTATTGCAAACTTACCAATGCCAAATTCAGTCAAGATGTTGCGATCTACCTTAGGCCATACCGGATACTATAGGAAATTTATAAAGGGTTATGCACAGATAACCGCAGCGATGGAAAATCTACTGAAGAAGGACGCACCGTTCATTTGGAATGCAGAATGCGAACAAGGTTTTGATACATTAAAAGAAAAGATGGTCACTATGCCAATTCTAGTCTTTTCAGACTGGACAAAGCCATTCGATGTCCATGTTGATGCATCATGTATTTACCTGGGGATCGTGCTAGCTCAACCAGGAGAGGGAGGTATTGACCAGCCTATTGCATTTTCTAGCAGAAAGCTTTCAAAAGCAGAGAAGAACTATACTACTACTGAGAGGGAAGGCCTTGCGATGGTATATGCCCTTCAGAAATTTAGACACTACTTGTTGGGATCACACTTCCTTATGTTTACTGACCATTCTGCGTTGAAATACTTGGTCAACAAGCCAGTGTTAGGGGGGCACATATGAAGATGGCTATTGTTGTTCCAGGAATATGGCTTTGAGATTATTGTCAAGCCAGGTAGACTGAACTTGGGACCTGATCATTTGTCAAGGATTGAGTCAAGATAGGAGCCGAGGAATATTGAAGACAGTCTGCCTAATGCGCTGCTATTTAATATACAGGTTGCCGATGATTATTACAAGGATATCATTGATTTCCTAACCACAGGGCTGGCACCCTAGGAATTCTCTATCCAAAAAAAAAAATAGTTAGTGGTGCGCGCAGCGAACTTCACTATAATTGCAGGTCAGTTATACAAACTTGGGTCAGATGAAGTCCTGCGCAGGTGCGTACTCGATCATGAGAAGCCATTTATTCTAGTGGATGCACACTTAGGAATCATGGGAGGTCACTATGCAGGAAGGGCTACCATGCAAAAGATATTGTGCGCAGGGCTATGGTGGCCTACGCTCCATAAAGATGCCAAAGAATATTGCAGGAACTGTGACATCTGTTAGAGGACAGGAAAACCATCATGCCAAGATGAGATGCCACTAAATCCACAGTTGACACTGCAACCATTTGAAAAATGGGCAATAGACTTTGTGGGTCCTATAAACCCACCAGGAAAAAGAATGGGTGCAAGGTATATTATTACTGCTATTGATTACCTCACCAGATGGGCGGAAGCAAACCCAGTTAAGGATTGCAGTGCCAGTACTACTACGCAGTTTATTTTTGAAGAAATACTCACTAGATTTGGCTGTCCGAAGATTTTGATGAGTGACCAGGGTACTCACTTCTTGAACAAGACTATTGAGGCACTTATGGAGGAATTCCACATTCGTCATTAGCGCAGTACTCCATATCATCCACAAGCGAATGGTACTATAGAGGCTTTCAATAAAATATTGGAGAACGCACTTACTAAGGTATGCAATGTAAATAGAGACGATTGGGACCTGCGCGTCTTTTCTGTGTTATGGGCATACAGGACCACATCCAAGAAATTGACAGGATAGACACCCTTTCGCTTGGTGTATGGGAAGGAGGCTATAATGCCTATGGAATATATTGTCCCTAGTTTAAGAATCACTGCATTTACAGGGATGGCAGATTGCAAAGCTCTAGAAGAAATATTGCTACACTTACTGGGCTTGGAGGAAGATCGCTTCATCACAGGCTTCCATCAGCAAGCATAGAAGGACCGCGAGAAAGCATGGCATGATCGCCATATAAAGAAAAACTGTTTTCAGGTAGGTGATCTAGTCCTCCTATATGATAGCAAATTTATGAAATTCCCTGGTAAATTTAAGATGCATTGGCTTGTCCCATATACTGTGATACATGTTACTAACACTGGTGCAGTCCAGTTAGCCAATTTAGCTAGTGATACCTTGCCAACCTTGATAAATGGAAGCAGGATAAAGCTATACCATGATAGCACTGCTTCACAGAACCATGAATAACAAGCAAAGGAAGGAAGTTCTAAGTGTCAAGTACAGTTGAAATTGGACACTAAAAATATAAAGAAGTCTGTACATGTATGATAAAAGGAAGAAGGTATGATAAGAAGAATAATCTATGTACCACGCAGCACTGTTGAAGCTGCGTGGAAGGGAAAAAAAAAAGTGGAAGCCGCGCAGTTGGAAAATGTTGGCACTATGAAGTAGTCGTGCAGGGTTGCAGATGGCTTGCCGTGTAGTTCGGCGCAACACTCAGAGAAAAATAGCCATTCCATGGCTTTTCAAAAAAATAGTCGTTAGATGACCGTTACAGCAATCGCTTCAGCATTCAAAGAGAAGATAGTCGTTCTGAGCACATTGACGACAGAAAAGACTGAAGGATCTGCTCAAATTCACCAACGGACACCACATTAAATGCCTATCTAGCTGTTGAAGGGCGCGGGAGGGGGTCTGTTGCGCCTATAAATAACACCGTTGGGAGACTCGCGGGCGTTACCAAGCACTTAGAATTTTCTTGTGATTAACCTCTCTGAGCTAGTAGCCATCTGTATTTTGTCTACCTTAGCCGCTATCTCATTAATGAATGTCCAAACCTTCCTATAGAGAAGAAGAACTGACCATTGAAGAACAACTGAGGATCTTTCAATACGGAGGGATTTAGAAGTTAATGAAAACTCCAGTTAAGAAGGTCACCGTAGAACAAGGTGAAGGATCCCGCAGATCACCAAGAATTAATCCGACAATGCAAGAAAAAGCGAAAGATAAAGGAAAACACGTAATGGGACTTCGAAGCAAGGTCATAAATATGGGCTCCTTGGCACAAAAATCGCCAGTCTATCAGAAAGAACCCTTGAAGATGACACCCGAATATATCTCTCCGCGGGCACTGAATGCCCCTGTGTTTAAATTGTCCAAGAATGTGAGATATGACATTCCTCTGTCACCTATCTCCAAGCATGTAGTGACTGCTAAGAATCTGCTGGGAAAGATAGCATAATGTAAATGGGAGGATTATGACCTCTTGGGAATGAAGAAGGACGAGCCAGATGTTCCCAAGTACCCAGATTTTCAACCAGACCAGTATATGTGCTAGAAAAAGGATGCCAAGGGAACTCTTAACCTAGTTGCCGAGAGCTGGATAACACTTGTTGTTCAGTCGCGGCTACTGAACTTGCTAATATTGCCACATTTTGACCGCTCTCCAGAACTTAATATTGTGGTTCACACACTCATGGCGCGAATCTACCAAGGTTATCTGTGGCTGGACAGGAATATCGATATTAACATCGATTTGATCCACCGCATCACCGGGCTAAGCAAGCGCGGTAAGGATCCTAAGCAATTCTTCTAGGGGAAGAGAAAAGATAAAGAGGCTGTTGAGAAGATGAAGAAAACCCACCCGGTGGTGAAGGGAAAAAGAGGTTTCCCAACGGAATATATAGAGGACAGAGCAACAAGATTTGTAACACAGTTGCTCGTAGGAAAGATACTCAAAACAGCTAGGCCTTCGGAGGTGCCTGCGGGAGCAATACTCCTGGGTGCCGCATCGGCTGAAGGCACCAACTTTAATTGGTGTCTGTTTCTGTTGAATGAGTTCCTTGAAGAACTCAATGACACGCAGGTGAATGGCGGCCAGTTCCATTTCACCTGGATCATCGTCCTGATTGCTTTTTGTGGATGGAAGGAGCCGAGAGATTATGTGGGCATCATTATGGATACCAATGATCCTAGAGGGTTTAAGTTCGTCAACCTTTGGGTGAACACAAATGCAGAGCACCAGCATGCGACAGCAGAAGTCTTTTACCAGTACTATATTCAGCTGTACAATGCAATCACGAAGACAACCCACATTACAAAGCAGGTCACGGCGAAGTATATCCGTGTCATCAACTTTGAGGCGGACATGAAATGTATCTTCATATCGCTGAAAGCACAAACGAAGAAACCAGAGTGGTTTCCAGGGAACTACATCATGTATGAGTAGGACGTTGAAGACCTCATGAAATATGGGCCACCAGAGTTCCATGTAGAAATTATGGATGTGGAGATAGATTCAACAGAGGATGAGCCAATCCCGCTCTCATGCCCAATCACTGAAGAAACAGGGAAGAGAAAAGAACCTGACACGTCGCAGAAGCCAAAGTCGAGGAAGAAGGTGAAGGCCACAAAGATTCAATCAGAGGCAGTCCTCAATGATGATGACTATGAGATGATAGCCAAAATAGTCTCAGAGCAGATGAAGGAGCTCATGGGAGATAAATATAATAAGGATAAGGTCATCCAGGATGACCTGCAGAAGACGCGGCTCGCAATGCAAGGTCTGATGAAGAAAATGGACGATGTCCAGAAAAGCCTGAGCTTGCTGCGTGACACAGGAGCAGAAGGGAGGTCAGCAGGAACCTCGCAGCAAATGCCACCGCAGTTAGCAATAACGCTGCCATCAAAGACTAGAATTGTCCATGTGGACCCATTGGCTGTTGCATTTCCAATGGCAAAGCAAGTTGTGTTGGACACAAAGGGAGTCGAGAGGGTAGAGCTCGACTTAGCCAAAATCCCCCTACTAGGATTTCACTTCATCCACATGCAGATCGTTGAGGAGATGCATGACCGGACGGTGGAGTCAATGAAGTCACAAGAAGAGCTCACCGCAGCAAACAGGAAAATGCAGCTGCAGAACGAACTGGACCACCAACAAAATTTGGAGACTACCATATCCAATGTTGCACAGGATATTGAAGGTATAGAACTCCAGGATGATCCTGCAGACACGGTTCTGAGGATCAGGGACAGGGTAAGATCTTTGCAGTCGGAGATGCAAGATAAGGAAATTTTTTATCAGGCTGATATTACCTTGTTGAAGGCACAAATGAACATACAAGCACCATTAACTGAACAACAAGTCAGAGAGCAAGCAATAAGCGCTGCCTCGAAAAGCATTACAAATGAGATGGCTAAGTGCCAATCTCTCCTGGATAAGGTTTCACAGGAAATCACGACCCTTGAAGAGGATCAAGGGTTGATATAGGTCAAGATCGCGGTAGAAGAAAAACAGACCACGCTGGACAAGTTGAACGCATAGGTTAAAGCTCTGCCACCCAGAGAGAGGCTGCCAAGATACAAGGAGATATCCGGTTTAAATAAAGAAGTACAGGAATTACGACAAAAAGAGACTGAGATGGATAATCAGTCGCAGCAGCTCCTGCAGAATGCCATGGCGGTATCACAGTAGATTGAAGACAAGTTAGCAGAACTACGCGATAACCAGGAGTAGGTATAAGACCAAATTGGACAAGAAATAACTCCAACACTGCTTGAGACAATTAAACAGGTTGAGCAGGATACAAGAGAAGCAGTGGAGCAGTTGTGCGATACATATGATGAGTTCGCAGCCAAGTTCGTTCCATCGGTCGTGACACAGAATGAGACAGCTGAAACAATCAGTGGCTCGGGGACGAGCCACATGTAAGTGTTAGGGGCATGTTGGGCCCAGGTTGAGACAAAGTTTTGGAAACACCTTTTTGAGACATGGAGGGAAAGCTGAGCTGAGCGCAGCTCCAAAATGCAATTTTGGCTAAGCATTGAGGATGCTGCGAAGTTGCGCACAACATCCAACTTTGGATCAGACTGCGGAGTTGCATGCAGCATCGAAGTTTTGGCCGTGATGCAAAGACCAGTACTACGCCGAAGTAGTGCTACAGAGTTAGGAGGCCACATGGAGATAGCAAAGCGGTGTGCTGGACAAGTATCAAGTGTAGGCACTGGTTGGACCGGTAGCAGCCATTTTTGGAAAGATATTCCAGGATTGTCGAGTGGTGGACATAGGCAAATCAGGAAGGCAGCCATGCGTGGATTGTTAAGGAAAGCGACGTTTGGCACGCTGAGAAGGTAAAACCATTAGAGAGAAACGGTTCGGCAGAAGCAGCCTGTAGGAATGCATGTGACAGGAAGGCCGATAGCGACAAGATGAGGACGTGGAGATCCACCAGGATCAAACAGATGCTACCAAGAGCCAGCAAGCAAGTTTGGAAAATCGACGCAGTTTTGGAAACCCTTAGGGTTTTGGGTTCTAGGTCTTTGACATTGTACAAACATGACCTTCAGGCATGATCTATTTAAGAAGACAATTTTTTATGGGATGGGGTTGCTCTATTTTTGGGGGCTAGATGCTAGTTGTTAGAGTAATCTTGAGATAACCTTTTGTTAAATTTTCAGAATTTACTTCAATATGATCTAGGATCTTAACTGAGAGAACAACATGTACAACAAATCTACAACATATCAATCATGGACACAATAATGCAAGCACACAAGAGACACAAAGTTTACTTGGGGAAAACCATAAAGGCGAAAAACCCCAATAACTTCCTCAGAGATAGATAGAGCAATGATACAACCAGAATACAAGAGATAGTCTTCTCCTAGCAGCAGAGCCTCCTCCTCACAAGTGTGCCACTTTCCGAATGAGAGAAGTGTGTGAGTGAATGACCAAATAGAGATCTCTCGATCTCTATTTATACTTGTTATGTCCTTCCCAATAAAATAATGGGGCCTACATGTCTAGCTTAACCCATCGTTAACTTAATCCAGGCCGACCCCACACTTGGTGATCTAATAACCCTTTGACCCACATGGCCGACCCCCAATAGGGTGGTCTAATAACCCTTCGACCCACATGACTTATACAGGGCTAACCCCAACAAGGTGGTCTAATAACCCATCAAGTATAAGGTACGACACTTACAATATAAATGACAACACTTCTGTATAGAGGAATAATAACATCTCTATAGGAATACAAAATACATATATGAAATACATGGATGAAATACATTCCGAAGTTACATATACATCAACACTCCCTCTTAACTAGGAAGGTATTTCTTGACACAGATCTGTTAGTACAAGTCTTCTTCTTTGGATCATCATCAACGAATCATCATCCTCAAATCATCGTCATCGTCACTGCTGCTGCTATCTCAATCAATATCTGAATCTACTCGTCATAGGAAGTTCTATAGAGCCAGTCCTTTTTCATACTGGATGTAGGCCAACCACCTGCAGGTCTTCATCATCACTGGCCATACTGTGGAATCCTCAGGACTTATTACGTGAGTCAACAAAACCTCTAAAGAGCATCCCAGGACTGATTAAAAGCACACAGCTCAACCTATCGGATCTCCTAGGACCTTTTACATGCTACTGCACAACCTATCCATGGCCACAGAGTATCACGAAGCACAACCCAGATGCACACACACAACACTTACACTCACCGGCATGGGAGGACCAACCTACCACCATCCGTGAAAGGCTCACAACACTTACATCAATGACCATGGGAGAACACATCTGCCACCATGTCGGAAAGGCTCTGCACTTACATCAACGCACATGGGAGAACACATCTACCACCATGTCGGAAAGGCGCTGTACTTACATCAACGCACATGGGAGAATACATCTACCACCATGTCGGAAAAGCTCTGCACTTACATCAATGCACATGGGAGAACACATCTACCACCATGTCGGAAAGGCTTTGCAGTTACATCAATGCACATGGGAGAACACATCTACCACCATGTCGGAAAGGCTCTACACTTACATCAACGCACATGGGAGAACACATCTACCACCATGTCGGAAAGGCACTATGCATCTGTGTCTTCGAAACTCATCACACATAATCCAACTGATTATGTAATGTATCCACCTGATACATATGATCATCCTGATCATCATCATAGCATCATCCTGATGCATTCCATCTAGAGTATCGTCCTGATACTCATCATTGCATCGTCCTGATGCATATCTAGAGCAACATCCTGAAGCTCGTCATCCATGATCATCCTGATCATACAATGCATCTACCTGATGCATACCAAGTATCTACCTGATACATATCATCATACATGATTCACCTGATCATATAATGTATCCTCCTAATACATACATAGATACATGATCCACACAATGTATCCACCTGATATATATATCAACACACATGATCTACCTGATCATACAGAGTATCTACCTGATACATATACAGATACATGGTCCAAGCATCCAACATGATGCATATACAAATACATATAAATGATCCAACTAATCATGTCCAACATCATCCTGATGCATATACAGAGCAATAACTGGAGCATTATCCTGATGTTCATCATCCAGTGCTTACATCCACATCCATGTGAAGGATCCTCCTTCCAGAATGCTTGGAATGGCTTCTGCAAATGTGTCCATCACTTCTTCCTCGAAGTGTCATCAATCTGAAAAACACCAAGCCTCTCTATGAAGTACTCGAACTTCACTCTGGCTAGTGGTTTTGTTAGCACATCTACAATCTGCTCGTCTGTCACAACATATTTCTGCTTCGGCTGTACTTAGTGCTACGCAGGACTGCTTCCTGCTAAACCAAGAGATCACACCTGATCCCATACTAAAGAAGCACCCATAAGTGCTCTTCCTATCTGCAGCACTGCTTGCCCAATCAACATAACCCTGCAAGTTAAAATTTTGATTCGCATCATACTTGAGCCCATAATTAACCATACCCTTCAGGTGCCTCAGAATATGCTTTACAGCAACCAGGTGAACACCTCTAGGATCCGTCAGGAACTGGTTCAAGCAAATATCTAGTCTAGTGTTCGTCAGGTACATCAAGGACCCAATCATCCGACAATACATCGTGACATCAACCGGATCAGATGGAGCATCACACAGAAGCTTCAGGTTCGATGCCATAGGTGTGGCCATAGCCTTGCAGTCCATCATCCCGAACCTCTTCAGGATCTCTACTGCATACTTCCCTTGTCCAAGGAAGATTTCATCTACACTCTACCACACCTCCATGCCAAAAACAAATAGTGCATCATCCCCAACTTCTTCATCTCGAACTTAGCAGTAAGATTCCACTCCATGTCGGCAATCAATCTATCCTCACCTATTACAAACAGGTCATCCACATACAATAGCAGTATCACTGGATTTCCTTCCTCAACCTTGTAGTAAAGGTTGGAATCCACTTTACTCTTGGTAAAGCCCAAACTAGATAGAAAGCTGTCTATCCTACCATACCAAGTTCTGCACATATATGATTCCCTGTCATGTGTCTCAGAACCAAGTGGCTGCTCTACATACACTTCTTCTTCAACTACACCATTCAAGAAGGCTGTCTTGAAATCCATCTGGTGTATCTTCCACTTCATCACTGCAGCCAGAGCAAGTACTGATCTGATGGAAGTGTATCTGGCTACATGAGCAAAAGTCTCTATGCTACCACCTGCAGCATGCTTGATCTTGTAGATCCTCTTGGAAGTCACTACAGACTACCCTTCAGGTCTTGGGACTACAACCCAAACATCTTCATGATCGAATTGTACTCCTCGATCATGGCATTCTTCCCAGATCCTGGGAACTTCAATATCTTCAATATTTTCAATAGATAACTTTGTTGCTGAACGAATGTTGTAGTCCTTCTTTTGTAGGTGATGGTATACAATCTTTCTTACACAACAAGTTAAATTGCATGATTAGAAAACATCTCATAGTTTTCAGAACAAATTCTTACACATAAAGAAATATGTCATACAGTCATGCAATTATCTTAGCCAATGCTTCAATACAACATTTATCCATATCCCATAACTTTCTAGATGCCTTCCAATCTCTACCAGAACATTGTTAAGAGTGTGCACAACTCCTAACATGTTAGCAAAGAGGTTTCATTCTAGATAAGTAGCAATGGAATGTTGTACAGTGCCATAGGCCACTTACCCATCAAATGCATATTAGTAGTAAGCTGTTCATTAATGCAATCATTCTAATATGCATAATACACATCCTAAATCTAGGAACATAAGCATATACATCATTGAGCAATATTATTTAAACAAATAAATATGCAAGAAATTACAATTAAAATACTTATCTTTGTTTGTTTGTTGGGTGGACTCCCTCTGAGTCTTTGCTTCCTTGCAGGAGTTAATCTGAAGTAGCTTCTTCTACACCTTTCTGTTTTGGAATGTAGAGAGATGGTCAACTCCCTCTGAATATCTGCATCCTTGCAGAAACCACTGGAGTGTGCTCCCTCTTGATTTTTGCTTCCTAGATTACCTGTTCTGAACTTATATTCATTCTAGATCCCTATGCATGCTTATTAGTATCATCATTGTGTTATCTTTGAGGTCTCATACATAATCATACATTCATTAGTATATTCTTAATACTATCAAAACACAATAATCTTAAGCATGTATAGTCATTATCATTTCAAATAAACATTAGTATTCAAGGTTTCAGGGAAGTCTTCTTTTACTCATGCATATTCTTATTTGATCATAGGACTCTTCTGATTAGTTAAATCATCAAAGCATAAACCCGTGATTACTCCAACCTATACCTTCATGATTCTTCTGGTTAGTCATATCATCAATTATGGTAGGAAACATAATATGCATACAACCATGACTATTCAAACCTATGACTTCATGAATAATCATTATCAACAACACAACAGTATAAGATCCTAACACAAGGTAGGATTCTAGCTTGATATAGGAAAAACATACTTGGATTAGCATGCTAGCTAGTTATGTCTAACATACCCGCATAATGTCTTCTGGTTCTCTTCAATGACTTGTGATAGTAACCTGCATGTCTCATAAGTTAACCATTGTAGAACCAAGTTATACATACCTCGTAAGTAGATCTTCTATGTGATCCATGACAATGGATGAATCTTTGTCTTCATGTCACCATGAGCATATGTTCTTGAAGTAGAACATGATTTGACTTGCTTGGTGTACCTTTTGTGTTAGCAGACAACATAAACCTCATACAGCACCATAATGCATTAGTACAATCGTAAGTGTCAACACCCTAATCAATGAATATCTTCTATTGTGCATTCATAATTTTATTAAGGTGATACGACAAGTCTAGATTTAATCAAGATTGTACTAACCGTAATAATATGAAGACAAATATACCATAAACTTAATCATCAAAAAATCTCAAAACATACCTAGATAAGTCATATTTGTCGATATTGCTTGTAATCTTCTTATGTAAGGCCTTAGCCTCATCTCCCTCTGAAACAGGAACTTCTTCACTTATGTAGGTGACCAATCCATCTTCTTCTAGGATTAACCCAATCCACTTGATTTGCAAGAAATGGATCTGGAGCTGGATTAGGGTTTGTCAGAGAAACCCCAAAAATTCAAACTTTGAATTTCAAACTTTCGAAAGGATAGAAATATGCACCTTGATGAGCTGATCAAGCTGGTATGTTCAGAATTTGAAAACTGCAAAGTTTCACTCCTAAATTTTTCCTTTGAAACTTCCGGATTCACTGGACATGACCCTGAACTAGGGTTTGATGCAGCCCACTCTTCTTCCCAATCAAAAGGTATGATCCAAAGCTCTAAGCTTCTCTTTTTATGAGGAGCTTCCAGCCGTGGTCACAGATTTCAAAAATTTCCATTTTTGCAGAAGCCCTAATTTTCCACTTTACTGATCAAAGTCCCGAACTAGGGTCTGATCAAGCCCGGCCTTCTGCCCAACCAAAAATTCTGATCTTGGTCTCTAAATTTTGATTTTGATGAGTAGCATTCATCCGTGGTCTCCAATTACAAAAATTCCAACTTTATCCAAAACCCTAAATTCCGGACGCCATGAATGAAGGTGCTAAAAAATAATTCTGTTTTGACAGAAATATGTACTTGATTGTTTCTGGTCTAACTCTGACCTTTTCAATCCACAGGGTCTGAAATTTTTTCTTGAGATAGCCCGACCTGTCATCTTTCCATCCCGATAGGTTTGACCTCAATTGGATTCTCTGAGAGAGAGTTATGCCAAGTGTCGCAACGTGATCTGTTTATGGGATAAAATAGAAGAGCGAACTTGTACGATGTGCCACATGTCACTGGTTCGACTTCGGCCTCTGAAACATTTTCCTGAGATAGTACATTCTGTGTACTACTTGTCACATTTTACGAAATTTAATTTGGAGCTTCCTAGCCCAATTTATGACCTTTTTTCCCAGGTCACTTGTTTCTGACTGAGATCTGGAAGAGGCAGAAACCCTATATTGAACAAATCATAAATCACAAAGTACAATGAATTAGATGTTGTCCTTTGGATACAAGATACGTGAGGATCTGATACTCTCCTTGTAAATGTTTTAGATCCGCAAACTTCACCAAAATGTATTTATAGTGAAAGTGCTACGATGACTGGTTTTTTCTATATCGAGCCCTAGCATTGCAAGTGCAACAAGTGTCATACATGCCATATCATGCCTTCTTTCAGGCTAGCTCTGATACCATGTTAAATTTTCAGAATTTACTTCAATATGATCTAGGATCTTAACTGAGAGAACAACATGTACAAAAAATCTACAGCATATCAATCATGGACACAATAATGCAAGCACACAAGAGACACATATTTTACTTGGGGAAAACCATAAAGGTGAAAAATCCCAATAAATTTCTCAGAGATAGATAGAGCAATGATACAACCAGAATACAAGAGATAGTCTTCTCCTAGTGTTAAGATTTAATATGCTAATACAAAAAATAGCAGCATTACATTCCATTTCACAATAATAGCATATACAGGATCACTGAAGAAACAACAAGCATAGCATAAACACAAGAGACACAAATTTATCCTGGGAAACCCTCATGGGGTAGAAAACCCAGCAAAGCTTCCTCAATATAGATGACCAGCAATATACAAAGATGCAAACCAAAGACATGATCTCCTCCTCCACCATAGCAGACCTCTCCTCCACAAGTGCGCCTCTCACAAGTGTGTGTGTGTCAAATGAGGAACATACCTCCTCTATTTATACACTACACTGACATGTATTTTACACAAGTACATGTAGGCTCGTATTTAACCATTAGGTTAAATACCCTATTATAGCTGACTAGGCCGACCCCCACATGGTGGGTCTAATAACCCTAGTTACCACAACCAATTCGGAGGAATAAACATCTCCGGATTCATAGTATAATCACATCGGAGGTATGGAACATCTCCGGAATAAATAATATACAAATATAATATTCTTAGAAGTTACAATATTCAACACTCCCCCTTAACGAGAAGGATATTATAGCAACATCTGCAGGAGCAAGTCATACATCATACATGATACATCTATAAATCATTGGAAGCTTTCTTAACATCATCAGTAACTCAACCAGTTACTGGAACATCAACATCTTCAGTACTGAGTCTTTATCTTCTGCAGCACTCGAACAACTATAGCAACATCAACATCTGGATCCTCACGATCATCAACATCGTCATCTAGACCATTGCGATCAGCATCATCGTCGTCATACGATCATCAGCATCGTCATTACACAATCATCAGCATCGTCATCTCATGATCATCAGCATCGTCATCACACGATCATCAGCATCGTCATCTCACGATCATCAGCATCGTCATCACACGATCAGCAGCATCGTCATCACACGATCATCAGCATCGTCTTCACATGATCATCAGCATCGTCATCACACGATCATTAGCATCGTCATCACACGATCATCAGCATCGTCATATCACGATTAGCAGCATCGTCATCACACAATCAGCAGCATCGTCATCACACGATCATCAACATTGTCATCACACGATCAGCAGCATCGTCATCTCACGATCATCAGCATCGTCATCACACGATCATCAGCATCGTCATCTCATGATCATCAGCATCGTCATCACACGATCAGCAGCATCGTCATCTATATACATGATCCTTCCTTTCGGAATTACTGGATCAATCTCATCACAATCATATTTAAGACTATCCTTCCTTTTGGAATTACTGGATTTACTGTCTAAGGATGATTAGTCCAACCACAATCATATTTGAGACTATCCTTCCTTTCGGAATTACTGGATTTACTGTCTAAGGATGATTAGTCCAACCACAATCATATTTAAGACTATCCTTCCTTTCGAAATTACTGGATTTACTGTCTAAGGATGATCAATCCAACCACAATCGCATTTAAGACTATCCTTCCTGGATTTACTGTCTAAGGATGATTAATCCAACCACAATCGCATTTAAGACTATCCTTCCTGGATTTACTGTCTAAGGATGATTAATCCAACCACAATCGCATTTAAGACTATCCTTCCTGGATTTACTGTCTAAGGATGATTAATCCAACCACAATCGCATTTAAGACTATCCTTCCTGGATTAACTGTCTAAGGATGATTAATCCAACCACAATCGCATTTAAGACTATCCTTCCTGGATTTACTGTCTAAGGATGATTAATCCAACCACAATCGCATTTAAGACTATCCTTCCTGGATTTACTGTCTAAGGATGATTAATCCAATCACAATCACATTTAAGACTATCCTTCCTGGATTTACTGTGTAAGGATGATTAATCCAATCACGTGCATTTTGAACCAAGGTCCAGAGACGATGCAGTCCTATCCTCTATTCTCGGAGACACCTGTCTACGGCTCACTTTAGAACTGAGTTCAAGGATGATCCAATCCTCTCAAGTCCACCAAGGACTTCATTCTCGGAGACCTCACGTCTACGGCTCTCTTTAGGACTAAAAGTCCAGGGATGATCCAATCCCCTCAAGTCCACCAAGGACTTCATTCTCGGAGACCTCACGTCTACGGCTCTCTTTAGGACTGAAAGTCCAGGGATGATCAAATCGCTTCAAGTCCACCAAGGGCTTCATTCTCAGAGACCTCATGTCTACGGCTCTCTTTAGGACTGAAAGTCCAGGGATGATCCAATCCCCTCAAGTCCACCAAGGACTTCATTCTCGGAGACCTCACATCTACGGCTCTCTTTAGGACTGAAAGTCCAGGGATGATCCAATCCCCTCAAGTCCACCAAGGACTTCATTCTCGGAGACCTCACGTCTACGGATCTCTTTAGGACTGAAAGTCCAGGGATGATCCAATCCCCTCAAGTCCACCAAGGACTTCATTCTCGGAGACCTCACATCTACGGCTCTCTTTAAGACTGAAAGTCCAGGGATGATCCAATCCCCTCAACTGTCCACTAAGGACTTCATTTTCGGAGACCTCACGTCTACGGCTCTCTTTAGGACTGAAATTCCAGGGATGATCCAATCCCCTCAACTGTCCACTAAGGACTTCATTCTCAGATACCTCACGTCTACGGCTCACTTTAGAACTTACGTTCAAGGATGATCCAATCCTCATCTGTATTCACATCTATACATGTACAAATGTCCAAGAGCATGTATCACATCAAAACATGTATACATTACTAATCAAAACATGTATACATCTAGCATGTATTCTCACTAATACATCTAACATCAAAACATGTATACATCTAGCATGTATTCTCACTAATACATCTAACATCAAAGCATGTATACATCACCTCAAAACATGTATACATCTATCATCAAAAGCATGTATACATCTATCATCAAAAGAAAAAATATAAGATTCCTAAATCTAAATAATTCTAAGTAACTAGGTGCAGTAAAAAAGTAACCTCATCATTGATGAGACAGACTTGTTATCAGATACTATACTACTCCCCCTTTCGAGGAGGGTCCTTCTGGACTATACCAAGCTTGTCTCGGAAGTATTCAAACTTTACTCGAGATAGAGGTTTAGTCAAGATATCAGCAATCTGATCCTCAGTGCTTATATACTCGAGCTTGATAGCTCCTCTCTGCACCATATCTCGTATATAGAAGTACCAGATCTCTATGTGTTTTTGACTTATCGTGGAATACAAGATTTTCTATCTTGATGCAGTTTTGAATGTCACACATAATCATAGTGGAATTCATTTCTAAGTCAAACACTCCATATAAAAGCTTCTGAAGCCATACTGCTTCACAGCTGGCAGAGCAGACAGCCATATATTCTACTTCAGCAGTACTGAGAGCCACTCTAGAATGTTTCTTGCTGAACCATGAGATCATGGCAGATTCAAGACTATAACATCGACCTGATGTACTCTTTTTGTCTGAGACACTTCCTGCCCAATCAGAATCTGAGTAACCATGTAAACGGAGTTCATGACCTCCAAGATAACATAGACCAAAAATCTAATGTACCTTTTAGGTACCTCACTACATGCTTTGTAGCTATTAAGTGAACCTTTCTAGGTTCTACTAGATACTGACTTAGGGTATTTACAGCAAAGCATATATCTGGCCTAGTATTTGTTAAATACATCAATGACCCAATGATTTGTCTATATAGGGTTAGGTCCACTAAATACGATGAGTCATTAACTAACAACTTCAAGTTGGAGTCCATGGGAGTGGCCATGGATTTATACTCCAACATATCAAATCTTTTTAGAAACTTCACAGCATACTTACCTTGATTTAAAAGATTCTTTTTGGATCTTTCCATACTTCTAGACCTAAGAAGTAGTCCATTAATCCGAGATCTTTCATTTTCATTTCTGCAGCCATTTTCATGACCTGTTTCTTATTCCTTGTCAGAAAGAGATCATCGTCATACAATAATGGTATGATAGGTTCATCATCCACAACCTTAAGGTAAAGGTTAGGAACAACTTTACTTTTGGTAAAGCCCAAGCTTTGTCATGAAGCTATCAATTGTCCATTATTCACACTCAGCATTGAGTGATCTTCTGCATATCTATCTGTGCCATCTCTCGTCAGATGGGTCTACTAATATGAGCCTCAAAATCATTCAAACTCTGTGGTGAGTTCCTTCTTGCATCCATGTCATATGTGTATAGAACCCATATTCAACCTTGTAGCAAAGGTTGAGATCCACATCACCCATGATGATCATTAAGCTCATCAATTGACTACCGATCCTGGGAACCCATACAGAACCTGATTACATTATTAAGAGAATGGTCTCATCTAGTCCCTTGGAGTAAAACATCTCATCATGATTCTCTTCCTCTTTCTAAGAGAATCTCTTAACCAAAAGCTTTCTATAGTGTGTTTGATTTGTAAATCTTTTGTTGAACATCCATCGCTTGTTCAGAGCTCATCATTCATCGTGATATTTCCTACAAATCAAAATTAAGTACATGATTAGTAATACTTCATAATCATAAAATCATATTGACATGATAACCTATTATGCATACAGATATCATTTACATAGTTATGCAACTATTTTGACCAATACTTTGGCACGACACTTTCCCATATCCTGTATGCATACAGTGGCTATCTAGATGCCTTCCATATCTACCAGAACATACTATCGAGAGTGTGCATAGCTCTCAGCATGTCAGCAAAGAGGTTTCATTCTAGACAAGCAACAATGGAATGTTTGTCCAATTTACCAATCATATGCATATTAGTAGTATACTGTTCAATGCTTTATGAATGTTTACACTCAGCATGATATATTCTAGGAATACAAATATGCATACAAGCAATATCATTTACTATTTCTAATAACAACCCAAATACTTATCTTTTATGTTTGTGTGGTTGCCTCCCGCTTGATCTTCTGTATGTCTTTTGAACTTCTATTCATTCTGTACCACTGTGCATGCTCAAGTGTACACTAGTGTCATCCTCATGATCTCATACACAAACATACATTCATTAGTATATTCTCAATATTATCAAAACATTCTAATTCTAAATAATCTTGAATATGTACAGTCATGATCATTAGTATTCAGGGTTTCAAGGAAGTCTTCTTTTATTCATGCATATTCTTGTTTGATCTAGTTAGTTAAATCATCAACCAAGATAAGAGACATAATATGCATAAACCCTTGATTACTAACCAATCATACCAAGTATACTTACACAAGGTAAGATTCTAACATGACATAGGAAAACATACCTGGATTAGTATACCTGCTTAGTTATGTACAACATACCTAAACAATCTCTTCAATGATTTAGAGATCCTGAGCTAGAACCTGCATGTCTCGTAGGTTAAACATGATATAACAAAGTCATACATACCTCGTGAGTCTTTGTCTTCATGTTGTCATGGTCATGGAAATTGATTTGTCTTTTTGTGATGTACCTTTGTCTTGTTAGCAGACAACATCAACCTCACACAACACCATAATGCATAAGTACAATCATATAGCCCTAATCAATGAATGTCTTCGATCATTCACATGCATTCATATTGTTACTAGGGTGATAAGACAATTAATAACATTAATCAAGATTGTACTAATGAACTTAATCAAGAATCAGATTTCAAGGCATACCTGAACCTCCTTAAGTCATACCTGTCGAGACTTTTTTTTTTTTGTAGTCTTCTTATGTAAGGCCTTAGCCTCAACTCCCCTTGAAACTTGATCTGGAGCTTGATTAGAGTTTGCTAGAGAAACCCTAAAAATTCAATCTTTGACTTTCACACTTCTGAATGGATGGAAGAATGTGTCTTGCTGAGCTGATCAACCTAGCATTCTTCAATTTTGAAATCTCCAAAATTTGACCCCTCAAAATTGCCTTCGAAAATTCTGGATCTTCTGGACAGGAACCCGAACTAGGGTTTGATGAAGCCCGGTCTTCTACCCAACCAAAAATTTGATCTTGGTCTCTAAATTTCAATTTTCCTGAGTAGCATTCAGCTGTGGACTCCGATTCCAAAAATTATAACTTTCTCCGAAACCCTAAATTCCGGAAGCCATGAATAAAGGTGCTCCAAAAATAATTCTGTTTTGACAGAAATATGCACCTGATTGTTTCTACTATAACTCTGAAATTTCTTCTCCACAGGGTCTGAAATTTTTTTCTGCAGTAGCCTGACCTATCATATTTCCATCCTGATAGGTCTGACCTCAATTGGATTTTCTGAGAGAGAGTTATGCCAAGTGTCGCAACGTGACCTGTTTATGGGATAAAACAGGAGAGCGAACTTGTACGGCATGCCATGTGTCACTGTTTGAACTTCGGCCTCTGAAAACTTTTCCTGAGATAGATCGCCCTGTTATCTTTCCATCTTGATAGGTCTGACCTCAATTGGACTCTCTGAGAGATAGTTATGCCAAGTGCCGCAACGTGACCTGTTTATGGGATAAAATAGGAGAGCTAACTTGTACGGCGTTCCACGCGTCACTGTTTCACCTTCGGCCTCTGAAAAAGTTTTCTGAGATAGTACAGTCTGTGTACTACCTGTCACTTTTTACCAAATTTCATTTGGAGCTTCCTAGCCCAAGTTATGACCTTTTTTCCAAGGTGACCTGCTTTTGACTGAGATCTGGAAGAGGCAGAAACCCTAACTTGTACTGATCATAACTCATAAAGTACAACGAATATGAGGGTTCCATTTGGACACAAGGTACCTGGGGATGTTATCTTCGACCTGTAAACTTTTCAGACCTTGAACCTTCGCATAGATGGATTTATAGAGAAAGTTCCACGATGACTGGTTTTTTCTATGTAAAACCCTAACCTTCAAATTGTCGTAAGTAAAGCAAGTGTCGTAAGTGCCATACCTTGTCTTCCTTCAGGTTAGCTCTGATACCATGTTAATATTTAATATGTTAATACAAAAAATAGCAGCATTACATTACATTTCACAATAATAGCATATACAGGATCACTGAAGAAACAACAAGCATAGCATAAACACAAGAGACACAAATTTATCCTGGGAAACCCTCATGGGGTAGAAAACCCAGCAAAGCTTCCTCAATATAGATGACCAGCAATATACAAAGATGCAAACCAAAGACATGATCTCCTCCTCCACCATAGCAGACCTCTCCTCCACAAGTGCGCCTCTCACAAGTGTGTGTGTGTCAAATGAGGAACATACCTCCTCTATTTATACACTACACTGACATGTATTTTACACAAGTACATGTAGGCTCGTATTTAACCATTAGGTTAAATACCCATTATAACTGACTGGGCCGACCCCCACATGGTGGGTCTAATAACCCTAGTTACCACAACCAATTCGGAGGAATAAACATCTCCGGATTCATAGTATAATCACATCGGAGGTATGGAACATCTCCGGAATAAATAATATACAAATATAATATTCTTAGAAGTTACAATATTCAACACCTAGCAGCAGAGCCTCCTCCTCACAAGTGCGCCACTTTACGAATGAGAGAAGTGTGTGAGTGAATGACCAAATAGAGATCTCCCGATCTCTATTTATACTTGTTCTGTCCTTCCCAATAAACTAATGGGGCCTACATGTCTAGCTTAACTCATGGTTAACTTAATCCAGGCCGACCCCACACTTGGTGGTCTAATAACCCTTTGACCTACATGACTTATACAGGGACGACCCCAACAAGGTGGTCTAATAACCCATCAAGTATAAGTTACGACACTTACAATATAAATGACGACACTTCCGTATAAAGGAATAATAACATCTCTATAGGAATACAAACACTTCCGTATAGAGGAATAATACCATCTCTATAGGAGTACAAAATACATATATGAAATACATGAATGAAATACATTCCGAAGTTACATATACATCAACACCTTTTGTATTGTAAAATCTCTCTGAGCTGAGAATATTGTAAAGGCTCTACAGCTGTGTGCGTAGAGACCTAGACGAGAGAAAGGAGAGTTTGCAGCTGAGTGCGCAGACTAATAACGGTTGCCCCATCCCTTTTTGAAAGAAATATATTACCAACCGTTCTTGTGGACATAACTTTCCATCCGGGGAAGTGAACCACGTTAAATCCTGTGTTATGCGATGATGTTTATGAATGAATGACTGTCTGTATTACCTGTAGAATGAATGTTTGAATGTTTCCTTGCATGCTATAGTAGGAGAAATTTGATATGCATTTACCAATAGGATAAGTTTGGGAATGATATGCTAAGTTCCATGTGAAAAAATGAATGGCGAACATTTTAATTATATGTTAAGATCGTGAATCAGTCATTTAAGCTTAATACTTTCTTAAACGCAGTGAAGGAACGCAGCACAGCTATTCATGACTATCATTTCAGTTCACATTGTACGGATCCAAGTTCTTGAATGAATGCTAGAAAGATAACCACTAAGTGCCTGAATGAATGGATGAGTGATATTCATTCCAGTGCCTTAGCATTTTCAAGATCTTCCAAGTAAAGAATCAGCGTTGTGGACTCGCAGTTCCAGTAGAGAACTCGCAGCAGTAAGAAGTCTTTAAGTGAGGCCCGTAGGGTTTCCTTCACAACATAGATCTTGCTGTGTACCGCATCGCTTTGTCCCGCAGCGCACTCCTTCTGTCCTGCGCTGCACAACTTGTTCATATAAAGAACTCATCATTTACTGTGGAAACCTGATTCTGCAGTACCCCATAAGATACACCTCGGGTGAGACCTCAAACTGCTTGCAGGTTGTTGCTGAAAGGGCCGGTGCGAAGGGGTTGTGTTGGTCAAAAGGGAGAACCACAAAGAACCTGGGTCTAATTGGAAACCTCTGCGTCAGTTTAAGCCAAAAGACTATGTAGAGAAATGACTATGTAATTATAAATGGCAGTTAAAATCTGTCCCGTAGATATTTGTTTAAGGATAGCAATAGCAAACGATGTTCGTTTTGGCTGTTAGATAGGTGTCTATTGGTTGTAACTAATTTCTATTGAGAAGGATCCGAGTCTAAAGCTCAAGGCCACCTATATATACAGTTGTAATCAGAGACACAAGGGTTGAAAAATCTTATGAGAAAGTATTTGTGTTTTGATGATCAGTTTGTAATACATTTTCTTGGAGCTGTTTAATAGAATTTGCAAAGCTTGATGCCTGCATTTTTTATAAGGATTCCTGTGTAATCGGTCTGGTAGTCTGTACCTTTCTTTTCCCATGTGCAAATGTGTTTCTATCATTTGTTATTCCATTCTGTGATATTTCCTTCATGCTTGGATCATGGTAACAGTTAAGTAGAATTCATAGAGATTATGCTCTGCTTAGCTTATTCCAAGTATTTCACCAAATATATTCTGCTAAAGTTGATGTAGGATTCATCCTTGTTAGATGCCTTACATTGATGGACTGTCTCTTCTCTCTTCTGTTCCACAAATTAAATCTCTTTGACTACTAGTTGCTTGCTACCTTGCCCTTGTGAATGTGTTCGCTAAATATTCGTGAATAATGTTTGCAGAACTAGTTAAATGTGACTCCATCACCCCAAATGAAATCCATGCGTTTTCAACCAAATAGCTCTTAAATAATTTTTGTTCCACAAACAGAAAATCTGATCTTCTGCGCATTGTTGTAATTGAATATCTTTAATGTTGAATCCTGGTGTATGTTTTCGCTGATTGACACCTTTGAATATTTCCAGTATTCTATGAGTCTATAGAGAGAGCCCTCTCCGTTTACGTTTGATCAGAAGCATAAACCAAAGATTGGTTAGTGGTTACCCGAGATTACCCTCTTTTAGCCTTGGGGGTCAGTTTTCGTGTTAACACTAGCTAAACTAGCTAGCATATCTTATTAATCTATAACATGTCATAGTAAATAAGAACAGAAAGAGAACAAGGAAAAGAGTACACCAGATATATGTGGTTCACCCAATTGGGCTACGTCCATGGGAAGGTTGTCTTCTATTATCTTCGGAAATCTCCTTCAATCTTACAAGAGAGAAACTATAAATAACCCCAATACAATATAGCAGAGCTTGAGATCATGAAACCATGTGTCAATATGATTTATGAGCATATACCACTTTTTCACTTGTTGTATCTCAGTACTTGTGATGTGACTCCCTTGACCCTATTATATGCCAAGAGATGTGGAGGAATTACTCTCACATATTGCATGTGGGATAATATAATTCTCCATAATAACATCTCTTTATATAATGATGGATATCAAGAGTATACTTTACCATAATGTATATGGGATAACTGTATTACTCTTTTACATAAGATTTTGGATAACTTCCGACATAATACAAAGACATTATTACCTTCCAAGGAATATAATTAATATATTCCAACACTTCCCCTTAATAATGGTTGGGAGAAAATCCCTCACTAACACTAAGGAAGGAAGGAGTCATTATTGCTCCCCCTTGATGACAAATTCCAAAATATCCATAAGCTGGAAAATGAAATTTGATGAAGAACAACCGCTTCTCACTGAATCATGAAACTGCACACGAACCAGATTGTATGATGAAATACCAACAACAAGATGCCTACATCTAAAGAGAAGCCTTTATGACTACTAGATCGAATATTAAAATGATGAGAACATGTGACACAATCCAACAACAAGGTTCCCAGATCTAAAGAGAAGTCATCATGGCCACTAGATCCACAAGATGCCTAGATCAACACAACAATCATCACAACCATAAATGATAGCTGAAGAACTCTGATATAACATCCACACCAGTGTACAGATACTTTCTGACAGTTGATACAACAGAACATGTGGCTAAGAAAACCACAACAGTGTACAAAATACCCAGATGGAAAATACACATGTGGATAGCAAACATTCTTCCAATCAAGGTGCAATATAAATATCTGTAGAATACCTCAAACATCGAAGAAATGAGACCTCAATGGTCTATACATAGAAAATTATATCATATAGATAAACATCATGACTTTAACAGTAGAAGATGGTGCTTCATTATTTCTAGAATAAGGTGAAAAACATAAACAGAGAACTTATTTGCACAAGAACTTCCAATATTAAGGCATATAAAGATCATAAAATAAAGTTGCTCATACATAAATGAAAATGCTTATAAACCAAAGGTTAGAAAACATCATATATATAAAAAAATGGCAACATGATATGAACAAATATAAAATTAACTTGCTCATTAAGGAAAATGAAGTCACTTTTACACATTAAGTGTCAGCCACAACATATAAATAGTGAGCCCAACATTTACTAATATTAGATTGTTCTTATAAAAATTGCTTTTATAAACATGACATGATTAGAAATCAACATGATTAAATATGATAAAAAAAGAACAAAGTAGTTATAAAGTATCTTGTTAAGTATTAAGCATTAGATGGTTTATAGCTATCATCATGACAAAATACTAGATATCCATGCCCTTAAAAAATTCCAATGCTTCCATATAGGAATGTTAGACAAATATGTATCAATAAAAAGAAATTATCTCTCAATAAACATGATTAGAAGCAAAACATAAATGCAAAAAAAAATGAATAACAGAAAATTGAACACTTTACCGTACTGAATTGCAGAAACACAGTAGAAAAACAGTAAAGGAAAATAAAATTTTACTTACAGCCCTTTTGAAAAGTGCCAAGAAAAGTCACTCGTGGGTTTGCCAACATGAAACTAGCAAATAAACACTAATACTCACGAATTCTGCACGACAAAGTTCGTGGTTACTCGCGGGTATACAGTAGAGTCAGCAGCGGGTTCGCGGGTCTGTAAAGGAGAAAATCGCAATTTTGATCGGATGTTCGCGAGTGTCTGTGCAGTAAATTCACGGCTATTCCAAAGCATTCGCGGGTCTCTACACAGGAGGGTAGTGAGTAGACTGAAGTAAACGCGAGTTAGAAGTGAGAACAGTCGTGAGTATGACGTAGAATACGCGAGTCTTCTCACTGGAAGTGCAGGTCTATAGTATACTAGTCGGCTCGCAAAAGGGAAATTCGCAGTTAACCGCGGGTTCTGCGAAGCAAAAGTCACAGATGTCAAGTTTGAGACTAAAAACAGTGTCGAATCTGTTGAAGATGGAAACCTCCACAAAGTCTACCAAAATTGGATGAAAATTGTCGATCTATCAACTGGTAGATAGATCTCCTTGAGGAGAAGTAAAAAGTCATATAGATCTACAAAAAAACATTCAAGAAACCCTTGAAAAATTTATGCAAAAATCTACACAACAAGGTTAGGGTTAGAAAAAAAAAACATCTGAAATATGCCTAGATCTGAAGAGAAGCCTAAAGGATACCAGATAGAAAGAAAATCTACAAAATAAACAACACCCAAATGATACTAGTTATTGATTAAAATCTATAAAAGGTGCTATATCATAGAAACCAGTTCTGATACCATGTCAAAACTTAAGATCTAGCTAAACTAGCTACCCTATCTTAGCAATCAATAACATATCACAGTAAGTAAGAACAGAAAGAGAACAAGGAAAAGAGTACACCAGATATACATGGTTCACCCAATTGGGCTATGTCCACGGGAAGGTTGTCTTCTTTTATCTCCAGAAATCTCATTCAATCTTACAAGAGAGCAACTATAAATAACCCCAATACAATATAGCAGAGCTTGAGATCACAAAACCATGTGTCAATACGATCTATGAGCATATACCATTTTTTCACTTGTTGTATCTCAATACTTGTGATGTGACTCCCTTGACCCTATTATATACCAAGATATGTGGAGGAATTACTCTCACATATTACATGTGGGATAGTATAATTCTCCATAATAACATCTCTTTATATAATGATAGATATCAAGAGTATACTTTACCATAATGTATATGGGATAAATGTGTTACTATTTTACATAAGATTGTGGATAACTTTCGACATAATACAAAGACATTATTACATTCCAATGAATATAATTAATATATTCCAACAATATCTTCCTGAATTTCATTAATATATTCAGGAGCGAACTCATCTACATAAGGTACTTGAACCTGTTCATCTTGGTCCGCAATCATAGGAGGCTCATACATTTTTAATTTTTCCACATTAACAACGAAATACATTTGCATATAAGGAGGCAAATCTAACCGAAAAGCATTTTTACCAGTTACTTGATCCAAAATTGTAAAATGTCCATACCTTATTGGTTTCAACTTTCTACCGTCACCTTCGAGTCGGTATTTGCTGATATGAAGCCATACTCGATCACCAATTTGAAAATGATGATCCACCAGATGTTTGTCATGCCTTTCTTTATACTTTGCCTAACTTGATTCCAACTGCTCTTGTACTGCTTGATGTATGTAATGCCCGCCTCGGTACATTGACTAACCGTAGACTTGAGGACAATTACAAAGTGACCCGACTGAATAAACTTAAGTAATTGGTCCCTTGAATATTGAAAATGCTTGAACAACTGAAGAACGCATGATGATTTGCATAACGACGCAATGAACGACACTTATAGAAATTGATACCTTACTTAATAATGGATGCTCTACTTAAATGATTAGTGAATTTATGAAATGATTGATGACTGAATGTTATATAGAATGATGAATGTTAGACATGCTCGACTGACTGAGATAGAATGATGAATGATAGATATGCTCGACTGATTGAGATAGAATGATGAATGATAGATATGATGAATTGAGAATTATGAAATAGAGATGAGTAAATGAAATACATGCTGAAATGACTAAGAAAGTAGGAAACAAAAGTGATTAGATGATATATGCTAGAATGAGAAATTATGAAATAGAGATGATTAAATGAAATATATGCTCGAATGACTGAAAAACTAGGAAACGAAAGTGATTAGATGATATATGCTAGATTGAGAAATTATGAAATAAAAATGATTGAATGAAATAGATGCTCGACCGACTGAGATATTATGATGATTGATGAAAAGATTTGATAGTGAAAATGAAGAATGATAGAGATACTCGACTGATTGAGATATTATGACGATGAATGATGAAATGATTTGATAGTGCAGTGCTATTTAATGTGTGCTTGAGTGTGTGTGTGCAGTGGTAGGTAAGGCGATTTACCGACTAACCCATAATGGAATTATAGGGGTCAAAAGAACGGAAAGAACACATAGGGGTATGACGATAGACTGTCGACCCTGAATTATCACTCTAGGTACGGGTCAGAAGCTTGCGAGCTAGCCCGGGGAAGCGTGTGTCGTACGGGCGAGGCCAAACCAACTTGGTCACGTACGAGAGTTGAGGGGCACACGATAAGGAGAACCTTATCCCTCAGCAGCCCTTAGTCTCCAAGAAGTGTAGTCGAGAGATCACAGTAATGACTCCCTGATTGCTACACAGTTCTCCTCACAAGAAGAAAGAAAAAGAATTGTCGGAAGGGCATGCCGAAGAGGTGCCTAGACAAGAATAAGAAGAAAGAAAAGGAATTGTCGGAAGGGCCCGCTGAAGAGGTAATTAGACAAGAATAAAAAGAAAGAAATGGAATTGTCGGAAGGGCTCGCCGAAGGGGTACCTAGACAAGAACAAGAAGAGATTATCAATCAATTTTGCATAATGGAAATCCCACATGTAAAGTAAATAAAAACAATAATAAAAGAATAAATTGATTTTATTTTATGATTTTTGAAAAGGAGAAAACTTGAAATAAAGTGAAATATTTATTAGAAGAAATATTTTATTTCATTATTTTTGAAAAGGGGAAAACTTGAAAGAAAGTGAAAGATTTATTAGAAGAAATATTTTATTTCATTTTATTTTATTATTTTTGAAAAGGGGAAAATTTGAAAGAAAGTGAAAGATTTATTAGAAGAAATATTTTCAAAAATTAGATCCCTTAACACACTTAATCGTGCTATTATAAGCTATGGTTTCATTTGGTACTTCATTCGACACTTCATTCAAATCCTCATTCATTTGCCTCATTCGTCACTTCATTTGGATCGTCATTTGACCCTTCATTCGATCCTCCATACATACCTTCTATACAAAATGTGTTTTTTTGGATCCGAGTACTGCTGATTATGCAAAGAATTTTTATGGGGTTGTGAGCACACAAAAGGATGATGTAAGCCTACTTTTCCGAAAATTTATTTGCGCTCCTCTTTATTTATCATGGATCGGAACAATCTTCTCCTAATTGCATTATCCTGAAAACACCTATCATTTTGTCAGAGATAAGTGAATCTTTTTATAAATAATCAGAAAGTAAAGACAATTCTGAACCTCCCCCAAACCAAAAATATGGCGTGTCCTCAAACCATCAAAGAAAAACTGATTAATATTCGAATATTTTGAATTAATAGTTTAGCCAATAGCTCTAAAATGCTTTTATTATTTTTCATAAGAAAAAGAAATACTAACTAATAAATGGAGATGATTCAAGTATGTACATTCATAAAAAAAATAACAGTGCTTAGGAAGACCATATGAATAATGATAGTACAATTGATGCGAAGAATGCCATAGGAAAACCAGTCATCCATGATTCATTTTAAGGATCTCTTGTCATCCAAAGAATATAGATAAAGTTCACCCTAGGGTTTGTGAGATTTATATAGTTATGGGTCCCATTTCTAGGATAATCATATCCTAGATATTGTTTGAATTAGATGACATGGTCCAAGTCCAATTTACAGCCATTCTCTAATGACGGTCAAAATAATTATCCTAAACATGTATTTGTATACTCAGGTTTTTTTTTATAGATGAGCCATGTGTATAGAAATGCATTAACCAAACCTCTTTTACCCGATATTGCCCCGCTGCAAACAGTCATGTTCAGTACCCCGACGGGTTTATCTTGGTACCATGCAAGCATAGCCCCGCTGCCATTGAGCCTGTTCAGTACCCCGATGGGTTTACTTGCATTTACCGAGCTTCCTTGTTTAACATTTTACTTCGCATGGACCCGCTTCCAGCGAACCTGTTCAGTACCCCGGCGGGTTTTCTTTGTATAATGATTTTTAGTATGAGGAATTCGGTTGGCACTACAGTGTGCTAAGCTTGCTGATCACATAATTCAAATTTTCAGAGAGAACCTTATTACTAACTTCATTTATAATAGCCTGGATTATAGATCATGTCAAAAGAGAATAACCTGAAGTTCGTATGAACCATGGGAATCAATCCTCCGGCGTCACGGTGGCGGTGGAGGCTCCACAGTGAGTGCTGGAAAGTTTTGCAACCTTCGTGACCTACGGAGAGGTTGATCCTCCACAGCTATATCAAAAGAAAACTAAGTATGAAAACCTAGTGGCCACTAAATGACTAAGGAGAAAACAACATACCACTATAAAATGCCCTAAAGTGATCAAAATCAGGAAAACAAAGCTAATACTCTCATAAGCAAGTCTGGGATGATGAGGGCCCAGAAAAAACTAATAGAGTATCGATGGTCAGTTACACGGCGTCCAATGGAGGTCCTCTGGGTGCAATCATTTGAATCACCAAATCGCCCTCCTGGGATTAGTGCAAAGGGTTACCTTCCGTTTCTGTCCGAGGTGTAGTGTAAATAGCCTTCCATTATACCTGTGAAGAGCCCTAGGGTTAAGATACTAAGGTTACCACAAATACGAAAATACCTGGGGGAACAGTCGTCGGCCTAGCCAAGATGCATAGGCAGGGTAGCAAAGCCCAAAATCCAAAAGCACTTAAAAGTACTAGTGGACCCCTGTACGCGAATCAGCTCTGGTTTATGCTTGAAAGGAAAGTGAGCGGGTATCCTCAGCAGTTCCAGTCTCACATGGCCTCATGCTTAACTCTGGTTGAGTAGAGCATTCCCAGGATATTTTGATATAAGTGGGTTTAACTAAGATATTGTCTTACTACAATTATTGAGCAATGAAACCGATTTCTAGCAGTTTAAGGTGATTTACCCCAAAATCCTAGCCTAAGATAGTTGATGTAGTGTCAAACCTAAAAATAAAAAGTTGCTAATTAATTTTATTAAAATTTCTTTTTAAAGGCTACTTTTTACTCAAAAATGGTAGTGAAGTGTGTGGTATGGTTTATGACAGAAAGCAAAGTGTGTACAAATGATGCTTTAAAACTTCACAAAAACTCTTAATTTTTTGTCTATGTCTTTACAAAAGATAGGCAATCCTAAGCATAAACATTTTTCTTTTTCAATTTTCTTTTTAAATTTCCAAAGCAAATAGCAAAATAATCTATCCTACTTCGAAACAGTAATGGAAAATCTTGTACAACTAAGCTACCAATTTTCAATTTTTGATCTTTTCTTCTATTTTGCAAAAGAAAATGAATCTGAAAAAAGGAAACAAGCAAGATCTATCAAGAGTGTGGGTAAAGATAAAAACTTAGTGGCTTAAAGCAATCAAATCCAAATATGACAAAGACTTGACCTACAGAGTTGGTGTTGGAGAATCTAGGGAGTTGGTGCTTCCTTCTAGTTGTTGCTTGAAAATATAGGAGGTTGGTGCCTCCGACATGTTGTTGCTTGTAAACTTGGGAGATTGGTGTTTCCAACGGATAGGTATTTGCAAATCATTGTAATTCATATTTATTTAGAAAGAACATCTTTCTGTGATTTTCTCCCTTATTGGGTTTCCATGTTAAAACAATGTGTCTCTTGTGTTGTGCATTTGTGTTGACTACCTGTTGCTCAATGTGATTGAATGCTAATTTGAATGGTAAATTAGTTTTGAAAGTTAAAATCTGCCCTATACTGATTCACCCCCCCTCTCAGTATAGTTTAATATTCCAACAATTTGTATTAGATCAAGTTCCTTTAGGAAATAGTTTAACCACTCGAAGGAAGATCATTGTACAAACATGGATAGAAAGGAAGGTCTCTCAAAAAATAAAGCACCATGATTTGATGGATCCAATTATGCTTTTTGGATCATAATAATGGAATTCTTTTTGCAGACACTTGGAGTTGACATATGGAAAGCGGTTGAGAATGGTTAAAAGGTTCCAAAGACTCCACCAATAGATACATCTAAGAAAAATATTTATGAATGTAATGCAAAATCTAAAAATACATTAATGTGTGGTCTAGTAGATTTAGAGTTTACAAGAGTCATGCAGTGTAAATCAACAAAGGGGATATGGGACAAACTTCATAATACTATGAAGGGGATGACACAATAAAGAAGACAAAACTTCAAACTCATAGAGGACAGTTTGAAATCCTCAAGATGATGGAAGATAAAAATATTGGAGCTTACTTTCTTCATGTAGATGAAGTAGTCAACAATATCAAACGTCTTGGAGAAGAAGTTAAAGAAGCATCAATTGTACTAAAGGTATTGATAACTCTGCCTATGAGGTTTGATTCCAAAGTTTCAGTCTTGGAAGATAGAAAGGATCTTAACAAAGTAACAATGGATGAACTTCATTGAATTCTTACTGCTTATGAGATGAGAATTAAAAAAGATAACCCCTCAAGGAAGGGAGCATATTTCATGGCTTCAAAGAAGACAAAAGACATCAAGCAACAGTCAAGTAAGAGTTCCTCTAATGAATCCGATGATGAAGAAGCAAACTATGTGAACAAACTCAAGATAGGTCATGGAAAATAAAAATGTAAGCTACCTTTCAAGTGTTTTGAATGTGGAAAAATAGGACATTTTACTTCTAAATGCCTTATAAAGCAAGTAGAGATAGTGATGATGAGGAAGATCATAATAAAAAAGAAAGAAGAAAGGTGTACAAAGGGGGCATATCTAAAAATAGGAAAAGGTTCAATAAGAAAAATAAGAGTATTTATTGTAAAGAGGACAACAACTCATCAGATGAAGATGATACTGATTGTGATGCAAGAGATAGACTCTTCATGGAATGGAAGAAGAACTTGAGAATGAAAATTCTGAAGATGAAGTGAATGCTAAAGTAGAATTTGAAGGGGAACTTATTAGTGCTTTTGATGACTTGAGGAAAGCAAGAAAGAAGAATAAACAACTAAGGGAACATATGCTGAAGTATGAAGAAGAAGACATTAAAGATAGAAAAATTCAGCTAGAAGAAGCAAGAAAAATAGAAGAAGATCTAACATGATAGTTGAAAGAAAAGGAGAAATGTGTGAGAAATTGGAGGTTGAAAATATCTCTTTGAGAAAGGAATTGCGGAATCTCAGCAGAAACCAATGAAAATATAATAGTGCACACATAATGAAAACTGCAGAAAAAATATGATTTTCAGCTAAAGATATTTGATCTCAGTAGTAACTCATCCAAGGTCAATCCAGCTCTTCCATCCATAGTGTCCTTTTGTGTGATCGATAGGGCAATGTGATCATGGACGGAGAAGTGCAGATTTGACCTATAATAAATCCCCATCCCCCAAAACTCTTATGAAGTGATGTTTTTTCTCAATTTGAGAGATAAACCTTTTCCCAACTAGACCAAAGGAATTGCATCATCCTCCTTAAGCTATGTAAAATGGACACATGGATATTCATTGTAAGAGATAGCAAGTATACTTGAATACTTTCTAGTACTGACTTGACTAAAGTTAATTTGCCTCCCAAAGAAAGCCATATGTTAACACCAAATACCTTTCTTCTTCCCCACTTTTCTCAATAGCCAAACCCAATCTTCTTTTAAATACTTATTGGGCTTCTTTTAAATGCTTTCTTTTAAATACTTATTGATCTTCTTTTAAATACTTGTTAAGGTTCTAATAATAAACCAAATACTTAAAATCATTATCAATTAAATCTCTTTAAATGGAAACAAAGATAAAAGCTTCATCCTCGTCCACCAAAAGGATATCCTTTGTAAAAGCTTATTTTACTCGATTTGTATACCTTTTGAATTAAATAACTTGAATATTAAGATATTGTTTACTTCGATTAAAATAGATGGGCTTTCTCCCGCTCTCGGTTGGGATTTTAATGGTCATTGTACCATTTTCCTTCCATTAGAAGTGGTTTTCTTTAAAATGTATAGTGGTCGGCCAGCATAGCTACTAGTCCAATAACATTACCATAGAATATATAGTGGTTATATTATTTGCGTGATTTTTCCATTTAAACATCATCTTATTCTTTAGTCTAGGAAGTGATATAATTGAAGGAGCATATCATAACCATTTGTACTTGTAGCAACAGTTATTCATGGCCAGGATAATATTTTTTAGCATTTTTGACTTGGTCAACGTAGTTTGACCAAGTCAACAGCAGGGTCTAGGATGAATTTGGGAAAATAAATTTTGAGATGTATTATTCATGGCCCATATGTGTCCATTAGATGGTTCTGTGCTTTATACAACAGTTTCAAATGATGATTTGATGGATTATTATTATTATTATTATTTACATGCCATTATTTTTTTTATTCTGGGCATGAATGAGCTTACAGAGATATCACTTGATGGTCACATGGTGTATGAGCACTCATTAATAGTGGATTTGAGAACTATGAATCCATTGGTGCTCTTGGTTACCATTTCTGGGAATTTACAGGTGATGATACAGCCAGATTACCACTTTATTGCATTTTTCCATTCGGAAATGGCCTGTCCAACACTTTCATTGAGCATGCACGTTCTCCTAGGGCACTAATGAGGGGATAGGGGCTCCAACTAGTCTTTATTACCATATTAAACCATCCTCGAACATTTTGGTATAGTCATATTTGTGTTCGGGATGCTCGGTAGTGAGTTATAGGCCATTTTGTACTTTCAGAGGTGGTTTTCTAGATATTTTGATGATGTTTTCCACACCTTCCAACATTTGTTCCAGCATTAGTGGGGTCCACACGTCCTCCCGTTTATTGTTTCGGGGGTTTTATTATGTATTTTGGGGCACACGTCCTAGTGTCCTTAGACACTTTATCACATGATGTACTATTCTTGATGTAGGTGGGGAATTATTATAGTTAATATATATTCTCCTAGAGCCTCCCACCATGTTATGGTCAGGTTGTGTCCCTAGTCATTTTATGAGTCTCACGTCTCCCATAAGGTGTCATTGAGGAAGGACGTGCCCCTTGTTTTGAATGATCCATGTATTGTATTTATGGCTCATCTTAGTCGTTGATTATTATTGTTATATATCTTTTTATCTCCACCACTCATTTGAAAAGTGGTTAGGGTTTTGGTCTCTCTCATTGCTATTTAAGGAAGAGACCTGCCTCATTGTAAAGGATTTTTGGCTTTTGGATTTCCGGCATAATAAAAATATTTTTTCAAAAACTCTTGGAAGCATTGTGAATGTTCTTGCAAGTTATTGTAAAGTATTTTCTCTTCAACATCATTCTGGATCTATCTCTCTCCATAACCATTTTTGAAGGGTTTGTGTGGTAGAGAAGGACAACATTTTTTGGAGGGGGAGCTATTGTGGGGAGACTCCATCTCTCCTCCTCGAGACGTCTTGCATCAGTGAGTATTTTTATTGTATCTTGTGATCATATTGATGTTCTTTGATTCATCTTTCTTGCTGTATAGTTTACTTCTTGTTTGATCTGATTCTAACTTAGATCGTTTTGACAAGGAGGGGCGCATTGGTCACCTTGGAGAATAGCGATTTCATTTGGAGAGGTTGGATCTCACTCTATATTTCTTCATTTTGGGAAGATCATCAATTTGCAAGGTGTCCGCACATATTTCCAGGTGCGATTCAATTTATTTTTGTTGTTACAAGATCTATTCCAATTGTCACCATTAAAACCCTCATTTTATAGATCTGATAGATCTGGCGATATTTTGGGATCAATATTTAAAACCCAATTTAGAAATAATTAATAAACCCTGGATCTAAATTTTGAACTTAATTCAACTCCATTTCCGTTGGATCTAGCACTAGTCACTTCTAGGTGGGACGCCCTCTTTGGTTTTCTCATTATCTCTTCAGATTTACCATTTGGGTCTTGCTTGAAACCCCTCAAATTGACAAATCTAACCTCAAGCATCCATTCTAGTGTCAATACATCCATTAATTCCTCATTTGGTCTGCATATCCATATTTTTCCCAAACCCTAGGTGGGTATTACTTGGGTATCTCTATTTGACACTAGATCTACTAGCCTAACCTGATTGTGGTACATTTCTTCTATGGTTGAGAATATCTATCTTTCCTAAGCCTCCTCAACCGGTTCATAACTCTTATAAGCCACTACGTTTCCCTATATCTATATCTCTCCACCAAGATCTACTCTTGTGATTCACTCTTTACCTTTCGAGTACCTTGTGTTGGTTCACTAGCCCTCATAGGCTAGTAAGAGTATCCCGCTTAATCTTGCATTAGCTTGATCAAAGCGAAAAGAGCCCGTCCGGTGTGACTACTACCCCTTTATAGTAGTGGATGAGGCCCTTGTGGTGTCACTTGGTTAGATACCCTACCTCTACCATCCCGGATAGGATACCTTTGGTGGTAGCTACACTTTGAGTGATACATATTTTTGCGCCGTTGCCGAGGAGCTAGAGGGTTACCTCAGGTGTCTATGAGTGTCCATGCGATCATTTCTTATCTTATCACATCCGGTTTATTTATGGATGGTTACCATTTGCATCTTTAAATTATACGTAGCCAGCCCATTGCACTCATCTTTCCTGACTATTATATGACATATATTTCGGTAGACGATATTTATAGTTTACTTGGAGACTCCTAAATGTGACTCCACTGAGGAACGCCCTCATATACATCCTTACGATCTCAAAAGTCGAGTCAATTCGAATCAATTATAAGGAACCCCACCTAAATATCATTGAATACATCCCAAAGCTTAATCATCTAATTTCTTTTAGAAAATCGTGAATTCTTCTGATTCTCCAAATAATATTTTAGGATTTCCTTCAACTAATCAGGTTCCTCCTACCTCTCCATCTCATCAAGCAAATCCAATGGTTGTAACTAATCAAACTCCTCCGAGAAATAATAATCAAAATAACCCTATGGTTTTTCATAGATTTGGAAATAAACCTAAAGCTTCACCTTTCGACTTTTCCCAAATCCCTGGTTCACCTAATGACATGCCCGATAAGTATTTTGAAAAATTTCTTAAATTTAGTGGAAGTTGTGCAACTTCCATTAAATATCAGATCGAGGCTCTCTGGGCTCATATGGAATCTTATGGGGTTGAGGAAGAATATGCTTATATGAGAGCTCTCTTCGCATCCCTAGAAGGTGATGCTCACAAGTAGTTTGACCGCTTACCTGCATCATCAGTCACAAGATACGATGCTTTCGTTGAGAAGCTAAAGCATGAGTGGTTAATCAAGTTGGATGGACATTTTCTTTTAAACCAATTTTTTTATATCAAGAAGAAAGAAAATGAGTCTGTTCATGAATTCAACCTCCGTTTTGATAAGATAGTGGCCAACATACCTAATGACATTAGGCCTAAATAGCAAGTAGTGTTGATTCATTACCTCAACTCATTTGAAAGTTACCTTGGCTACAATCTCAAATAAAAAAACCTAAAAGACCTCAAAGAAGCCCATAAAAATGCTAGTAAAGCTGAAGCCAATGCTGCCTCTATGGGGAAGCGAAACATTTTCGATTCTATCAGTGCTTCATATTCTAGATCTGAGCCTAAAACTATAAAGGGAAAAGAACCAGTTAAAGATCCCAACGATATAATGGAGAACATGCAAGAAATGATGAAACATTTAAATCTCCTAACTAGGGATTTGGCTAAGAATAAAGAATCTGTGAAATATAGGAAACCTTATGGCCCGAAACCTTATTGGATCCCTCAAAAGAGGCCCGCTAATGATGCTAACAGAAAAACCCCCTGTTATCACATCCATAGTAGCTGGGCTACAATGATTGCATATCAGTTTCCAGTATATTTTTGAGCTAGTCCTTTACTGCGGAGTAAAGTTGGCCGCTGTGACCTCAACTACTTATGAGCAGTGCAGGAATTTGTATTCCCAAATACGAGCCACATAGGAAAGCTATCATATAGCCATGCCTCCAAATTTAGAAGAATTCCTGGAGAAAGCACACCATTTATCTAAGCTAAGTGAAGAAATCAGGGCTGAAAATGAATATGTGCAGAAGCTAGATGTCTTGACTTCAGAAGACCTGCACCAATTTATTAGGGAAGCAACTATTCATAAGCACCGCCTAGAAGAAAGTCTCAGGACTACAATGACAGAAATAGTTGTTTTAGTAGAAGAACTCGCCAAGTAGAGAGTGTCCCTCAGATTTATGATTCCCCTGGTTGGAATGAATATAGTAAAAGAAACAAATCAGTGGGGAAATTATATTGCAGAAGTGGATAGGACGTTGGTAGCCAGTCAAGTTCCCACATAAGAAAGTGGCCCAGCTATTGCAGTAGTAATGGAAGAAGCCCCAACATTCCCAGAAATGCCTAAATCACCCAACGCGCCAGCTCAGGGATAGCTTGCCTTCATCAACGTGTCTCTTGGGCAAACAGTTTTTGTAATATTAAAAGGACTTGTGCTCCCATTTTTTTTTGTAAAGTTATTTGAGATATTCCTATTTTTGTAATGTCACCACTACAAGACAAATTAGAAGAATAGAAACGGTTAGGGTATAGGTGGCAACTTTTGGCCCATTTTGTAAAGCTATATAAAGCTGATTAGAGGAAGGTAGAACGGACTTTTTGCAAGTGAAAGGTTTTATGTCCTATAAATTAACTATTTCTGCTACATGAATGGGAAAATCATTTTGGCCTGTAGAAGTTGGCACAACATTTTGCTTGGAGTCTTATTGATTACCTGCTGAACTATTTGTGCATTTTCATACATTTCCTGTGAGATCTTTCCTGGCTCTTATGAATTAATTCTTTGCTATTAATGGTTTCATGTTCTTTGCAAAATTTCTGTGTTAAATGGGTAATTGAATGCTTATATTTATCTGAGCTATCTTGGATAATCTTTATTTCTGTTGCAAATGCTCCTTTCAATTTAACAGCTATTTGTGGAATTATTGGGTGTGTTTTTCAATTTATTACTCATTCGTTAAATCTGCTCCTTATAAGGATAGGATAATTTAGATTAAATTAGATTAGCATAGATTTGCTTCCCACATGCATTTAATTTAGGTCACGTGCATATCATATTAAAATACAAAATATATAACTGGTGGATTGGGCCGCAACCGGTAAAACAAGCAAATCTTTAAAACCCACGGTAGCCGGAACCGTTAACCGAACGGATTGCCCACACCAAACAGTGAGTGATCTAGTTGGGATCGTTTACTGGGGAGAATCCCTAGCCGATTGATGCAACGATATTCGAGGCATCAACGAATAGTTGATGTAGTGTCAACCCTAAAAGAAAAAGTTTCTAATTGATTTTATTAAAATTTCTTTTTAAAGGCTACTTTTTACTCAAAAAGGGTAGTGAAGTGTGTGGTATGGTTTATGATAGAAAGCAAAGTGTGTACAAATGATGCTTTAAAACTTCACAAAAACTCTTAATTTTCCGTTTATGTCTTTCAAAACAAAAGACATGCAATCCTAAGCATAAACATTTTTCTTTTTCGATTTTCTTTTTAAATTTCCAAAGCAAATAGAAAAATAATCTATCCTACTTCGAAACAGTAATTGAAAATCTTGTACAACTAAGCTACCAATTTTCAATTTTTGATATTTTCTTCTATTTTGCAAAAGAAAATGAATCTGAAATAAGGAATCAAGCAATATATATCAAGAGTGTGGGTAAAGATAAAAACTTAGTGGCTTAAAGCAATCAAATCCAAATATGACAAAGACTTGACCTACAGAGTCGGTGTTGGAGAATCTAGGGAGTTGGTGCTTGAAAATATAGGGGGTTGGTGCCTCCGACATGTTGTTGCTTTTAAACTTGGGAGATTGGTGTTTCCAACGGATAGGTGTTTGCAAATCATTGTAATTCATATTTATTTAGAAAGAACATCTTTCTGTGGTTTTCTCCCTTATTGGGTTTCCATGTTAAAACAATGTGTCTCTTGTGTTGTGCATTTGTGTTGACTGCTTGTTGCTCAATGTGATTGAATGCTAATGTGAATGGTAAATAAGTTTTGAAAGTTAAAATATTCCCTATACTGATTCACCCCCCCTCTCAGTATAGTTTAATATTCCAACAATTTGTATTAGATCAGGTTCCTTTAGAAATAGTTTAACCACTCGAAGGAAGATCATTGTACAAACATGGATAGAAAGGAAGGTCTCTCAAAAACTAAAGCACCACGATTTGATGGATCCAATTATGCTTTTTGGATCATAATTGTTGATGTATATGTAACTTCGGAATGTATTTCACATGTATATTTATATTGTGTTCCTATAGAGATGGTATTATTCCTCTATAAGGAAGTGTCGTCATTTATATTGTAAGTGTCGTAACTTATACTTGATGGGTTATTAGACCACCTTATTTGGGGTCGGCTCTGTATAAGTCATGTGGGTCAAAGGGTTATTAGACCACCCTATTGGGGGTCGGCCATGTGGGTCAAAGGGTTATTAGACCACCCTATTGGGGGTCGGCCCACTCAGCATTATGTTATGTGGTTAAGTTCGAGCCTACATGAGTTAGGTAAAAAGGCAAGTCAAGTCAAGTATAAATAGAGTGCGAGAGGCACTCTATTCGCTCACTCACTTCTCACACATGCACTCAAGGAGGAGTGGCGCACTTATGGAGGAGGAGGATCTGCTGCTAGGTTATGGCTATCTCTCTTGGTTGGTTGTATCATTGCTCTATCTATCTCTGAGGAAGTTATTGGGGTTTTTCACCTTTATGGTTTTCCCCAAGTAAATCTTTGTGTCTCTTGTGTGCTTGCATTATTGTCTCCATGATTGATATGCTGTAGATATGCTGTACATGTTGCTCTCTCAGTTAAGATCCTAGATCAGATTGAAGTAAATTCTGAAAATTTAACATGGTATCAAAGCTAGCCTGAAAGAAGGCATGATATGGCATGTATGACACTTGTTGCACTTACGATGCTAGGGCTTGATATAGCAAAAACCAGTCATCGTAGCACTTTCGCTATAAATCCGTTTTTGCAAATTTTTCGGAACTGAAATTGTTACAGGACGAATATTAAATCTCCAGGTACCTTGTGTCCAAAGGACAACCTCTAATTCGTTGTACTTTGTGATTTATGATCTGTGCAATATAGGGTTTCTGCCTCTTCCAGATCTGAGTCAAAATCAGGTGACCTTGGGAAAAAGGTCATAACTTGGGCTAGGAAGATCCAAATGAAATTTAGTAAAAAGTGACAGGTATTACACAGACTGTACTATCTCAAAAAACGTTTTCAGAAGCCGAAGTTGAACCAGTGACACGTGGCACGCCGTACAAGTTCGCTCTCCTGTATTATCCCATAAACAGGTCACGTTGCGACATTTGGCATAACTCTCTCTTAGAGAGTCCAATTGAGGTCAGACCTGTCATGATGGAAAGGTAACAGGCCGAGATATATCAGGAAACGTTTTCAGAGGCCAAAGTTAAAACAGTGACACGTGGCACGCCGTACAAGTTCGCTCTCCTATTTTATCCCAAAACAGGTCACGTTGCGACATTTGGCATAACTCTCTCTCAGAGAATCCAATTGAGGTCAGACCTGTCAGGATGGAAAGATAACAGGTCAGGCTATCTCAGGAAACGTTTTCAGACCCTGTGGATCAAAAATTTTGGAGTTACACCAGAAACAATCAGGTACATATTTCTGTCAAAACAGAATTATTTTTTGGTACCTTCATTCATGGCTTCCGGAATTTAGGGCTTTGGAGAAAGTTGGAATTTTTGTAATCGGAGACCACGGCTGGATGCTACTTATCAAAATAGAAATTTAGAGACCAATATCAGAATTTTTGGTTCGGCAGAAGGCCGGTCTTGATTAGACCCTAGTTCGGGACTTTGATCAGAAAAGTGGAAAATTAGGGCTTCTGTAAAAATGGGAATTTTTGAAATCTGTGACCACGGCTGGAAGCTCCTCAGAAAAATAGAAGATTAGAGCTTTGGATCAAACATCTTGATTGGGAAGAAGAGTGGGCTTCATCAAACCCCAGTTCAGGGTCACGTCCAGTGAATCCAGAAGTTTCAAAAGCAAAATTGAGGAGTGAAACTTTGCAGTTTTCAAATTCTGAATATACCAACTTGATCAACTCATCAAGGCACATATTTCTATCCTGTCAGAAGTTTGAAATTCAAAGTTTGAATTTTTGGGGTTTCTCTGACAAACCCATATCCAGCTCAAGGTCCAGTTCTTGCAAATCAAGTGGATTGGGTTAATCCTAGAAGAAGATGGATTGATCACCTGCATAAGTGAAGAAGTTCCTGTCTCAGAGGGAGATGAGGATAAGGCCTTACATAAGAATATTACAAGCGATCTCGACAGGTATGACTCATCGAGGTATGTTTCGATATTTGTCCATGATTAAGTTTATGGTATGTTTGTCTTCATGTTATTACGGTTAGTACAATTTTGATTTTAGATTTGTCGTATAACCTTAACAAAATTATGAATGTATGATAGAAGATATTCACTGGTTAGGTTGTTGACACTTATGATTGTACTAATGCATTATGGTGTTGTATGAGGTTTATGTTGTCTACTAACATGAAAGGTACACCAAGAAAGACAAATCATGTTCTAATCCAAGAACATATGATCATGATAACATGAGGACAAAGATTCATCCATTATCATGGATCTCATACAAGATCCATTTACGAGGTATGTATAACTTGTTTTGTAATAGTTAACCTATGAGATATACAGGTTACTAGCACAAGTCATTGAAGAAGAACAAGAAGACATCATGTGAGTATGTTAGACATAAATAGCTAGCATGCTAATCCAGGTATGTTTTTCCTATATCAAGATAGAATCCTACCTTGTGTTAGGATCTTATACTGTTGTTGATAATGATTATTCATGAAGTCATAGGTTTGAATAATCATGATTGTATGCATTTTATGTTTCTTACCATAATTGATGATATGACTAACCAGAAGAATCATGATGGTATAGGTTTGAATAATCACAGGTTTTATGCATTTTATATCTCTTATCTTGATTGATGATTCAACTAACCTGAAGAGTCATAGGTTTGAGTAATTACAGGTTTAGACATGGTATGTTTCTTATGATTTGACTAACCATAAGAATCCTTGAATGCTAATGCTTATTATTTCTGTTTGAAATGATCATGACTATACATGCTTGAGATTATTGCGTTTTAATAGTATACTAATGAATGTATAATTTTATATGAGATCACAAGGATAACACATTCATGATACTAATAAGCATGCATAGGGACCAAGGATGAATATGAGATTCAAGAACAGGTAATCCAGGAAGCAAAGATCAAGAGGGAGTACACTCCAGTGGTTTATGCAAGGATGCAGATATTCAGAGGGAGTTGACCATCTCTTTACATCCCACAACAGAAAGCTGTAGAAGAAGCTACTTCAGATTAGGACTCCAGCAGCTCCTGCAAGGAAGCGAAGACTCAGAGGGATTCCACCCAACGAACAAACAAAGATAAGTATTTGAATTGTCATTTCTTAAATAATACTATTCAATAATGTATATACTGATGTTCCTAGAATTAGGTTGTGTATTGTGCATATTAGAATAGTTGCATTGATGAACAGTATACTAATAATATACATGGGTAAGTGGCCTATGGCACTATACAGCATTCCATTGCTACTTATCTAGAATGAAACCTCTTTGCTGACATGTTGGGAGTTGTGCACACTCTGAACAATGTTCTGGTAGAGATTGGAAGGCATCTAGAAAGTTACAGAATATGGATAAATGTTGTATTGAAGCATTGGATAAGATAATTGCATGACTGTATGACATATTTATTTATGTGTAAGAATTTGTTCTGAAAATTATGAGATGTTTCTAATCATGCAATTTAACTTGTTTTGTAGGAAAGACCGTATATCTTCACCTACAAAAGGACTACAACATTTGTTCCATCAACAAAAATATCTATTGAAGATATTGAAGTTCCCAGGATCTGGGATGAAGAAATGGAATGCCATGATCCGTCGATCATGAAGAATATTGTTTGGGATGTAGTCCCAAGATGTGAAGGGAAGTTTGTTATGACTTCCAAATGGATCTATCAGATCAAGCATGTTGCAGATGGCAGCATTGAGAAATATAAAAGTGATGAAATAGAAGATGCACCAAATGGATTTCAAGACAACGTGGTGTAGTCATATATATGTGCAGAACTTGGTATGGTAGGATAGACAGCTTTCTATCCAGTTTGGGATTTACCAAGAGTAAAGCGGATTCCAACCTTTACTACAAGGTTGAGGAAGGCAATCCAGTGATACTATTTTTTTGTATGCGGATAACCTGTTTGTTACAGGTGAAGATAGATTGATTGACGACACGCAACGGAAACTTACTACCGAGTTCGAGATGAAGAACTTGGGGATGATGCACTGTTTGTTTTTGACATGAAGGTGTGGCAGAGTGCGGATGGAATCTTCCTTGGACAAGGGAAGCATGCAGTAGAGATCCTGAAGAGGTTCAGGATGATGGATTGCAAGGCCATGGCCACACCTATGGCATCGAATCTGAAGCTTCTATGTGATGCTTCATCTGAGCCGGTTGATGTCTCTATGTATCGTCAGATGATTGGGTCCTTGATGTACCTGACGAACAAGAGACCAGACATTTGCTTTGCTGTGAACACATTGAGCCAGTTCCTAATGGATCCGAGGAGTGTTCACCTGGTTGCTGTAAAGCATGTTTTGAGGTACCTGAAGGGTACAGTGGATTATGGGCTCAGGTATGAGGCGAATCAAAAATTTAACCTGCAGGGTTATGTTGATTCAGATTGGGCTGGCAGTGCTGCAGATAGGAAGAGCACATCTGGGTGTTGCTTCAGTATGGGATCAGGTGTGATCTCTTGGTTTAGCAGGAAGCAGTCCTGCGTAGCATTGAGTACAGCTGAGGTATAGTATGTTGCAGCCTGCTCAGCTAGTTATGAGGTAGTATGGCTACGGAAGCTACTATCTGAGCTATTTGATCTCCCGTTGGAAGCTACTGGTATCTTCTGTGATAACCAGAGTTGTGTGAAGCTGTCCGAGAATCCAGTGTTTCATGACAGGTCGAAACACATAGAGATCAAATATCACTATATCAGGGATATGGTGCAGAGAGGAGCTGTGAAGCTCCTATATGTTGCGACGGATGAGCAGATTGCAGATGTGCTGACGAAGCCACTAGCCAGGGTGAAGTTTGAGTACTTCAGAGAGAGGCTTGGCGTTCTTCAGATCGAGGACACTTCGAGGAAGAAGTGATGGACACATTTGCTGAAGCCATTCCAAGCATGTTGGAAGGAGGATCCTTCACATGGCTGTGGATGTAAGCGCTGGATGATGAACATCAGGATGATGTTCTGGTTTCTGCTTGATATGATCAGTTGGATCATTTTTATTTATGTATGTATGCATCATGTTAGATGCTGGATATGATCAGTTGGATCATGTGTATGTATTTTGTATATGCATCCTGTTGGATGCTTGGACCATGTATCTGTATATGTATCAGGTGGATACATTGTATGATCAGGTGGATCATGTATGGTGATATGTATCATGTATCTGTATATGTATCAGGTGGATACATTGTATGATCAGGTGGATCATGTATGGTGATATATATCATGTATTTGTATTTGTATCAGGTGGATACATTGATGATCAGGAGGATCATGTATGATGATATGTATCAGGTAGATACTTGGTATGCATCAGGTAGATGCATTGATGATCATGAGGATCATGTATGATGATATGTATCAGGTAGATACTTGGTATGCATAAGGTAGATGCAGTGATGATCAGGATGATCATAGATGACGAGCTTCAGGATGTTGCTCCAGATGACATGCAGCAGGATGTTGCAGTGATGATCAGGATGATCATGGATGACGAGCTTCAGGATGTTGCTCCAGATGACATGCAGCAGGACGTTGCAGTGATGATGATCATGGATACATCAGGATGATGTATGGTGAGTATCAGGTTGATACTCTATGGCCGTGGATCAGGTTGTGTAGATGAGCATGTAATAGCACCCTGGGAGATTTGCAGATGGTCTTTCGAGGTTTTGCCTATGGCATGTAATATCGGTGCCCTGGGACATCTGGCAAATGCTCTTTCAAGGTTTTGCTCTGGGAGGACATGTAATAGCGCCCTGGGAGATCTGCAGATAGTCTTTCGAGTTTTTGCCTATGGCATGTAATAGCGCCCTGGGATATATGGCAGATGCTCTTGCGAGGTTTTGTCCTATGGCATATAATAGCGCCCTGGGAGATCCGATAGGTTGGGCTGTGTGCCCGTAATCAGTCCTGGGATGCTCTTGCGAGGTTTTTCCATGACCACATGTAATAGCACCCTGGGAGATTTCAGGTCGGAGTTGTGTACCCGTAACATCCTGAGATGCTCTTGCGAGGTTTTGTGGTGGACCACATGTAATAGCGCCCTGGGAGATTTCAGGTCAGAGTTGTGTACCCGTAACATCCTGAGATGCTCTTGCGAGGTTTTGTGGTGGGGTCACATGTAATAGCACCCTGGGAGATCCTATAGGTAGAGTTGTGTGCTCGTAACAGCCTGGGATGCTCTTTCGAGGTTTTGTGACGCACGTAATAAGTCCTGAGGAATCCATAGTATGGCCAGTGATGACGAAGACCTGCAGGTGGTGGGCCTACATCCAGTATGAAAAAGGACTGGCTCTGTAGAACTTCCTATGACGAGTAGATTCAGAGATTGATTGAGATAGCAGCAGCAGTGACGATGATGATGACTCGATGACGATTATCCAGTGACGATGATCCAGAGAAGATGACTTGTGCTAGAAGAACTGTGCTGAGAAATACCTTCCTAGTTAAGAGGGAGTGTTGATGTATATGTAACTTCGGAATGTATTTCACATGTATATGTATATTGTGTTCCTATAGAGATGGTATTATTCCTCTATAAGGAAGTGTCGTCATTTATATTGTAAGTGTCGTAACTTATACTTGATGGGTTATTAGACCACCTTATTTGGGGTCGGCCCTGTATAAGTCATGTGGTTCAAAGGGTTATTAGACCACCCTATTGGGGGTCGGCCATGTGGGTCAAAGGGTTATTAGACCACCCTATTGGGGGTCGGCCCACTCAGCATTATGTTATGTGGTTAAGTTCGAGCCTACATGAGTTAGGTAAAAAGGCAAGTCAAGTCAAGTATAAATAGAGTGCGGGAGGCACTCTATTTGCTCACTCACTTCTCACACATGCACTCAAGGAGGAGTGGCACACTTATGGAGGAGGAGGATCTGCTGCTAGGTTATGGCTATCTCTCTTGGTTGGTTGTATCATTGCTCTATCTATCTCTGAGGAAGTTATTGGGGTTTTTCACCTTTATGGTTTTCCCCAAGTAAATCTTTGTGTCTCTTGTGTGCTTGCATTATTGTCTCCATGATTGATATGCTGTAGATATGCTGTACATGTTGCTCTCTCAGTTAAGATCCTAGATCAGATTGAAGTAAATTCTGAAAATTTAACAATAATAATGGAATTATTTTTGCAGACACTTGGAGTTGACATTTGGCAAGCAGTTGAGAATGGTTAAAAGGTTCCAAAGACTCCACCAATAGATGCATCTAAGAAAAATATTTATGAATGTAATGAAAAATCTAAAAATACATTAATGTGTGGTCTAGTAGATTTAGAGTTTACAAGAGTCATGCAGTGTAAATCAACAAAAGGGATATGGGACAAACTTCATAATATTTATGAAGGGGATGACACAATAAAGAAGACAAAACTTCAAACTCATAGGGGACAGTTTGAAATCCTCAGGATGATGGAAGATAAAAATATTGGAGCTTACTTTATTCATGTAGATGAAGTAGTCAACAATATCAAAGGTCTTAGAGAAGAAGTTAAAGAAGCATCAATTGTACTAAAGGTATTGATAACTCTGCCTATGAGATTTGATTCCAAAGTTTCAGTCTTGGAAGATAGAAAGGATCTTAACAAAGTAACAATGGATGAACTTCATTGAATTCTTACTGCTTATGAGATGAGAATTGAAAAAGAGAACCCCTTAAGGAAGGGAGCATATTTCATGGCTTCAAAGAAGACAAAAGACATCAAGCAACAGTCAAGTAAGAATTCCTCAAATGAATCTGATGATGAAGAAGCAAACTATGTGAACAAACTCAAGATAGGTCATGGAAAATACAAAGGTAAGCTACCTTTCAAGTGTTTTGAATATGGAAAAATAGGACATTTTACTTCTAAATGCCTTATAAAGCAAGTAGAGATAGTGATGATGAGGAAGATCATAATAAAAAAGAAAGAAGAAAGGTGTACAAAGGGGGCATATCTAAAAATAGGAAAAGGTTCACTAAGAAAAATAAGAGTATTTATTGTATAGAGGACAACAACTCATCAGATGAAGATGATACTAATTATGATGCAAGAGAACGTCTCTTCATGGAATGGAAGAAGAACTTGAGAATGAAAATTTTGAAGATGAAGTGAATGCTAAAGTAGAATTTGAAGGGGAACTTATTAGTGCTTTTGATGACTTGAGGAAAGCAAGAAAGAAGAATAAACAACTAGGGGAACATATGTTGAAGTATGAAGAAGAAGTCATTAAAGATAAAAAAATTCAGCTAGAAGAAGCAAGAAAAATAGAAGAAGATCTAACATGATAGTTGAAAGAAAAGGAGAAATGTGTGAGAAATTGGAGGTTGAAAATATCTCTTTGAGAAAGGAATTGCGGAAAGTAAGCACCCAATTAAAATATCAAGAGAAATTTGGCAGCAAAACTATAGTATTAAATGAGATCATCGACAACCAGAAACCATCTTCTAACAGATATGGATTAGGATATGGACAAGAAAATGTTATTGAAGGCTCAAGCTCAATGGTGTCTAACTATGAATAATAAACAAGAGGTGTTTCATATGTTCTCAATATATCTATCAAAAGGGAAGAAAACAATCTCAAAAGGAAGGACATCAATAATCATCTCACATGAACAAAGAAGTTATTACACCTAGAATACATCTTATTACCAAGTATCAAACTCTCTTTTTGGGTCATTGTTATTTCTACAACAATTTTGGTCATAAAGCTGTGAATTGCAGAGCATATGCAAAAGATGATTTTGAGAGAAATAGAAATTCCTTTCAACTTTCCAAGGTTATTCATGTGAACAATGAAATAAGAAATTCTAATGGACATATGGATGGAAACCTCAATCCATTTGGACCCTTGGAACTGGATATTGAATGCTATCAATCTCATAAATATGGCCAAAAAACTCAGGACTGTAGAAACCAGTTGATGACTTCTCAAAAAAATGAAATCAAGGACTCTTACTCTAAACATGAGAAATCTCATACAAAAATTTGGAAAAGAAATATAGAAAAACCAAGTCAAGAAGAATGTGATTTGGCCTTACATGCCCAAAGAAAAAGAGGTCACTTTTATATCGATAGTGATTGTTCCAAACATATGACAGGAGATAAGGATAAATTTATAGATCTTAAAAAGGAGGTAGCGTTTACTTTGGAGATGATGGCTCTGGAAAAAATCTTGGAAAAGGCATAGTGAGTCTTGGAAGTGAAAAGGCTAAAGTAGAAAATGTCTTTCGTGTTGAAACTATGAAGCATAACCTTCCCAATGTAAGTCAAATGTGTGATCAAGGGCACATCCTCACTTTTGACTCTAAGAAATCTAAAATAAGAAAGGAAGACTCGGGCATATTAGTAGCAATATCATCCAAAACTCCAAATATTGTGTACATTTTGGATGCGAGAAAAGAAGAAAAATGTTGTATGATGCAAGTAGATGAAAGTTGACCTTGAAACAGAAGAATGGGTCATATAAAATTCGACAATTTAGTAAAGATTAACAAAAACAAACCAATAAGAGACATACCAAAAATTACAAATCCCTCAAACTTTGTTGCAAGAATTTTTTACATGGAAACAAAACAAGGATATTTCAAGACAAAAGATTATTCTGCAACAAAACCTTTGTAACCTTTGTAAGTAGTGCATAAACAAAGATAAAAGCTTCATCCTCGTCCACGAAAAGGATATCCTTTGTAAAAGCTTATTTTACTCGATTTGTATACCTTTTGAATTAAATAACTTGAATATTAAGATATTGTTTACTTCGATTAAAATAGATGGGCTTTCTCCCGCTCTCGGTTGGGATTTTAATGGTCATTGTACCATTTTCCTTCCATTAGAGGTGGTTTTCTTTAAAATGTATAGTGGTCGGCCAGCATAGCTACTAGTCCAATAACATTACCATAGAATATATATAGATCGTAGTATTTCCTCAAACGAAACCATTTTTATGATTTTAACGCATATTTTGAGGTCCAAGAATCCAGGTTTTCAAAGTTTCAAAGCCGTGCTCAGTTAAGCATTATTCGACTTTATTTTAGATGTTGCGATAATTCGGATTCGAGGGAGGAAGTTGAACTTTTGTTTCACTATTAATGTTTTCTTGATGAAGTAGGATTGGTTTTAACTTTTAATCAATTAAAGCTGTGATGGTAGATTTGGTAACCCTGAAGATGGACCAAATTGTGCCAGATTCTAATTCTGAACCAAGTGTTAGCCCAGATTTTTCTTTCGCCTTCAACAATGGTCACTTGTTAGACCGAACACTGCATTTAGAGATCATTCACGAACCACAAGGAGGACGGCCTCATGGTATTGTTAACAAATTATCTTTCCAAACCTAAAATCCTACTGAAAGTTCGTAATTCTTGGACATTGCATATTCGACTAATTTGTTGATTGGCTTCACTTTCTAATAATATTTGTCACATGACTGCATGCAGACAATACAGATGCAGTTACCTTGGTTTGCTGTTCTACGGTAATGGATAGCTTAAAAGGAATTATACATGGAATGAATCTTGGAAGGTCGAATTGGAGTGGAATATCAACTCCCATGGAAGAGGAAGAGGCATCATAGAGAAGTTGTGACACTTGTAGCTAGATTCTTGGGCATCTATGACAGCGATGATGGAGAATCTATGACAAATATGACAAATTTGTTAGAAAGACAGGATCGCAGAGCAATAACAATAAACAAAAATGCAAATATAATCACACATACACATTACAAGAGAGACACAGATATATCGTGGTTCACCCAACTTGGGCTACGTCCACACTGAATTTGCCAGTCCTTATTATTATTACTGTCCAGCAAGTCGAAGGGATACAACCTGCAGCACAACCGCTGCACTTCCTCTTCTCTGTTTCACAGTCTCTCAGCTGATCTCAATGATATTTACAATGCATAAAACCTAATACATCAACAACCCTAGCTGTATTACAATGTCTTTCTTTTATAAGGGAAATACAATGGGAAAATACCACGGGATACCCAAAACCATGGGCCCGCAAAACAGCCCCAAAAATTTTCTTCGGGGGCGTTGCCCCCGAACCCCCATTTCTCGGCGGCGCTGCCCCCGGACCCCCTTGGAACCCCATGGGGGGGCGATGCCCCCCCACACCCCCCTGCTGGGGTGAGTGTACAGTCCACCTACATATCATATAGAACTGGGGTACAAACACGGCTGTTATAATATCATCTATGAGACTAGAAGATCTGGCTCCACAACCAACAATCTCCCACTTGGAGACTGATCACAACAACTCCACCGATGCTGGACTTGGACTTGGCAAATTTCTCCTCTTCACCTTCATGCTAGAAGGCCAACTAAAACCGAGCACGAACTCAGTTTCTCTTTGGTCACTACCTTTGTGAACATGTCTGCAGGATTCTGGCTAGTATGTATCTTTTCCAGCTTTAACAGTTCATCTTCCAGAATAGAGCGTATGAAATGGTACTTGAGCTGTATATGTTTAGTCCTGGAATGGAATGCTGAGTTCTTTGTAAGGTGAATGGCACTCTGGCTGTCACTATACAATCTACTATCCTTCTGCTTCTTACCCACTTCCTCCATAAACCTCTGCAACCAAATCATCTCTTTACTAGCCTCTGTAATGGCAACATACTCTGCTTCTGTTGTTGAAAGTGCAACAACCTTCTGTAGTTTCAAAATCCAGCTTACTTTTGTTCCACCTATAGTAAAAACATACCCTGTGGTGCTCCTCCTGCTATCCTTGTCACCTGCCATATCTGCATCAACATATCCCTGTAGAACAGTGTCTGAACCTCCAAAACATAATGCCTCAGTAGTAGTACCTCTCAAATACCTGAGAATCCACTGTACTGCCTTCCAACGTTCTTTACCTGGATTGTTCATATATCTGCTCACAACTCCCACTGCATGTGCAATATCTGGTCTTGTGCACACCATGGCATACATCAAACTGCCAACTGCTGATTGATAGGGAATCTTGGACATGTAATCTATCTCTTCTTGTGTCTCGGGACACATTTCCTTACTTAGACTGAAATGGTTAGCCAAAGGTGTACTTACAGGTTTTGCATTCTGCATTCTGAACCTCTCCAACACCTTTTGTATGTACTCACTTTGAGACAATGTCAATTTGCGATTTTTTCTGTCTCTCATTATTCTCATACCAAGGATTTGCTTTGCAGCACCCAAATCCTTCATCGCAAATGAATTAGCTAGCTTCCTTTTGAGTACATTTATATCCTGCATGTCAGACCCTGCAACAAGCATGTCATCCACATACAATAACAAGATAATATATCTTCCATTATCTAGCTTCTTGAAATAAACACAGTGGTCAGAATGACATCTACTATAACCTTGTTCTGTCATAAACCTGTCAAACTTTAGATACCACTGCCTTGGAGCTTGCTTCAAACCATACAAGCTCTTTTTCAACCTGCATACCAGATCCTCCTTACCTTTGACCTCATACCATTGTGGCTGCTGCATATATATTTCTTCCTCCAAATCCCCATGGAGGAAGGCTGTTTTTACATCTAACTGTTCAAGATGCAAATCTTCTACCGCCACTAGACTTAAGATAGTCCTAATTGAAGTCATCTTTACAACAGGAGAAAATATTTCATCAAAATCTATACCTTTCTTCTGTGCAAACCCCTTTACAACAAGTCTGGCCTTGTATCGCTTCTTACCTCCTTCTTCTTCCTTCAACCTGTAAATCCATTTGTTTTGCAATGCTCTTTTACCAGCAGGAAACTTAACCAAATCCCAAGTCTGGTTTCCTACCAATGATTCCATCTCCTCATTCATGCCTTGCTCCCACTTCTTTCTAGTTTCCACCTGTATTGCTTCTTCATAACATTCTGGTTCACCATAATCAGTCATCAATAAATAATACATTGAAGGAGAGTATCGTTCAGGGAGTCTACTTAACCTGGTAGATCTTCTTACAGTTGCAGGAGTTTCAGGTACTTGTTGCTGCTCTTGATTTTCTGGCACCTTCGGAACTTCATTTTCTTTAACTTCATCAAGCACTATGTACTCTGTGCTTTCCTTTTCCTGTTTCTTTCCCTGCAACTGATCTTTATACATGACCTTTTCATTGAATATCACATCTCTACTCCTGATGATTTTGTTATTTTCATAATCCCATAAACGATAACCAAATTCATCAACCCCATATCCAATAAAGGTACATTTCTTGGATTTAGCTTTAAGCTTTGTTCTATTTTCTTTATCAATATGGACAAATGCTTCACAACCAAACGTTCTCAGAAATGAGTAGTTTACCTTTTTATCTATCCATGCTTCCTCTGGAATACCACCATCCAAATCACTTGAAGGTCCTCTGTTTATTAAATAAACAACAGTATTTACAGCATCCGCCCAAAACTGTAAGGGCAACCCTGCATGCAGTCGCATACACCTTGCACGCTCCATGATCGTTCTGTTCATCCTTTCTAACACACCATTTTCCTGTGGTGTTCCTGGGACTGTCTTCTCTCTACGAATCCCATGGTATGAACAGTAACTATCAAACTCCTTGCCACAGTACTCACCTCCATTATCAGATCTGAGACACTTCAACCTTTTTCCTGTCTCATTCTCAACCAAAGCTTTCCACTTCTTAAAAGTAGCAAACACATCAGATTTCTGTCTAATGCAATAAACCCAAGTTTTTCTAGTTGCATCATCAATAAATGTAACATAATAATGAGAGCCACCAAGATATTGTACCTGAGCCGGTCCCCATACATCTGTATGCACAAGCTCTAATTTTTCATTCTTCTTCTGTTTCCCAACCCTGAGAAATCTGACTCTCTTCTGTTTTCCATAAACACAGTTTTCACAGAATTCCAAACTTACCTGCTTCAAATCCGGCAGCAACTTCCTTGAGTGGAGAATCTGCATCCCTTTCTCACTCATGTGGCCAAGCCTATGATGCCACAATGCTGTATCTGTTCCTGTGGAAGCTAAAGAGATAGAATGGTCAGTATTATGAGGACATAAATACAACGTACCTACTCTGTCTCCTTTTGCTATCACCATTGATCCTTTAGTGATCTTCCACCACTTTTCTCCGAACGTAGATAAACAGCCGCCATCTCCCAACTGCCCTGTTGAGATCAGATTTCTTTTCATAGCAGGAATATGCCTAACATCTTTCAACAACTAATCAGTTCCATTCTTAACTTTTATCCATACCTTACCCATTCCAACAATTTTACATGGCTCATCATCACCCAATAAAACATGTCCAAAATCGCCAGGAACATACTCATGAAAGTATTTCCTATGGGGTGTAGCATGACATGAAGCTCCTGAATCTACTACCCAATAATCACTAGTATTATCTAATGCAAGAATCAAAGCATCTTGTAACACATCACCTGCTACATTTGCTTCCTGGGTAGTTTCCTTCTGTGCATCTCCTTTCTTCTTTAGAGATTTGCAGTCTTTCTTCAGATGTCCTTTCTTTCCACAGTTCCAGCACTCTATCTTTCCCAGTCTGGACTTGGATCTGCCCGTTTTAGACTTTCCACGATTACCTTGGCTCTTTCCTCTCTCCTTTTGTCTTCCTCTGCTCTCCATGGTCAACGCATTACCTGATGTCTCACCTGTGCTTTTTCTTCGCATTTCCTCGCTAAGAATAACACCAATAACATCATCAAATTTCAAGGTGTTTGAACCAGAGACAGAGTTACTTACAGCCATGACCAAGCTATTCCAGCTTTCTGGCAATGAACACAAGATTAGAAGAGCCCTAACCTCATCATCACAGTTCACACTTACAGAACTTAGCTGATTTGTAACCGTATTAAACTCATTTAAATGATCAGTAACAGATCCACCTTCAGACATCTTCATATTAAATAAACGCTTCATTAGAAATACCTTGTTGGAAGCCGAGGGTTTTTCATACAGCTTACCCAATGCTTTCATCAAACCCTCTGTTGTCATTTCTTTTGAGATATTGAAAGCCACCGACGAAGCCAGGCTCAACCGTATTGTTCCCAGAGCCTTTCTGTCAAGAACCACCCATTCTTCGTCCTTCATAGTCGTCGGCTGTTTTTCTTTTCCTCCCAACGGTAGGAATAAATCCTTCTGGTACAGATAGTCCTCCATTTGCATCTTCCATAACCCGAAGTTTTGGCCATTAAACTTCTCGACCTTAAATTTTCCTTCTTCTACCATTGCTCCCACTCGAGCCAGAAAACCTAGCTTCCTGCGGGTTTAACTGCCAAATAGACCTTTGGCTCTGATACCAATTGTTAGAAAAATAGGATCACAGAGCAATAACAATAAACAGAAATTCAAATATAATCACACATACACATTACAAGAGAGACACAGATATATCGTGGTTCACCCAACTTGGGCTACGTCCACACTGAATTTGCCAGTCCTTATTATTATTACCGTCCAGCAAGTCGAAGGGATACAACTTGCAGCACAACCGCTGCACTTCCTCTTCTCTGTTTCACAGTCTCTCACCTGATCTCAAAGATATTTACAATGCATAAAACCTAATACATCAAAAACCCTATCCATATTACAATGTCTTTCTTTTATAAGGGAAATACAATGGGAAAATACCACGGGATACCCAAAACCATGGGCCCGCAAAACAGCTGGCGAAAACAGCCCCAAAAATTTTCTTCGGGGGCGTTGCCCCCGAACCCCCGCCGAGGGACCGTTGGCCCCTGGAACCTCGTGGGGGGGCGATGCCCCCCCACACCCCCCAGCTAGGGTGAGTGTACAGTCCACCTACATATCATATAGAACTGGGGTACAAACACGGTTGATACAATATCATCTATGAGACTAGAAGATCTGGCTCCACAACCAACAAAATTCAGACCTAAATGCATACCTATGACACATATGACATATCAAGGCTAAAAATATCCACCAAGAAGGCGCATAGGGGGAGTTATGGTCAACCAAGATTCCCCATTTGAATTGGGGGAACTGGAATGGAAGGAATAAGTGGACAAGTGTCTCATGAGGGAATCCATCACTAACTCGAGTTGGGTGAGTGGTCTTGGAGGGAATTCAACCTCATGAGTCCAAATGAGGTTAATAAAAGAGGAGGATGACAAAGGAGAGCAGCTTTTTGTCATTTTTTATTTGCATCTTTGCAATTTGGGAGAGCTTTAGCTTGTCCTTGCATGGTGGATGTTCATCCTCCCTACCATTGAACCAATTTCATGGCTGCAATATTCCTATCCAGTTTGGTTGAAGGAGAAGCCATTCAGACCTCTCAATAGAGATTCATGGAGACATTTTGATGCAGATTCGAGCCCCTTTGATTTCGAGTAATTTTCTCTCTTCTTTCTCTACTATCTTTCTCTCAACACTTTCTCAATGTTCATGTACAAGTGTGATGACACACTCCTGATTGCATATAGCATATGGAAGACTGATATTTTGACTATATCGCCATGTTATCTACTACATATCTATGTAATGAACTGATCATGAGAGTCACATCTCGAAAGACCAATCATTTCATGTAATACTTCCAAGTAATATTGAGATTCGAGCATTTTCCCTCATTGTATTCTCATGGTGATTTTAGAATGTCTTATATCTGTTTATTATCAGAATTTTCCTTAAGTATTGATTTTGATTCAAGATGCATATGGAGTTAAATGAAGGACCAAAATGTTGTATGTAGACCCTTGAAGTCTTATTAATTTTTGTGCAATAAATTCATTGACTCTAGTCTACCATTTTTCATAAATTATGTGCTCTACAAGATGTTGTCTTTTGGAAGATCTATCTGACCCTAAACTCTGATATAATGCTGCAAATATGTTTTCCTTGAGGTCCTTTAACAGAGACAAGTCTCATATTAAAAATTAGGGAAGGTCATACAGTGTTTGGGAGGTCAAATAGTGGCTAACCTAGTGTGGTTTTGCACAAATGCATTTGACTAGTTTTGCCCCATTTCTTCCCTTGAAAATTGTAGACCATGAATGCTTCTATCAGGTGTTTCGATGTATAAATGTTGCATTAAGGTGTCCTATATCCTACCAAGTCCCTCCATACCGAATTCAAAATCTTTTGGGAGCATTTTGGGGTTTCACTAGTCCAAGGTTCGAAAATTGTTCCAAATTGAGTAATGTTTCAATTTAGGTATATTACAGAAGAATTGGTACCAACTGAAATATTTTTTTAACCGATACTAACATTTGTAATCCATGCTTTTTAAGGAAGGAAATAAGAGCTTGAGATAACATATAGAACTCATCACCACCTAAGAAAGGGTCAATACCAACCAATACATTTTTCCCATTGCCAATTCTCCAAGCCAGCCAAGAACGCATCCACGAATAAGATTTTATAAAATCCCTATAGAAGATGGAGGCATTTCAAGCACTCTTTTTTTTTTTCTTATCCACTCCACAAGTGATATTTTTCTCAAATATTTTGACTGTAGAGCTTTAGACCATAAACATGTGCCAAAAATTCCTCTCCATAAGCTTTTAAGGCTTAGTGTAAGACTAAACTAGAAAATAGTTTTGATTCCCCATCCCCCAAAACTCTTAGGAAGTGATATTTTTTCTCAATTTGAGAGATAAACCTTTTCCCAACCAGACCAAAGGAATTGCATCATCCTCCTTAAGCTATTTAAAATGGACACATGGATATTCAATGAAAGAGATAGCCAGTATATTGGAATACTTTCCAGTGTTGACTTGACTAAAGTTAATTTTCCTCCCAAGGAAAGCCATCTGTTAACACCAAATACCTTTCTTCTCCACTTTCCTCAATAGCCAAACCCAATCTTCTTTTAAATACTTAGTGGGCTTGTTTTAAATACTTATTGAGCTTCTTTTAAATACTTGTTGGGCTTTGGATAATAACCCAAATAATTAAAATCATTATCAATAAAATCTCTTTAAAAGGAAACAAGGATAAAATCTTTAACAAACCCTCCATGGGCTTTCTCCCGCTCTCAGTTGGGATTTTAATGGTCATTGTACCATTTTCCTTGCATTAGATGTGGTTTTCTAGTTTTCTTTAAAATGGTATAGTGGTCGGTTAGCATAGTTACTAGTCCAATAACATTACCATAGAATATATATATATATATATATATATAAAATACTTGTAGATCATACTATTTCCTCAAACGAAACTATTTTTATGATTTTAATGCATATTTTCAGGTCCAAGAATCCAAGTTAGGTTTTCAAAGTTTCAAGGTGGTGCTCTATTAAGCATTATTTGACTTTATTTTAGATGTTGCGATAATTTCGATTCGAGGGAGGAAGTTGAGCTTTTGTTTCATTATTAATGTTTTCTTGGTGAAGTAGGATTGGTTTTAACTTTTAATCAATTAAAGCTATGATGGTAGATTTGGTAACCCGAAAGATGGACCAAATTGTGCCAGATTTTAATTATGAACCAAGTGTTAGGCCATATTTTTCTTTTTCCTTCAACAATGGTAACTTTTCAGACCACATACTGCATATAGATATCATGCATGATCCAAAAGGAGGATGACCTTGTTAAAGTTTATAAGATAGTAAAGGAGGGAACAACGGTGGGCATATTGATTGTCTTCTCATTATTAACCATAAGAATATATAGGATTACATCACAGCAATACTACTAGTGAATACCATGGAACAAAAAATAATATGGTACATCAAAGTATCCTAGTCAAACTAACCAACTAATCACTCAACTAATTAATGCACTTATGACCAATGAGATTACAATTCTTAAGACAACCCCTTAATCTCAACTGGGAAAATATTCTCAGCACTATCAATGCCTAACTGCTTTCTCTGAACTCAAATGAAAATGTTCCCAACGGGTTGGTAAACGTATCATCCAATTGCTCCTTAGAGCCACAAAATAGTAAAGTGATCTCTCCAGTATTGACTAACTCATGTATGAAGTGGTAGCGAGTGTCAATGTGTTTACTCTTTCTATGAAACACATTATGTTTGGACAATTGTATTGTAGAACTATTGTCACAATAAATAGGTGTTGGTTCTTTTTATGTGTGTCCCATATCCTTCATAAGTCTTCTCAGCCAAACTGCGTGGCATGTTGCTATAGTTTTTGCGACATATTCTGCTTCATGTGCCTGCTTAATTTGAATCCAATACTGATTTTATTTGGTGGAAGATCAAGAAGATCCCAAGTTTGGTTCATTTCTATGGCATCAATCTCTTCATTCATTGCTTGTACCCACTATCCATCATTTAGTGCTTCATCAAAATATGTTGGATGACATGAAAACATAGCATATTGTAGTTGCTCATAAATAACTGGGGTTTGCTCATATATCTCCCTCAAACCTCTGGTTCTCTGCTTCTGTGGTGGATTGTTTGTTGATGTTCCTTCTTGTTGTGTCTCCAATATTGGCATTCTGAGTGGTAGATCTGGTAGATATGATCTTTCATTCTGTTGAATATCTGTTGAAGCATTTTGAGGATCACTCTAGAATTTTTCTTCAAGTAAATTTACATCTCTGCTCACCACAACCTTTTTGGTTTCAGGATTATACAGCTTGTAGGCCTTATGATGTTCACTATAACCAGTGAAGATGCATTTATCACTCTTTTTGTCCAACTTTTTTCTTAATTCATTAGGTATGTGTGCAAATGCCACACATCCAAAAACTTTGAGATGAGAAACACGAATATTAGTGCCACTCCATGCTTCTTCAAGAATCTTATCTTTAACACTTACTATGCGTGATCTAAAAATCTTTCAGGATCTTTTTAACCATAAAATTACATATGAAATTTGCATGTAAATTCTCATAAAAATGGCCTTTAAAGATGAATTTTAAATTCTTAATCACATACGAAAAGAAAACAAATATGCAAACCAGAAATTTGTACATAGCAGATCATAATGGATTTCACCCTTCTTGGGCTAGGTCTCCAGGCCACTTCCAATGGGAAGGCCGATCTTATTAAGTCTTCAAAGCTTACATATATGTGTTTATGGAAACACCTCTGAGTTCTGTCAGTCAAACTTAGAAACAGACTGCACCACCACATTCATCTTGAAATTCTGAGTAAAATGAGTATAAAGTTGACTATGTTTTCTTGAGGCCTCCTCTGGCATGCAAATCGAGAAAACTATGCCCTGCAACTATACGGATTCCCACCTTGGGAAGCATGCACATTAATGACTGTACCCTACCTCAGGATCTGTGCATTGTACCTTCCTCAGGAATTTTGCAAACGTGCTCTGTACATTATGCCCATCGTGGCTTCGAAAGGGGGTTTAAATAGTGGTTTTGGGCATGAATTTGGGGGGCCACATGCCCATTTGAGCCTCGATATCTGCCTTCAATTATTTAACCAAAAATGGCCATTAGTCACCCAAAAAATGGACTTTGTCCTGATGGTAAGACTCTGCGCTTTGGGGTCAGAGTTCTCGAGGTCAAACCCGTGAGCCTCTTCCCTTTCAACGTGACTTTGTTATATTGTTTGGTGGATTGGTTATCTGCGGTGGCATTGTATTGTGTTGTATTATTGGATTGTGACTTTCCATGTGTGTTGAAATTTTTTTGTTGTATTGGAACTCGGTATTATGGCTTAGCTTCCACATTGTTCTGTCAACTTTGCGGGTTATTAGTTGTTGGTTCCACCGTGTATCATATGGCCTCGGTGTTGGCCACGGGGTCGAGGGCCTAGCCCTCATCCTGCCCTTTTTTCCCATTGAAAATTTATTCAAATTCAAATATAGTTTAACACCCTATAATGTTAAGCAACAATTGTGGGAACTCTGGCTAGGCGGGCTCTATGGAGGCACTGGCGATCTTGAGGTTGTGGGTTTGATCCCCATGATCTCCACAATTTTTTAATGAAATGAACAACTAGAAGGCCAATAGGGATGAAAAATGGTAGTCCCTAATTGCTCAAAATAACATGCCAAGTCATCTATCCTGACCACATGGCGATCTTCCGTTGGTCCATTTTTTACCAATTTTACCCTTTTTTTTCCTTTTTTAACATTTTGCCGAAATTTCAAAACCTGATAACATCCACATCCGGAGGCCGTTTCATGCGAAACGAGCATTTCCATAAATCTCCTAAAGAGATATACCCATATGTAAGATTCTTTGTAACTTTTGAATACTTTCATTTTGATCAACTCTGAGATCCTCCTGGATCAAACCTTCCCACTATGAAGCTTTTGGGCCACCAAAAGCATGAGATCATACAGAAAACAGGCGAGGGTAAAAATCCCTCACTCTTCCAGTCTCTAGCCACCTTTATTTGCTTAGATACATTCCTTTAATCCCCACATGAATAAATTCCATGTCACCTCTTCGTTAAGATCTAACCTTCTTATCTAGTATAATATCTGTCAGAACTTAATATCTAGCTAAAATAGCTAGCATATCTTAACAATCAATAACATGTCATAGTAAATAAGAACAGAAAGAGAACAAGGAAAAGATTACACCAGATATACGTGGTTCACCCAATTGGGCTACGTCCATGGGAAGGTTGTCTTCTATTATCTCCGGAAATCTCCTTCAATCTTACAAGAGAGAAACTATAAATAACCCCAATACAATATAGCAGAGCTTGAGATCACGAAACCATGTGTCAATATGATCTATGAGCATATACCACTTTTTCACTTGTTGTATCTTAGTACTTGTGATGTGACTCCCTTGACCCTATTATATACCAAGAGATGTGGAGGAATTACTCTCACATATTGCATGTGGGATAATATAATTCTCCATAATAACATCTCTTTATATAATGATGGATATCAAGAGTATACTTTACCATAATGTATATGGGATAAATGTATTACTCTTTTACATAAGATTGTGGATAACTTCTGACATAATACAAAGACATTATTACCTTCCAAGGAATACAATTAGTATATTCCAACACTCCCACTTAATAATGGCTGGGAGAAATGCCCTCACTAACACTAAGGAAGGAAGGAGTCATTACTCCTCCCCCTTGATGACAAATTCTAGAATATCCATAAGCTGCAAAATGAAATTTGATGAAGAACAACCGCTTCTCACTGAATCATGAAACTGCACACGAACCAGGTTGTACAATGAAATACCAACAACAAGATGCCCATATCTAAAGAGAAGCCTTTATGACTACTAGATCCAATAGTAAAATGATGAGAACATGTGACGCAATCCAACAACAAGGTGCCCATATCTAAAGAGAAGTCGTCATGGCTACTAGATCCACAAGATTCCTAGATCACCACAAGAATCATGAACCCTAGATCACCACAACATATAAATAGTGAGCCCAAGATTTACTAATATGAGATTGTTCTTATAAAAATTGCTTTTATAAACATGACATGATTAGAAATCAAAATTGCTTTTATAAACACTCCATGCCCTTAAAAAATTCCAATGCTTCCATATAGGAATGTTAGACAAATATATACCAAGAAAAAGAAATTATCTCTCAATAAACATGATTAGAAGCAAAACGTAAATGCAAAAAAAGATGAATAACAGAAAATTGAAACAATTTACTATACTGAACTGTAGAAAAACAGTAAAGGAAAATAAACTTTTACATACAGCCCTTTTGAAAAGTGCCAAGAAAAGTCACTCGCAGTTCTGCCAACATGAAACTAGCAACTAAACACTAATACTCGCGAGTTCTGCACAGCAAAGGTCGCGGTTACTCGTGGGTTTACAGTAGAGTCAGCCGCGGGTTTGTAAAGGAGAAAATCGCAATTCTGATCGGATGTTCGTGAGTGTCTATGCAGTAAAGTCGCGGCTATGCCAAATCATTCGCAAGTCTCTACACAGGAGGGTAGTGAGTAGACTGAAGTAAACGCAAGTTAGAAGTGAGAACAGTCATGAGTATGCCGTAGAATACACGAGTCTTCTCACTGGAAGCGTGGGTCTGTAGTATACTTGTTGTGAGGGAAATACACCTATAGTTCAGGGGAGAAACTACCAACTTATAGGGATGAAAGATAGACCTACAAATGTTCTACAAGTACAACTAGTAAGCAAAGAGATAAAGGTTAAAGAGGATGTGTACCTTATTAAGAAGGTTGAACCCAGCCTTTCTCTTCCTTGATCTCCAATGCTATTCAGTGTCGCAATGCCCACACCTGCAAAACAACTTCATACCTTTCTCAAATACATTTGACTACATATATAAGATTGATATTCATGACAGAAAAAGGCATCAAACTATAAGCAAACTGTAATAAAATATAAGACACACATGAATAGGTCATATTTGGAAAGGGAAGAACATCTGATCTTTATTAATGAATGAAGCAAGTACATAAAATTATACCTTCCTTCAAGCTTGGCACTTCATGAAACCTAGATTCAAGGTCTCCTGCTTCTGTTCTCCAAGGATGCCATCCTCTACTCAGTTGTGCTAGGGTTTATCAAAAACTGAGGCACAAGAGAGGGGGATGAGGGTCTCCATTCCCCCATCATAACATTGTTATGGGATTGGTCCCCTCTCATGGCCCTTCTACCTTTCTTATATAGTCAATGAAAGAGAGGAAAAGCAGTTATAACTGATTAGGAGGTTCCCAAATTGACCAAAATTCAAAATTTTGACTATTTTAGGAAAGTAACCTACTCTTCCTACTGCAAACCAACGTACTTTTCAAGGTGGACGCTACTCTAGTGAAGCAAAGTTGCATATTTATGAAGGAAAACGCTACTTTTATGAAGCAGAGCTGCATATTTTTGAAAGCAAACGCTACTATCATGCTTGCAGGGTAGCATTTTTCCCTAAAAGTAGGTTAAAAGAGGGTTTTCTGATGATTTTCAAGAGGTGGTTTGATATGGAGATGTGTTACTAAGGGTTATGACCATCAAATGGATGAGGAGTGAGGTAATTTCAACCATGTTAAGTGTCCCATATGACCCTTCCATCCACAAGTGTCCTGTTGTGTGACTAAACTTGATCTCAAGAAGTGTCGTCATGCGACCAAGCGATGCAAGTGTCGTCACGGACGGAGAAGTGTCATTTTAAACTATAACAGATGCCCCCTAATGTGTGAGGTTAGAGGGAGTGAGGGAAATGATGGCTGAAATACATTATAAATAATAAAGAGTTGAATCATGGCAGTGGAGGAACCGGAGAAACCAAGAATCATAGGCTCAAATGAAGTACCTGAAAGCAAAGGCAATGCCAGACAAACTCATCCTTGGGGTAATTGTCCATGTTCAAAAAGTGGAACATGACCTCCAAGAGGATACAATAATGATCCAAATATTGATACATATATCATGGCCACTAGAATACAAGCGTGGATCCATGAGGAACATAAGTGTAAACATAGCCACAAAGAACAAGGTGGATCTATGTCAAAATTGGAGAACATAGCCATAAAGGACAAGCTGGATCTATGTCTCATCAAGAGCCAAAAAGAGTGTGGCTCAGTCTTGTGCAACTTGGGTGATAACATAAATAAGGTGATGCTAACGAGGATCCCAAGGTCTTCGTCCAAAAAAAACCCCAAGGTACAAACCTATCCATGAGAATAAATGAGTTGATATCGAACATGGGAGGTATCATTTGATTATCGGTCATTGATGTATACCATTAACAAACGCAAGGGCTTCCACCGATAATGATAATGGAACCCAAGGTACCTAGTACATTCAAGAAAGTGTGAATAAATGGTCTTGCCATCGAACACTTGAAGAATCTATCAGATAGGAGACATTGATGTATTCCCATCTATCCAATAGCGAGGGAAACTGCTACTAATGATTGCAATCCCCAAGGTACTAACCGAAACTCTAAACTTCATTCCCAGATCACAATGAATTGAAGTTGATGGGAAGAAGTCCGTTGGAAGGGAGGCCTTAAGGCATCGTCCATCATCCAACATGAGGGACACTCAACAGGTATGAGTTGATTTGGAGTAGGACTGAAAACACGATGAAACATACTAACACCAAGGAATGGCCGACGCATGAGGTCAAGGAAACTACAGAATGGCCGACACAGGTTATATCCTTGAACAGTGAGCACGACACACGAGTGACTTAGGAAGCATTTAACACAAAGAGACCACGATGCAAATCTGCAATGTAGGAGACATTAACAGATACTCCATATGATTGGAAGACTAACCAAACGGAGGAGTTAGAACTCTGAGATTAGGTTTATCCTAAGGCCAACACTAGAACCCAACTTGTTTGATAGACTAAAAACAGGTGCTTTGTTCAAGTAGATAGTTGACTTGCTGCCATCATATTGAAAGATATTTTAGCATTCTTCCCTTCCCTTACCTTTTTCATTTTTAACGAGCTTGACATAGAACTAAAGCATGCTCGACGGTATTTTCATATTTAAGGAGTCTGAAAAACCTAGAAGAAAACTCCTTACACCTATCCGTGGATTTTATATCGAGCCTGGATTGGTCTATGATTGGCGGTGTTTTCTTGCTTATAGAGTTGAAAAAATTAAACAGTCCTCTATCAACCATCTTGTGGATTTCACATCAAGCTTGAGTAGGTGAATGCTTGCTTGGTGTTTTCACATTTCGAGATTCTGAAAACCCTAAAGACGACTCCAAAGATCCTTGTTCGTAAAATTAGTCTCCTTCCCTGTTACACCAAAATGTCGTCACCCTTGTGCAAGTGTCACAAGTGTTGCAAGTGTTGCAAGTGTCGTTGTCATGACCTAGTGTCGTCATCATGACCGTTGCAAGTACCGTTATTCTAACCAAGTGTTGTCATCATGACCGTTGTGATAATGTCGTCATCTTGACCATTGTGTATACATCCCTAAAGTCATCTGGACCAAGTACTCATTTGGAGGATTTGTACTCAGTTTGCACAACTTTTTGAGAGGTCGTCGCATGTTGCACACTAGAAACATGTGACGTCGCAAGTTGCTCTATAGCAGAGTGCGACGAGGTCTGTTAATGGGCAAAAATATCCATTTCAAGATCTTTCTCGAAGGTTTCCCATTTGGGGGCTTATCCCTGATCTCTTGGAGAGCTGGTACTCGACCCCTAACTCATTGGGAAGATCCCCTATCTCTCTCCTACCATATCTCATCCTATCCTATCCATTACCTCATCCACTTAGCCCTATATATATGAGGCTCACTCCCATACCAAAGGGAGGAAGACTATGGTATCTACATGCTGGTGAAATCTCTTAGGACACCTTCACTCACCTCTTGGAGAATTCATGCTTCCTTGGAAGGGTTTGGAAATTGGCTTGTGTGGAGAAGGGCTGCTACGTTAAGTCATTGGTTGTAGTTCTATATCTCTATCATGTACTCCTCTATTTGCAGTAATACAAATGCTTTCCACCAATATCGTTCTTCATGTGTAATGATGTTGTGTTGTTTACCTGCTTAACTGTTTACATAGATCTCTTATTGTATAGATGCTCTTTACTCGTTTCTCTTTTTTGTGTCTTAACGGGTCTTGCAGCTTGGATCTGACGACCTTGGGACATGGAGCAACATTCGGGAGAAAGGATAGCGAAATCAAAGAGGTAAGACATCTAGTACTTGATCCTTAAGTAGATATAGGAAACGTGTTTGTAGCCTGTTCTATTTGTTCTAGACTCGCATTGAGCTAGGGATATCCGGCTCACCTCCGGTTGAGTGGATTGTCCGGTAACAAATCTGGAAACCATACTGATTGAGTCGCTGTCATCTCCACTCGATCTCGCTCTTTCATTGGAGAAAGTCCAGACTGAAGCAATCACCATGACACAATCTTCGTCTCATTCTTATCTTCCAAGTGAGAGTGAATTGGAAACCGCTGATGTTTTCCCGGTCAATTCAAAATGTCCTAGGCAAGAGGAAACCCTATCCATTTCTACAGGACCCCCTCCAAGTACTGAGGTCATTTCCTTTGATTGGAATGGTATAACAGAATCTCGTCTTCCGTCGAGTATTCCTTTTCAAATATCTGTAGGAGTTTCCCATAAAGAAATATTTCATACGATAGTTGATGAGGGAGCTTCTGTTAGTATTTTATCCTCAACTACTTGGCAAGCTATAGGTTCGCCTAAGCTTGTGCCAGTAATTGACCAGATTTTGCCTTTTAATAGAAGGCCTACCTGACCTTTAGGGATTCTCTCGCAGTTACCCATCACGTTGAGAGGTAAAATTGTTTATGTTGATGTCATGGTTGTCCAAGGTCCTTTATATTTCAATATGCTCCTTGGACGTGATTATGTCTATGCTATGAAACTTGTAGTGTCCACGCTCTTTCGAGTGATGTATTTTCCTCATCATGGGAATATTGTGACCATTGATCAGCTTTCCTTCGTGACACCCACTCATCATATGACTCCTAGTCATCAGACTTCCCTGAATATTCCACATGTTTTAGTGGTTTCTTCCCCCTGAGGATGGCTACCTTGTGTATTTGACCTCGATCAGAACCCACCTCAATTCTTTGTTAATGGCGTTTTCTACTTCCGTCTATGGCTTACACTGAAGCCCTAGTCTCATTCAGTTATTTATGATATTTCATACCCTGCTTTATTCTTCACTCATAGCTTATTGATTTGTTCTTGATTCAAGTTTATTGGTTTGTTAGTGAACTTGTCTATTTTTTAAATTTCATGATATTTTTTTCAAAAATTTAAAAAGTCCTCGATGGATATATACAATGGACAACCTAAATTTGAACCATCAAAATTTAGACCAATCATTCAGGATTAACACCCATCTTCAACCCTTAAAATTTGAACCAGTGAACTTATCTATTTTTTCAAAGTTAATTATATTTATTTGATTGTGTATTTTTTTATAATATATATACAATCTTTTATTCTATAAAATAAATTATACAAAAACCTCAAACTAAAGAGTAAACTGCCATTACTCAAGCCAGAGGATATGTAAATGAACGATCATGCTCGAGAAATATGACATTGGTTATTTTTATATAAATTATAATTGGTTGTAATTTAAATTATTAATGTGTTTTATTAATTTAAGAATACAAATACATAAGAATAATAAGTCATTGAAAAAAACCACTTCCAAAGCAAGAATTGAATATATTATTTAACAATAAATTACAAATACATTTATAAAATTGCAATCTTAACCATAGTAGTTAGTAGCCTTCTATGCTTCCAAGAATTCATTATTGGCATACATTACATGCATGTAGTCAGCAATTCACAACCAATTAATTAACTAACTTTTGTGGGAAGGCAGGGGAGGTGTTGCAACTGCTCCAACAACACTCACAGATGTTCAAAATTTAGAAAACTCGCCTACAGTATAGTCACTGATACAATCGAATGTGATATTAAGCACAGTCACAGCTCACTATCACAGCTGATTGTTTTACTCAACAGTAATCTACAGGACAGTTGTAGCTCTGTCACAGATATCTATTACAGCTACGTTATGATGACCCCTGCGTTCACAAACTTATCTAATAACAACTAATTATAATTAACTCTCCAATATCATCAATCACTTAAGCTGCTACAACAAACTAATCAGCACAAATATTTCTGAGTTTACAAACTCATAAACAAAGCAAAACTGAAACACACAGGAAAAACTTTTGAGTTTAACATAAACTTCATTCGCTCTATTTTTCTTCACGATTACATGGATGAGTATTTATATTTATTTAGGGTAATCATACATTAAATGCATTTAACCCTTCAATACAAAATTATTAGTGCAGAAATAAATTCTCTGCTACAGATTGTTACAAATTGAAAAAATAGAAAACTGTGTTGGCCCTTCTAAACTTGATATGCTGCAACAGATGTCTCTTCATCCTTAATGTTTAAGTTGGTTAAGAGGTGGATGCCTTTTCATGGTTTTAATATTCTGGGCTAAGTTGGTGAATTCCACTTCAATCATTGAATGTCTAAGGTGGTGTGGCGGTGGCAACACTTCAATGTCTATGCGGTTACAAATCTGGGCGGTGTTGCCTCTTCAAAATTCCGGCGGACATCTGTTCGGATGGTGGATTAATTAATATTTTTTTTGAAATTCTCCCCCTTAATTACTACACTCAAAAAAAAATTTGAAATACTGGATTTCTGTTACAGCTTACAAACCCCAATATTTTTCCTATGAAACTCAAACAACTCTTTTCCGAGAGGTTTTGTAAATAGGTCTGCAAACTGATTTTTTTATCTGCAAAATTCCATAATGATTTCATTCTTGTTTATCAGTTCTCGAATGAAATGATACCTTGTATCAATATGCTTATTTCTTTTATGAAAGACGTGATTTCTAGATAGTGCAATCGCTGATTTGTTATCACAGAAAATCTGTGTTGGTCCATCTTTTTCATGCTGCAACTCAGAAAGAGTTCTTCTCATCCACACAGTCTGACATATAGCTGCTGTTGCTGCAACATACTCTGCCTCAGTAGAGGATAGTGTCACTATCGGTTATTTCTTTGAAGCCCATGCTATTGAACCCGATCCAAAACTTAATACAGATCCAGATGTACTCTTTTTATCATCTGTAGAACCTGCAAAATAACTGTCAGTATATCCAATCAAATTAAAATCTGAGTTTGATGTGTACTGGATACCAAAATTTGTTGTTCCAGCAATATATCTCAGAATCTTTTTTCCAGCTTGCCAATGGGTATTCTTTGGGGACTCCATAAATCTCGAAATCATACTTACTGCAAACACTATATCAGGTCTTGTTGCAGTCAAGTACATGAGACTTCCTACCAGTCTCTTATACATGGCTGGATCAACTTTTGACCCATCATTCTCTTTACTGAGTTTTGTACCAGTTGCAATTGGTGTTACAGCTGGCTTACAATTCATCATTTTGAATCTTTTCAATACATCATTTGCATACTTATCTTGATTTATAAAAATACCATCCTCAGACTGAGTAACTTCAATACCAAGATTCCTAAATCAGTCATCTCAAATTCTGTTTTCATGGTTTTCTTAAACTCATCTACTGAAAGATCTCCAGTGAAGATCAAATCATCAACATATAAGCAAACAATCATTATTTTACCTTCTTGGTTTACCTTTGTATACAAGGTTGGCTCACTTGAACTTCCGCTGAATCCTTCACTATTCATATATTCATCAATCCCGTTGCACCAAACTCTAGGTGCCTGCTTCAATCCATACAATGCTTTCTTTAATTTGTAAACTTTGTCATCATATCCATCAATTTCATATCCAGGCGGTTGTCTCACATAAACCTCTTCTTCTAAAGATCCATTAAAAAATGCAGACATTACATCCATTTGATATACATACCATTTATTATGAGTAGTAATAGCTAATACCATCCTTACTGTATCAAGTCTGGCTACAAGTGCAAACATCTCATTATAATCAATACCAGGTTGTTGACTAAACCCCAGAGCTACAAGTCTTTCTTTGTATTTTTCAACTTCACCATCAGCATTTAACTTAGTCTTATAAATCCATTTGACACCAATACAATTTTTATTATCAGGAAGATCTACAAGATCCCAAGTATTATTTCTTTCTATGGCATCAATTTCTTCATCCATTGCTTTTATCCAAACATCATTTTTAACTGCTTCATCAAAACTTATAGGATCACATGCTATCAATGCAAAATTTGAAACTTGATCTACTTCATCATCTTGCTCATACAGTTCTCTTAAAATTCTAGTCTTCTGACCTCTAACTCTGTTTCTTAATGAAGCTAATGTAGGATTTGATTCATTACTTACCTCTGATCCCATTCTTTTCCGTTCATCAACACTTGATGGTTCACCACGTTCTTGAGTTTTGGGCGTTCTGGCAGGTGTCCTAACTACTGGTGTAGGCATATGTGGAGTTAACTGTCCACCCTATATGTCCTGCTCATCTTCTTCACCTTCTGTGTGAGATGTAACAGCGTCCTCTGGAACCAACTTATCTATGCTGCCATCCCATGCTTCTTCTTCCTTAAGCATCACATCTCTGCTGATGACATACTTCTTGGTGATTGGGTTATAGAGTCTATATGATTTAGATTCTTCACTATATCCAACAAAAATGCATTTCTGACTTCTGTCATCTAACTTTCTCCTCATCTCTTCAGGTACATGTGCATAAGCTACACAACCAAAAATTCTTAAATGAGATATGCTGCTACTCTTACCACTCCATGCTTGCTGGGGAACTCAATCCTTCACGCTCTTAGTTGGGCTTCTATTCAAAATGTATACTGCACAGGAAACAGCGTCTCCCCAATATTCATTTGAAAGATGCTTCTCCTTCATCATACTTCGAGCCATGCTCATAATGGTTCGATTCTTTCTTTCTGCTACTCCGTTTTGTTGTGGAGTGTATCGAGCAGTAAATTGTCTTTTAATTCCATGATATTTGCAAAATTCCACATACTCATTCAACATATACTCACCTCCTCTATCTGATCTCAAGAGTTTAATACTTCTGTCACTCTCCTTTTCAACCATATCTTTAAAGCTTTTAAACACATCAAATGCTTGAGATTTCTGTCTCAGCAAAGACACCCAAGTTTTTCGACTGAAATCATCAATGAAAGTCATAAAGTAAACATTACCAGTCAAAGAAGGTGTTTGCATCGGTCCACACAAATCTGTGTGTAGCAGCTCCAATGGTGCTTTTCCTCTGTATGATACTCCAGAGATGAATTTCTCTCTATGATGCTTTCCCAATATGCAGCTCTCACATGAGCTTGCTGGCTACTGGATACTAAGCAACCCTTTTATCATCTACTTCTTCTGTAACAGATCTAAGCCACCAAAATGTAAATGGCCATACCTCAAATGCCATAACCATGACTTATCTAAACTCTTAGTTTTATAAGCATTCAAAGAGTTAGTCAAATCATTCCTCATAATCAGCAGAAACATTCTATTCTTTGTCATCTCTACTCTGGCGATCAACTGCTTACTTGGAAATTTGTCATAAACAGTACATACCTTGTTCTTAAAGAACACTATGTACTTCTTCTCCAACAACTGTCCCACACTCAATAAATTACACGTTAAACCAGGAACATAATAAACATCATGAATTGTTCTTCTTTTTCCATTCTTGGAATATACAGCAATCACACCTTTACCATCAACTTTTACCTTACAGTCATTACCCAACTTTACTTCAGACTAAATGCTTGTATCCAGATTTACAAATAACTCCTTATTTCCAGTCATATGATTGCTACATGTGCTGTCCAAGAACCATATATCCTTTGAAATTTCCTGGGTGACATTACAAGTCAAAAACATTGGCTTCTCTTCATTTTCATCCCCCTCTGGAATGTGTGTAGACAACTTACCATTATCAGCTTGCTTCTTCCAACACTTGTTAGCATAATGCCCAAATTTCTTGCAATAGAAAAATTGAACTTTAGATCTATCATACCTTTGATTCTTTGGTTGCCACGTTCTGCTGCTACTCCTCCTTGCACTAGGAGTATTCTGCTGTGACTTCTCTTCAGATTCTGAATCATTTCTATTGTCACAATGATCAGCAATTCGACCTCCTCTTCCTCTGCTACTAGATCTTCCTCTGCCTCTGCCTCTAGTAACATGTAAGTGAGATTTAAAAGCATTTTCTAATGGAGTGTCATCATATCTGTTCATTCTTGATTCATGAGCAATCAAAGAACCAGTCAGCTCATCAATGTGCATTTGAATGAGATCTTTAAACTCTTCAATTGGAACAACCACTGCTTCAAACTTCTTTGGCAAACATCTCAGCAATTTCTCTATCACGCTGATCTGGAAAGACTTCACCATACTGTCTCAACTGGTTTACAGTACTCATAACTTGAGTCATAAAATTATCAACAATCTCACTATCCTTCATCTTCAGATTCTCGAACTTCTTAAAGTCTGCAACTTAACATTCTTCACCTTGGTCACACCTTGATAGCAGGTTTCAAGAGTGTCCCAAGTTTTCTTCGAAGACTCAGCATTTGATATCTTCGGAAATATTGACTCATTTAGGCCTTGTTGAATAAGACCATGAGGTTTGTTGTCCTTCTTCCTATTCTCCTTCAACAAAACATGCTCAGCATTTGATAGAGCCAATTCAGCGGCTTGATTAGATGGCTCTAGATAGCCAATCGTAAGAAACTCCCAAAGATCCTAAGCACGTAGGATAGTTCTCATCTTAATAAACCATGTGTCATTATTCCTCTCATTCAACACAGGAATTTGTGGTTGCACTGAACTGTTATTAGTAGCCATCACTAATTAAATCCAAATTACTCAAAACAAAAAATGAGAAATAAACCTTAACCGGGCTCTGATACCACTGTGGGAAGGTGGGGGAGGTGTTGCAGCTGCTCCAGCAACACTCACAGATATTCAAAATTCAGAAAAATCGCCTACATTACAGTCGCAGTTGACTGATACAGCCGACTGTGATATTCAGCATAGTCACAGCTCACTGTCACAACTCATTGTTTTACTCAACAGTAACCTACATGAAAGTTGTAGCTCTATTACAACTGTCTATTATAGCTACGTTATGATGACCCCTGCGTTCACAAACTTATCTAATAACAACTAATTATAATTAACTCTCAAATATCATCAATCACTTAAGCTGCTACAGCAAACTAATCAGCACAAATATTTCTAAGTTTACAAACTCATAAACAGAGCAAAACAGAAACACACAGGAAAAACTTCTGAGTTTAACATAGACTTCATTCACTCTATTTTTCTTCACGATTACATGGATGAGTATTTATAGTGATTTAGGGTAATCATACATTAAATGCATTTAACCCTTTAATACAAAATTATTAGTGCAGAAATAAATTCTCTGCTACAGGTTGTTACAAACTGAAAAAATAGAAAATTGTGTTGGCCCTTCTAAACTTGATATGCTGCAACAGATGTCTCTTCATCCTTAATGTTTAAGTCGGTTAAGTGGTGGATTCCTTTTCATGGTTTTAATATTCTGGGCTAAGTTGGTGACTGCCACTTCAATCATTGAATGTCTAAGGCGGTGTGGTGGTGGCAACACTTCAAAATCTATGCAGTTACAAATCTGGGTGGTGTTGCCCCTTCAAAATTCCGGCGGGCATCTGTGCGGATGGTGGAGTAATTAATATTTTGTCTGACAAATTTTATGCAAAATGAGTTCATGCACTAAGTACACTAATCAATGCATAAAACATAAATAACATAAGTGTTTACCACGGTAGGTGGGGCGACAGGGAAGAAGATAAAGCTTCATTGTATTATAAAAAGTTACAGCAAAAACTAGTTATTATACTTCAATTTATGCTACATCATCTTTATATCAAGTTTTGGAGGAAGGGACAATCATGGGAAATTATGGTCCCGACTCAAGGTTGAAGATTCCAACGATGAAAAAACTAAAGGACAATCATGGGAGATTACGGTCCCGAGTCAAGGTTGAAGAGGCCAATGATGAAAAAACTAGGATTTTTTTAATAAGAAAGGGAATGTAAAAATCAGTATTTGATTCCTCTAGCATGAGGGTACAAAAAGGATGTGACGCTCATTCTCCAAATCAATGTGTTACTTTAGACCATTTGTTTAGGTCATAATTGTCTCCAAGTGTGAAAAACTCACTCATGAGTGCACAATTAATGTGACTTTTATTATTTTTTGCAATTTTGGAAATGTGGCCAATTTACAGGACCAAACAAAACTTCATTTTTAGAAGAATCTTTAGTTTTTTTATGGTTCAAAGGGCTATAGAATTCTGTAGGCACTTATGGACCTAATGAAAAACTTCATTTTTTGGAAAACTCTTTAGTGTCCTTTTGGTTCAAAGGGATACTAGAATGTTTTAGGAACTTATGGACCTAATGATGCTATAACAATGTATGATGTTAGAAGAGTACCTAAGGGTGACATACATTATAAAAAGGAATGGAATTCTTGTGAGTGGAACTAGGTGTAGAGCACCAAAAATCAAATTAAGAAAGGTAAATATGAGGAAAAACAATAGTATTAGATTACTTTCACCGAAGTGGGCATATTATGCTTAGGTGGAAAACAAATATGGAGTTAAGAATTAAAACACACATTACATATAATAAGCAATCCCACATGATGAAGAATATTTTTACCATGGAAACCCCAAACCAAGAAAACCACCAACAATAGATATGTGATCCTTATACCATTCAAATCATGGCCCTTAAATAGGTTTCATCACATGCAATACCATGGGAAAATACCACACCCAAAACCTTGGGCCCATAAACCACGTAAACCCAAAAAAGTTTCACCCAGTCACTTCTTCATCTACATCTTCCATTTGTTCATTCTCAATTTTTACCATGTTTTTCTAGATATAATTTACCATGTTTCACATACCCATGAACCATCACACATTGAAGAATATTTTTACTTTGGAAACCCAAAACAAAAACCTCCAATAATATATCTATTACCATTGACCACTCAATTTAGAATTGAGTGGCTCAATCCCTTAAGTAGGATTCATCACATGCAATACCATGGGAAAATACCATGTGATGTACCCAAAACCATGGGTCCATGACCCACCAACAACAAACCCATATTTGACTCTTTTATTGAGTCAAGTTTAACCTAACACATGGAAACCAAATAAAGTACATTGCAGATCCCTGTAGAAATGCAAAATCATGGCCATGAAAAATATACACAATGGATCCTCCCATGGATGTCATATCACTTTGTACGATGGCTTGTACAACTCCGGCAATAGAAAAGAGAGAAATAATACTATAATCCCAATGTATTCAATCCAAATCCACTGAAATGTATGAATCTACACCATGTGAATAAATGATATGAAGTCCAACATGTGAGAAACCATTAAATTACTAGTCATTAATTAATACCATTAACAAATACGGGAACACATTAATAATGATAATGGGTGTCAAGGTACACTAGTACAATATGACAAGTGTGAATAAATGAGCTAATGTTGAACACTTATTATTAGAATCTATCAAGTTGGGGTCATTGATGAATTTTCACAGTCAATAGTGAGGGAACATACCACCAATGAATACAAGCCCCAAATTACTAAAAAGGACTCTAAATCTCAATCCTAGTGCAAATTAGTTGGTTTCGATAGGAAGAGATCCATTAGACGAAGGGCATTAGGGAATCCCCTATCAACCAACATGAGTAGGAATCATGAACATGATTTAGGTTAAAAGGTCTTAAACAAAATGTTTGCATGAGCACACCATTGCATACATCTCTCACATACACCAAATGTAAGAGAGCATGAAAACGATCCTTTGAAAACATCCAATAATGAAATCCATTGATAAAGGTGATGAATTCCACCAATGATGAAAATGAAATGCAAGGTACAACATGTGTCCCATTATCTGAATGTCTTGTCATTGAACACAAAGGGAAACCACTCACTCAATGACCAATGATGATATGTCATATGTTGAGTGTAGGGAAGCATACCAATAATTAAAGTAAGCCCCTAGGTGTTGTCAACTCTAAGTATATCTCCCAAACTATGTTAGAGAAAATCAGGATATTAGACATAACAAAAATCAACAAGATTAATAAATTCTGAGAAGAGGTGGTATCTAAAGACATTGTTTCAACACTTAAGCATAGAATGAAAAGACATCCTCACATTTGAAGCACATAGCTAGATGTCGAATTCCTATCATCACCATCTCAAATTCAGTCCGAGTCGGTGTAACCAACCCAAGGTTCATTGTTATGAGTACAATACTCTATACCAAGTTGATAGATTCCCTCGTGAATACCATTACAAGTTCTTGTTGATGCCCTTTGTCCTTTTCAATGCACCCTCATCCTTTCAATTTTTTGTGAACACAATATTTAAACCCTTTTTGTGTAAATATGTCCTTGCCTTTTTTATGACATCTCGATTTACAATAAAACTTGGAAATTCCATTTAGCCCCTGTGGATCAAGTACTACATGAACACTATTAAAAGTTCTTGGAGATTCACTTTGGCCTTTGCAATGCAACCTCCACCTTTCGAATTTTCATGAACACAATATGTAAATTTGTCCTTGTCTTTTTTATGACATCTTGATTTACATTAAAACTTGGGAATTCCATTTAGACCATGGGGGGGTCAAGTACTACAACTCCTTCAAGATCATCAAATCTTTCTTAAAAGGTCAAAATGTGCCTTTGGTTTCTTTGAAGTGGAATATTTGGGCCATATTTTTAGTCAAGAGGGCGTTTGTGTGGATCCAAAGAAAATTGCAGCAATGAAGGATTGGCCTCTCCCTAAAAATATTAACATCCTCATAGATTTTTTGGGTCTCATGGGATATTACAAAAATTTCATTTGAAACTATGATAAGATTGTAGCCCGTCACAACTTTCCTAAAAAAATGCTTTCAATTGTAAGGATGTAGCAAAAAAGGATTTCTAGGAATTAAAGGAGGTTATGTGTACCACTCCGCTACTCGCTTTAATTGATTTCAATAAAACCTTTCTCCTTGAATGTGATGCCTCAGGTAAAGAGTCAAAGACCTCATGCAAGAAGGAAAATTATTGTCATTTACTAGAAAACAAATCTATGAGTAGCACTTGGGAAATCAACTTATGAAAATGAGATGATGGCCATATTGCATGTTGTGGACATCCTATGTAGTGGTTCCCATGTAGCATCCTATGGTTGAATTAAGTGCCACTAAATTAATACCTCTGTGATAGATCGAGAGAGAAGTTGACACCCTTTAAGTTTCAGGGAGTATTGCTTGGAAGGCTGTGTTAGGAACCCATGTCAACCCTTCTATTTACTTTGTTAGTATATTGTTGTTGAACACATATGCTTTGTAAGTCGTCCCGTAGTATTTGTTGATCCATAGATTGTCTTATTGTTGTTAGACACATATGCTTTGTAAGTTGTCCCGTAGTAATTGTTGATCCATAGTTTGTATTGGCCCATGGCTTGTATTGGCCCATGGTATAAGTTTGTGTTGAGACCAATGAAGGTATCGTGAAGTTATTTGTATTGAGCTTGCTCAAAGGAGGTTGCCCCCTCGAAGTGGCTTGTGATCAATATAAAGGTGATTCTGAGTTCTATTATTTCTGCTATTTCGTGTGTTTTCATTAATTAATTATTGCAGGTTCTTCACATCTGGTATCGGAGCACTTTCTTGGGCTCACTGGGTGAAATTTCTGCCTAATTTTTTTTTTCGCAGCTTCGGATCTGGGAATAATCCCTATCCGATTACTGTGGGAAGTACTTGGGCATAAGCCCTAAAACTCATTGTGAGGAGTACTGTTGAGCTAAATTTATAAAATGTAAATCAACATCTAATTGTCAACCCGGGAAGGTAGACTTAGAGGAACCAGCACAGGAAATGCAGGGTTGAAGAGGGAGTTTAAAGAATGTCAAACTAATCTCTGAACTACTAAAAGAAACTTGCTGGAAGAAGCTATTGTACTCTACTCTGTACCAATTTCATAAAACTGTTCTACACTAATTAAAAATGATCATATGCATGTAAATCAATGGCTGAACATTAATGGTTGAAAGCAATGCTTATTTATAACTCCTCAATCATTTGGCAATCTATTTTGTAATGAAATGATTCTACGGCAATCAAATGAAACTTCTCTGAATGTTACTTCTGTACTATGAAATCAACAAGAAGACTGAACTTGAATATGAAAATGCTAAACCTTCTGTCATAATCAAATGAAGCTTTTCTAATTTAATGGGATATCCAAACAACTTCTTGAATGCTACCTCTGTTCAATCCAAAACCGTTCCTGAATATTACTTCTGTTCAATGAGATCAAGGAGACAGCTGAAAGCTGAAAGACAAAATCAATGGATGGAAAGATAGTTCATTAAACTTGATGCTAAACCCTCTGTTGCAATCGAATGAAATGCTACTTCTGTAGCTGAAATCGAATGAAATGCTACTCCTGTAAATGGAATACTGCTTCTATAAATGAAATAAAATGCTGACAATGTAACTGAAATCGAATTCTTGCTTAGAGATAACGTTTAAAGCTGAAGATGGAATCTATGCTAAATGCAATGTATATCGCTCTGTTTCCATCAAAGGGGGCCCTGCCTTCTCTGTCAACAGACCATGGCTCATCAACGCATATTAAAAACACTCTTACAACAAACTCATCATAACAGAAATTAAATGAACGAACAGCTCTAATCATTTTATTGAAAATAAGAAGAACAATATGAACACTGGAAATTCTATCTATATTCCATTCTTCTATCTAATCTATGCCCCGTCTATCTCCATCTCAAGCTTATTTATACATGAACAGATGGACAAGATCCATCCCAAAAATTCAGAAATTCGAGCAACTACCCAGAAAACGGCCAACACCAAATCTGGCAAAAACACATCTGTTCCGGAAGGGATTTCTCCACATTCGTTCAGAAATTCTGAAAACTGCCCGCGGTTAGGGGTAAATGGGGCCATTTGTGAAGTGGGTTTCGAACCGTTTTGAAAAATTCCCAACCGTTTGTTCAGAAATTGAGCCCGAAATCAGGGTCCTGACCAAGGACGGAAATGCCATTTTGAGCAAATGACATCCTCAGAACAGCACTGGATAACTGCACCTGCGTCCTGGAAGCGATTGGAAATCAAACAAGATGTTATCCTGAGCAATAAAATCCCCCAAATCTCTGGTTCAGCCAACATAGATCTTCTTTGGAGTGCCGGGACAAGCGTTGGGCCAAATAACCAAAAGACTCCTGCATAAAAGAAATAGACTCATTAATTGACCCATTATTAAATGAAAACTAAAGGTTCCATTATATACATAAAACAAAGCAAAATAATAAATAAACAATTAAAAAGTCACTTACCAAAGCTCCTAGCAATGTTGCTCTTCAAAAGGCATAACCATGCACAAAACAACACTAAATAGAGCTGATGATTACTTGGTTTCATGAGACTTAAACTAGAAAATATTGTGTTGAACAGTCAAAATAGGAGGCCAACAAGTACCACAGGAACCCTGAAGTAGCTGGCCCATTGAGAGGACCTGCCAGTGAAAAGGGAAACGACCCCTACCTAATTGACTAGTTCCCGCCCGTGAGGTAAACCAAGAGTTGTCGTTTGTGGCAAAGCGGTTATCAGTTTTACCTAAGCCGTGGAGTGAGGGGTACTTCCCCAATATGCAAGTTGTCAGATAGCATTGGTGGCCAAGTGAATCCCCTGAACCAATAGGAAGCCGCACATACCTGGGGTCCATATCTATTTTTAGCTGAACTGTTGCCGATCACTTCCGTGCCGTTTCAGATACATTCCGAGCCGTTTCAGAAAGTCGTTTAAGATCCAGTCATTTTTTATCCATTCTGCGTCGTTTCAGATCCATCTGTTGTCGATCCCTTCCGCGCCATTGCAAATCTATCTATTTCCAATCCCTTCCGCACCGTTGCAGATCCATTCTAAAAAAAAAAAAAACCATTGTTTCACCATATCTCCCTTGTTTTAATTTCGTTTCCCTTGAAACTTCCTGGACACCCTTGAAATCCCATTCTGCATATTTCATTCTTGAAGACCCTATCCCAAATTCTACTTCCCAAACCCAGAAATCTCACATTTGTCTATTTTTAGGGTTTGCCATAACTTCTTCAATTTTCACCCACTTGCCTCCAAATTTTGCCACCGTGTTCATTCCCTATTTATGCTTCTTTGTCCCTCTTTGACAAATTTTCTCATTCTTTCACCCTGCTTCTAAAATCCCCATTTTTTGCTTGCCTGTCCATCAGAAAGTGTCTAAAACCTAGTCAAACCCCAATTACCCATCCAAGTTTTTCCCAAATCCAAATTTCCTTTTACTAAATAAGTTTTTGTTTGTGTTTTTCTATCCATCCCCCCCCCCCAAAAAAAAAAAGAAAAATCCTGGTTATGGTTGTCACCCACGCAGGAGAAAAAACCATGGAGGAAGCACTTGCAGCCATCCAAACCAAACTCCAAGATTTGGATGAAAAATTTCTCACCCGCCATCTTCAACATTCAGCCATGAACAATAACCGACAGCAAGAATCTTCTGCAACTAATGGGTTCTCTTCTTCCAGCAATTTTCGTGGTCTGAAGCTTGAATTTCCTTGCTTCAATGGTACTGATCCGACTGGATGGATCTATCATGCAGAACAATATTTTAGTCTGCATAATACTTTTGATGTCCAAAACGTTCCACTAGCATCCTTTCATTTGGAACAGGAAGCTCTTCAATGGTACCGTTGGTACATCAAGGCTCATGATGAGCTAAAATGGATAGATTTTTTCCAACTCCTTTTGTAACGATTTTGTCCTAGTGCTTTTGATGACTTCACCGGAGCACTCACTAAACTTCGTCAAATTGGCACTGTGAGAGAGTATCAGACAGAATTTGAGAAACTAGCCAATCACACAGAATGATTGTCTGATGAATTCTACAGGAGTTGTTTTATCAGTGGTCTTAAGGATGAAATCCGGTCAGAGGTTAAAATGTTATGTCCCAACACAATGATGGAAGTCCTAGGGTTGGCTAAGTTGGAAGAAGACAAGATTGCAGCCCAACGGCGCTCCAAACCCACTTTTGTTCCCTTCCAAAAATATGGGCTCTCAACGACCTCCCATCCTGTTGTCTCCTCGAACAACTCCTATCAAGCATTTGTATGAAACAGAGATGCAGGCACGCAGAGAAAAAGGGCTTTGTTACAATTGCGATGATAAATTCACTTGGGGATATAGATGTGTTCAACAAAAGCTCTATCTCTTGGATATGGATTCTCCACATGCCTCTAAAATTGGTGAAGAAGATCCAAATACAATGGATGATCAGGTTGACATTCAGGAGCCTCCTATTGACCCCCCATCTCAGGATGAACATCTAGAGATATCTCTCCATGCTTTATCTGGCATCACCACCCCCCAAACAATGCGGGTCAGGGGTTACTTCAAGAAGATTCCTCTTACAATACTCATTGATTCTGGTAGCACTCATAACTTCATTATGTTGATGTATATGTAACTTCGAAATGTATTTCACCTATGTATTTGATCTATGTATATTGTACTCCTATAGAGATGTGTTATTTCTCTATAAGAAAGTGTCGTCATTTGTATTGACAAGTGTCGTAACTTGCCGATGCGTTATTAGACCACCATGTGTGGGGTTGGCCCTAATTAAGTTAACCATGGGTTATTAGGCTAAGCTAGACAAGTCGGCCGCATTAGTTTATTGGGCAGGAGACGACAAGTATCAATAGAGATCGGGAGATCTCTATTTGGACATCTCATTACTCACTTCTACATCACTCGAAAAGTGGTGCACATGTGAGGAGGAGGATCAACTGCTAGGAGAAGACTATCTCTTGTACTTGGGTTGTACTTTGGTTGTATTATTTCTCTATCTATCTCTGAGGAAGTTGTGGGGTTTTTCCACCTTAGGGTTTTCCCCACAGAAACTCTGTGTCTATTGTCTCTTATGTTTGCCTTTTGTTGTGATTGACATGATTGACATGCTTGATATGATTGATATGTTGTACATGTTATTCTCTCAGTAAAGATCCTAGAGTATATTGAATTAATACTCAAAAAATTAACATGGTATCAGAGCTTCCCTGAGAAGAAGACATTGTGCAGTGGCGAAAACTAGGGTTTCTTGTTTATTGGATTTCTCTCCACAGATTTGGGAAAAGCGGTAAGGTAGATTGACTCTACTCATCAAGGAGAATCTATCTGTCCAATCGGAATTCAATTCTGAGCGCTTTTAGTTTTGGCCCTAAATATTAGGGTTTCCACAAAAATAGGAATTTTTGAAATCTGAAGACGTAGCTAGAATCTCCTTGGAAAAATCAAAGTTTAGAGCTTTGGATCGAGATTTTTGGTTGGGTAAAGCTCCAGGAAACTCAAACCCTAATTCAGGGTCCTCCCTAGTGAATCCAGGAAGACTACAAGGCATTTCTGAAGGGTGAAACTTTATAGATCTCAAATTCTGAATATACCAGGATGATCAGCTCATCAAGGCGCATATTTCTATCCTTTCAGAAAGTTGAAATTCACATTTTGAATTTTTAGGGTTTCTCTAACAAACCCTAATCCGGGATGAGATCCAGTTTTCAGCAAATCAAGTGGTAAGACCTAAATCTTTTCTATTTCCATTTGAATTACTCTTTAAGATGTCTCACCACACCAAGCTTGAGGATAAGCTTGAAGGGGCTGATAACTTCCGAGCATGGAAGTATAGGATTGGGTTAATCCTGGAAGAAAATGAGTTGGACACTTATATAAGTGAAGAGTTCCCTGTCCTAGAGGGAGAAGAGGCTAAGGATCTTCACAAGAAGAACTTGGTCAAGGCAGAGAGGATCATTGCTGATTCTATCAAGGATCATCTCATCCCACATGTGTCATCTGTGAAGACACCCAAGGAGATGTTTGATTCCCTAACCAAGCTATTTGAAGGGAAGAACATAAATTGGAAGATGACCCCGCGGAACCAATTGAAAGGGGTAAAGCTTCAAAATGGAGAGACCATTCAATCCTATTTCTCTAAGGTATCTCAGATCAAGGAACAACTCGAATTTGTGGATGAAATTGTGGATAATGGTGAAGTTGTCATGACCACTCTAAATGGCCTACCTAGGTCATGGGATTCCTTTATTCAAGGAATCTGTGCAAGAAAGAAACTGGTCTCCTTCAACAGACTTTGGGAGGAATGTTCACAAGAAGAGGCTAGGCTTGTAGCCCAAGAAGAGAAGATGGGAAATGAAGATCAAGCTCTCACATCACACACCAAGAAAAGAAAGTCCAAGAGGGAGCATTCTCATGCCAAGAAATCTTCACACTACCATCAACATAAAGATAAGAAAGATCTCAGATGCTTCACATGCAATGAGAAGGGACACTTTGCTGCGGATTGTCCCAAGAACAAAAGGGGAAACAACAACAACTTCAACAAGAAGAAGAAGAATAACAAAATAAGATATCATGCTCATGCTGTTGAGGATAATGAACCTCCCAAGAAGAAGGCTAGATCAGAAAGTGATGACTCATCAAGCAAAGAGGAATATGTTCTAATCTCTGCTCTCACAGGTACTATCTCTCATGGTTGTAATGATTGGATTATTGACAGTGGGGCTTCTACACACATGACTGGGTTTAAAGAATCTTTTGTAAATCTATTTGAACATGAATCACTCCATAAGGTGAAACTTGGGGATGATTATCAATATCCTATAAAAGGAAGTGGGGAAGCCTCCTACAACCTAGACTCTAGAAAGTCTTTGAAGATGAAAGATGTGTTATTTGTACCTGGGCTCAAGAAGAACCTACTCTCCATCTATGCATTGGATGCAAAAGGCATGAGAGTTGCATCTGTAGATGGCCAAGTCCTAATGTGGCAAAAAGGTAAAACTATTGATGATGCATTGGTGATTGGAGAGCAAGAGGGAGGAGCACTTCTGGGTGCCGCTTCAGTATGGGATTAGGTGTGATCTCTTAGTTTAGCAGGAAGCAATCCTGCGTAGCACTGAATACAACTAAAGCAGAGAATGTTTCAGCCTGTTCAGCTAGTTGTGAGGCAGTATGGATCAGGAAGCTACTGTCTGAGTTATTTGATATCCCGTTGGAGGATACTAGTATCTTTTGTGACAACCAGAGTTGTGTGAAGTTGTCTGAGAACCCGGTGTTCCACGACAGGTCAAAGCACATTGAGATCAAATATCACTATATCAGGGATATGGTGCAGAGAGGAGCAATGAAGCTCCTGTATGTTGCGACGGATGAGCAGATTGAATATGTGTTGACGAAACCACTATCCAAAGTGAAGTTTGAATACTTCAGAGAGAGGCTTGGTGTTCTTCAGATTGATGACACTTCGAGGAAGAAGTGATGGACACATTTGCAGGATCCATTCCAATCATGGTGAGAGGAGGATCCTCCCCATGGCTGTGGATGTAAGCGCTGGATGATGAGCATCAGGACGATGCTCCAGTTACTGCTCTGTACATGCATCACGTTGGATGCTGGATATGATCAGTTGGATCATGTATATGTATATGCATCATGTTGGATGCTGGATATGATCAGTTGGATCATGTATATATATATGTATTAGATGGATACATTGTATGATCAGGTAGATCATGTATGTTGATATGTATCAGGTGGATACATGGTATGCATCAGATGGATGCATTGATGATCAGGATGATCATGCTATGATGACATGCATCAGGTAGATGCTTTGACATGATCAGATGGATCATGTGTGATTAGTCCGAAGACACAGATGTGCAGAGCCTGTCCGACATGGTGGTAGATGTGTTCTCCCATGCGCGTTGATGTGAGTGCAGAGCCTTTCCGACATGGTGGTAGATGTGTTCTCCCATGTGCGTTGATGTGAGTGCAGAGCCTTTCCGACATGGTGGTAGATGTGTTCTCCCATGTGCGTTGATGTAAGTGCAGAGCCTTTCCGACATGGTGGCAGATGTGTTCTCCCATGTGCATTGATGTGAGTGCTGAGCCTTTACCGGATGGTTAGAGGAAAGTCCTTCCATGCCGGTGAGTGTAAGTGATGTGTTGTGTGCATCTGAACTGTGCTTCATGGACGATGATCAGTATGATTATGAGTATCAGGATGATACTCTGTGGTCGTGGACAGGTTGTGTAGTTACATGTAAAAGATCCTGGGAGATCCGATAGGTTGAGCAGTATGCTCGTAATCAGTCCTAGGATGCTCTTTTGAGGTTTTGTTAATGCACGTAATCAGTCCTTAGGATTCCACAGTATGGCTAGTGATGATGAAGACCTACAGGTGGTGGGCCTACATCCAGTATGAAAAAGGACTGGCTCTGTAGAACTTCCTATGACGAGTAGATTCAGAGATTGATTGGGATAGCAGTAGCAGTGACGATGACGATGATTCGCTGATGATGATCCAAAGAAGAAGACTTGTGCTAGTAGATTTGTGTCGAGAAATACCTTCCTAGTTAAGAGGGAGTGTTGTATATCTAACTTCGGAATCTATTTCACCTATGTATTTGATCTATGTATATTGTACTCATATAGAGATGTGTTATTCCTCTATAAGAAATTGTCGTCATTTGTACTGACAAGTGCCGCAAGTGTCATAACTTGCCGATGGGTTATTAGACTACCATGTGTGGGATCGGCCCTGATTAAGTTAACCATGGGTTATTAGGCTAAGCTAGACAAGTCGGCCCCATTAGTTTATTGGGCAGGATAGGACAAGTACAAATAGTGATTGGCAGATCTCTATTTGGACATCTCATTACTCACTTCTACATCACTCGGAAAGTGGCGCATGTGTGAGGAGGAGGATCATCTACTAGGAGAAGACTATCTCTTGTACTTGGGTTTTACTTTGGTTGTATTATTGCTCTATCTATCTCTGATGAAGTTGTGGGGTTTTTCCACCTTAGGGTTTTCCCCACGGAAACTCTGTGTGTCTATTGTCTCTTATGTTTGCCTCTTGTTGTGATTGACATGATTGACATGCTTGATATGATTGATATGCTGTACATGTTATTCTCTCAGTAAAGATCCTAGAGTATATTGAATTAATGCTAAAAAAATTAACACATTGACCCTCGGATCGCCAAACAGGCTTATTGTTTTGTCCATCCTTGCTCCAAATTTGAAGTCATGGTTGCCAATGGGGGCACCTTACCATGCAAGGGGAAGTGTCACAATGTGAGTATATCTCTGGAAGATTATAAATTGCTCTCTAACATGTTTTCCTTGTCCCTAGGCAGATGTGATGTGGTTTTGGGCGTTCAATGGTTATTATGGGATTTTGCTTTGGATGTAGTTTTCAGTCAATGAGAAACAACAAAAATTTAAGGGCTTACAAAAAGGGTCTCTCCACATCATCAGTTCACATCGCCTTGAAAAGATACTTAAGAAGAATTCACATGGTGTCATCGCTCAACTCCATTCCATTCAGATGCACCCATCAACGGTCTCCCCTACTTCCTTGGATAGATATGCAAGTGTCTTTGCTAAACCAGTGGGCTTGTCGCCTTCAAGAGACCTTTCAAATAAGAATTTAGCCGCATCTACATCTCAGTAGGAAATGCTAACTATTTTGCATGCAGTACAGAAGTGGCAGCCATACACATTAGGGAATTATTTCTGCATCAAGATTGATCTCCAGAGTCTGGAAAATTTCCTGGAACAATGGGTCTCCTCCCCAACACACCTGAAATGGGTTATCCAACTCATGGGTTATGCCTATGCCATCACTTACAAGAAGGGTAAGGACAATATGGTGGCAGATGCTCCTTCTCGCACATTTGATGACCTAGTTTCTCTTACCGCTATTTCTCTTCTTGTTCCAAATTGGTTGCAATCTGTTCAACAGGGCTATCTCTTCTATGAACTCCATGCTTCTTCATCAGCAGGGCACTCTGGGTTCCTCAAAATGTATGACTAGGAACAATGTAACTTCTTTTGTAAGGGACTGAAAATGACAATTCAACAGATGGTGGCTGACTATGATATTTTCCAGGTCAACAAGGGTGAAACGACACTCCTTTCGGGACTGCTCGAACCCTTCCCATCCCTACACAGATTTGGACAACTATTTCTATGGATTTCCTAGAAGCGCTCCAGTGGTACAATACCACATCTAAAAGGACACCATATGAAGCATTCTATGGACAGGCACCTCCAGTTCTTCTTCCATACACCCTCAGTACCTCCCTAGTTCAGGAAATTGACTCGGTTCTTCGAAACCGTGATCATATTCTTCTCATTTTGTACGACAATCTTCACATGGCAAGAATTTGACTGAAACAACAAGTTGATCAACATCGCTTTGAGTGCACTTTTCACGCAGTTAATATGGTTCTTCTTAGTCTATATCCTTCCAAGCAACCCTCCCTGAAACTCAAAGGGCGTCAGTAGCCCGGAATGCAACCCGAGGATGCTACAGGGGAGCCACTCCTTCAGATTTTGCATCAATTTCCACATCTAAAGCTTTGAGGACAAATATTTTTCTAAGGGAGAGGGGATGTTAGGAACCCATGTCAACCCTTCTATTTACTTTGTTAGTATATTGTTGTTGGACGCATATGCTTTGTAAGTCATCCCATAGTATTTGTTGATCCATAGTTTGTCTTATTGTTGTTGGACGCATATGCGTTGTAAGTTGTCCCGTAGTAATTGTTGATCCATAGTTTGTATTGGCCCATGGTTTGTATTGACACGTGGTATTGACCCATGGTATTGGCACCTATACTTAGTATAGAAGTTTGTGTTGAGTCCAATGAATGTACCGTGAAGTTATTTGTATTAAGCTTGCTCAAAGGACTTTGTCCCCTCGAAGTGGCCTGCAATCAATATAAAGGTGATTCTGAGTTCTATTATTTCGTGTGTTTTCATTAATTAATTATTGCAAGTTCTTCACAGCCTGTAGATGAAGAAAAACCATATCACCTTCTTGAAAAGTGCGCTCAGAATGGTGTTGATTGACTTGTTGTTTCATTCGAATTTTAGACATGTGAAGATTGTCCTGCAAAATGCGAAGAATCTTATCACGGTTTTGAAGAACCGTGTCAATTTCCTAAATTGGTGAACTGTTGAGGGTGTATGGAAGAAGAAATGGCGGTGCCTGACCATAGATTACTTCATATGGAGTCATTTTAGATGCAGTATTGTACTGCCATTCAGCGAGAGGGAGCCACCCTTCTCACTGAGGTTGTTGTTCGGAGGTGAAGCAACGAAGATACGTTTCCAAACATTTATTGGTAATTTCAGTCGGACCATCTATGTGTGGGTAAGACCTTGAACTCATATTTAGTTTGGTGCCAGTGTGGCAAAATAGTTCTATCCAAAAGTGACTAGTGAAATTTGCATCGCGAGCTGAGACAATGGAAGAATGGATTTCATGAGGATGGAAGAGATGGTCCAGGGCACAAAATTGACTATATTTGTAGAGGCGAGCAACCACAACTAAAATCATTGTCTTCCCTCTAGATGTAGGGATCCCTTCAATGAATTCCATAGAAATATCTGTACAAATCCATGTAGGGATGGGAAAGGATTTGAGCAATGCCAGAAGGAGCTGGCAAGTATCACTTTCAGCCACCATCTGTTGAATTTTCCTTTTCATTCCCTGCCAAAAGAAGTTATGATTTTCCCGCTCATACGTTTTGAGGAACCCAGAGTGCCCTGCCAATGGCGAAGCATGGAGTTCATAGAAGACAATCTGTTGAAGATCTGTGCTCTGGGGAAGCATGAGATGACCCTTGTATCTCAGGGAAGTACCATCCCAGGAGTAATGCGGTACAGTAGAAGGGTTGTTGGCCAACCATTGGATGAGTTGAGATAATGGGGAGTCATTGACATATCCCTATTGAACAGATTGCAACCAATGTGGAACATGCATAGAAATAGCTGAAAGAGAAACTTGGTCATCAAATGTGCAAGAAAGAGCATCTACCACCAGATTGTCCTTACCCTTCTTGTAAGTGATCTCATAGTCATAACCCATGAGTTTTCTAACCCATTTCAATTGTGCTGGGGACGAGACCCGTTGTTCTAGGAAATATTTCAGACTCTGGTGATCAGTCATGATGCAAAAATAATTCCCTAATAGGTATGGCCGCCACTTCTATATTGCATCCAAAATAGCCATCATTTCCCTCTCATAGGTAGAGGCGGATAAATTCTTACCGGGAAGTTCTCTTGAAGGCGGCAATCCCATTGGTTCAGCAAAGACACCTGCATATCTATCCAAAATGTGTTGGAGATCCAAAGGAGTAGTGGACACCGTTGATGGGTGCATTTGAATGGAATGGAGTTGAGCGATGACACCATGTGAATTCTTCTTAAGCATATTTTCCAGGCGATGTGAATTGATGATGCAGAGAGACCCTGGTTGTAAGCCCGTAAATGTGTGTTTTTTTCCATTGATTGAAAACTGCATCCAAAGTTCAACAAAATTCCATAAGATGGGGCCAAGTGTGCATAACCATTGAGCACCCAAAAACACATCACATCCACCTAAGTCCAAGGAAAACATGTCAGATCGCAAGTTATAATCTTCCATAGAGATACGCACATTGTGACACTTCCCCTTGCAAGGTAAGGTGCCCCCATTGGCAATCATGACTTCAAAGTTGGAACAAGGATGGATAAAACAACCAGCCTGTTTGGTGATCCAAGGGTCAATGAAGTTATGTGTGTTGCCAGAATCAATGAGTATTGTAAGAGGGAGCTTCTTGAAGTAACCCATGACCCGCATTGTTTGTGGGGTGGTGACTCCGTCTAAAGCATGGAGAGATATCTCTGGGTGGTCATCCTGAGACGGAGGGTCAACAAGAGGCTGCTGAATGTCGACCTGATCATCTATTGTATCGGGAGATTCTTCACCAAGTTCAGAGGTAGACGGAGAATCCACATCCAATAGATAGAGATTTTGCTCAACACATATATGTCCCCGAGTGAATTTCTCATCACAATTATAACAAAACCCTTTTCCTCTACATGCTCGCATCTCTGCTTCAGAAAAATGCTTGATAGGAGTTGGTCGAGGAGCTGGCGTGATGGGAGGTCGTTGGGAAACCATATTCATGAATGGAACAAAAGTGGATTTGGAGCATTGTTGGGCTGTGAAAATCGAAGAAGTTATGGCAAACCCTAAAAATAGACAAATGTGGGATTGTTGGCTTCAGGAAGTGGATTTTGGGATAGGGTCCTCACGAATGAAATATGTAGAATGGGATTGCAGAGGTTTCAGTGAAGTCTCAAGGGAAACAAAGAATATATGGAGAAAAAACATAATTTTATTTTATTTATTTATTTATTATTCTTTTTCAAAATGGAGCTGCAACGACGCGGAAGTGATCGGAATTGATCTGCAATGGCACGGAAGTGATCGGAAACAGTTCTAGACATATGTAATCTTCAATTTATCAACTAGAAATATATATGGACCCCAGGTATGCACGGATTCCTACAGGATCAGGGGATTCACTCGGCCACCAATGTTGTCTAACGACTTGGGTATTGGGGTAGTACCCCTCACTCCACTACTCAGGTAAAACTGATAACCGCTTTGCGACAAATGACAGCTCTTGGTTTACCTCATGGGTGGGAACTAGTTAATCAGGTAGGGGTCATTGCCCTTTTCACTGGAAGGTCCTCTCAATGGGCCAGCTACTTGGGGGTTCCTATGGTGCTCTTGACAATAATTTTTAGGGCTTATGCCCAAGTACTTCCCACAATTAAGCAGATAGGGATTATTCCCGGATCCGAACTTGCAATTGATAGGAAGAAATATAGATGCGAAAAATATTTTGGCATAAATTCCACCCAACGAGCCCAAGAAAGTGCTATGATACCATATGTGAGGAACCTACAACAATTAATTGATAAAATGCATCATATATTATAACACCAAATATTTTTATTGATCGCAGGCCACTTCGAGGGGGAAACCTCCTTTGAGAAATATCAATACAAATAACTTCTCGGTGCCTTCATTGGCCTCAACACGTACTTATATACTAATTCTATGTACCAATACTATGGATCAATACCATGGAACATATAATACTATGGGACAACTTACAAAGCATATGCATCCAATACTATGGATCAATACCATGGAACATATAATACTATGGGATAATACAAACTATGGATCAATACCATGGAACACATAATACTACAGGACGACTTACAAGGCATATGCATCCAACAACAATATACTATAAAAGTAAAGAGAAGGGTTGAAACGGGTTCCTAGCAGATGAGCAGTATGTTGATCATCACTCTTACACTTTCTGTGGATCCAGTTCTTGTACATTTACAGTCTCATTCCAGGACTGAGCCCCATGACCCCAGGTCGGTGACTGAGCTATCCATTCTTCTATCATCCAGAGCAGATTGATTATCAGTGCAAGTGATATATTCAGATGTAGTGCTTCGGTGTGATTCAGGGTTTTAATATTAGGGACCCAGGTGTATGATGCAGCAGGTATATGATTGGTGCATTTTGGTTGTTGATGTGCTCTTTATTTTATTTAGGTAGTTTATGATTGGGTATATGATGATTGTTTACTGGCTATATCTTATGATGATTTCTTGTTGTTTAGAGTAGACATAGTTAGTTACTATGAGTAGGAGGTTCTTATGTATACTCGTTGGTCACGCCCTTACTTTACGAAGTATAGACTTGTTCATTCCCTTATTCTTGGGCCTTTTCTATTCATAGCATCGTCAGTTATTTATCTTTTCATCTATTACCTTCCAATTTGATTTCATCCCGACTTACACCTTAACTACTAGTCTCGCGAACTTCCCACTTAGACCTCTTTGTTGGATAGATTCCTTGTTTGAATTGTGTCTCGGCTATGGATTATGTGATTTTAGTCATAGTGATTGTTCTCCTCTAGTCCTCGAAATCAAGTATTCCTACAAACAGTGTTTCTAAACACTAGAGCATCGGATCTTAAATGCTAGATTTAAAGGAATCCTAATTCAATACAAACTGTGTTGCTAAACACTACCATGCATATCAATATTAACTAGTTTGTGGCCAAAGGACGAGCACTCATCCTTGTTCTATGTAAGGCCATTTGTCCCCACAGGAAAACAATGTGGCCACTCCATCGCACCTATGGACGGTGGCAGGCAATGGAGATCATACTGAGTCATAACTGAAGCCCAGAAGGCTCTCACGACACCTTCTTTTGGAGGCTGGCTAGTGAAAATATTTAAAGTGAAATAAAGTGATAAATCTCAAGTGAGAAAAGATGAAAAATAAATAAATTGCTAAAGGGTTGCTTGTCTAGAGTCTATTGGAAGCATTCTCATCACTCTACCCATTTGTAATACATTTCCATCCCCCATGTTATTGTCTATCCAACATATGTATAGGTGGTTCCCCTGTTTCCTTCATCCAAGAGATTGTAGTGCTAAGGTTGTCAACTATTTCCCCTTGCCTAGCCTTTGTTTTTCCACCCTCACCCATGGTTAGAAAATTGTTCCAATATGTAAATGAGTATACACTTGAGATTCTTGTTTATAGTAGTTAGTTACTTTGATCTAGACTTATTTTTGTTATATTATTTACGTGATTTTTCCATTTAAACATTATCTTATTCTTTAGTCTAGGAAGTGATATAATTGAAGGAGCATATCATAACCATTTGTACTTGTAGCAACAGTTATTCATGGCCAGGATAATTTTTTTTATCATTTCTGACTTGGTCAACGTAGTTTGACCAAGTCAACAACAGGGTCTAGGATGACTTTGGGAAAATAAATTTTGAGATGTATTATTCATGGCCCATATGTGTCCATTAGATGGTTTTGTGCTTTATACAACAGTTTCAAATGATGATTTCATGGATTATTATTATTATTATTATTTACATGCCATTATTTTTTTTATTCTGGGCATGAATGAGCTTACAGAGATATCACTTGATGGTCACATGGTGTATGAGCACTCATTAATAGTGGATTTGAGAACTATGAATCCATTGGTGCTCTTGGTTACCATTTCTGGGAATTTACAAGTGATGATACAGCCAGATTACCACTTTATTGCATTTTTCCATTCGGAAATGGCCTGTCCAACACTTTCACTGAGCATGCACGTTCTCCTAGGGTGCTAATGAGGGGATAGGGGCTCCAACTAGTCGTTATTACCATATTAAACCATCCTTGAACATTTTGGTACAGTCATATTTGTGTTTGGGACGCTCGGTAGTGAGTTATAGGCCATTTTGTACTTTCAGAGGTGGTTTTCCAGATATTTTGATGATGTTTTCCACACCTTCCAACATTTGTTCTAGCATAAGTGGGGTCCACACGTCCTCCCATTTATTGTTTCGGGGGTTTTATTATGTATTTTGGGGCACACGTCCTAGTGTCCTTAGACACTTTATCACATGATGTACTATTCTTGATGTAGGTGGGGAATTATTATAGTTAATATATATTCTCCTAGAACATCCCACCATGTTATGGTCATGTTGTGTCCCTAGTCATTTTATGAGTCTCACGTCTCCCATAAGGTGTCATTGAGGAAGGACGTGCCCCTTGTTTTGAGTGATCCATGTATTGTATTTATGGCTCATCTTAGTCGTTGATTATTATTGTTATATCTTTTTATCTCCACCACTCATTTGAAAAGTGGTTAGGGTTTTGGTCTCTCTCATTACTATTTAAGGAAGAGACCTACCTCATTGTAAAGTATTTTTGGCTCTTCAATTTCCGGCATAATAAAAATATTTTTTCAAAAACTCTTGGAAGCATTGTGAATGTTCTTGCAAGTTATTGTAAAGTATTTTGTCTTCAACATCATTATGGATCTATCTCTCTCCATAACCATTTTTGAAGGGTCTGTGTGGTAGAGAAGGATGACATTTTTTGGAGGGAGAGCTATTGTGGGGAGACTCCATCTCTCCTCCTCGAGACGTCTTGCATCAGTGAGTATTTTTATTGTATCTTGTGATCATATTGATGTTCTTTGATTCATCTTTCTTGCTGTATAGTTTACTTCTTGTTTGATTTGATTCTAACTTAGATCGTTTTGATAGGGAGGGGCGCATTGGTCATCTTGGAGAATAGCGATTTCATTTGGAGAGGTTGGATCTCACTCTATATTTCTTAATTTTGGGAATATCATCAATTTGCAAGGCGTCCACACGTATTTCCAGGTGCGATTCAATTTATTTTTGTTGTTACAAGATCTATTCCAATTGTCACCATTAAAACCCTCATTTTATAGATCTGATAGATCTGGCGATATTTTGGGATCAATATTTAAAACCCAATTTAGAAATAATTAATAAACCCTGGATCTAAATTTTGAACTTAATTTGACTCCATTTCCGTTGGATCTAGCACTGGTCACTTCTAGGTGGGACGCCCTCTTTGGTTTTCTCATTATCTCTTCAGATTTATCATTTGGGTCTTGCTTGAAACCCCTCAAATTGACAAATCTAACCTCAAGCATCCATTCTAGTGTCAATACATCCATTAATTCCTCATTTGGGTCCGCATATCCATATTTTTCCCAAACCCTAGGTGGGTATTACTTGGGTATCTCTATTTGACACTAGATCTACTAGCCTAACCTGATTGTGGTACATTTCTTCTATGGTTGAGAATATCTATCTTTCCTAAGCCTCCTCAACTGGTTCATAACTCTTATAAGCCACTACGTTTCCCTATATCTATATCTCTCCACCAAGATCTACTCTTGTGATTCACTCTTTAACTTTCGAGTACCTTATGTTGGTTCACTAGCCCTCATAGGCTAGTAAGAGTATCCCGCTTAATCTTGCATTAGCTTGATAAAAGTGAAAAGAGCCCGTCCGGTGTGACAACTACCCCTTTATAGTAGTGGATGAGGCCCTTGTGGTGTCACTTAGTTAGATACCCTACCTCTACCATCCCGGATAGGATACCTTTGGTGGTAGCTACACTTTGAGTGATACATATGTTTGTGTCGTTGCCGAGGAGCTAGAGGGTTACCTCAGGTGTCTATGAGTGTCCATGCGATCATTTCTTATCTTATCACATCCGGTTTTTAAATTATACGTATCCATCCCATTTCACTCATCTTTCCCGACTATTATATGACATATCTTTCGGTAGACGATATTTATAGTTTACTTGGAGACTCCTAAACGTGATTCCACTCAGGAATGCCCTCATATACATCCTTACGATCTCAGAAGTCGAGTCAATTCGAATCAATTATAAGGAACCCCACCTAAATATCATTGAATACATCCCAAAGCTTAATCATCTAATTTCTTTTGGAAAATCGTGAATTCTTCTGATTCTCCAAATAATATTTTAGGATTTCCTTCAACTAATCAGGTTCCTCCTACCTCTCCATCTCATCAAGCAAATCCAATGGCTGTAACTAATCAAACTCCTCCGAGAAATAATAATCAAAATAACCCTATGGTTGTTCATAGATTTGGAAATAAACCTAAAGCTTCACCTTTCGACTTTTCCCAAATCCCTGGTTCACCTAATGACATGCCCGATAAGTATTTTGAAAAATTTCTTAAATTTAGTGGAAGTTGTGCAACTTCCATTAAAGTTCAGATCGAGGCTCTCTGGGCTCATATGGAATCTTATGGGGTTGAGGAAGAAGATGCTTATATGAGAGCTCTCTTCGCATCCCTAGAAGGTGATGCTCACAAGTAGTTTGATCACTTACCTGCATCATCAGTCACAAGATACGATGCTTTCGTTGAGAAGCTAAAGCATGAGTGGTTAGTCAAGTTGGATGGACATTTTATTTTAAACCAATTTTTTTATATCAAGAAGAAAGAAAATGAGTCTGTTCATGAATTCAACCTCCGTTTTGATAAGATAGTGGCCAACATACCTGATGACATTAGGCCTAAATAGCAAGTAGTGTTGATTCATTACCTCAACTCATCTGAAAGTTACCTTGGCTACAATCTCAAATAAAAAAACCTAAAAGACCTCAAAGAAGCCCATAAAAATGCTAGTAAAGCTGAAGCCAATGCTGCCTCTATGGGGAAGCGAAACTTTTTCGATTCTATTAGTGCTTCATATTCTAGATCTGAGCCTAAAACTATAAAGGGAAAAGAACCAGTTAAAGATCCCAATGATATAATGGAGAACATGCAAGAAATGATGAAACATTTAAATCTCCTAACTAGGGATTTGGCTAAGAATAAAGAATCTGAGAAATATAGGAAACCTTATGGCCCGAAACCTTATTGGATCCCTCAAAAGAGGCCCGCTAATGATGCTAACGGAAGAACCCCCTGTTATCACATCCATAGTAGCTGGGCTACAATGATTGCATATTAGTTTCTAGTATATTTTTGAGCTAGTCCTTTACTGCGGAGTAAAGTTGGCCGCTACGACCTCAGCTACTTATGAGCAGTGCAAGAATTTGTATTCCCAAATACGAGCCACACAGGAAAGCTATCATATAGCCATGCCTCCAAATTTAGAAGAATTCCTGGATAAAGCACACCGTTTATCTAAGCTAAGTGAAGAAATCAAGGCTGAAAATGAATATGTGCAGAAGCTAGATGTCTTGACTTCAGAAGACCTGCACCAATTTATCAGCGAAGCAACTATTCATAAGCACCGCCTAGAAGAAAGTCTCAGGACTACAATGGCAGAAATAGTTGTTTTAGTAGAAGAACTCGCCAAGCAGAGAGTGTCCCTCAGATTTATGATTCCCCTGGTTGGAATGAATATAGTAAAAGAAACAAATTAGTGGGGAAATTATATTGCAGAAGTGGATAGGACGTTGGCAGCCAGTCAAGTTCCCACATCAGAAAGTGGCCCAGCTATTGCAGTAGTGATGGAAGAAGCCCCAGCAGTCCCAGAAATGCCTAAATCACCCAACGCGCCAGCTCAGGGATAACTTTCCTTCATCAACGTGTCTCTTGGGAAAATAGTTTTTGTAATATTAAAAGGACTTGTGCTCCCATTTTTTTTTTGTAAAGTTATTTGAGATATTCCTATTTTTGTAATGTCACCACTACAAGACAAATTAGAAGAATAGAAACGGTTAGGGTATAGGTGGCAACGTTTGGCCCATTTTGTAAAGCTATATAAAGCTGATTAGAGGAAGGTAGAACGAACTTTTTGCAGGTGAAAGGTTTTCTGTCCTATAAATGAACTATTTCTGCTACATGAATGGGAAAATCGTTTTGGCCTGTAGAAGCTGGCACAACATTTTGCTTGGAGTCTTGTTGATTACCTGCTGAACTATTTATACATTTTCATACATTTCCTGTGAGATCTTTCCCGGCTCTTATGAATTAATTCTTTGCTATGAATGGTTTCATGTTCTTTGCAAAATTTCTGTGTTAAATGGGTAATTGAATGCTTATATTTATCTGATCTATCTTGGATAATTTTTATTTCTGTTGCAAATGCTCCTTTCAATTTAACAGCTATCTGTGGAATTATTGGGTGTGTTTTTCAATTTATTACTCATTCTTTAAATATGCTCCTTATAAGGATAGGATAATTTAGATTAAATTAGATTAGCATAGATTTGCTTCCCACATGCATTTAATTTAGGTCACGTGCATATCATATTAAAATACAAAATATATAACTGGTGGATTGGGCCGCAACCGGTAAAACAAGCAAATCTTTAAAACCCACGGTAGCTGGAACCGTCAACCGAACGGATTCCCCACACCAAACGGTGAGTGATCTAGTTGGGATCGTTTACTGGGGAGAATCCCTAGCTGATTGATGCAACGATATTCGAGGCATCAACGGATAGTTGATATCGTGTCAACCCTAAAAAGAAAAAGTTGCTAATTAATTTTATTAAAATTTATTTTTAAAGGCTACTTTTTACTCAAAAAGGGCAGTGAAGTGTGTGGTATGGTTTATGATAGAAAGCAAAGTGTGTACAAATGATGCTTTAAAACTTCACAAAAACTCTTAATTTTCCATTTATGTCTTTCAAAACAAAAGACAGGCAATCCTAAGCATAAACATTTTTCTTTTTCGATTTTCTTTTTAAATTTCCAAAGCAAATAGAAAAATAATCTATCCTACTTCGAAACAGTAATTGAAAATCTTGTACAACTAAGCTACCAATTTTCAATTTTTGATATTTTCTTCTATTTTGCAAAATAAAATGAATCTGAAATAAGGAAACAAGCAATATCTATCAAGAGTGTGGGTAAAGATAAAAACTTAGTGGCTTAAAGCAATCAAATCCAAATATGACAAAGGCTTGACCTACAGAGTTGGTGTTGGAGAATCTAGGGAGTTGGTGCTTGAAAATATAGGGGGTTGGTGCCTCCCACATGTTGTTGCTTGTAAACTTGGGAGATTGGTGTTTCCAATGGATAGGTGTTTGCAAATCATTGTAATTCATATTTATTTAGAAAGAACATCTTTCTGTGGTTTTCTCCCTTATTGGGTTTCCATGTTAAAACAATGTGTCTCTTGTGTTGTGCATTTGTGTTGACTGCTTGTTGCTCAATGTGATTGAATGCTAATGTGAATGGTAAATAATTTTTGAAAGTTAAAATATGCCCGATACTGATTCACCCCCCCTCTCAGTATAGTTTAATATTCCAAGAATTTGTATCAGATCAGGTTCCTTTAGAAATAGTTTAACCACTCGAAGGAAGATCATTGTACAAACATGGATAGAAAGGAAGGTATTTCAAAAACTAAAGCACCACGATTTGATGGATCCAATTATGCTTTTTGGATCATAATAATGGAATTATTTTTGCAGACACTTGGAGTTGACATTTGGAAAGCGGTTGAGAATGGTTAAAAGGTTCCAAAGACTCCACCAATAGATGCATCTAAGAAAAATATTTATGAATGTAATGCAAAATCTAAAAATACATTAATGTGTGGTCTAGTAGATTTATAGTTTACAAGAGTCATGCAGTGTAAATCAACAAAAGGGATATGGGACAAACTTCATAATATTTATGAAGGGGATGACACAATAAAGAAGACAACTTCAAACTCATAGAAGACAGTTTGAAATCCTCAAGATGATGGAAGATAAAAATATTGGAGCCTACTTTCTTCATGTAGATGAAGTAGTCAACAATATCAAAGGTCTTGGAGAAGAAGTTAAAGAAGCATCAATTGTACTAAAGGTATTGATAACTCTGCCTATGAGATTTGATTCCAAAGTTTCAGTCTTGGAAGATAGAAAGGATCTTAACAAAGTAACAATGGATGAAATTCATTGAATTCTTACTGCTTATGAGATGAGAATTGAAAAAGAGAACCCCTCAAGGAAGGGAGCATATTTCATGGCTTCAAAGAAGACAAAAGACATCAAGCAACAGTCAAGTAAGACTTCCTCTAATGAATCTGATGATGAAGAAGCAAACTATGTGAACAAACTCAAGATAGGTCATGGAAAATACAAAGGTAAGCTACCTTTCAAGTGTTTTGAATGTGGAAAAATAGGACATTTTACTTCTAAATGCCTTATAAAGCAAGTAGAGATAGTGATGAGGAGGAAGATCATAATAAAAAAGAAAGAAGAAAGCTGTACAAAGGGGACATATCGAAAAATAGGAAAAGGTTCAATAAGAAAAATAAGAGTATTTATTGTATAGAGGACAACAACTCATCAGATGAAGATGATACTGATTATGATGCAAGAGAACGTCTCTTCATGGAATGGAAGAAGAACTTGAGAATGAAAATTTTGAAGATGAAGTGAATGCTAAAGTAGAATTTGAAGGGGAACTTATTAGTGCTTTTGATGACTTGAGGAAAACAAGAAAGAAGAATAAACAACTAAGGGAACATATGTTGAAGTATGAAGAAGAAGTCATTAAAGATAAAAAAATTCAGCTAGAAGAAGCAAGAAAAATAGAAGAAGATCTAACATGATAGTTGAAAGAAAAGGAGAAATGTGTGAGAAATTGGAGGTTGAAAATATCTCTTTGAGAAAGGAATTGCGGAAAGTAAGCACCCACTTAAAATATCAAGAGAAATTTGGTAGCAAAACTATAGTATTAAATGAGATCATCAACAACCAGAAACCATCTTCTGACAGATATGGATTAGGATATGGACAAGAAAATGTTATTGAAGGCTCAAGCTCAATGGTGTCTAACTATGAATAATAAACAAGAGGTGTTTCATATGTTCTCAATATATCTATCAAAAGGGAAGAAAACAATCTCAAAAGGAAGGACATCAATAATCATCTCACATGAACAAAGAAGTTATTACACCTAGAATACATCTTATTACCAAGTATCAAACTCTCTTTTTGGGTCATTGGTATTTCTACAACAATTTTGGTCATAAAGCTGTAAATTGCAGAGCATATGCAAAAGATGATTTTGAGAGAAATAGAAATTCCTTTCAACTTTCCAAGGTTATTCATGTGAACAATAAAATAAGAAATTCTAATGGAGATATGGATGGAAACCTCAATCCATTTGGACCCTTGGAACTGGATATTGAATGTTATCAATCTCATAATTATGGCCAAAAAACTCGGGACTGTAGAAACGAGTTGATGTCTTCTCAAAAAAATGAAATCAAGGACTCTTACTCTAAACATGAGAAATCTCATACAAAAATTTGGAAAAGAAATATAGAAAAACCAAGTCAAGAAGAATGTGATTTGGCCTTACATGCCCAAAGAAAAAGAGGTCACTTTTATATCGATAGTGATTGTTCCAAACATATGACAGGAGATAAGGACAAATTTATAGATCTTAAAAAGGAGGCAGCGTTTACTTTGGAGATGATGGCTCTGGAAAAAATCTTGGAAAAGGCATAGTGAGTCTTGGAAGTGAAAAGGCTAAAGTAGAAAATGTCTTTCGTGTTGAAACTATGAAGCATAACCTTCCCAATGTAAGTCAAATGTGTGATCAAGGGCACATCCTCACTTTTGACTCTAAGAAATCTAAAATAAGAAAGGAAGACTTGGGCATATTAATAGCAATATCATCCAAAACTCCAAATATTGTGTACATTTTGGATGCGAGAAAAGAAGAAAAATGTTATATGACACAAGTAGATGAAAGTTGACCTTGAAACAGAAGAATGGGTAATATAAAATTCCACAATTTAGTAAAGATTAACAAAAACAAACCAATAAGAGACATACCAAAAATTACAAATCCCTCAAACTTTGTTGCAAGCATTTTTTACATGGAAACAAAACAAGGATATTTCAAGACAACAGAATATTCTGCAACAAAACCTTTGTAACCTTTGTAAGTAGTGCATAAACAAAGATAAAAGCTTCATCCTCGTCCACCAAAAGGATATCCTTTGTAAAAGCTTATTTTACTCGATTTGTATACCTTTTGAATTAAATAACTTGAATATTAAGATATTGTTTACTTCGATTAAAATAGATGGGCTTTCTCCCACTCTCGGTTGGGATTTTAATGGTCATTGTACCATTTTCCTTCCATTAGAGGTGGTTTTCTTTAAAATGTATAGTGGTCGGCCAGCATAGCTACTAGTCCAATAACATTACCATAGAATATATATAGATCGTAGTATTTCCTCAAACGAAACCATTTTTATGATTTTAACGCATATTTTGAGGTCCAAGAATCCAGGTTTTCAAAGTTTCAAAGCCGTGCTCAGTTAAGCATTAGTCGACTTTATTTTACATGTTGCGATAATTCGGATTCGAGGGAGGAAGTTGAACTTTTGTTTCACTATTAATGTTTTCTTGATGAACTAGGATTGGTTTTAACTTTTAATCAATTAAAGCTGTGATGGCAGATTTGGTAACCCTGAAGATGGACCAAATTGTGCCAGATTATAATTCTGAACCAAGTGTTAGCCCAGATTTTTCTTTCGCCTTCAACAATGGTCACTTTTCAGACCGAATACTGCATTTAGAGATCATTCACGATCCACAAGGAGGACGGCCTCATGGTATTGTTAATAAATTATATCTTTCCAAACCTAAAATCCTACTGAAAGTTCGTAATTCTTGGACATTGCATATTCGACTAATTTGTTGATTGGCTTCACTTTCTAATAATATTTGTCACATGACTGCATGCAGATGCAGTTACCCTGGTTTGCTGTTCTACGGTAATGGATAGCTCAGATTATAGTGCCCACAGAGTCCGTGATGTATATGTTAATTCAGCTATATTGGCAGAAAAGAGTCCCTTCTTTAAGAAAGTAAGAAAATTTCATTTTATTTTTCATTTTGTTAGTTCTCATATATCCTTTTTCTTGGCCCAAAGATTTGTCTCATTTCTTCAAATTTCGTTCTGCAAAGCTTTTTTCAAATGGAATGCTGGAATCTGAAGAACGGAATATCAGTCTTCATTTAAGCTGTTCAGGTATGTTCAACTTAATTCTGTTTTGCTTGTTATTCTTCAGTTTAACTTTAAATTTACGTTATAGATATGATTGTACTGTTTATTTTATTAAAACGTGATAACACAAACTTGGAAATTATATTTATTGCTAAGGATTCTTGTGGTCTGGTATTTTATTGCAGAGGAAGGGGCCTTCATGGATTTATTGCAGTTCTTCTACAATGGAAGACTTGAGGCACGTTCTATAACTGAACTGTTGGATGTACTAATGATTGCAGACAAATTTGACGTAACAACATGTGTCAATCAGTGTAGCCGAGCTTTGCAGAATTCAGCTCTAACCATAGAGTCTGCACTGATTTATCAAGAGCTTCCTTCTACCATACTTACTAATAAAGCAGTTCTGTCACTGGTAGTTGCTGCAAAGAGGTTTCTTATTCAATATTTCAATAGTTTCAAAACGTAAGTTCTCTCCTCTGTACTGTGCATGTTGTTTTGTCAATTCTACCGACACGCATTAAATAACTAAACTTCTGAGAATGATAAATGCATTTTATTCACATGTTTCATATTCTATAATAACTGCATTGCCACTTAACGGTTCTATTCTCATTTTGTAGATTCTATAATTATATTCTCATTATGTTTCATATGCTAAGATGCTGATTATAATTTTCAGGTTTGAAGAAGAGCTTATGGATCTTCCATTATCTGGTATCGAGGTGATATTTTCAAGTGATGAATTACATGTTGGCTCTGAGGATGTGGTGTATGATTTTATAAGAGACTGGGCAAGAAAACATTATCCCGACGTCGATGAACGGAGAGAAATATTTAGTAGTAAGCTATGCCCACTGATACGATTTCCAAATATGAGCACACAGAAGCTGAGAGAAGCTCTTTCATGCAATGACTTACAAGCGTCAAAGGCAGTAACAGAGGCACTGTTTATGAAGGCTGAAGCACCCCACAAGCTGAGATTTAATGAAAGGGATTACAAGGTTCTACCTGTTACAGTGGTGGAGTACGATGCCCCTCATCCGCAGTGCATGGTGATTTGGAACATTCACAAAGATGACTGCCGTCAATTCTCATGTCCTCAGGCGTGGGGTCTCTATGTCCGAGATTTCCTATTTGCCGGCTTAAAGTTTCGACTCTACGCCTACCGTTTTGATCACTTTCCGTCTCATCGTTTTACAGTGCAGCTTGACATTTTTGATGGTGAGGACGGCGAGAAAGAGGATTGCGATTTCTTTGTTTGGGTGGATGGCAACACGACCGCTCATCATGATATTCACGCCGAGGATTGTGAGAAAGCGAGCATGAGTACTGGTACGATCGAGTTTCAGTTTCAAATACGATCGGCCAACACCAAGGATTTTGAGTTCCAGGATGTTTTGAAATGTGTCCATCCAAAGAAGTTTCTTTCTCGATGGGTAAATCTGAGGCTACCTTGTGTATTTGACCTCGATCAGAACCCACCTCAATTCTTCGTTAATGGCGTTTTCTACTTCCGTCTATGGCTTACACTCAAGCCATAGCAAATGCACTAGTTACAGTGATTTTAACTCAGTTGAAAGAAAGGATCAACTTGAGTGATTTCATATTGATCATAAATTGGTTGATGAGGTTTGGTTACTGTGTTAATTTTTAATAAACTTGAAATGATTCCACAATTAAAAATATAATTAAATTATAGTTTTAAGAATACTCTTCCTGTACACCCAAAGTGTAAATTTAAATTATAAAAGCTTTTAAGGTTAGCTATTTAAATTTAAATTAAAAAAAAATATTGATATGTTATTGATTCAATTTTATTTTCACTAATAAAATATTGATTTGCTATTGATTCAATTTAATTGATTTCCAGAACTTGGCTATTTTTCAATTTCATGATATTTATATGACTATGTTTACTGGATAATATATATAAAAAGCCCTCAAGCTAAAGGTTGCCCATAGATGAAGTTGGAATAAGGGAGATACAAGACCCAAAATGACCTTAGACTTACAAAATTCACATTACATGGTTCAAATAACTAATAATAAAAAATAAAATAAGGTGGCATTGGATCATGAGGGCACATGAGAGGTTGTAGGATCCACATGTGGCAAGATTCTCCACTACACTTGGCATGATTCTCTCACCAATTCGAGTTCAAGGTGAAGGCCCAACATACTTGGGAGCTTAAGAGGAATTATTCATGGAATGAGTCTTGGAAGGTTGAATTGGAGTGGAATATCAACTCCCATGGAAGAGGAAGAGGCATCATAGAGAAGTTGTGACACTTGCAGCTAGATTCTCGGGCATCTATGACAGTGATGATGGAGAATCTATGACAAATATGACAAATTCAGACCTGATTGCATACCTATCACACATATGACATATCAGGGCTAAAAATAGCTACCAAGAAGGTGCATAGGGGGAGTTATGGTCAACCAAGATTCCCCATTTGAATTGGGGGCAGTGGAATGGAAGGAATAAGTGGACAAGTTTCTCATGAGGGAATCCATCACTAACTTGAGTTGGGTGAGTGGTCTTGGAGGGAATTCAACCTCATGAGTCCAAATGAGGTTAATAAAAGAGGAGGATGACAAAGGAGAGCAGCTTTTTGTCATTTTTTATTTGCATCTTTGCAATTTGGGAGAGCTTTAGCTTGTCCTTGCATGGTGGATGTTCATCCTCCCTACCATTGAACCAATTTCGTGGGTGCAATATTCCTATCCAAGTTGGTTGAAGGAGAAGCTATTCAGACCTCTCAATAGAGCTTCACGGAGACATTTTGATGCAGGTTCGAGCCCCTTTGATTTCGAGTAATTTTCTCTCTTCTTTCTCTACTATCTTTCTCTCAACACTTTTTCAATGTTCATGTACAAGTTTGATGACACACTCCTGATTGCATATAGTTTATGGAAGATTGATATTTTGACTATATCGCCATGTTATCTACTACATATCTATGTAATGAACTGATCATGAGAGCCGCATCTCGAAAGACCAAGCATTTCATGTAATACTTCCAAGTAATATTGAGATTCGTGCATTTTCCCTCATTGTATTCTCATGGTGATTTTAGAATGTCTTATATCTGTTTATTATCAGAATTTTCCTTAAGTATTGATTTTGATTCGAGATGCATATGGAGTTAAATGAAGGACCAAAATGTTGTATGCGGACCCTTGAAGTCTTATTAATTTTTGTGCAATAAATTCATTGTCTCTAGTCTACCATTTTTCATAAATTATGTGCTCTACAAGATGTTGTCTTTTGGAAGATCTATCTGACCCTAAACTCTGATATAATGCTGCAAATATGTTTTCCTTGAGGTCCTTTAACAGAGACAAGTCTCAGATTAAAAATTAGGGAAGGTCGTACAGTGTTTGGGAGGTCAAATAGTGGCTAACATAGTGTGGTTTTCCACAAATTCATTTGACTAGTTTTGCTCCATTTCTTCCCTTGAAAATTGCAGACCATGAATGCTTCTATCAGGTGTTTCGGTGTATAAATGTTTCATTAAGGTGTCCTATATCCTTCGCACGTGTTGACACAGTATAACAATCTGAAAAAAGGAGGTTTTGAATCAGTTCAAGAGTTCTCTGCCAGATTTATGAAAGTTTATAATTCTATCCCTACATATATAAAACCTCTAGTGGGAGCAGCCAAGTTACATTATGCAGATGCTTTTGAAGGTGATTTTTCATGCACATTGAGAGAGAGAATATCTACTACTTTGGAAATAATGATGGAAGATGGAGTAGAAGTTGAAGCTAATATGATGGCTTCTGGAAAAATGAGACATAAAGATATGGACAGAAAGAAAATTAGAGAAGATAATCAAAATGCAGCATCTTCTTCTTCTTCTTCTACAGATGTAAAATTTGAAGCAATGATGAAAACTATGGAAAAGTTATTAGAAAGGTTAGTGGTGGATAACAAAGGTCCAAGCAGAACCTCAAATCAGAAACCCAAATTTTAGGAGACCCTTTGTTCCAGCTATAAGGCCGAGAGAGCAGCGAAACCCAAGGAATGCAGAAGAAGATCAAATCAGACCTCCTTTCCCTGAAAATTATATTGCTGGAGAAGTTGAAGCTGAGATACCTGAGAGTGATATTCACCATTGTGGCAGTTCTGATTCAGAAGTGTATCTGACTAAACAAGAGCATGATATGTTCCTTGCAGAAGGGGAATGTTGTAATTTGGAGACGGAAATTGATCAATACCAGATTGGTTACCAAAATGCTATAAACGATCTTCAAAGAAAGATAAATCTGAGAAACCGAGACGTTATAATAGACAAAGGAAAAGCACCAATGGGAAAATCAAAAGGAACTACAGATAAACCTTTTACTAGTCAGTATGAACAGCAAACGAGAAGAAAAGAAAATGAAGATGTGCCAAAAGTAATTTCAAATAACAAGAAAGACTCGATAAAGGAGGGTGATAAAAATTTGGTTCCTTTCAATATGCAGAGTGAAATGTCGAAAGTCAAGATTTCTGTACCTTTTAATGAGATATTAAAGAATAAAGAATACAAGGAACAAATTTTTAAGATGATGCAAGTAGAAAATCGAGTGGAAATAGATACTTTGGAATTAGATGATGATACTCCTAATATCTGCCTGGGTTCAAGAATGGAGGATAATAGTTTTGGAGAAGTTTCTCCTTTCTATGTAAATTTGAATGTTCATGATAAAGCTGTGCATAATTGTATGTTAGACTCAGGAGCTTCTCATAATTTGATGCCAAAACTTGTAGTAGAATCTTTGGGATTGGAAATCACAAGACCATATGATGACTTATTTTCTTTTGATTCAAGGAAAGTTAAATGCTTAGGGTTGATAAAAGATTTGACAGTCAATCTTAGTAAAATACCAGCAAAAGGTATTCTTATGGATGTGGTGGTTGCCGATATTCCAGCAAAGTTTGGTATGTTATTGTCCAGGTCGTGGGCCTCGAAGTTAAAAGGAACTCTGCAGATGGATATGTCTTTTGCTACTATTCCGGTGTTAGGGGTACACAGAAGATTATATGCTGAAAAGATGGCTGCTTATTTGGTAAGTGACTTAAAAGAACCTGATAAGCATGCTATATATGCAGTAGACACAGATTTGGGTTCTTGTATTTTGTACAATGATGTTGAATCTAAAGAAAAGATTGATTTAATTGAACCTAAAGAAAATGAAAAAGAAATATTGTTAAGAGAAAAGATCAGAAAAGAAGGGACCTGGACGATGCACTTTGATGGGGCTAGAAGCAGAGAAGGAGCTGGTGCGGGAGTATGGATAATTACACCTGACCGAGAATTCCTAATGTTTTCTTACCAATTGAATTTTGAATGTACCAACAATGTTGCAGAATATGAAGCTTTGATTATGGGGTTGAACGTGTTGAGGGATTTAAAAGCAAAAAAGATTGAGGTGTTTGGAGATTCCGAATTGGTAATAAATCAGGTAAAAGCTATTTATCAAACCAAACACCCTAAAATGAGGTCATATAGGAATGAAGTGTGGGATTTACTGGAAATTTTTTTCGATGAACATGATGTCGTTTCAATTCCCAGAGTTAGCAACACTGTAGCAGATTCTTTAGCCACTGCAGGATTTGCATTCAAAACTCCTATCTTTTCTAAAAAGAAATATGATATTGAGGTCATACACAGACCATCTATCCCAGACAATATCAAACATTGGCAGGTTTTTGAAGATGATCAACATATTAAACGCTTTTTAGAAATGACAGATGAATTCAATTACAGGTCTATTGATGCAGAAGATGCTGGAGCTGGTCCAGATGAAATAGATTCCCCAGAAGAAACAGAAAAGTTCAAGCAAAGGATTGGAGGTAAGGATATAATTCAGCTGAAGAATAATGTTATCCCTAGAGGCTTGATTCCTTTAGAAAAATTGTTTGATAAAAATGATGTGGTGAAAAATCCAAAGGTAGAGCCTAAACCTGAGGATGTAAAAGATTACAATTTAGGTTCTGAAAAAGATCCCAAATTGGTAAAACTTTCAAAGAAATTACCAAGAAAGGAAGAGGATAAAAGCATGGAAGTGATGAAAATATTTTCGGATGTTTTTGCTTGGAGCTATGAGGATCTGAAAGAATATGATGTTTCTGTTATACAGCATACAATTCCTATCAAACCTGATGAAAAGCCTTTTAAACAGAAATTAAGAAGAATAAATCCCAAGTTGCTTCCAGTAATAGAAAAAGAGGTGAGAAAGTTGTTTGATGCTAAGATAATTGTGTCCTTGAGGTTTTCTAAGTGGTTGGCTAACCTAGTACCAGTAAGGAAAAAGAATGGCGAAATAAGGCTGTGTGTAGACTTTAGAAATTTGAACAGAGTTTCTTTGAAAGATAATTATCCACTCCCTAAAATGGATCAGATTTTACAGAAAGTTGTGGGAGCCGAAAGAATTTCCATGTTAGATGGTTTCTCAAATTACAATCAAATTAAAGTTCACCCAGAAGATCAGGAAAAAACTGCTTTTACTACTCCATGGGGAACATTTATGTACGCCAAAATGCCATTTGGTTTGATGAATGCAGGCGCAACTTTTCAGAGAGCCATGGATATTGCATTTGCAGATGAAAGGGACAAATTTGTGGTAGTATACATGGATAATATCACTGTTTATTCAAAGAATGCTGCTGATCACTGGAAGCATCTGGAAAGAGTTTTTATAAAATGTAGAAAATTTGGGATTTCCTTAAATCCAAAGAAATCTCATTTTTGCATGGAAGAAGTAAGATTATTGGGACACATTATATCAAAAGAAGGCATTAAGATTGACCCGGAGAGAGTATCCGCGATACAAAAGGTGGGAATCCCTAGGAGCAAGAAAGAGATTCAGTCATTTATTGGAAGGGTAAATTGGTTAAGAAGGTTCATTCCTAGTTTCGCTGAGATTTTGAGAGACATAACTGAAATGCTAAGAAAAGACAAAGAAATTAAATGGACTGAAGAAGCAAGACAATCCTTTTATAATATTAAAAGAGCATTGACTGAAGCACCAGTGTTAATTAGTCTAGATTATACAAAGGATTTCATTATGTTTACCTATGCATCGGAACATACAGTAGCTGGGGTATTGTTGCAAAAGAATCAAGAAGGTGCGGAACAGCCAATTGCATTTTTTAGTAAGATTCTGAGAGATGCAGAATTAAAATACAACATTATGGAGAAACAAGCTTATGCTTTAGTGAAAGCATTGAAGTATTTCAGGATATATATTTTGCATTCTCATATAATAGCACATGTTCCATCAGCAGCAGTGAAAGACATTCTTACCCAGCCAGATCCTAAAGGGAAAAGAGCGAAGTGGATAGCAGTGTTACTGGAATATGATCTGGACATTAAACCTACGAAACTGATAAAAGGCCAAGGTTTGGCTAAAATGATGACTGAAACAAATTGGGACTCTCTCGGTATGAATTTTCTTTCTGAAACTTCAACCGAAATTGTTCCAAATTCACAAATAATTGAAGATTTCTCTTTATCCCCCTGGTACGCGGATATTGTATATGTTTTGCAGAATCTCCAAGCACCGGTGAATATGGAAAAAACTAGGGCAAGATCAGTAAAATTTAAAGCAGCCAAGTTTTGCATATTAGATGGAAATTTATTTTGGAAAGATCCCGGAGGAATCCTGTTGAATTTCCTATTAGAGAATGAAGCACAGCATATTATGGTGGAATTTCATAAAGGTATGTGTGGGGGGCATCATTCATGGAAGGCTACCATGAACAAAATTCTTAGAGCTGATTTTTATTGGCCCAGCATGTATTCAGATGTATATAAAGAAGTAACGAAATGTCATGAATGTCAAATTTTTGATGGAAAAAGAGAATTATTGCCTTTTCCGTTGAAACCTATTTCAGTTGAAGCACCTTTCCAACAGTGAGGGTTAGAATTTATTGGTGAGATTAATCCAAATTCTTCAGGGAAACATAAGTGGATTCTGACTGCTATAGATTACTTCACAAAATGGATTGAGGCCATCTCAACCAGAAATGCCACAGAAACAGTGATTATGAACTTTTTGGAAGAGAACATTTTGTCCAGGTTTGGTTGTCCTAAACGGATAGTGACAGATAATGCTCCAGCGTTCAAGTCAAAAAAGATGATAAATTTTTGTTATAAATATCACATACATCTAAATCATTCAACTGCTTATTATCCACAAGGGAATGGGTTGGCCGAATCTTCGAATAAAAGTTTAGTGAGAATCATAAAGAAGTTGCTAGAAGATAATAAGAGGGCTTGGCACACTAAACTGAAATATTCTCTGTGGGCGGATAGAATCAGTACAAAGAGAGCAATTGGCACTTCCCCTTTCCAGTTGGTGTACGGTACAGAAGTAATTTTCCCTATTTCTTTGGGTTTGCCAGTTATTAAATTATTACAAGAAGTTGATGAAGAACCAAATCATATGCAAAGGAGAATAAATCAAATGATAGAAGTGCATGAAGTCAGAGAAAAAGCATATAACAAAACCCAAATGCATAAGGAAAAAATGGGCGAATCCCCATGATACATAGAAAAATGTGAAGGCTATTTTATTACTAATATAATATGTATATATATTTTTTTGGCGAATCTTTCATGGAATTATAAAAACTTGTAAATTTTGGGTGAATCTTTCACAAAATTATAAAAACTTGTAAAAGTTTTGGCGAATCTTTCACAAAATTAGAAAATCTTGTGAAATCTTGGAGAATCTTACACTAAACTATAAACACTTGTAAAGGCTTGAAAAATTGGTTCAAGTTAGTCTTCAATAATGAAACGGATACTCTTCAACTTAGTCTTCAATAATGAAACTGATACTCTACTCCAAGTCAAAAAATCTATTCATCCATGATTAGAGACACTATATTCTCCAATATCCAAGGAAAAGAGGCACTACTCAACTCAAAGAAAAAGAGATACAATGGCTACAAGGAGCATTGTAGCCCAAGACTTAGATAAAGGAGATGTTGTCCAGGTAGCAAATTGTCTGAAGAGATTTGAACATCCAAAAGCATCCATAAGTCTACATTTTTCAATGGATGTTAAGTCCAAAACACATTCATTTGGACGTTTGATGGGTGAATCCCTTCCCATCTGGCTCAGGAGGAATATTTTTTGGTAAAGTAGGAGTAATTCACTGCAAGTTTGTATGGAATATTGGCATTAAGACCAATATTTTAGCTGAATCTTTATCTGCCTTAAAATATTTGGAAACAAGGACAAGAATCACCAAAAGGGACGTGGTTTCCTTAGGAAAGTCACAAGTGATGATAGAAGCACTTAAAGGAAACCAATAATAAAAATGAAGTGATCAATAGAATGTAGACTCATTCAAATATGTTAAGGCTCAATTGAACAGATCCAGACATGCCCCGAGAAGACACAATGAAACAAGAATCCCGACACACCCTGGGAATATACAATGGAAAGAGAAGATACAATGGAACATAAATATAGACATGTCCTGAGAAGATACAATGGAACAATGGATAATATGGAAAATGCAGCAATTTCCATTCATGTAGGTTCCTGTTAAAGTTAGTGCAGTTGCGAGACCCATTCTCAGAGAGATGGTACCCTAGTTAGTTAACTAGAGTTTTTGTTCAATTTAACCAGGAAGACTAAAGAGTAAGACCCTAGAAGGTACCCTAGGGCCCACAGCTGTCTCCTGGGGTTCTTCATCGGGGACCAAGTAGGCTGATTCCATGGCAAAGTCCCTAGCATGTAGCTAGGGCCCCTATTTGTCTCTAGGGTATTCTCGTTCAGGACCAGATAGTTTCTTGGTCATGAGGACCAAGCAGGTCTTGCAGGTTGAGATAGAAACCTCATGTTCCAGAACTAGGCAGATTCTTGGTCATGAGGACCAAGCAGTAGTTCTTGCAGTGAAATACCTGGTCATTAACTAGGTGGATCTTGGTCAGCGGGCCAAGATGATGATGTGTGATGCCCTCCTCTCCTGGGTCTTCAAGATGGTTGAGCTAGATGGTCATCTCAATAGACTGGCTATGCCTTGATGAAGCCACTAGCAATTGACCTAAGGAGCAGCCTGGAGGACCACATGATCACATCATCCAGTGTGGACCCTTCCTTATACAGTGATGATGAACTTTAAGGTTATATGGAACATTTGTACATTTGAGAGAGATCATTGGTTGTACCTTCCCCACCTTGGTTGATTAAGAATTGTCCTTACACCTTGTTGTTCTTGGTTTTGTGGTACTTTGTGTTATTTTTTTTTGTGCCACCATTTATGTTTTGGTCTTATGGGTACTATGGTTGTTTTCATACCTTTTGGTACACCCCTTGGTCCTAGGGGTTATGGGTCATGTACTCATTCTTGTTTTAATGATTTGACTTGTACCATGTGTTGGTCCTTATACCCTTACCTAATTAATTACATGTGTGGTGACATGACCCTAGTACCCACCTAAGACACTTTATTCATATTTATTTATAATTTGTGACTTTTATTATTTTGGTATCTTAACACTGGGATTCGACACTCTCCTACTACATCTTGCAGGTTATCCTCTTACCCGAGTCGTAGCCAAAAACCAAATTACTATGGCCCATTCTCTTTACAACAAACCCCCTTTAAATTTCATGAGTGGGTTCTACAGCCATGTCTATATCATCTCATCCCTCAAAATGCCCTTCATACACAGTCCAAAAATATCAAACGCCCACTCACACTACCCTCTCTAACTTCACTTCTCTGCACTACTAAACTCACTCAACAACAATGGACAGGTCGGAGCTTATGGCATATTCTTTTCTATACGCGCGGGAGGAATTGGAGGTGGGAAAGTGTGGGAGTGGATAGAGATAAGCTCTGATACCAATTGAAGGAGGGCGCAACGAATAATGAATGGGCCCAATGCCCATAACCTCCTTATCCATTTCATAAAACCAAATATTACATTTATAAATGTGGTTGATATCTGGAAAGAGTCAGATCTAGAATTCTACCGTTAACAATTTGTTGGGAAGGATAGGGCTTCATAAAGAAGCTATCTGACATTTACTACACCGTATACATTCATGTGATCTCACTACTCGAGGAGGAGGATGTGGCTATTAGAATTAATTTCCAACAATATCTACGTTCCTAATTAAATATTGTTTCTAACTACAGTGGCCACAGATCCTAGCATATTTGTTTGCTCAAAACCCAACTTCAAAATAGAGTGAATCCCAATCAATGAAATTCACAAACTTCTATAGAAGAAACAAACTGCTACTATGTGAAAGAAACTAATGGTTATGTTCTGTTTATAAAACAACATGATTTTACTGTTTCGGGAATCCCCCAGACCCAAATTGGAGTTATGAATAGAAGCTTCTCTCTCCCTCACCCTCGGCCTAAGCCCTAATACCTACCAGATCGGCCTAATACAAGGGTGGAAGCAAGCACAAGGGCCACCCAAACTCATGCTTGGAAGTCTTCATTCGGTCATTCTGAAATAAAAAAACAAAGCATTCAGTAATTGATAATGACTACGCCATATGTGGCTTTCTCATTTTTCGATTGGAACACTCCACTCGTAGGTATGGATTGGCTCCTTTATCCGATTTCTGGTATCACAACCTTGCGAAAACTCTCTTCCAAACAACATATTTAATTAGAAAGAAATAGTTAATACTTACCAATGTGAAGCAAAAGAAGGGGTTAAGTTTCTTGGCTATAGCCGTAGCTACCTGCAATAAAAATAAGCATTTCCATAGTCATGTTGGTTGCAGAGACCTCCAAAAAAAATGAAGGGATGGGATGGGTTGTGGATGGGGTGGGTTGTGGGTTTCCGCTCCTTGGCCATAACTGTTGTAAATTCCAACCAAAACAAGGGGTTTCCATAACAGTTTTTGTTGTTTCTTCTTGGAAACAGTCGCCCACGCTTGCAAGTAGCCATAGTCCTCCGCCCTCGCAACCCTACAACCATCAACCCTCGCAACCCTAATGCAACATCGGTAAACCTAACCCAAAACAACTCTAATACAACCTTGGTATAAATACTTAGAGGTGCTTGTGGAATCCTTGTTTAGCTATGTGGGTTTTATTTAAGTAGACTCAAAACCTAACCCAAAACCTAATTGTTATATGTTAGTTGTTATGGATACCTAGTTGCCATCATCAATTATCCATACTTTAGCTACCTGTTATCACCAGCTTCTTTAGTTAAACCGATTGTGTGCCACAAATCAAATTTGGAACAATTGCCATATTAAACGGTTCAAGTGCGAGTTATCCATTCCTAGCTATATGTTATCACCATCCCTCTTCCCATTATCGCCACGAACTGCTAAGCCCATGCATCCACTACTAGTTATCCATTCATTAACTACCAGTTATTTTTATGACTTCCATAGAATCGACAGTACACTTGTCTTATCTTCATGCAATCTTGGAAAAACATAAGAAGTAGTCCACCCCAAATTCTAAGATATAAACCCCACATAATAATTAATGAAAAACGAATCACAATTATTTGCAAAATCCTTTACACATAGATGTATCAGTTATAAAAATAAAATAAAATTTACAACTATTAAAAAAACTAATTATAATCTTCAAATTAAAATTTTAACTTAAAAAACCTTTTAAAGGTCCAAACATCTATGTCTCTCTTTCCATTACAATCATAAGTTAAAATGGATATGCAATTGTAATTAAATTGCCAAATTCAAAGCCGATTGATCACCAACATACAATGTTCCTATGAGAACCATTGGAAGTTTGAAGAAAGAAAACATAGATGAGTATTATGTAAATATATACTAACAATTAATCGCCATTACATCATACCCTCTAGCATTGCACCCTATCCTAAGCAAACGTGAATGAATAGTTGCATGAAGTGCATGAATCCAGAAAACTTCTCACTCACACATAATTAATATCGATCTTGTTGCTATTGAATTATTGCAGGGGAACGCTATTTAGGACTGTTTCGACAGTCAGGACTCTAATATCGATCCTGTTGCTATTGAATTATTGCAGGGGAACGCTATTTAGGATTGTTTTGACAGTCAGGACTCTTAGGACATACATTGTTCTTTGATTCCTCTACTCTTAGGAAATACATTGTTCTTCGATGAGTATGCACAGTAGCAATCACAAATGTTCAGTGGCTAATGCAAGAATCAATAGGTAGTGAATGGCTTTGTTACCGAACTCGGTCCAATGCAGAGGTGTATGTATCGAAGCCAAGAAAACTCAGACTGTTATTTTCCTGAGTTCAAGATCTTGTTCTTAAGCCTATGTAACAATGCCTTCTTTCAAAAATTGGTGCAGCTGCTCCAGAGCTTCCCCACGTCACTCGAGTTAGAGACACTCAAAGGAACTGAGCTTCTCCTACAATCTCAATTCTTCAACACCTTACCTCTTTTTTAAACTCTGTTCTAAAACATGGCAAGAAGACAAGCTTAGCATTTGAGGCCTTGTCAGTTTCTCCAACCCCTGTATTATTTTTTAACTCCCACGTCGATCAACCTCCATCCTCTCCAAAACTACTAGGCTACTAGCCTATCGAGACTTGGCAGCTCATCAAATTCATAAAATATCCGATGTTTAGTTCTTGAAGCTTTGCAAGATTATAAAGCCCTAGTATTATCGTAATTGATAACAAATAACCAATTAAGCGTTATTAGGGTTGGCCGTAGGATTCCAACCTCCAACAAATCTTTGCAATCTTTAATCAATGCCTAGAACCATCACAACAATTTGGCCCGTTCACTTGAAGAACACACGCAGGAATAAAAATGCCCATGTTGTAATATTTTATCCCCTTGCAATGCTTGAGGTTCACTGATTGAATAGAATCTATGGCCACAGTGGAATACAAACTCAGGCCCAAATCTAAGAAAGTCGACCATATGGCAGAGAAATAACAAACCAGATATAAATTATTCAAACGACCTGCAATCTAGGAGGATGTTAGGGTTCACGAGACCATAAAAATAGTAACTATTTGAATATTCCAGCAGACGAAGAAACAAAACCATTGATCAACCAAAGGACGGTGGATTTGCATAGACCGTTAGGCTTTTATATCTGAGAATGAAAATGAGATTAACTCTTGTGAAACAATAAATAAAATACCCAGAGGAATAAATAGACTGCAAAACACATGAAAATGCTCCATCATCTCTGAAAAACGCCACAGCATTGATAAATTAGCCATAACAATGAATTCTTATGCCGTAGACTTCATAAAATCGGATGGAAAAGCAACAACATATAAATTCTTTTTGAAAAGCTTATCTAATTAACTTTACATGTATTTCTCTCCTATGCATAGAACTTTAGATCACTTGTTGGGAGGATTATATCAAGCCACTCACAAATCATGTTTTTCTCTAATCGATAAGTCATGGGCATTCAAGTAGTTTATTAGGTCATAAATATTGAAAGCATTTCTATCTATTGTCTGGTCAACAATAACTTGCAACAAGTATCCTGGAAACCATCCAAGAAATAACTTGCAACAAGTATCCTGGAAACCATCCAAGAAATATTGTGGGTTGTGTGCTACCAAATAACCAATTAGAAGATGAAAAATTGCATTGTAGGTAGCTAGCAGCAATGTCATATGCAAGTATCTAACCGAACCCGTAATTCGCTCTAGTCCATACTTAAATAATACCACACAGGCACCAATCCAAATTTAATAAGAAGAACTCCCACACACAACTCTCCAACTCTTGTAGACCTACTGGCCTGCAATATTTGAAGGAAATAGATGTAAAGAATTATACCATTCAAAACTCCTAAAGAAAGTGGGAACTATAATCAAATCAAAACAATGCAGAAGGTGATCAAGGTGAAGCATGAAACTTAGTAGTTAAGATCTTCCATCGGTGCAAAAATCCCTTTGCAATGTAATCAACAGTTATTGTTGATTATAGTCACATTGGTTGTTGGAAAAACCAATGGTAATGAAGTATCCATTGGAACTATCCAATGGTAAGGAACTATCCATTGGTTGTTGGAAAAACCAATGGTAATGAACATAAATATAATGAAATGAACCTTTTATTATTACCCTTGGAAGGCCAAGAGAGATTTATGGGAGATCATCAAAATGAGAAAAACAGAGTACATAAGATTTAAACAACTCAATCTGGTTGTCTAAGATATCTAACATGCAATTATAAAAATTATACAACACTCAAACTACATTGTAAATAAATATATTGAATAAAAAGTTTTATCTCTGCCCATACTAGAAAGAAGTAATTTTTTTGTCTCCAATAACTCCTTGAGAAGGCTTCCTACATACTTAGCTGAAAATTTTAGCAACATCTTCAGATCCCTGGACTGATGCATTGAATGCTTCTCTTATTTAGTCACATCTATAATAATTTAATGACACTTGAGTTTCATCTTGGATTGCTGGTTCATCACATGGGATACATTTGCATTCTCTTCATGAACATAAATTTGGAATAAAATTTTGGGTCGAGGAAAAAATACTATGAACACCTCTATGACATAACAAAATGGCCTTCGAAGGCCAGTGAGGCCTCCAAAATTAATTCCTGAAAGATGAAAAAAAACCTAAGCATCATCTCCTTATTAGTATTATTAGTTGATAGGAATTCCTACTTGAACACCATCCTCCAGTTGGGGCAATAATATGACAGGTACACAACAAGTTTAAGAATGTCTTTGCAACAATCTCCAGTAATTAGCATAAATAAATTCCTTGCTGCAAAAAGGAAACTCACATTTCTAGATTCTTGAGCCGGATTGACATTTTTAATCTTTGTGTAGCATTTAGATAGCGGCAAGCAAATTCCCAAATCAGATTCTTATTTCTTTATGAATTTCAAGCTGGGCAATCTACTCTACTGACCACTGGATATGCAACCAATCCAAGCTGGGCAATCTACTCTACTGCCGAATGTTTTAGTCAGATACAAACTGAATATGTGTATAGTCCAATTTTAGCTACGGGAGTCAACAAAAACAAGCTTGTAATAAAATCAAATCTCAATCATTATCTAGTTATAAGTTGTTCAAGATACAAGTCGCTTCTCCAGATTGTTGAATATGATTTTCAGTTGCGAGGACACCCTGCACTCTTCTTCATTGGTCCATGTTCTAGGATGGCTTGGGGAATATGTCAATGACTATTAAATTACAACCATGAACAGGTAGGAAAATGGACATTCCTTTTTATTACATCAAAAAGGAAAGCAATCTACATAATTGAATGGAAAGAGTATCACCCAGACAGATTCCATAGGAGGAAACCATCCAACCTACAGTGTATGCAAAACCTACGGTGGGAACTTTCTCCACAAGTGACCACGGTAAAGACTCTACTGGCCGTTGGAAATGCAACAAATCCAAGCTGGACAATCTACTCTACTGCCAAATGCTATAGTCGGATACAAATTGAATTTTGTATAGCCCTGTTCAGGTAAAATTTTAGCTAGCAGAGTCAATAAAAACAAGCTTGTAATCAAATCAAATCTCAGTCATTGTCTACTTATAAGTTGTCAAGATAGAAATCTCTTCTCCAGATTGTTGAATGTAATTTACAGTTGAGAGGATTTAAATGCACACTCTACACTTCTTCATTTGTCCATGTTCTAGGATGGCTTGGGGAATATACAGATATATCATTGAGTATAAAATCATACAATGAACAAGTAAGAAAATGGACATTCCTTTTGTTACATCAAAGTGGCAAGCATTTTTCACAATTGATTGTAAAGTGTATCTCCATAGGAGGAAATCATCCAGCCTGCAACGTATGCATAGCCTACAATGGGCGCTATCTCCACCAATATAAAGACTTTGCTGACCATTGGTGTTGGATATGCAACCAATTCAAGCTGGTCAAATGTTATAGTACGATATAGATTGAACATGTCAAAAAGTTATCTAGCAAAGTCAACAAAAACAAGCTTGTAATTAAATCAAATCAAATCTCAATCTAGTTACAAGAGGGGTAGGGAACTAGGGTTCATTTTTTTTTGTTTTTTAAACTTAGTGAGGTTCAAAGCCTACTTACAATGTTGCTCATAACAGTGTCAGTGACTTAACCTCTAGAGCACTCTCCAAATCACCTCCCCAACAAGGGAGGAAGACCTATAGAGGTTCATTAGCTGGTATCCATGTACCCATATGGGTGTTTAAAGCACACCCAGGCTTCTTTCCGATAAAACCCCAGAAAGAAGAAATGGATTTTCTCCAAATCACCTCCCCAATAAGGGAGGAAGGCCTATAGAAGCTCATTAGCTGGTATCCATGTACCCATATGGGTGTATAAAGCACACCCCAGGCTTCTTTTCGATAAAACCCCAGAAAGAAGAAATGGATTTTTTTCTTGTTTAATTATATTTGTTCCCTTCTATGCAGCTCAAGGATCTTATCTTTCTAAAAATCAAAATCCAGAAACTGTTGACTTAGATCAATCAGTTTTCCATTAGAAGATTAGAATAGATCTAAGAAAATCCTACTGGGGTCTAAGACTTCAGAAGCCTAGCTTGTAAGGGGAGCGAGTGATCTTCCAAACAGGCTTGGGTGGAGTGCCAACATTGGATGAGAAAAGCCCCTCGCTTCCAACAGGAGAAGCAGAGTAAGGCGAACCGGGACTGCTCCCCGCATAATCATTCTTAAATATGAAAAGATTCCTACTCGGACTCATAGGTGACTTGATCGAATCCCTGGAACCGCCATAGACTCCTGTGGACTTCTCCGGAGTAGCAGGAGTGGCCAGACCAACAACATCTTCCCCAAAGAGCTCGTTTCTCAGCAATCTGGAGTATGCAGACATAGAGGATGAAGATGCATCATCATGGCCCTCAGCAGAGGGGCGAGTGGGCGAAGGCAAAGACTGAGGCTGCTTGTCGATGAGCGCAAATCCGTTGAGCCTGGAACCTGTTCTGCTGGGAATAAATCTGTCACTGTATGTTGTTGTGCGTGTAGGGGAGGGGGTGCTGGGACTGGAATTTGCTCTCTAGAGACCAGGGTAGCCTGTTGCTTTATCTAAGTGCAAGGAGCTCGGAGACATTCCCGGAGGCAGATTCAAGCGCCACCACCATTTTCGGGAATCCATTGCGGTGAGTAACACTGTTGTTCAGTCTCTGCAAATGGAATCACAGGAACTTTGTCTCAAAAAATGAATTCCAATGGCTCTATTCTCTCCTCTTCTGCTGGGGTTTGGATCAGCTTATATTAGAAGACGAAGACTGGAGTCCCAAAACCAGGACTTTGTCTGAAAAAATAATTCCAGCTGCTCCTTTCTTTCCTCCTCTTCTGGTGGATTTAGATCTTGTGATATCGGAAGAAGAAGGAAAATAAGTAAGTGAAATCCCAATAACAATTCCAAGGCCCGCCATTTCTGAAAACGTGGGGCGAGCCAACTGCTCGTGGGCATCATCACCAAAATCTTCGAACCAACTTACCAACTCAGAACTGATTGCGGCCTCGGTTTCTGGCTGGGCGAACCAACTGTTCGCGGCCTCCATTACCCTAAATGGTGGGAGAACCAACTCTTCTGCGCATCCATTACCCTAAATGGTGGGCGAACCAACTCTTCTGCGCATCCATTACCCGAATTTCTAGGCGAACCAACTCTTCTGCGCATCCATTACCCGAATTTCTGGGCGAATTCACCATTTCGAGATTAGTTTACTGTGCTACATAAATTTTTCCTCTTTCGCGACATTGGCTATTCGATATCTTTTGACTATGGGTTAAATAAATATGGGGCTAATATGTTAAATTTAAAAAAACTCATTTCATACTAAAAATTTGCCCAGGGTTTCTTGGTGACCCCTATAAATTCGCCCATGGGCTATAATTCGCCCCTAAAATTTTCCCTGCAGAAAGGTTAAGGAAAAGGATTTTCAGATAAATGATTTGGTTTTGAAGTGGGACTCCAGAAATGAAGATCACCATGGAAAGTTTGAGCATTTATGGAAAGGTCCATATATTGTTGCAGGATGTCAAGGAGAAAATGCATTTATACTAAAAAATTGCAATGGAGAATTCTATCCTGGAGGTCCAGTAAATGGGAGACACGTCAAACATTATCTTTCCTAAAAGACAGAAGTGAAAGAGAGTTTTTTGTACAGTGTAAATACTTTTTCAAAAAAAGAAGAAGAAAGTTTGAATGCAGCCCAATGGATCAGGCACTTGGTCTACGATGTTCTTTGCTACCTCACAGGGAGGATAGCATCCCCAGTTGGAGCCAGTTGTTGACACTATATCTGAGAATGCTCAAATCCTAAATTTTTTTTGCCAAAATAATCCAAAAGCAGTGAAATTACCACAAAAAAGTTGAAGAAAAGGTTTGAAATACAAACAACAAGAAGGAAAAACCCACATATGCAAAGTCCGAAATCAAATATTTGAAAAGATTAAATCCAGATCAAGTTTCGATGGAGGAGATGATAAGGATCAAGATCAACGGCTAATATAGTTTCCCGCACCGCCGAAGTGATGGGTTGAAAAGAATTGTGAGTGGTTGCAGACTCAATACCGTCGGGCACGTGTCCTAATCTCATCAGTCCGCATATGTGATATAGTGGTATCATAAACCACCACAGCGCCGTGCGGAACCACCAAATAGAAAGGTGCGGCGGGCCATAGCACGTGGCGTGGTGGGACCTAGTACGTGGCAGATGGAGAAAGCGTAAGGAAATACACCATACGTCGATAGCAATCAGAGGGACAATATATATTTGAAACAAAATCAATGGCTAGTGTTCGTCCGCATCTGGGGATGTGCGCACTCGATAGAAGGAAGGGAGGTCGCGGAAAGTAAAACCACTCAAATAGGTGTCATCAAATGGTTGATCCACACAAGGAACAAACCGGAGAAGAAAACCGTTTTTTGATCGCGGATACCACCAAAGGGGATAAAAGGAGGTGAGATCTGACGGCCCAAATCAAAAGCTCTCGATCAATGGTCGGATATGAACCACATTCATAAAGTTGCCAGGAAGTTAATCAAAAAGACTTATATAAAACAAAAAGGGCTTCACATAACGGCATTTTGTATATGTGTCATTATCCTGGAGAGCTCTGAGGACTGGTGGAGGTCAGCGATTGCGACAGAAGGCGAAAGGCGTGTGTATACAAGTAGGGTCTTGTGACCTGGCCCACTTTTTTAAACGAAATTTTGTTTGAAGAAACGTTTAGATGGAAACTGTACATGATATAGACGTTTTTAAAGCAAAAGAAGCCCTAGAGGATAGAGACGACGACATTCATGATACCCTAAATAGGTTACCAGTCTCTGATATTAAATTTAGGTTGTCTGAACTATTAAAAGAAGGGATAGACCTACATAGAGCCCACCAGTCGTCTTTGATAGCCTTTTGCATGGACCAAATCCCTTTTTTCCCAGAATTTGTGTCATGGTGTGCCGAGAATTACTCCCAAGAAGAAAGAATTGTCCTAGACAGCCAAAAAACCAGTGTCGTTTGTGAAATAAAGCCGACCGAAATAATTAAAGCCCTAGGAATAGATTTTTCCCAAACCCTCGAGTCTGAGATTTTTTCTGAAATCTCCATTATTGAAAATTATCATCAAACCTCTCAAAATGATAGAGAAGTGTTTTTGTCGTCGTGTCTCAAACCAGAAACCAACATTTCGGAGGTCCCGTACCCTATAGATATCAATTTGTTTGATGAAAATACCCAATTAGTTTTGACATTATTGGTTTTAGTTCTAGGGTTTGATACAGACATGTATGTAACCGAGTTTCAGTTGAGTCTGTTGTACAAAATGAGTACAGTTCAGTCAGGGATCGATGAAAATCAAATCCCTCGACTTAATTTTGAAGTATTTTTGACAGAGAAGATTCATGACCAGATGGTCAATTTTCCCACTCTGAGACATTTCAGGTTTCAGTCTTTTTTGATGAAAATGATTATGATAGCAAGTCAAGAAGAGTTGCAGTTCCCAGAAATCATTTTCACAACTTTATTAGAAAATAACATGTTCAATTACATCAATTACATGCTCTCCGAGATTTACAGAATGATCTTTGGTAAAAAAATTGCCTAGAGTATTACCAGAAATGCAGGCATGCATGCAATTGAGTGCAGAGTACGCGACAGGAGATTGGTTCTTGTCAAAGGACAGTACAGTAATCAGATTATACGGGTTCAAACATAAACCTTATGTTTTACCAGCTTTTCTTACCTTAAGGGTTTTTGCTTTGGAATTCCTGAGACAAAAGTTAATTGTTGAAGATAACAATTTTTTGGTTTACAAACAAGCAACAGACATTAAATATCCGTTCACACTTGGCCCATTCACAATAAAGAATAAAATTGCTGCTGTGTATATAGAGAAGTTATTGAAGGATATGAGTTTTGAGACAGATATGGCTATTGAGTATGATCCGTTAAACATAATATCAAAATGGAGAACGGATCATCACATCAAAGCACTGAACCATCAGATAATTGAAGGGATGTTTGACAGAGCCAATTGGCTGGAATATAAAGAATAAATCATTCCGGATGCACCCGACAAAGAAATGGTATTGACAGATATGACAATAGAGACAGAAAACACAATGAATACTGCATTGGTGGGGTTTAAAAGACCCATACAGGACATAATGAACATTGAGTATGAAGGAACAGAAAGGGGAAAAAAGTTGAAAATAAATGAACAACTAGAGTTGATAGCATTTTCAGAAGAGGCAAAAAGAACTGAAGAAAAAATACCAGAGGTCACGGTTAAAGAATACAGTATTGAAGAAACCCCAGTAGAGGGTGATGTAAATAGACCCCAGAATATGATGGATGTATTTAATGAACATAGTCAGAATAAACAGGAATCCTCTAAGCAAACCAGTCAGCTATTGCCAAAAGTTAGAAATATATCCAATATTGAAGTAAGTTTATTTACTAGCAGAAATATCAGAGAGAATTCTTTAAAATTTTCATTTGTCACAAAAGATAAGATTTCAGATATGAAAGTAGATTTGTCTAAAATAAATGCCCCAGATAAAATTTTATTGCACAAACAAATAGGAGAAGTTATATATTCAGATTATTTGGGGGCAATATTAAAGGCAGACAAATTGAAAAATTCACTGGATAAATTGAATAATCAGTTGAGACAGGAGAAGGAAGAAAATAAGTCTCGACAACAACAGATTAAAAAATTGCAAGTAGATTTGATAAATAAAGAGGGAGATGCAGCAACAAAATTGCTCAAAGAAAAAGATGATATGATTCTGATGTTAAGATGAAAGCTAAAAATTCTTGACACTGTGCTTATCCAAGGAGCAGAACTAACGGTACTGGAAAAAGAAAAAGAATAATTATTTAATGAGGTAAACGATGTTACTGCAAAAATGTTAAAGCTCTCTGATGAAAAAGATCATTGGGAAAAAGAGAAAATCATTTTAGAAGAGCAGTTGGAGGAAGCAAGGAAAAGATTAACAGAAAGTGGTCAGCAACAGGTACAAACAGACACAGATGAAGATAAAACTGGAGTAGATGGTATTTTGCAAGCCATGTCCCAAGTATGTTTGAAAGAAGGTGAAATCAAAGATGTCACATCTCCATAAATTTTTTTTTTTTTTCTTTTCTTTTTCTCTTTCTTGTTTACTTTTTACTGTACTGTAAATGAACAGCAAATTGAAAATCTATGTTCATCAAACATCTAACATATTTAATACCTTTGCATGTTGTACCTGCTTATGTTTTCTTCCACTGTAATTTCCTACTAGATAGAAGGGTATTAAGGTTGTCATGCCACTTACTTAGCTACGGCTAACTCTAACTTATATGTTGGTATGCAGGTTCAAATCTGCATCCGGAGTCTCTCATGACGCAGGTAACAAGGATTGGTAAAATTTGACGCCCTTTAATGTTTTCTTATCGCTTGGGCTGGGATTAAAATGCTTTACACACAACCATATCTATTTTAATATGGGCTATTGGCAAACCCTCATATTAGTACCAATTATAAAAAAAACAATACCATTTTAGTAAAGAACTAAGATGTCATGCTTTCCTTGCTTATCACAACTTTAAAACAATTCATTACACTCAAGAATGTCCTATGCCTAACAAGTAAAGGGTTCATTCACCATGTGGTTTGCCAAGTTAGTTTTCCAAAACCAAGAGAAAGTAAAATGGTCTTGGACCACTCAATGTAAATTTCTCGAACTACAAGATTTCATGGACCAACAACATGGTTCGTTTGTTCCATCACCTGCCTTACGAGAGTATTGGTAATGAGACATTTTTTTAAAATTATTATGGTTGAAAAATACACTATACTATGATCTTCACTCACTCGCATTTTCTTTTTGCAGGAGTTATGATTTAATAAAGAATTGTAGCATGTAAGGTGTACTTCCATATTTGCTACAAAGCTCTATCGGTTTGTCCAAATGATACCATAACTCTTTGATTACCGGCAGGGTGCCACCTGCACCTTGAAAGGTGATAGGGTACTGGGTGTGTCTTTCAAAAACTTTCCAGCAGCAGTTTTTGTAAGGCCATCCATGTGACTTCATTTAAGATGATCGAATACGAAAGTGCCACGTGCACCTTGGAATTACTACATGATTGTCTCATTTCCTAGAGTGTAGTAACCTCCTCGAATTGTATTCATTCACCCCTGGTTGTTTGTTTACTATCCGGGAATCGAATTGAGGTCTGATGGTTTTGTTTTGAAAGCAGACCGACGATACAGCTATACTTCGGGTCTGTTGGTATTCCTAGGTTACCATCGTGGGTACTCCATGCATAATTTTTTTATCTTAAGTCCTCAAGGAATGGCTACTTCATTTTGATACCTCTGAGGTAATCTCAAATGCCCTGGTTCAGAGATTTTTCAATTTTTGTTCTTTTAACAGTCTATCATTTTAAGGTGATAACTTATTCTGCTCGTGATGTCAGGTACCACCAGCTTGAAATGGCGCAGGCTACAGGCGGAGCCTTCCCTGTCTGGTAAGTGGCATCGCTCCCTACACCTTCCTACAAAGGCAGGAAACAACATTGGCAAGATCCTTCTTCAACGACAAAGGAGTGTTGTAATTTCCATTCTGGTTAGTCTTTCGTAGCTCCAAAGGTTCAATGTGGCCTAGGGTGTTGCTGTCACGAATTTAATGTAATAAATATTTTATATTACTTCCTCCGTGAGGATCCTAGGTTTTTAAGGAGGCAAAAAGGACTATATAACATTTAAGTTCAAAGGGCTCTTCATTTCTATATCTTAAATGAATGTTATTATCCGGTTCCAGGTTATTGTAATTATCTGGAATTTAAGTTTCAGGGTTCCATTAGTAGAATCCGGATTTAGTAGTAGATAAATTTACTGGAAAAACTTGTCAGTTCGTCTTTGGTTTGAGCTTCCATGGCAGGGATTAATGTAATAACTTCTGTATGAAATATTTAATGTTTTTAAAAAGCTTTCGCTTGAAATCTATACTGGAACTCGTCATTTTTCTTTAATGGTTGAAATGGGTATTTTTAGAAGATTCTGTCACTGTTGATAGCATCGGGGTTCTAGTAGTAGATAACTTGGAAGCACTTGTCTATGGATTGGGCTGCAATGCCAGGAATTTAAATTTAATATCTTCTGCCTGAATGTTTATTGTTTGAAATAAATTCTTGCTGGAATTCCGATCTAGATCTTTCCATCTCTTTAATGGTTGCAGCGAGTACTTTTTAAAAGGGTTCTGTCACTTCTATTGACGTAAATGAAAACAAATTTTAACAATCCCTTAATAATTTGCAATTTTTCGATAATTCCAAAGCCAAGTCAATCGTGGGTGCCCAGGGTCGAACCCTACCAATGTCGTGATGTACTACAGTATAGCCGTGGCTGAAATGAATGGATCAAAGGTGTACTAAGACAGAGAAATCTCTAACCTAAAGCAGTAGAGATCTTAATATAACGATCTCAGTGCTAACAATTACTGGCCAAGGTTGCCATTTCCAAAACTCTTGAACCTGCCTATTTAGGTATCAGCCGTCTGCACAAGCATTTCTTTTTGTAAGGAAGTTTCACGGCCAAACCCTAGATTAGAGACAAAGTCTGGAGGTCGTGGCTGAGTAGTTTATACAGAAAACAAATGTTGTTTGCGAGGTAGTCGTTAGGTTTTGTCCTTAAGAGGAACTCGTCGAAAATAGAGATTGATTCTCATAAAGTTGCCTAGGGGATACGTCTATGCTCCGAACTAGCAATAGAATTTTTTTTTATTTTATGACAGAGGAATATATATATAGTATCGATCTCCACCCGGTCCATTTATTTAACTTGGCTGTAACTAACCATATAGAGATTAACAATGATAGGAACTATACTAACAGGATATTCCAGATCTGAATATTATTTGGATCCTATTCGACCATACAGAGGTCCTCCTTTGTCATTGCAGAGGTAAATAAAGATTACCACAACTGCTACTATAAAAGTAAGGGAAGTCGATTTTAGGGTTTCCCTACCCTTCAACGTTCCAGCCCTCAATGATTGCTATTGCAAAAGAAATAATACAATTAATAGATCGACTTCTACTAATACAAATCAATACTCCTAAAATTCAACCTTTGAGGGGCAATTTTCTGATTAACATTCACAACATTTTATTAGTAATGTCTGAGTACAACACCGAATGAAATTACCAGTCTTAAGTTATCTTAATCTATGCCAATGAATAACTCAGATTAAATTAATAAACAGGGAATCCCCACGGAAGCAATCCATTTCTATTCTTTATCAGATCTAACATTTTGACAGTAATGTAACTAACATTTTCCTTATGCATAACATCATAATTTCATATAATCTAGAAGGAATAAAATAATGAAATGTGATGAAAGTCTATAATCAGAAAAACATGGGACTGGTAACCCGAATGAAGCCAGAACAGCCACGTTCCACCCAAACGTAGATTAGGTACAAACACCAGGTCTGACCGTAATCACCCCCGAGCCAGATGCATGCATGAAAAGTGTGGACAGTTAACCTCAAAAACTCAGTTACGTTTTCAGGAATCCCTTGCCTAACACAGAGTGCTCACACAGCAAAGGTAATTCTCTCCGACATACTCAGCAGCGTCCTGCCTCTCACATATGCCCTTCCTTTATAGTTTTTTCCTAGGTCTTACCATTAGCAGCCAATTCCTCATGGAAGTTTCGCAGCTAAGTAAATCCTTGATTTTCAGGGGGTGTCTAGTGTCTTAAATACACTTCTGACACCTGTTCTGGTTTCCCAGAGGTTAACTCTAACTTGTCCCCCACTTTTCCATGCATGATCTCCTCATTTAACTTGGTTGTTCCTGCTCATCCTTTTATTAAAAGAAAAATTAATTTAAATAGAAATTGTTTCTTACAACAGTCCTCCAAGGACTTCTTCGGCAGATTTTCATCTAACCCTCTTATTGAAATAAATTTCACAATGATAACAATATAAAATATGAATATTTTTTTTGGAAACATAATGTCCTATTGTTATTTGGGGAACGTCACATCCTTGCCCCCTTATTATGAACACTGTCCTCAGTGTTCTAGTCTTCCTCCATTGGTTCTGGAAGCAAATTCGGATACTTTTCTAGTATCTCACTTTCCAATTCCCAGGTCGCCTCCTCAGGACTAAAGTGCTTCCATTGCACCTTTACCTGAGCGATGGCTCGGTTCCGAAGTACTGTTTCTTTCCTGTCCAGAATGCGTAAAGGTTCCACTTGAAATTCGCCTTCTGGAGCCTCCTGAATCAAATTCCAATCGATAACATGAGTGGGGTCATGAATATATTTTTTCAGTAATGAAATGTGAAAAATATTATGAATTTTTAAATGTGCTGGTAATGCCAACTTATAAGCTACGGGTCCAATCCTTTCAAGTATTTGGAAGGGCCCACAGAATCGTGGTGCCAATTTAGTGCAACTTCCTAGTTGGAGTGAGCTTTTCTTTGGTTTAACTCGCAAGTACACATGATCTCCAACCGAGAATTCCTTATTCTGTCTTTTTAAGTCAGCATAACTTTTTTGCGATCCTGCGCCACCTTTAAATTTTTTTGCACCTTCTGGACTGTTTGTTCCATAACCCACAGCAAATCCGGTCCTACCAATAAACGATTGATCAGACTATCCCAGCTAACTGGGGTAGTGCACTTTCTCCTATAAAGAATTTCGAATGGACTCATTCTTGATGATGCTTGGTAACCGTTGTTGTAAGCGAACTCTACCAGATGTAAATAGTCTTCCCATTTGGTGGGTCTTTCCATGACGTACATTCTCAGCATATCTTCAATGATCTGATTTGTATGTTCAGTCTGTCAATCCATTTCCGGGTGATAACTCGTGCTGAAATTAATTCTTGTTTCCAAACCTGCAAATAAAGACTTCCAGAATTTGGATGTAAACTTTGAATCCCTATCTGAAATTACCATCTTTGGTACTCCGTGTAATCTGAATATTTCTTTTAGAAATATTCCCGCAATATCTACTGCCTTGAATGTGGTTTTTATAGGAATGAAGTGTGCAGATTTGCTAAATTTGTCAACCACCACCATTATAGAGTCATGTTGTCGCTGTGTTCTTGGCAAACCTGTGATAAAATCTAATGAAATCACTTCCCATTTCCACTCAGGAATTGGTAATGGTTGCAACAAACCCGCAGGATGTCTATGGTCTGCCTTCACCTGTTGACATTCCAAGCATTTAGATAAATAATTAGCTAGATCAGTTTTTAGTTTAGGCCAAAAGAACTATTTTCTAAGGGCTGTTATCATTTTTTGATAACCGGGATGACCTGTAAAAGGGGGTTTGTGCATCTCATTCAGAATAAATAATTTAATTTATGCAACATTAGGCATGTACAGCCTATCTTTGAACCAAATCAGACCTTTCTGATCAATACTTAAATCTGTTCCGTTCATGTTTATCTCATTTTTCTGAATTTTACTTTGCAGATTTATGTATTCTGCATCTTGTTCGCTTGCCACCTTTATTTTATCCATGAGATTACTCTCTGGTTGACTCATTATTATTTCGTACACCTCGTGATTCCTTCGACTAAGTGCATCTGCCACCGTATTTTCCTTACCCTTTATGTGTTTTACATCAAAGTCGAATTCACTTAAGAAGGACATGCACCTTGCTTGTCTGGCATTCAGTCCTGGTTGATTAAATAAGTTCTTGACGCAAGTGTTATCTGTTAGTAACAAAAATTTCTTTCCCAGCAGGTAGTGATGCCACATTTTCAGTGCGTGTACTACTGCCGTTAATTCCAAGTCGTGAACCACGTAGTTGTGTTCATGTTCTTTTAGCTTCCGTGATTCATAACACACTACATGTCCGTCCTGGGACAGTACTCCTCCCACTCCTTCTTTACTAGCATCCGTACAAACCGTGTATCCCTTACACGGGTCTGCTACTTTTAGAATAGGTGCTTTGGTCAGTAAATCCTTGAGTCGTTCAAAACTTTCTTGACACTTGCAGGACCAAACAAACTTAATCCCCTTTTTCTGTAGTGAAGTAATGGGATAGGCGATCTTTGAGAATCCCTCAATGAACCTCCGATAGTAACCGGTGAGTCCCATGAAAGATCTAATATCAGCTACATCCCTCGGTACTGGCCAATCTGCTATGGCTTTTATTTTCTGTGGGTCGACCGAAATTCCTTCTTCAGAAATAATATGGCCTAAGTACTGAATTTCCTTTTTAAAGAACTCACATTTCTCCAACTTAGCATATAATTGATGCTCCCTCAAGGTTTGCAATACAATTCTTATATGCTGTTCATGTTCTTCCTTTGACTTGGAGTATATTAGGATATCATCAATAAAAATCAACACAAACTGGTCTAGGTATTTGTTGAAAATACCGTTCATTAGGCACATGAATGTGGCAGGGGCATTGGTTAGACCGAAAGGGATCACTACAAATTCGTAGTGTCCGTATCGAGTTCGGAATGCCGTTTTACTAATGTCTTCATTCTTAATTCGAATTTGATGGTACCCAGATCGAAGATCCAATTTGGAAAAAACTTTGGCTCCCCCTACTTGGTCGAACAAATCGTTAATTCATGGTAAGGGGTATTTATTCTTAACAGTTACCTTATTCAGTTGCCTATAGTCAATACATAGTCTTAGAGTCCCATCTTTTTTCTTAACAAAAAGGACCGGTGCACCCCAAGGAGAGACACTAGGTCTTATGTACCCTTTGTCTAGTAATTCTTGAATTTGAATTTTTAATTCTGTCAATTCTGGAATACTCATCCTGTAAGGTACCTTTGACACTGGTGTGGATCCGGGTAAAATTTCAATGGAAAAATCTATTTCTCGTTGAGGGGGTAACCCCAGTATTTCTTCTGGGAATACGTCTAGGAACTCGCCTAAGACAGGATGCTCTGCTATGGAAGCTTGGCTTCCATTGAGGAGTAAATCAGATACTCGTACAGCATAAATCTTGCATCCTTTTCTCATGCACTTCTTTAACTACATAGTAGAAATCTGCCTAACAGAGACAGGTTTCTGTTTTCCATTCACTGTTCTTAGAGTTTGGTCTTCAGCAATGTAGGTGAAGTTTTTGGTAAAGCAGTTCAGTACTACTTTATATCTTTCAAGCCAGTCCATACCTATTATCATGTCGTACGATCCTAAAGGTAACACATTTAAATTGATCTTTGTTTTGTGGTCTTGTATTTGAAGTTCACAATCAGATATATATTCAGTTACCTTCCTCTTTGCTCCTGTAGCTAATTGAACTAACCAGGGTTTTGGTTGCTTTACCTTGGTGAGTTGACAGTGCTCCATCATCTTGGGAGTGATGTAGCTTAAAGTTGCCCCAGGGTCAATTAAACCAGTACAAGTATGGTTAGAAATTTTACCTTCAATCTCCACAATTGCAGATTGATGATCTTCCTGTCGGTCTTCCAGGGCTGCATTAATTCGGTGATAACTTTTCCCAATGTCTCCCACCGTGGATGCCTCTTGCATATTATGCAGTACCCTGTTTGCTTCATTGTATCGGGGATAGTTCCTGCGTAAATGGGCTTCACCACATTCCCAACACTTCAGGGGCTCTTTAGGGGTACCGACACTTCCTTTTATTCCCATGTTAGGGGTTTTAAAAGTTTTATGCTACAACTGTTCATTCTTAGGAAATGAATTTCCTTGGAAATTTTTGGGCATGTTCTTGAAGGGCGGGGGTTTGAAACCTTTCTTCCGCTGGTTAAACTTTTCCTGTTTCTTATCCTTCCATGCCTTAGTAGTATCGTTCCTTTGTTTGTATTGTTCAAAACATAGTCTGGACTTCCTCAATGCTTCGTCTAAAGTTCTTGGGTTGTCGAAGTCAATTCGATCTTTATAGGACTGCGGCAGACAGCTTAAGAACCGCTGTACCTTCAATTTTTCTTCCTTGATATATGGAACGAACTGTAACAGGTCTAGGAATTTATTGATAAGATCTTCCATTGTCATTTGACCCAACCTCAATTCGTATAACTCCTTGGTTTTTCTTTCATAATAACTTTCTGATAAGTACTGTTTCTTGAATAATTTCTTGAATTCTGACCATTCAAGGTTCTTCTCTTTCAGTCCCTGGGAAATCTTAAGGTCTTGCCACCATATGCTGGCCTTCCCCTTCAGATTGTATACAGCCATTCTGACTTTCATATTGCTGGAGTAATTGTAAATTTGAAAGTATTTTTTTATGTCCAGCAGCCAGGCTTCTGCTTCCTCCCCAGTTTTTGATTCTCCATCAAAGCTGGTAGGTTTTATCTTTTTGAATTCACCTTCCAGATGGTCAACCTTCATTTTTCCCATGGTCTTGTCTTGATGCTCAGATTTCTGGGTCTCATTGGAGGAATTTCCCTTTTTCTCAGCACTTTCGTCAGTCTCTTCGTTCCTCTTGATATCCTCCTTCTGTTTTTCGCCATTATTCCTTTCGTGAAGACTCTGCAGCAAAATTTCATTTATTTCTTGCTGTTTTTCCTGAGCTTTCTTTAGCTGCGCATTGTCTGCTTTGAAGCTCTGTATCTCCACGATCAAGCTTCTCATGGTTTCTAGTACCTGACTTGCTTCCGAATGTTCCTCTATTCGTGCCTGTTCATTTCCTTCAGGCTGTTCTTCGTATTCCTCGTGCGAAGTCATCTGAAAATCAAACTGGGACATATGCACACAATATTCGAATACATCATTAGAATTTTTATTTTATGTGCAACAGAAGTTAAGTGTTTCCTAGGCGACAGGGTTGAATCTGGCTCTGATACCATATGTCACATCTCCATAAATTTTTTTTTTCTTTTTTTTCTTTTTCTCTTTCTTGTTTACTTTTTACTGTACTGTAAATGAACAGCAAATTGAAAATCTATGTTCATCAAACATCTAACATAATTAATACCTTCGCATGTTGTACCTGCTTATGTTTTCTTCCACTGTAATTTCCTACTAGATAGAAGGGTATTAAGGTTGTCATGCCACTTACTTAGCTACGGCTAACTCTAACTTATATGTTGGCATGCAGGTTCAAATCTGCATCCGGAGTCTCTCATGATGCAGGTAACAAGGATTGGTAAAATTTGACGCCCTTTAATGTTTTCTTATCGCTTGGGTTGGGCTTAAAATGCTTTACACACAACCATATCTATTTTAATATGGGCTATTGGCAAACCCTCATATTAGCACCAATTCTAAAAAAAACAATACCGTTTTAGTAAAGAACTAAGATGTCATGCTTTCTTTGCTTATCACAACTTTAAAACAATTCATTACACTCAAGAATGTCCTATGCCTAACAAGTAAAAGGTTCATTCACCATGTGGTTTGCCAAGTTAGTTTTCCAAAACCAAGAGAAAGTAAAATGGTCTTGGACCACTCAATGTAAATTTCTCGAACTACAAGATTTCATGGACCAACAACATGGTTCGTTTGTTCCATCACCTTCCTTACGAGAGTATTGGTAACGAGACATTTTTTTTAAATTATTATGGTTGAAAAATACACTATAATATGATCTTCACTCGCTCGCATTTTCTTTTTGCAGGAGTTATGATTTAATAAAGAATTGTAGCATGTAAGGTGTACTTCCATATCTGCTACAAAGCTCTATCGGTTTGTCCAAATGATACCATAACTCTTTGATTACCGGCAGGGTGCCACCTGCACCTTGACAGGTGACAGGGTACTGGGTGTGTATTTCAAAAACTTTCCAGCAGCAGTTTTTGTAAGGCCGGCCATGTGACTTCATTTAAGATGATCGAATACGAAAGTGCCACCTGCACCTTGGAATTACTACATGATTGTCTCGTTTCCTGGAGTGTAGTAACCTCCTCGAACTGTATTCATTCACCCCTGGTTGTTTGTTTACTATCCGGGAATCGAATTGAGGTCTGATGGTTTTGTTTTGAAAGCAGACCGACGATACAACTATACTTCGGTTCTATTGGTATTCCTAGGTTACCATCGTGGGTACTCCATGCAGAATTTTTTTTATCTTAAGTCCTCAAGGAACGGCTACTTCATTTTGATACCTCTGAGGTAATCTCAAATGCCCTGGTTCAGAGATTTTTCATTTTTTGTTCTTTTAACAGTCTATCATTTTAAGGTGATAACTTATTCTGCTCGTGATGTCAGGCACCACCAGCTTGAAATGGCGCAGGCTACAGGAGGTGCCTTCCCTGTCTGGTAAGTGGCATCGCTCCCTACACCTTCCTACAAAGGCAGGAAACAACATTGGCAAGATCCTTCTTCAACGACAAAGGAGTGTTGTAATTTCCATTCTGGTTAGTCTTTCGCAGCTCCAAAGGTTCAATGTGGCCTAGGGTGTTGCTGTCACGAATTTAATGTAATAAATATTTTATATTACTTCCTCCGTGAGGATCCTAGGTTTTTAAGGAGGCAAAAAGGACTATATAACATTTAAGTTCAAAGGGCTCTTCGTTTCTATATCTTAAATGAATTTTATTATCCAGTTCCAGGTTATTGTAATTATCTGGAATTTAAGTTTCAAGGTTCCATTAGTAGAATCCGGATTTATTAGTAGATAAATTTACTGGAAGAACTTGTCAGTTCGTCTTTGCTTTGAGCTTCCATGGCAGGGATTAATGTAATAACTTCTGTATGAAATATTTAATGTTTTTAAAAAGCTTTCGCTTGAACTCTGTACTAGAACTTGTCATTTTTCTTTAATGGTTGAAATGGGTCTTTTTAGACGATTCTGTCACTGTTGATAGCATCGGGGTTCTAGCAGTAGATAACTTGGAAGCACTTGTCTATGGATTGGGCTGCAATGCCAGGAATTTAAATTTAATATCTTCTGCCTGAATGTTTATTGTTTGAAATAAATTCTTCCTGGAATTCCGATCTAGATCTCGCCATCTCTTTAATGGTTGCAGCGAGTACTTTTTAAAAGGGTTCTGTCACTTCTATTGATGTAAATGAAAACAACTTTTAACAATCCCTTAATAATTTGCAATTTTTCGATAATTCCAAGGCCAAGTCAATCGTGGGTGACCAGGGTCGAACCCTACCAATGTCATGATGTACTACAGTACAGCCGTGGCTGAGGTGAATGGATCAAAGTTGTACTGAGATAGAGAAATCTCTAACCTAAAGCAGTAGAGATCTTAATATAACGATCTCAGTGCTAACAATTACTGGCCAAGGTTGCGATTTCCAAAACTCTTGAATCTTCCTATTTAGGTATCAGCCGTCTGCACAAGCATTTCTTTTTGTAAGGAAGTTTCACGGCCAAACCCTAGATTAGAGACAAAGTCTGGAGGTCGTGGCTGAGTAGTTTATACAGAAAACAAATGTTGTTTGCGAGGTAGTCGTTAGGTTTTGTCCTTAAAAGGAACTCGTCGAAAATAGAGATTGATTCTCATAAAGTTGCCCAGGGGATACGTCTATGCTCCGAACTAGCAATAGAATTTTTTTTTTTTTATGACAGAGGAATATATATATAGTATTGATCTCCACCCAGTCCATTTATTTAACTTGGCTGTAACTAACCATATAGAGATTAACAACGATAGGAACTATACTAACAGGATATTCGAGATCTGAATATTATTTGGATCCTATTCGACCATACAAAGGTCCTCCTTTGTCATTGCAGAGGTAAATAAAAATTACCACAACCGCTACTATAAAAGTAAGGGAAGTCGATTTTTGGGTTTCCCTACCCTTCAATGTTCCAGCCCTCAATGATTGCTATTGCAGAAGAAATAATACAATTAATAGATCGACTTCTACTAATAAAAATCAGTACTCCTAAAATTCAACCTTTGAGGGGCAATTTTCTGATTAACATTCATCACATTTTATTACTAATGTCTGAGTACGACGCCGAATGAAATTACCAGTCTTAAGTTATCTTAATCTATGCCAATGAATAACTCAGATTAAATTAATAAACAGGGAATCGCCATGGAAGAAATCCATTTCTATTCTTTATCAGATCTAACATTTTGACAGTAATGTAACTAACATTTTCCTTATGCATAACATCATAATTTCGTATAATCTAGAAGGAATAAAATAATGAAATGTGCTGAAATTCTATAATCAGAAAAACTTGGGACTGGTAACCCGAATGAAGCCAGAACAGCCACGTTCCACCCAACCGTAGATTAGGTACAAACACCAGGTTTGACCGTAATCACCCCTGATCCAGATGCATGCATGAAAAGTGCGGACAGTTAACCTCAAAAACTCAGTTACGTTTTCAGGAATCCCTTGCCTAACACAGAGTGCTCACACAGCAAAGGTAATTCTCTCCGACATACTCAGCAGCGTCCTGCCTCTCACATATGCCCTTCCTTTATAGTTTTTGCCTAGGTCTTACCATTAGCAGCCAATTCCTCATGGAATTTCCGCAGCTAAAATCCCTGATTTTCAGGGGGTGTCTAGTGTCTTAAATACACTTCTGACACCTGTTCTGGTTTCCCAGAGGTTAACTCTAACTTGTCCCCCACTTTTCCATGCATGATCTCCTCATTTAACTTGGTTGTTCCTGCTCAACCTTTTATTAAAAGAAAAATTAATTTAAATAGAAATTGTTTCTTACAACAGTCCTCCAAGGACTTCTTCGACAGATTTTCATCTAACCCTCTCATTGAAATAAATTTCACAATGATAGCAATATAAAATATGAATATTTTTTTGGAAACATAATGTCCTATTGTTATTTGGGGAACGTCACAAAATAATTGAAGATAGAAATACAGAAGCTGAAAGAAGAAAATGAAATTAAAAATAAGGAAATAAAAACTTTGCAGACAAGGAATCAGGAATTAAGTTATAATAATAAAGGATTGGCAGCTCATGTGACAGGGCAAGCTTCTATGCAAGGTTGCAAACACATGGTATGGGACCAAATTATAAAGGAAGTTGAAAAATTAAGACCATATCTGGATTACATAAGAGTCAAAGGAAAGGTAGCCAAAGATGCCTTCGAAAGTTGCAGAGCAATCAGGGAAAACTTAAATAAAAAGCCAAAAGAAGTAGCCCAGAAAGCAATAACATTCTTAAACAGTCTAACTGAAGCAGACTTGACAGCCATGAATATAATGAACATAATTTTAGTCATCACATGGGCCAGAAGGATCTTGGGAAAGTACTCGCATGTTGAAAATATTGAAGCTAAAGCTGGAGAAATACGGGAAGTAGTAAAGTTTAAGAAACAATTTGAAAAATTAATAAACAAAGGATTCCCTACTTTTTGGAATGAAAAGAATGAATTGATTCCTCCTAATGAATATAAGAGGTTGTTGTTTGACATAAGAATAGATCACAGAAAGTTTCAGCAATTGGATCATATGCTTATAGGAAAAATTTTAATGGAGAAAATAGCGGAAGACTTTGAAATTTTAAATATGCTGATCTCAAACTGTGAGAATCTTCTTCCTGTTTCTTATGCAGGTCATGTTGAAATGCGGGTCTTGGTAAAAGAAGTGACCAACTATGATTTACCCACGGCCGACCAATGGAATTATGTGGACAAATATGGAAGGACAAGATATTCTGTCCATTCATAGATGCATTCAAAACTCTTGCCAAGTGGCGAAAAGATGATATTCAAAATTTTTGCCAAGTGGCAAAAAGATACTTTTATTTTAAATTTGTAATATTATTTGGAGACAGTTATCTATTGCTCAAAGACAGTTATCTTTTCGAGTTAAAGTATCTTCAGTTATTAGTTAGAAGAAGCAGTTATGTCAAGCTTCTTCCGAATTTTGTATAAAAACAATGAGAGTCATTTTTGAAGGGGTTGGAAATTGTTTGAGAGACAAGTATGTTTTGAAGTCTATTTTTTGATAAATAAAGGCAGTACAATGAAAATACCTATCTTTTGAGACCAGATATTCATGTGTTGATCAGCTTTATAGTCTGTTTTTTTCTTTATTTTTATATGTGCATGTTTACTCTCTACGTTATATCTTCCATTATGTTTTTCTTCTATATTTAAATGAACATTTGAAATAACTCGAGATTCATACTGGTTATGCCTCGTTTTATCGCATTTAAATATTCACTATTTTCTCCAAAGTTGACAATGGATTCATCCCAGTTAGATGCATGTTGTTGATGAATGTCATTACTTCTTTCTATACCACCTAAAAAAATCAAATTGACTGTGATATGATTGCTATCTTGCCTCTGTGGAAATCTGTTTGGTATAAAACTCTAACTGGCATATTATATATTTGAAACTTTGACTCCATGCCCAACGTTTCTTGTTTTCCTTTTCAACCAGAAAATCCTTTTGAGAAATTTTGAGAGAACTTTTATATCTTTTATCCTTTACACATATATCGCGAGAGAGCCCTCTCTGGTGGAAAAATGGTTGAGTTTTCTACCTAAAGCTTGGTTTGAAATAGGTTACCTTAGGTGTTATTATTGTACAACCGGAATAAAATCTAAGTGCTAACAGTAGGAAACAAAAGTGATTAGATGATATATGCTAGAATGAGAAATTATGAAATAGAGATGATTAAATGAAATATATGCTCGAATGACTGAAAAACTAGGAAACGAAAGTGATTAGATGATATATGCTAGATTGAGAAATTATGAAATAAAAATGATTGAATGAAATAGATGCTCGACCGATTGAGATATTATGATGATCGATGAAAAGATTTGATAGTGAAAATGAAGAATGATAGAGATACTTGACTGACTGAGATATTATGACAATGAATGATGAAATGATTTGATAGTGCAGCGCTATTTAATGTGTGCTTGAGTGTGTGTGTGCAGTGGTAGGTAAGGCGATTTACCGACTAACCTACAATGGAATTATAGGGGTCATAAGAACGGAAAGAACACATAGGGGTATGGCGATAGACTGTCGACCCTGAATTATCACTCTAGGTACGGATCAGAAGCTTGCGAGCTAGCCCGGGGAAGCGTGTGTCGTACGGGTGAGGCCAAACCAACTTGGTCACGTACGAGAGTTGAGGGGCACACGATAAGGAGAACCTTATCCCTCAGCAGCCCTTAGTCTCCAAGAAGTGTGGTCGAGAGATCACAGTAATGACTCCTTGATTGCTACACAGCTCTCCTCACAAGAAGAAAGAAAAGGAATTGTCGGAAGGGCCTGCCGAAGAGGTGCCTAGACAAGAATAAGAAGAAAGAAAAGGAATTGTTGGAAGGGCCCGCTGAAGAGGTAATTAGACAAGAATAAAAAGAAAGAAATGGAATTGTCGGAAGGACCCGCCGAAGGGGTACCTAGACAAGAACAAGAAGAGATTATCAATCAATTTTGCATAATGGAAATCCCACATGTAAAGTAAATAAAAACAATAATAAAAGAATAAACTGATATTATTTTATGATTTTTGAAAAGGAGAAAACTTGAAATAAAGTGAAAGATTTATTAGAAGAAATATTTTATTTCATTTTATTTTATTATTTTTGAAAAGTGGAAAACTTGAAAGAAAGTGAAAGATTTATTAGAAGAAATATTTTATTTCATTTTATTTTATTATTTTTGAAAAGGGGAAAATTTGAAAGAAAGTGAAAGATTTATTAGAAGAAATATTTTCAAAAATTAGATCCCTTAACACACTTAATCGTGCTATTATAAGCTATGGTTTCATTTGGTACTTCATTCAAATCCCCGTTCATTTGCCTCATTCGTCACTTCATTTGGATCGTCATTTGACCCTTCATTCGATCCTCCATACAGACCTTCTATACAAAATGTGTTTTTCTGGATCCGAGTACTGCTGATTATGCAAAGAATTTTTATGGGGTTCTCAGCACACAAAAGGATGATGTAAGCCTGCTTTTCCGAAACTTTATTTGCGCTCCTCTTTATTTCTAATGGATCGGAACAATCTTCTCCTAATTGCATTATCCTGAAAACACCTATCATTTTGTCAGAGATAAGTGGATCTTTTTATAAATAATCAGAAAGTAAAGACAATTCTGAACCTCCCCCATGTTAGGAATTATGATCCAAAAATGTAATAAATAGAAGTTTAGTTTAATAAATGTAAAAGGGCATCTACACACTCACGTGATTATGTGAGGTGTCCCTTAGTTAGTTTTGGTAACGGTAAATTAGTTGTTACTCTTTGGATATTTAAATCCATCGAGTGTTCCATGTGAGGTAATCTTTTCGGGATTTAGCCCTCACATCTCTGTGATGTAATTATTTTCCTTCTTCATTAATAAAGTTATGTGTCTGAGGACACTTTGTCAAAGTGGTATCAGAGCACGCGGTTGAAGCTTGGTCTGGTTGAAGCTTGGTCTGGTTGGAACCTGGTTGGAAGGTGTTAAAGGTTGTTTGAAGAAGGTGACTTTCAAGGTTTTGGAATAGCGAAATTTTAACCATAAGTTATTGCTTCCTATTCTTTTGGGCTAAAAAGAATCTCTCCAAAAAATTTTTATAGACTCAGTTTTTTTACTTGGAGAGAGTAAAATATTATTATTTTTTTTAAGGCAAGGTTATATAAAAATTTTGTGGTGAGAGAGATAGCATAGCCGATGTTGGGTCGACCTTGCTGCTGCACTGTGTCATAAAAGCTTCATAAATTTTGAATTTTGAGTATGATGTAAATTCTGCAAATTCTATCTTGTGTTTACAACAAACATTAATTTTATCGACTGTGGGCACAATCTTGTAAAATTTAAAACCTTCTCAAAGATGATTATGAACAAGCGCTGGTTAACGGAGTTTGCCTTGTAAGCTGTGACTGTTTTTATATGCTATTTAATCTCATTGCTGAGAATAGTCGAAAATGAAGAGCCAACCGCCATTTTCAACTTAACAAAGAACCCAACAAAGCCCATGACGACAAAACCAATCGCCATTCTGAATGCAAAAGTCCTTCAACGGCCTCACAACAGTGTCTACAGCATCCATAACTCTGCAGATTCAAACCCTACGCGACGTTTACGTATTCAGCGTGCTGAAATTCCTTCTCAGCTCCAACAATAGCAAAATCCGCGTGAAGTGGCAGTCGCTCGTGGAGGAAGAGAGCCAGCCGTGGAGGAGTCGCTCATGGAGGAAGAGAGAGACAAGTTGCAGTTACAGAGTCTCTGTATTGAACTTCTGTCCTTACAGTATCAAAACAATAGCAAAATCTGTGTGAAGTGGCAGTCGCTCGTGGAGGAAGAGAGCCGGCCGTGGAGGAGTCGATCGTGGAGGAAGAGAGAGACAAGTATTGGCTGTTGAATTTATGAAATCAGGGAGCCCGCGTGAAGGAGTGGAGGAAGAGACTCAGAAGCTGTCTGCTGATAGAGAGCCAATAGTATTTATTTGTAGTTCTCTCCGACGGATTTGTTGAAACGTCCAAATAAATGCCGAGATCTAAATATACCCTAGCAATTCTCTCAATCAGATTCGTATACGCGCCAAAATAAATCTCCATAACAAGGCTGTCTCCGTCGTCTTCTTATTCTTTGTCTGATTATGATATATTTGTTTGCACTCTGAACGTTCCAGAGGCTGGATTTTCGCAGAGCAAGTTGTAGAGGAAGGACTGTTATCTGAGCCTGATCGAAGCCAGCGTGAAGCCTGTGTGAAGCCCATGAAAAAGAGTCTGCAGGAGCCTGTGTGAAATGAAGGCAGGAAGCCATCGTGAAGGGAGGAAAGATCCAGCAAAACTCCAGCGTAGAAGAAGAGTTCACAATCTTGTATAATTTTTATAAGTTGTTTTGGAGAGATAAGGTATTTTATTATTTTTTTAGTTTTGGAGATTTTTTATACTAAGAAGAAAAAGGTTTTGAAGTTGATGGGACTGGATCTTGTGACCTCCCACTCAACAATATTGTATCTCTCCAATTCACCTATAAAGATTTGTTATTTTTTGGAGTGATAAGGTGTAATTTTTTTATTGGGCATTGGAGTAATAAGGAGCATTGTTGGTGTCATAAGGAGGATTTGTTTTTTCACTCAAGGTTTGATTAGAGCAAAGTGAAGCTCTATCAAATTCTTTTCTTGAGGCTATAAGTGGGTCAAGGCCAAGCCCCTATAGCTTTCTTTTGCATGGTGTGTGGTGTTTCTTGCAGCAATTCTTTCATGGTGACTCTTGTTGATGAGTAATTTTTTTTTTGTTGGTGGTGATATTTTTGCATAAAATCTTCCATTGGTGATATAAGGTGATTGTTTACTTATTCTGGTGACATAAGGTGCTTTCTTTAATTCTTGGAGCTATAAGATTTGCAAAATACACATCTTCTGGAGTTACAAGGTGTTTATTATTTTTTACAATGTCTAAAGTTATAAGTCTTTTTAATGAATCTGACAAGTTGGAAGGATCGAAAAATTATAAAGTTTGGAGTCGTCATATTCAAAGCACTCTTATTTACAATGAATTGTGGAAGGGTTTCTGTAATGCTAAGCCTACCAAACCAACTAATCATGATCAGCTTGCAAAGTGGGAACTAAAAGATGAAAAGGCCTTAGCATTGATTCACAGTACTGTTTCTGATGATATTTATGTGCATATTGAAAATAGTTCTGATGCGTGGTCAGCTTGGAAAACATTGAAATATTTATTTGATTCTCAGAGTGAAGCTAAGAAAATTGATCTTCAATTGAAGTTGTTTCAACAAAAATTGTCTTCAGGAGGTGATGTCATGGAGTACATTTCTAGATTAAAAAATATCAAACAAGAAATTTCAAGAGCTGGTTTTGATAAAATTGAAGACAGCATGATGGTGACCATTTTGATCGCAGGATTGCCTGAGACATATAAGCATTTTTTGGAAACTTTACAAATTACAAATAAATTGGATAAAATTTCTTTTGATGAACTAAGTGAATTACTTGCCACACATGAAAAAAATTTTGGTCAAACAAAGCAAGCAGGGGAAGATGTTTTGGTTGCAAGTACTAGCAAACAGTCTCTAGGTAATCATCAAAAAGGCCATGATCAGAAAGCTTTTCAAAATTTAAATAGAGGTCGTGGTCAGGGTTTTGGAAGAGGAAGAGGCCGCGGAAGAGGAAGAGGAAGAAATCAAGGAAGAGGTTCTAAAGAATTTGAAAGTACACAGTCACAGTTTTCTGGAAGAGGAAGAGGTTCAGGAAACCAACAGGTCTCTGGAAGAGGAAGAGCTAATAAACAGGTCACATGTTTTCGTTGCAATAGAATTGGACATTATGCTTCAGACTGTAGAGTTTCATTTGAAAAAATTCTAAAAGAAAGAGAATCTAAAGAATCTTCATCAGCGGCACATTATGCTCATGCAGACGATAGTGAAAATTGTGAATATGTCTTTACAGCACTTGGACAATCAGAATCAATGGATTTTGTTCAAGTTCATCAGTTGGAATCAGTGAATTTTGTTCAGTCTTCTTATTGTTTCAAAAATGATTTTGAAGATGCTTGGATTATGGATACAGGGGCTACTCAGCATATGACATATAGGAAAGATTTCTTTTGGAGTTATGAAGATTGTCATTTAAATTCAATCTTTCTTGCAGATGATTCTATTCATTTACCACAAGGAAAAGGAACAGTTAAGGTTGATTTGCCTGGAATTGGAGAAATATTGATTTCTAATGTTTGGTATGTGCCTACATTTAAGAAAAATTTCCATCAAGTGATGATGAAGTAGATCTATTCCTCAAATAAACTGCTGTATGAACTGCTTCTGCCCAATAACATGATTTCAACCCTTTGAAAAATAACATTGCTCTAGACATGCCCAATAAAGTCTGATTCATCCTTTCTGATACTCCATTTTGCTGTGGAGTATAAAAATTGGTCAACTGTCTTTTAATCCCTTTTTCCTGACAATAAGTCAAAAAATGATTTGATGTAAACTCACCACCATTATCAGTTCTCAAAGTAGCAATCTTTTCCTTTGTTGCTGTTTCAACCAAATTTTGAAATGACTGAAACTTTTCAAACACTTCTGATTTTTCCTTCAAAAAATACACCCAAACCATTCTGCTAAAATCATCAATAAACAACAAAAAATATTTACAACCACCAAGTGAAGTTTCCAAAGGACCACAAACATCACTATGAATAAGCTGTAATCTCCTTGTTGCTCTCCAAGTGCTTTTTGAAAAAGCTATCCTTCTCTGTTTGCCATAAATGCAAGCTTCACACTTTGCATTTTCCTTCCGAAAAGTAGGCAACCCCTTTACCATTCCTTGTTTTTGAAGCTGTACAAGACTATCAACATTCAAGTGCCCAAAATGAATGTGCCACAAGCAGATAGGTGAAACATCAGTTTCAACTAAACCTGCAAATTCCTTCAAATGTTCCTTTGACCTAGGAATGACTGTTCCCTTCATCCTAAGAAGCTTTCCGTCTTCATAACCTGTCATAACTGTTTTGTATGCATCCTTTGTTGAATTAACAAAAAGGATACCACCTTCCATTACAACTTGATGTCCTAATTGGCGAATGACAACTAAAGACAACAAATTTTTCTTAAATGTAGGCACATACCAAACATTAGAAATCAATCTTTCTCCAATTCCAGGAAAATCAACCTTAACTGTTCCTTTTCCTTGTGGTAAATGAATAGAATCATCTGCAAAAAAGATTGAATTTAAATGACAATCTTCATAACTCCAAAAGAAATCTTTCCTATATGTCATATGCTGAGTAGCCCCTGTATCCATAATCCAAGCATCTTCAAAATCATTTTTGAAACAATAAGAAGACTGAACAAAATTCACTGATTCCAACTGATGAACTTGAACAAAATCCATTGATTCTGACTGTCCAAGTGCTGTAAAGACATATTCACAATTTTCACTATCGTCTACATGAGCATAATGTGCCGCTGATGAAGATTCTTTAGATTCTCTTTCTTTTAGAATTTTTTCAAATGAAACTCTACAGTCTGAAGCATAATGTCCAATTCTATTACAACGAAAACATGTGACCTGTTTATTAGCTCTTCCTCTTCCAGAGACCTGTTGGTTTCCTGAACCTCTTCCTCTTCCAGAAAACTGTGACTGTGTACTTTCAAATTCTTTAGAACCTCTTCCTTGATTTCTTCCTCTTCCTCTTCAGCGGCCTCTTCCTCTTCCAAAACCCTGACCACGACCTCTATTTAAATTTTGAAAAGCTTTCTGATCATGGCCTTTTGGATGATTACCTGAAGATTGTTTGCTAGTACTTGCAACCAAAACATCTTCTCCTGCTTGCTTTGTTTGACCAAAATTTTTTTCATGTGTGGCAAGTAATTCACTTAGTTCATCAAAAGAAATTTTATCCAATTTATTTGTAATTTGTAAAGTTTCCAAAAAATTCTTATATGTCTCAGGCAATCCTGCGATCAAAATGGTCACCATCATGCTGTCTTCAATTTTATCAAAACCAGCTCTTGAAATTTCTTGTTTGATATTTTTTAATCTAGAAATGTACTCCATGACATCACCTCCTGAAGACAATTTTTGTTGAAACAACTTCAATTGAAGATCAATTTTCTTAGCTTCACTTTGAGAATCAAATAAATCTTTCAATGTCTTCCAAGCTGACCACGCATCAGGACTATTTTCAATATGCACATAAATATCATCAGAAACAGTACTGTGAATCAATGCTAAGGCCTTTTCATCTTTTACTTCCCACTTTGCAAGCTGATCATGATTAGTTGGTTTGGTAGGTTTAGCATTACAGAAACCCTTCAACAATTCATTGTAAATAAGAGTGCTTTGAATATGACGACTCCAAACTTTATAATTTTTCGATCCTTCCAACTTGTCAGATTCATTAAAAGACTTATAACTTTAGACATTGTAAAAAATAATAAACACCTTTTAACTCTAGAAGATGTGTATTATGCAAATCTTATAGCTCCAAGAATTAAAGAAAGCACCTTATGTCACTAGAATAAGTAAACAATCACCTTATATCACCAATGGAAGATTTTATGCAAAAATATCACCACCAACAAAAAAAAAATTACTCATCAACAAGAGTCACCATGAAAGAATTGCTGCAAGAAACACCACACACCATGCAAAAGAAAGCTATAGGGGCTTGGCCTTGACCCACTTATAGCCTCAAGAAAAGAATTTGATAGAGCTTCACTTTGCTCTAATCAAACCTTGAGTGAAAATACAAATCCTCCTTATGACACCAACAATGCTCCTTATTACTCCAATGCCCAATAAAAAAATTACACCTTATCACTCCAAAAAATAACAAATCTTTATAGGTGAAATGGAGAGATACAATATTGTTGAGTGGGAGGTCACAAGATCCAGTCCCATCAACTTCAAAACCTTTTTCTTCTTAGTATAAAAAATCTCCAAAACTAAAAAAATAATAAAATACCTTATCTCTCCAAAACAACTTATAAAAATTATACAAGATTGTGAACTCTTCTTCTACGCTGGAGTTTTGCTGGATCTTTCCTCCCTTCACGATGGCTTCCTGCCTTCAGTTCACGCAGGCTCCTGCAGACTCTTTTTCATGGGCTTCACACAGGCTTCACGCTGGCTTCGATCAGGCTCAGATAACAGTTTATTTGAGGAATAGATCTCCTTCATCATCACTTGATGGAATAACTCCTTTTGAGGCTTGGTATGGATTCAAACCTATGGTCAAACATTTGCGAGTTTTTGGTTCAGTTTGTTATGCACTTGTCCCAAAAGAAAAACGAAAGAAGTTAGAGTCTAGAAGTGTTAAGTGCATGTTGATTGGTTATTCTCATGAGAAAAAGGGGTATAGGCTTCTGTCAGATGGAAAGTTTATTGTCACCAGGGATGTGATTTTTGATGAAACTGAAAGTTTAAGTGTAGAAGAGGTTGAAAAACAACTTAGTCACTTAGAGGAAAAAGTCACTAAGGAACAATTAAGGATGCAACACTTAAATAAGACAAGGAATGAACAATGGTTTGATCTCACTTCCGAAGTACAGGATGATGAACAGGTTGAAGATACTTTGAATTCTTCACAAGTTAACTTGGATGATTCAAATCAAGTTAACATTGAAAAGAAGAAACCAAAATGGGCAACTAAGTTACTTCAGGATGTTAAGTCTGATGAAAAAGGCAAAACAGGTACAAGGAGTTCTAATCCGGGTTCAGAAAATTTTGCTCTTTCAGTTGTTGAACCAACTACTTTTAATGAAGCAGTTGAGTATGATGAATGGAAAATGGCCATGCAAAGTGAGTATGATGCAGTAATGAAGAATCAGACTTGGAAAATGGTTGATTGTCCACATGGTGTTAAACCCATTGGTTGTAAGTGGGTTTACAGAATTAAGTACAAAGCAAATGGAGATATTGATAAATATAAGGCAAGATTGGTGGAAAAGGGTTTTGCTCAGAAAGAAGGGATTGATTATGAAGAAACTTTTGCTCCAACAGCGAAATGGAATACTCTCAGGATTGTGCTAGCTTTAGCTGCACAAAATGGATGGAAAGTGCATCAAATGGATGTAAAAAGTGCATTTTTAAACGGTGATATACAAGAGGATGTTTATATGACTCAACCTCCTGGTTTTGAGGTTCCGGGGAAAGAAAATCAAGTTTGTAAACTAGTTAAGGCATTGTATCGATTGAAACAGGCTCCCAGAGCTTGGTATGCAAAAATGGATGCCTACCTACAGAAAGTTGGTTTTCTTCGTAGTGAGTCAGATGATACTTTGTATGTTCGAATCCAGGAAAACAACTTAGTCATCTTGGTTATGTATGTTGATGATTTGCTCATAACAGGTAACAATAATGATCATATATTTCAGGTTAAGAAAGAACTTCAAACAGGTTTTGAAATGACAGACTTGGGTTTACTTCATTACTATCTTGGAGTTGAAGTAAAGCAGCAGGAAGGAAGTATATTTATTTCTCAAGCTAAGTACATATCTGGATTATTGAATAAGTTTGGAATGGAGGAATGTAAACCAACAATTACTCCCATGGAGCAAAATTTAAAACTTTCTAAGTTTGAAGGGGGGGAACTTGTAAATTGCACTGGATATAGACAGTTAATTGGATGTTTGATTTACTTGATGAATACTCGTCCTGATCTATCTTACGCAGTTAGCATACTTTCCAGATATATGCAGGAACCTAGAGAAAGTCATTGGAATGCAGCAAAAAGGGTGTTAAGGTATCTTCAAGGAACAAAGGATTTTGGACTTGAGTTTAAAAGAAACAAAAATTTCAAGCTTGTTGGCTATTCAGATGCGGATTTTTCTAGAGATGTTGATGACAGGGCATCTACTTCAGGTTACTTAATGAATATGGGATCAGCTGCAGTGGCATGGAGTTGTAAAAAGAAGGATACAATTGCAAATTCTACAGCAGAAGCAGAATATATTTCAGCTTGGGAAGCTGCTTGTGAGATAGTTTGGTTAAGAAGGATTTTGCAAGACCTCAAAGTTGATCAGAAAGAAGCAACTTCATTATTTATTGATAATGAGTCAGCAATCAAGTTAGCCAAAAATCCTGTTTTTCATTCAAAAACTAAGCATGTGGATACTAAGTATCATTACATTCGAGCTCTCGTCGTCAAACAAATCATCAAGCCAAAGTATTGTCCATCAGAAGATCAAACTGCAGATATTTTTACAAAATCTCTTGGAAGGGTCAAATTTGATAAGTTTAGAAATGAACTTGGTATTTGTTCAAAATAATTTTTGGATCAAAGGGGGGATTGTTAGGAATTATGATCCAAAAATGTAATAAATAGAAGTTTAGTTTAATAAATGTAAAAGGGCATCTACACACTCACGTGATTATGTGAGGTGTCCCTTAGTTAGTTTTGGTAACGGTAAATTAGTTGTTACTCTTTGGATATTTAAATCCATCGAGTGTTCCATGTGAGGTAATCTTTTCGGGATTTAGCCCTCACATCTCTGTGATGTAATTATTTTCCTTCTTCATTAATAAAGTTATGTGTCTGAGGACACTTTGTCACCCCAAACTAAAAATATGGCGGGTCCTCAAGCCATCAAAGAAAAACTGATTAATATTCGAATATTTTGAATTAATAGTTTAGCCAATAGCTCTAAAATGCTTTTATTATTTTTCGTAGGAAAAAGAAATACTAACTAATAAATGGAGATGATTCAAGTATGTACATTCATAAAAAAAATAACAGTGCTTAGGAAGACCATATGAATAATGATAGTACAATTGATGCGAAGAATGCCATAGGAAAACAAGTCATCCATGATTCATTTTAAGGATCTCTTGTCATCCAAAGAATATAGATAAAGTTCACCCTAGGGTTTGTGAGATTTCTATAGTTATGGGTCCCATTTCTAGGATAATCATATCCTATATATTGTTTGAATTAGATGACATGGTCCAAGTCCAATTTACAGCCATTTTCTAATGACGGTCAAAATAATTGTCCTAAACATGTATCTGTATACTCAGGTTTTTTTTTTATAGATGAGCCATCTGTATAGCGATGCATTAACCAAACCTCTTTTACCCGATATTGCCCCGCTACCAACAGTCTTGTTCAGTACCCCGACGGGTTTATCTTGGTACCATGCAAGCATAGCCCCGCTGCCATCGAGCCTGTTCAGTACCCCGACGGGTTTACTTGCATTTACCGAGCTTCCTTGTTTAAGATTTTACTTCGCATGGACCCACTTCCAGCGAACATGTTCAGTACCCCGGCGGGTTTGCTTTGTATAATGATTTTTAGTATGAGGAATTCAGTTGGCACTATAGTGTGCTAAGCTTGCTAATCACATAATTCAAATTTTCAGAGCGAACCTTATGAGTAACTTCATTTATAATAGCCTGGATTATAGATCATGTCAAAAGAGAATAACTTGAAGTTCGTATGAACCATGGGAATCAATCCTTCGGCATCACGGTGGCGGTGGAGGCTCCATAGTGAGTGGCGGAAAGTTTTGCAACCTTCGTGACCTACGGAGAGGTTGATCCTCCACAACTATATCAAATTACCCTGCATGCAGATGCAGTTACCCTGGTTTGTTGTTCTCAGATTATAGTGCCCACAGAGTCCGTGATGTATATGTTAATTCAGCTATATTGGCAGAAAAGAGTCCCTTCTTTAAGAAAGTAAGAAAATTTCATTTTATTTTTCATTTTGTTAGTTCTCATATATCCTTTTTCTTGGCCCAAAGATTTGTCTCATTTCTTCAAATTTCGTTCTGCAAAGCTTTTTTCAAATGGAATGCTGGAATCTGAAGAACGGAATATCAGTCTTCATTTAAGCTGTTCAGGTATGTTCAACTTAATTCTGTTTTGCTTGTTATTCTTCAGTTTAACTTTAAATTTACGTTATAGATATGATTGTACTGTTTATTTTATTAAAACGTGATAACACAAACTTGGAAATTATATTTATTGCTAAGGATTCTTGTGGTCTGGTATTTTATTGCAGAGGAAGTGGCCTTCATGGATTTATTGCAGTTCTTCTACAATGGAAGACTTGAGGCACGTTCTATAACTGAGCTGTTGGATGTACTAATGATTGCAGACAAATTTGACGTAACAACATGTGTCAATCAGTGTAGCCGAGCTTTGCAGAATTCAGTTCTAACCATAGAGTCTTCACTGATTTATCAAGAGCTTCCTTCCACCATACTTACTAATAAAGCAGTTCTGTCACTGGTAGCTGCTGCAAAGAGGTTTCTTATTCAATATTTCAATAGTTTCAAAACGTAAGTTCTCTCCTCTGTACTGTGCATGCTGTTTTGTCAATTCTACCGACACGCATTAAATAACTAAACTTCTGAGAATGATAAATGCATTTTATTCACATGTTTCATATTCTATAATAACTGCATTGCCACTTAACGGTTCTATTCTCATTTTGTAGATTCTATAATTATATTCTCATTATGTTTCATATGCTAAGATGCTGATTATAATTTTCAGGTTTGAAGAAGAGCTTATGGATCTTCCATTATCTGGTATCGAGGTGATATTATCAAGTGATGAATTACATGTTGGCTCTGAGGATGTGGTGTATGATTTTATAAGAGACTGGGCAAGAAAACATTATCCCGACGTCGATGAACGGAGAGAAATATTTAGTAGCAAGCTATGCCCACCGATACGATTTCCAAATATGAGCACACAGAAGCTGAGAGAAGCTCTTTCATGCAATGACTTACAAGCGTCAAAGGCAGTAACAGAGGCACTGTTTATGAAGGCTGAAGCACCCCACAAGCTGAGATTTAATGAAAGGGATTACAAGGTTCTACCTGTTACAGTGGTGGAGTACGATGCCCCTCATCCGCAGTGCATGGTGATTTGGAACATTCACAAAGATGACTGCCGTCAATTCTCATGTCCTCAGACGTGGGGTCTCTATTTCCGAGATTTCCTATTTGCCGGCTTAAAGTTTCGACTCTACGCCTACCGTTTTGATCACTTTCCGTCTCATCGTTTTACAGTGCAGCTTGACATTTTTGATGGTGAGGACGGCGAGAAAGAGGATTGCGATTTCTTTGTTTGGGTGGATGGCAACACGACCGCTCATCATGATATTCACGCCGAGGATTGTGAGAAAGCGAGCATGAGTAGTAGAATCGAGTTTTAGTTTCAACACCAAGGATTTTGAGTTCAAGGATGTTTTGAAATCGGCCAACACCAAGGATTTTGAGTTCAAGGATGTTTTGAAATGTGTCCATCCAAAGAAGTTTCTTTCTCGATGGGTAAATCTGAGGCTACCTTGTGTATTTGACCTCGATCAGAACCCACCTCAATTCTTCGTTAATGGCTTCCTGTACACCCAAACTGTAAAATTAAATTATAAAATCTTAGCCAGCCCGTACAGTTGAGTGATTTTTAAGGTTAGCTATTTAAATTTAAATTAAAAAAAAATATTGATATGTTATTGATTCAATTTTATTTTCACTAATAAAATATTGATTTGCTATTTATTCAATTTAATTGATCTCCAGAACTTGGCTATTTTTCAATTTCATGATATTTATATGATTATGTTTATTGGATAATATATATAAAAATCCCTCAAGCTAAAGGTTGCCAGAGGTTCAGTAGATGAAGTTGGAATAAGGGAGATACAAGACCCAAAATGACCTTAGATTTACAAAATTTGCATTACATGGTTCAAATAACTAATAATAAAAAATAAAATAAGGTGGCATTGGATTATGAGGGCACATGAGAGGTTGTGGGATCCACATGTGGCAAGATTCTACACTACACTTGGCATGATTCTCTCACCAATTCGAGTTCAAGGCGAAGGCCCAACATACTTGGGAGCTTAAGAAGAATTATTCATGGAATGAATCTTGGAAAGTCGAATTAGAGTGGAATATCAACTCCCATGGAAGAGGAAGAGGCATCATAGAGAAGTTGTGACACTTGTAGCTAGATTCTCGGGCATCTATGACAGCGATGATGGAGAATCTATGACAAATATGACAAATTCAGACCTGATTGCATACCTATCACACATATGACATATCAGGGCTAAAAATAGCCACCAAGAAGGTGCATAGGGGGATTTATGGTCAACCAAGATTCCCCATTTGAATTGGGGGAAGTGGAATGGAAGGAATAAGTGGACAAGTGTCTCATGAGGGAATCCATCACTAACTCGAGTTGGGTGAGTGGTCTTGGAGGGAATTCAACCTCACGAGTCCAAATGAGGTTAATAAAAGAGGAGGATGACAAAGGAGAGCAGCTTTTTGTCATTTTTTATTTGCATCTTTGCAATTTGGGAGAGCTTTAGCTTGTCCTTGCATGGTGGATGTTCATCCTCCCTACCATTGAACCAATTTCGTGGGTGCAATATTCCTATCCAAGTTGGTTGAAGGAGAATCCATTCAGACCTCTCAATAGAGCTTCATGGAGACATTTTGATGCAGGTTCGAGCCCCTTTGATTTCGAGTAATTTTCTCTCTTCTTTCTCTACTATCTTTCTCTCAACACTTTTTCAATGTTCATGTACAAGTGTGATGACGCACTCTTGATTGCATATAGTTTATGGAAGACTGATATTTTGACTATATTGCCATGTTATCTACTACATATCTATGTAATGAACTGATCATGAGAGCCACATCTCGAAAGACCAAGCATTTCATGTAATACTTCCAAGTAATATTGAGATTCGAGCATTTTCCCTCATTGTATTCTCATGGTGATTTTAGAATGTCTTATATCTGTTTATTATCAGAATTTTCCTTAAGTATTGATTTTGATTCGAGATGCGTATGGAGTTAAATTAAGGACCAAAATGTTGTATGCAGACCCTTGAAGTCTTATTAATTTTTGTGCAATAAATTCATTGTCTCTAGTCTACCATTTTTCATAAATTATGTGCTCTACAAGATGTTGTCTTTTGGAAGATCTATCTGACCTTAAACTATGATATAATGTTGCAAATATGTTTTCCTTGAGGTCCTTTAACAGAGAAAAGTCTCAGATTAAAAATTAGAGACGGTCGTACAGTGTTTGGGAGGTCAAATAGTGGCTAACCTAGTGTGGTTTTCCACAAATGCATTTGACTAGTTTTGCTCCATTTCTTCCCTTGAAAATTGCAGACCGTGAATGCTTCTATCAGGTGTTTCGGTGTATAAATGTTGCATTAAGGTGTCCTATATCCTACCAAGTCCCTCCATACCAAATTCAAAATCATTTGGGAGCATTTTGGGGTTTCACTAGTCCAAGGTTCGAAAATTGTTCCAAATTGAGTAATGTTTCAAATTAGGTATATTACAGAAGAATTAGTACCAACAGAAACATTTTTTTAACCGATTGTAACATTTGTAATCCATGCTTTTTAAGGAAGGACATAAGAGCTTGAGATAACATATAGAACTCATCACTACCTAAGAAGGGGTCAATACCAACCAATACATTTTTCCCATTACCAATTATCCAAGCCAGCCAAGAACGCACCCACGAATAAGATTTTATAAAATCCCTATAGAAGATCGAGGCATTTCAAGCACTCTTGTGTTTTTTTTCTTATCCACTCCACAAGTGATATTTTTCTCAAATATTTTGACTGTAGAACTTTAGACCATAAACATGTGCCAAAAATTCCTCTCCATAAGCTTTTAAGGCTTAGTGTAAGACTAAACTAGAAAATATTTTTGATTCCCCATCCCCCAAAACTCTTAGGAAGTGATATTTTTTCTCAATTTGAGAGATAATCCTTTTCCCAACCAGACCAAATGAATTGCATCATCCTCCTTAAGCTATTTAAAATGGACACATGGATATTCAATGAAAGAGATAGCTAGTATACTGGAATACTTTCCAGCACTGACTTGACTAAAGTTAATTTGCCTCCCAAGGAAAGCCATCTATTCACACCAAATACCTTTATTCTCCACTTTCCTCAATAGCCAAACCCAATCTTCTTTTAAATACTTAGTGGGCTTCTTTTAAATACTTTTTGAGCTTCTTTTAAATACTTGTTGGGCTTTGGATAATAACCCAAATACTTAAAATCATTATCAATAAAATCTCTTTAAAAGGAAACAAGGATAAAATCTGTAACAAACCCTCCATGGGCTTTCTCCCGCTCTCGGTTGGGATTTTACTGGTCATTGTACCATTTTCTTTCCATTAGATGTGGTTTTCTAATTTTCTTTAAAATGGTATAGTGGTCGGTTAGCATAGTTACTAGTCCAATAGCATTACCATAGAATATATATATATATATATATATATATATATATATATATATATATATATATATATATATAATACTTGTAGATCATAGTATTTCCTCAAACGAAACTATTTTTATGATTTTAATGCATATTTTCAGGTCCAAGAATCCAAGTTAGGTTTTCAAAGTTTCAAGGTGGTGCTCAGTTAAGCATTATTTGACTTTATTTTAGATGTTGCGATAATTTCGATTCGAGGGAGGAAGTTGAGCTTTTGTTTCATTATTAATGTTTTCTTGGTGAAGTAGGATTGGTTTTAACTTTTAATCAATTAAAGCTATGAGGGTAGATTTGGTAACCCGAAAGATGGGCCAAATTGTGCCAGATTTTAATTATGAACCAAGTGTTAGGCCATATTTTTCTTTTGCCTTCAACAATGGTAACTTTTCAGACCGCATACTGCATATAGATATCATGCATGATCCAAAAGGAGGACGACCTTGTTAAAGTTTATAAGATAGTAAAGGAGGGAACAACAGTGGGCATATTGATTGTCTTCTCATTTTCTACCTCAATTCTTGAGAGTTTCTTGCAGGTATTTCGGCTCCAGCATTTGCGGCAGTAATTTCAGCAATCTCCTTTTACACTCACTCCAGCAGTCAAGATGAGCAATTCAAATGCTCTTCCTCCTATTATTCTCACTCCTTTCAATTACTTCCAATGGAGGACTAGTATGAAGATACAGTTGAAATTGAAAGGGTTTTCCAGAATGGTTGAGGAAAAGGATGCCATTCCACATACAGTTAAAGACAAAATCAAGCATCTATATAAAATGGATGAAGCCTTTGGATTCATATGTCTTTAGATGTCTGAAAATCTATTGTTTCATGTTGAAGGATTGAAGTCTCCCAATGAGTTATGGACAAGATTGGAAAGTCTTTTTGGCAAACAAGATAGGCTAAGAGGCCACATTCTTGAAAATCAATTGGTTTCCCTACAACCTGACAATTTTGAAAGCATCCAAGAATTCTTTCATGAATTTCATAGATTGGTTTTACAATGCAAGAGTTGTGGCATCACTAAAACTGATGAGCAATTGGTACTCTCTATATTGAGCAAACTTGGATCTCAATTCTCTGTCTTTGTATCTACTTTCCATTTTGTTCGAATGTCAATTCCTAGATGGAAGTTTCCCACCTTTACAAACTTCTCTTAAGCCCTAATTCAAGAAGAGGACAAATTGATTCAAATGGGTGCCATCAAGGCCTCCAAAGATCTAACTCTTGTAGCAGGAGAAGCAAGTGGAGCAAATGCAAAGAAGAGGAAAAAATACAAGAGGCCATCAAAATCCAAGAAGGACAAGAAACCAAATTGTACCTACTGCAAGAGAGGAAATCATCCTGAGGAAGCTTGTATGCACAAGAAGATAGACCTACGTACCAATATTCTTGAACAAAACAAAATTGTTGTTCCAAAAGAAGCAAAGATGTGTGATTCTGGAAGTGGATCCGATGATTGTCATGCCTTAATGGCTAGTTTCTCAAATTCACAAGCCCTTCTTATTGATTCTGGAGCCTCCAACCACATGGTTTCCTCCAAAGAATCTTTCTCCTCTCTAGATCTTCATGATGGGCCTACCATTCACATGGGAGACAACACTCAGGTTTCTGCAAAAGGATTGGGAACAGTGCATATGGAACATGGTAAGTTCAAAAATGTTTGTTCCTTCTCTAATAGCAAATTTATTATCAGTTTATCAGATGACTCATACAGGATCTCCAAAGCAAGTTACTTTTGGTCCAAACACTCTAGAGATCACAGAAATATCCACTGGAAAGGTTATAGCGAATGGGATTGCTAATTATGCCACTAAGGCATATGAATTTTCTCACTTCATGCCTTTCTCTCTGACTGTTTCTTCAGATTCTGATCAAGATTAGAGTGACTCCTCTTCTGATGAAGAAGAAGAGCAATATTTTGATGTTGAGGTCATAGTTCAAGAAGATTGGAATCCAAAACCAACACCTATTCTCAGTCCAAATTCGAGGTCAACATGGGCTCACACAGTCTTTGCTACTACTGAGAACACTGTTGAGGATCAATCTCATCACACTACCAGACTTCCACACCATGCCAACCTTGGATTATGCCATCCACCTCTCCATGAGAGATGCATCATGATGATGGGGTTCACTCTTCCATTCCTTGGGAAGACTCATCATGATCCATTTGCTCCAATGACAGAAAACTTTTTTCTGAAAGACTTGCTACATCCAGCACATTCTCTAGCACTTGCATTTGCACTTTACAAAGGATCAGCTTGCCAAGTCTCTTTGCAAAGTTTTCACTGATGAAAAGTTGCTTCTTTTCTGCTTAGAGTGATGGTTCCTTGAGTTATGTATAAAACAAAAAATATATATATAAAAATTGAAGCAGTTTTCTTTATCATTTCATTAATTGTATGGCTGACCTTTGGTCCAAGTTACCAGGGCCCAGGATGGATTAAGGGGGGGTGTTAGCATATTCCTATACTCCATCCTAGTCCTCCTAGATTTTCAAACATTTCCAATTTCAGTCATGCATGCAAAATTAGGGTTTGCATGCAATTAGGGTTTTGGATACATCCTAGTCATCAGTACCAGCACCTAGCCCTCAGCAAACTAGCCCCTAAAGCTTCTTTCAGATCAGTTTCAGCTCTCCTAGATCTTAGTGCGCCCTCCTTTCACCTACTATATGAGAAGGGCGCCTTTCTTCACCTACCAGTCCAGTTCAGTTCAATTACATTCAGTTACTCCTTGATTTAAGGATTAACTGACTCCTAACTGATCTTACCACTCCAATGGACCTCCAGTGTAATTAGACATCCTGTTCTGACTCTAGTTAGCTCTATCTGTGCCCTCATTGAGCCTCCTTCACTAGATTAGTGCTTCCATGTGCCAGTTACACCAACCACACTCAGTTAGACTTAGTTTGAATCCCGGTTGACCATTTACTTGTGCATTGATGACTTCACTGATTAGAAGGTAGAGTCCTAGTTATGCATTGATGACTCTCCACTGATTATGGATCTATGCATGAAGGCTAATTCGAATTCCACCTAGTGAATTCGAATCCTCATACTCAGCATTGTATATTTAACCAGTTTACCATTCTAATTAATGTAAGGTGTGTAATTATTCTTCTTCTATTGGATCTATGTTCTATTGCTTGTCTCTTCTTCCATAATTCCTAAATTCTTTCATTGTGAGCTTTACATTATCTCTCTGGATCTTATGTGGGCAATTTCACAAGCTTCTTGTAGGAGCTTGCTTTTCTTCCTTGACTTCTTTAGTTCATCCAGAGTACTGACTAGTTCCCCTTCAAAATATACTTCAGCCATATGTTTATATTTTGAATCCATGTCTGTTGAGTTCTGCACAGGGATCTGTCTTCCAGATGTTAATCTGTTACTGAAGCCACCCACTTTGATACCAATTGTTGTAATCAATTTAATACTGAGAAGGAGGGGTGAATCAATATTAATGTAGTTATCAACAGTTTTTACCTTCTTTAATAGATTAGTATTAACGTAATCTTGATGTTTAGTTATGCATCCAATATAAACAAACTCATTCATCCACATATGCACCAATACAAAGAACACAGAACACAGGAATTTGACGTGGAAACCCAAATGGGAGAAAACCATTGAATGCTCTTTTGTAATGAAAATAATACATTCAAGGAAGCACCAACTTCCTGTATTTACCAGCACCAATTGGAAGGAGGCACCAACTTGAAGGAAGATCCAACTCCCTGTGTTCTACAGTACCAACCGGAAGGAGGCTACAACACCCTTCTCTATGCCTCATCCTATTGCCCAGATATCCAATATATGATTCTAACTTACTAAATTTCCAACTCGCGCACACTTCTGATCTTCTGATATTAGTTCCATTGTGTGCTATATTCATATGCAGACAATTCACTATCATTGTGTTGCATACATCACTTGACTTCTCATTCCTCTCAATTCTACACTTATGATGATGTCTTACTTCATGTAGTGTGTGCTATTGATTCTGCAGTTTGTGATAAGGTATGCTCTATCGATCTGCTACTGCGCAACTGCACTTACCAAAAGTTTGTTGTCTATCTGATCTAGAGGTTTTCCAATTGTAGACACAGGTAGTTCGCGGTATGGAACCAACAAAACCCCTTTTCACTGGCCCTTTCGACAACAAACTACGAACAATATGAGGTCTCACCCAAGACGAAGCTGATGGGGTGGCTGCAGAATCAGGTTTCCACAGCTTGATGATGCGAGTGCTATCAACTACTGCGCAGCGTGGAAGAGGGTTCTGCTGTGCACTGGAACTACGCAAAGTATCCTACTTTGCGGTGATCACTAAGGTAAGTCTAACAACTTACTACCCAACGCGTTGAGAGACTGCGCGGTATCAAATCTATTAATTCTATCAGATCTCTGTGGATCTTTCTTTATAAGATGAGATCTATCTTCTAACTACTCAGATCTGTTAATATTTAACACTTAACACAGTGATTATCCAATTGGTTCATACATTCATACACTTTAAGCATATTGAATCCTTACTCATTCATCCATATTTATACTACTTAACATCTTAGTCCCAATCTACATGGTAAATACAGATAAAAGAAGCCTATAGATATCGAATGATAGTAACCCCAAGCATTCAAAGAAAATATATGAAAGGAGAAAACATAAACAATCACAACACATGGAATTCAATAGATCCACCCAAACTTGTTCCTCTTTATATTATTCCAGGAATAGATACAACAATTCTTAGCCTGCGCCACAACCACAGTCTTTCTTCTCTGGTTCAAGATTAGGTCTCTGCCTACCCAGCTACAGAGCCTTTACAGTATTCTCTCAACAGAGATCAATGTTTTACAACAAAGATTAACGATTCACCAAAATAGAATATTAACCCTTTCCTATACAAAATTGCCTTATATATAAATCAAGACCCGTAGGTCAAGTATTTACAATTTACGAAGGCAGAACCATTAGGTTTACAAAACTGTCGTGGTTTTCCCCAAAACCAGACTACTGATAACTAGCAGCGGATCTTCTGTTATATGCACACCAATAGCTTCCTTCCACCAAGTTGTTCCTTCTTTCACGGCCTTAGACAACTGGTTCAACTAATAGTTCTCTGCTTGTGCGGCCAGTTGTCTATCTCGATCTGCACCTACCCACTGCTTGGTAGGTATCGATGATCTTTGCCAAAAATAGGTCTTCTGTGACCTAACCAAAATAATTGCCTTCATCCATCGATGCTGTGCTTAGATATACCTTTGATGATGTGGCACATCGCGGCACTGTACTCCTCGCAGCACTGACCTCGCAGCTCCTCTGTCACCTATACTGTGCGCAACTTCACAGTATACCAAAACTTATCCAAAATTGTTCAAGCTTAACTGCGCTTAGCTTCGTAGTTCTCACAATACTTTCTGTTCAAAATTGCCCCATCTGGTCCAGGCCCAACATGCCCCTAACACTTACTTGTGGCTCGCCCCCGAGCCACCTAGAATTCCTGGAAAGTGTTCCGCTGATTGTGGGATGATCTTCGCAGTGAACTCATTGAATGTTTGAGTCAGCTATTCTACTATGGCCTTTGTATCTTGTTCAATTTGTCCAACTATTTCCAGCATCTCTAATGTTATCTCTTGGTCGATCTGGCCTTCCACTTGCTCTTGGTTCTGGCTCAGCTCCTTCCACTTTTCTTTGATCTCCTGTGAGATCGTGTTGGCATCTTCTAATAATGGCTGTGACTTATCACCCATTTCCATCTCCTTCTCTCGCAATGCTTTCACTTCCTTCTTGAGGTTGTTGATTTCCCTATATTTGAGGAGTTTCTCCCTTGCTGGCATCGCCTTAACCTCCTCACTCATCTTTTCTAGTACTTCTTGTTTTTGCTTGACTTCCTTCTTTACCTCCTGTAATTGTTGATCTTCTTCAAGGGTAGTAAATGCCTTCAGTGCTGCTTCTAGTAGATCCTCGAATTTAATGACTTCGGTAGCAATATTCTGTGCCGAGGTCTTCACCACACCTTGTCTCAACTGTTGTTCATCTGGTGGAGTTTTTGGATTGATCTTTGCTTTCAGACCAGCAATTTCAGATTCATGAAGAATCTCCATGTCTTCCTTCTCAATCCTTAAGCTATTAACCAAATCGCCAATCTTGACGATTGTATCTGCTGGTTCTGCTTGAATTTCAAAGTTATCTATATTACCTGCAATGGCAGTAATCATGCTCTTCAATATCAGTCGACAATCTGTTTCATCTTGTAATTGCATAGTATGCCGTGAGCTCTCTTCCTGCAGTTGCCTTTGTAACTCTGCTTGTCCTTTCAGCGCCTTTATGGTTTTGTCATGCATTTCTTCACCTAGTTTCATTTGTAAGTAATGGAGTCTTAACAATGGTATGGTTGCAAGATCAAGCTCCAGGCTCTCTACATTCTTTGTATCTAGCATTGCTTGATCTTGTAATGACAATCTGATAGATAGTGGTTGCAAATGGACAATATGGGACCTCGCGGGAACCATTATCTGTTGTTGCGAAGTCCCCACGGACTCTTTTCCAGCTGCTAACTCATGGTGCAATGGTAATCTTTTGCTGACTTCATCAAATTTTTGGTATATCCCTTGCAGTGTAGTCAGGTTTTGCTTTAAGCTGTCTTGAATTTCCTTTTCCTTCTTTTCTTTGTCTGTCACAAGTTCCTCCATTTGTTCAGTTACCATCGTGGCAATCATTACTGTAAAATCTGAATCACAGCAGAACCTAGCTACTATGGATTCCTCACTAGTGAAAAGATTGCAACACATTTACAAGCATTAACATAAATCTGTAAAAATGAAGAACAATACACATGAAATGGGTGAATAATGTAAATATTATTAACTGTCCAGCCCCAAAATGGGTTAAAAACATCCATATATACAAAGCTGGAACAATTCGAATCCATCTGGAGTGTTCACACTGATCTAGCTTAGAAATAGCTCAAACCCCCCTAGGTTGACCAAAATATCCCAAACCATCCCAAACTGGTTTGAAACTGCTGTGTGAATGCTGGGAATGATTGGACAGGCCCATGTGACCTCACACATGTGGAGAATCTGGTTGGTTAGAGGTTAGGTAGCTAGAATTGGCCAAAAATGGACAAAAGAGGCAAGTTTGCCCACATTCTGAGCATGTGTGCCCTAGGTAGAAGAGAAGCATGCTGGAATCATTAAATGACTTGGGGAGGGAGCTCTAGGCATGCTGGATGCATGAAATGACCTGGAGAGCACACCCAACAGCTAGTTTGACTCAGCACATGCACAGGTTTGTCCACATTGCTAACTGGTTCAAGATATTTGACCATTTACCAACTAAACAACTTAGGGATGTAATAATTAATCACTTAGGCACTAATTAACCATCATTTGATAAATGATTAATATACCAAGGTGTGATAATGTTCTAACACCCCCCCTTAAGCTAGACTTAGTGAAATATCAAAAATAAGGCCTTAGCAACTAGGCTCAAGTCACCTTTTACATCATAAAAAATTATTTGTCCATGTAACCAAGGTAAGGAGGAAAACCACATGGGAAATAAAACCTCCCCTCTAAAATGGTCATGTGGCATATATCAAAATACACCAATCATCACCATGCATCACTCACCCCAAGCAAAGATCTAAGGTGAGTGAAGGTCTTCTCGGTAAAACACTTGGTGAAGATATCAACAATTTGCTCACTGGAAGGGCAATACTACAATGCTATGGTCCGGTCATGCACCAAACCCCGAATGTAATGCATGTGTATCTCTATGTGCTTGGTCCTTTGCCTCTGAACTGGATCAGTAGAAATCTTGATTGTACTTTGATTATCACACCAAAGAATAGTGGGTGAATAAAAAACAATCCCGAACTCTGCAAGAATACCTTGCAACCAAACACATTGTGTGGCTGCATTAACTGCTCCCCTGTACTCGGCCTCAGTTGAAGATAAGGAAATGGTATTTTGTTTCTTGCTTGACCAGCATATAGGTCCATGTGCAAGCATAAAAACATAACCGGAAGTTGATTTCCGATCGATACAATCACCAGCCCAATCAGAATCTGTAAATCCTACTAGTTCAAGGGATGAACCAGCAGCATAATGGATACCAAAGGACTTAGTACCCTGAACATAATGAAGGATCCTCTTGGCTGCCTTCCAATGGATCTCATGAGGTTCTTGCATGTGCCTAGCAACAGCCCCAATAGCATATGACAAATCTGGTCTAGAATGAGTAAGGTACAGCAAGCTTCCAACAAGTTGTCTATACAACGAGCTATCAACTAGTGGAGAAGAACCCCACTCATTTAGCTTAACTCCTGAAAGAAATGGAAATTTTGTAGACTTACATTCAGCCATCTTAAATTTCTGCAGCAAATCTGAAGCATACCTTGACTGAAATATAGAAATTCCATTCACAGTTTGGTCTATCTCCAAACCCAGAAATTGTTTTAGCAATCCTGGATCGGTCATGGAGAATGCACTGTGCAATGCTCTCTTAACTGAGTCAAGTTATTTGGTGCAGCTACCAGTGATCAAAATATCATCAAAATACAGTACAATAATCAATATCAGATCACTAACATGCTGCATATAAACATTTGGATCAGACTTACACCTCTCAAACCCCAAAGATAGCAGAAAATTGTCCATTTTTGCATACCATGCTCTAGGAGCTTGCTTGAGCCCATAGAGTGACTTGTTCAACCTGCAAACAAGTGTATGATCAGAAATAAAATCTTCAGGCTGCTGCATATATATCTCCTTGTTCAGATACCCATGAAGAAAGGCACTTTTTACATCCATGTGATGAACCTCCCATCGCTTGGAAGCCCCAATGGCCAAAACTAGTTTTACGGAGTCCATCTTTGCCACCGGTGCAAATGTCTCTGTATAGTCCACTCCTTGGACCTGAGAGTAACCCTTAGCCACCAACCTAGCCTTATACTTCATATCAGAGCCATCAGATCCAACTTTGGTTCTATAAATCCATTTGCATTGCACTAGTTTCCTCTTGGGAGGAAGAGGGACCAAATCCCAAGTTTTGTTCTCATGGAGTGAGTTCATCTCTTCTTGCATGGCTGATTGCCACCTTGGGTCTGTACATGCTTCTGAATATGAAATTGGATCAGATCCAACCATCAAATAACATGCCTCACTCAGATCAGAATTATCACATGCAAAGGAATTGTGAAATTGAGATCTAGTTTTCCTAGCATCTCGGGGATCTCCCACAAGCTCTCCGGCACTTTGAATTGTTTTCTCTGTCCACTTGGTCCTTGAGGGAGGGATATGTTCAGAATCCATATCAACATCATCTTCAGCAATATCAGAATCAGAAATATCAGAAGAAGAATCACTACTTACTTCATCATCAAGACGAGGAAATGAGCATTCCCCATCACCTTGTTCACTAGCTTGCAAAAAATCTTCTTCTTCGAATTTGACACTTCTTTCGATGAAAGTTTTGAGAGTGGAAGGATCAAAGAGATTGTAGCCCTTGGAATCCTCTGCATACCCAACCATGATTGACTCCTTGCTTTGGGGCTGCAAGGCCTTTCTCTTCTCCGGTGGAATTCTGGCCCAAGCCCTTGAGCCAAAAATTCTGAAATGTGAAACATTGGGTTTGTGGCCCATCCATGCTTCAAATGGAGTAATTTCTTGCAATTCTTTGTGTGGTGCTCTGTTCTGAACATATGCTGCACAATTCATAGCTTCAGCCCACAATTTAGGAGACAAATCCCTTGCTTGCAACATGCAAGTTGCCATCTCTTTCAGTGCTCTATTTTTGCGCTCTGCAACACCATTTTGCTGTGGTGTGTAGGGCATTGAGTGTTGCATCTGAATGCCATGCTCTTGACAGAGCTGCTGCAGATTCTTATTGACATACTCTCTGCCATTATCAGTCCTCAAAACCTTCATGGCCTTCCCACTGAAGTTCTCAACCATACTCTTGAAAATTTTGAAACATTCAAAGACTTCAGATTTTTGCTTAAGGAAAAATAACCAGCAGTACCTTCAGTAGTCATCGATGAAGGTGAGCACATATTTGCTGCAGCCATAGGAGGGAGTGGGGAGTGGACCTATCAGATCAGAATGCACTATCCCATGTGGTTGATCATCCCTCCTTGCCTTCCCTTTGTCATACTTCTTTTCAGGATGCTTCCCAACCATGCAACCCTTGCATGTTCCATTGGAAAAACTGATTTGTGGCAGCCCTTCTACCATTTCTCCTTTGCTCAAAGCTTGAAGATATCTGTAGTTTAGGTGACCATACCTTTGATGCCATAGCTTGCTGGTCTCATTCCCATGTGACAGAAGTACGCTTGGTGAAGAGAACTCGAGAAAGTGGGAGAACTTGTACATCTTCATATCATGGTCTGCAACACCCATTGCAACAATTTTTCCGGTGGAAATTTCTGATATCTCCACATCATCCTGAGTGAAGACAACTTTCTTTGCTGCTCCAGTATGTGTCATTTGATATACATAGAGAAAGTTTTCTACAATATTTGGTACATACAGCACATTGGAGAAGAACCCATTCTCCATAGAGATTTTCCCAATGCCATGAGCAGGGATTTCTGAGTCATCTCCCATTCGAATGGAGAGACCACTGTAGGGTGCAAGTTCAGAAAACTAATATCTTGAAGAATCCATGTGCCTTGAGGCACCTGAATCAATGATGAACAAGGGTGAATGAGATGAACAAGCCACCAAATCATGGAAACTCTCCTTGTCTTCAGAAACGCACTCCTTCTTCTTGGAACTTTCAGGAAGAGGAATATTTTTTTCTGTAGGAGATGGGTCATGATGTCTATGGTTTTCTTCATGCATGAACTCTCTGGGTGAAAACCCCTTTGACAGTAGCTTCATTTTGTCTTCTTAGCCTTCTTTCCCTTGTTCTTGATAGGATTCGAAACCCCCTCAGAGGATTTGGGCCTCTCATCCTTCCTCTTCTTCTCTTGAGGTTTTGGCCCCTTGGGTTTTTGCTTGCCTCTTCCATATTTCAAATCTCCAGCTGCAAGAACTTGGTCTTTTTGCTTGATGGAGCCCATCAAGACCAGCTTGTCTTTCTCTTGAGTTAGCATCTCCATGAAGTCAGCCAAAGATGGCATCTTCCAACCTCTAACTGTGAGCCTTGTGGAGTTGAAGGAAGACACAAAAACTGAGTATTCCAAACCCAGTTTAGAAAGAATGGACAACACCAACTGTTCTTCTTTCTTCTCTATGCCACATTGTCTGATCTGCAAGACCAAGTTCTTGAACTTGGTGAAGAAGTCCTGGATGGAATTGAAATTCCCTAGGCACAGTGAAACAAGCTCATTTTCGAGCTGGTGGCCTCTCATCTCATCACTCTTTCCAAACAAGGTCTCAAGATTGAGCCACACTTCATTTGGAGTAGCTAGACTTTCTACATGAAACAGGAGGTCTCCTGAAATGCTGAGACAAAGGAGGCCAAATGCCTCATCCATTCTGTTAAAAAACTTGGATTTCTCCACAGCTGAGTTTGGCTCAACCTCAGTGCCCATCGTAATTCTGTAGAGACCCTTAGATCTCAGCAAAATCACCATTTCTGCCTTCCAATCAAAATAGTTGAAGGGAGTGAGCACATTTGGGTGAGATGGCTCCATTCTTCTCCGCTGCTCACGCACTTGCTGACAATATTGATCTTCAATACCTGCAAACAACTCTCAAATCACTCAGGAGGGATCTACACTAACAGATTCGAACCCTGTTTGATAGTGGATGCATTCGGGAGAGCATCACACCTGAGAAGAGCCACTAGATTTCTCCAATGACTCAATGCAATGGCCTAAGGAATTCTGTGGTTTCTCCACTACTTCTGGCAAGACACTAAAGCAGTCTTGCTGGTTCAAAATGGTAGCTCCAAGAGCTCTGATACCATGTAAAATATGAATCACAACAGAACCTAGCTACTATGGATTCCTCACTAGTGAAAAGATTGCAACACATTTACAAGCATTAGCATAAATCTGTAAAAATGAAGAACAATACACATGAAATGGGTGAATAATGTAAATATTATTAACTGTCTAGCCCCAAAATGGGTTAAGAACATCCATATATACAAATCTGGAACAATTCGAATCCATCTGGAGTGTTCATACTGATCTAGCATAGAAATAGCTCAAACCCCCCTAGGTTGACCAAAATATCCCAAACCATCCCAAACTGGTTCGAAAATGTTGTGTGAATGCTGGGAATGACTGGACAGGCCCATGTGACCTCACACATGTGGAGAATCTGGTTGGTTAGAGGTTAGGTAGCTAGAATTGGCCAAAAATGGACAAAAGAGGCAAGTTTGCCCACATTCTGAGCATGTGCGCCCTAGGTAGAAGAGAAGCATGCTGGAATCATTAAATGACTTGGGGAGGGTGCTCTAGGCATGCTGGATGCATTAAATGACCTGGAGAGTGCACCCAACAGCTAGTTTGACTCAGCACATGCACAGGTTTGTCCACATTGCTAACTGGTTCAAGATATTTGACCATTTACCAACTAACCAACTTAGGGATGTAATAATTAATCACTTAGGCACTAATTAACCATCATTTGATAAATGATTAATATACCAAGGTGTGATAATGTTCTAACAATTACATAGTCATCTTTGCGGAGCACTGTGTCTAACTGGTCTTTGTTTGCTTTCTACTTTTTCCTTGGTTACTTGCTTCCTGAAGGACTTCCAACGTCCTTCCTTTTGATTAACTCTTTATCTTCTACAATTGGACATGGGATAGGGTTATCCTCACCAAAATCACTTTCGATGTCCATGACCTCAACTAGGAATTTAGCTGGCCATTCCTTCATTAAGTTCTCAATATCTTCCTCATACATATTATAGTTTCCTGCATACCAATCAGCATTCTTTGTCTACGCTTTGGGTGAAATGGAGATGCATTTCATCGCAGCATAGAAATTTACTATGCAAATGTATTTGCTTGTTACCTGCTTCGGTATGCGAGGTGTGATCATGATGGCTCCTCGCAGCTGGTCATAATATGTGTAAAAGACCATCGTTGTATCGTGCTGTCACTCCAGATTCAAGCTCGCCCATAGATTCATATATCTGGCACCTCTGTAGTTCGAAGTGTTTGTGGCCACTCCAACATATTGCTTTGGTTCCCTCCACCCCAGGAATCTGATCAATATGATTATCCAGGTGAAATGAAAATATCCACCGTTGATTTCTATGTCATTGAGTTCTTCAAGGAATTCATTTAGTAGAAATTGGTACCAATTGAATTCCTCTCCCTTGGCGGCTGCAGTGCCAAGTAGTACTACGCCTGCGTTTACTTCTAGTGGTCGGCACTTCCTTAACATTTTCCCTGCTATCAGTTGCATGATGAACCTTATTGCATCATCCTTTATGTCATCCGTCTGGAAGCCCCGCTTCCCTTTGACAACAAATTATGTTTGCTTCATCATTGCTGCGACCTCTTTATCTTTTTCCTTTCCCTAGAAGAACTTCCTTGGGTCTTCTCCCCTTTTGCTTAATCCAATTATACAATGGATCAAATCAATTGATAAGTCAATATTTTGGTCTAGCCATAAATATCCCTGGTGGATGCGAGCCATAAGAGTTCGCACCACAACGTTGAGCTCTGGTGATCTGTCAAAATGTGGAAGCCTTAGCAGGTTGAGCAGCCCAGACTTGGCTACTCCTAACAACTAGCTCTCATAAACCAAGGTGTAGTCACCCTTTGCATTCCTCTTCCAGCACATGTATTTGTCAGGTTGGAACTGCGGGAACCTTGGTTAAGTTGGTTTCTCCTTCTGCATTACTAGTTGATCATAGTCTTCCCATTTGCAATTTGGGATCTTTCCTAATAGATTTTTGTCCACCTCAACATGCTTTGATATAGGTGAGAGTGGTATCTCACACTTTGGGTTCTTCAGCAGTCTAAGGGCCGGCGCATCCATTGTACACAGCGAGATGTATTCTGGAGTCATCGTTAATGGTATTTCTCTATCAGCAAGGTGTTGTTTTGGCCCTACCAAACTTGTCTACGGTAGTTTTGATCTAGGCACTGCTGGATTCTTCCCTTTGTCTTGCATTGAAGGGTCGTGTCTTGGTGATCTCCTTGGATTTTGTCCCAATTCCTTAACGATTTGCTTGTTTGGAGTTCTCATTAATTCTTCAATGCCTCCGTGTTGGAACAACCTCACAGTCTCTTCAACCGCGAACTCTTCTTCAAATAAAAATTTCTTAGGCATGCACACAGTTTCAACAAATGTAGACAGCTTATGAAAACTATCTCAGACAAAGCATTGGCAAAAAATTCTAAGTACTCTAGTAGCGCTCGCGAGTCTTACTGCTGCAGTATTTATAGGTGCAGCACATCAGCTTCGCGCCCTTCAACATCTATCTTAGCATTAAATGTAGTATCTATTAGCCAAATCCGGCGGATCCTTCATTCAATTCCTTCATTAGTTCGTTCAGAACAGTTATCTTTGCTTTAGATGCCCAAGAGGTCGGCAGGGAATTAATTTATAACGACTATATTTCTGACCGACACTTGTAACGGCTATTTTTCTGGAGCATTGCATCAAACTATGCAGTAGATCATAGCTTGTTCTGCGTAGTTACTTCACTGTATCTAATTCCTTTTTCTTTGTAACATCGCGATATATCTTTTTTCTTCTTTTTGACATTTTGATTTGTCTTTTCCTCTTTTTCTAATGCGCAGGTGCGTGTTGTCTTCGCAAACTGTTTTTTTTTTTTTTTTTGCTGCACAGTATGACTTATACACTTGAACTTCAAAACTTCGAAACAAAAATATGTATATCCTTTTCTAGTGCCCAATTTCAACTGTACTTGGCACTTAGGAATTTTCTTAGTTTGATCTTTAAGGATGTTGCGTAGCCGGACTATTGCTGTAACATCCCGATTTTTCATAAAAATTTAAGACTTTTTAAAATAGCATTTTATAAGATAAATATAGCTGCGGAAATAATAAATGTTTGATTACGACAAAATTTGATTTAGAGGTCATTTTGTACTAAACATAATTTAATTTGTTGAGTTAGAAACAATTTGAGAACGACAACTTAACACACTCTTGGAAAACATGCTTTTTGTAATAAATGTATTGAATGGTTAGAAATATGATGCGATACTTTTCTTTCGATAAGATACTGACAGTTTGCTTTGTTGATGTCCAAGGGTGTCCTACAAGGTACCCTAGAGTTTACTTAGCTGCAATGCTAAGGCATTTGAAATGTTTCTATGTGTAGACGATAGGTAAGAATTTCAATGACTGCATAGTTTAAAAGTACTGTCTAATTCAATTCAACGTCGAAATAAATAAATGCTATGAAATCTGTTGCGAAACAAAAATGTTGCAGGTATGAAATGCTTAGTTCTACTTACTGGTTTCCAGTTGTCTTACTAAATCATCAATGTTTAAAAAAAACGTCGTCTGTTAAAACTTCATGCTGCTAGGTTCATTGTTGTGGCCATCGTCGTTGTGATCGCTAGCTTTTGTCGTCGTCTTAAGGTAATTAACACTTGCATAGTACCAATGTAGTAATTGTACCGCTAAAATCATTAAATACTTGCAATATGAATTTATGGTAAGAAGTACATAGCATTAATCATAGTTTTTATGCAGAAACATATAATATTGGATTAGTTTGAAACATCGAAATGCAATTTCTATATTCTAATATTTGCAATAATAGAAATATGAACAATAATAAAAATTACAAAGTTAATATTTATAATTCTTATGTATTGTTGGCAGGCGGTTTGAGGAAGGATTGTCACAGTATGGCCGACGCTGCGACACGCTACACAAAGTCACGGAAGGAGTATTTTGTAAAAGTATACCGCAGTTGGCGGGTTTTGGGTCACTAGGACCACATAGTATGTAATAGTGAGTCAGTTGTACTGCGGTATGTGGGATTTTGGGTCATTTGGACCGAGTCAGTTAGGTATTGGGTCAATTGTCCATGGTGTCGGTTAGGAAGTTGTTAGCATGTGGACATGTATTGTAACGACAAAAGCCTATAAACAGTCGAGAGTTGTAAGTATAGAAGGGAGATATATGAAGATTATAAGAGGAAGATAGATATATATGTGCTTGGGCGATACCTCTGGTGAAGATCTATGGGTTGCTTCTGATTTATGGCTGGAGTTATTGTAACCGAGTTTATGCTGCAATAATATAATGGTGTTTTGGTACAATCTCTGTTGCAATACATGAATGTTAGCTTTATTTGATGCAATGTTTCGCTTTATTATTATTGTTCTGCTGCAGTTGAGTATTATGTTATGATTATGCATTAAGTATTGCAGTAAGAGTTAGTTCACCCAAAACCACAACTATCCTCCTCCCTCGACGGAAACATGGTTCCGTCTACAATTCCTGGACGCCTCGGGTGAGACCTCATCCGCTCTGCGGGTGTTGCTGGGCGGGATCAAACCTGCTCGGGTTGGTGCTCAAGGAGACTGCGGTGGGTGTCAACAATGTGGTGAACCCCTGTCAACCAGGGCTGCGTCAACAAATGGTTCCGTTGTCGGTACCCTGTTCAGAGCAATAGGAGGATATGTTGTGGCATCCGACTAAGCCATAGATACAGGACTGGTTTGACCAGAAGCTGCAGGAGTTCGTTGAAGAAGAAATCTGAAATACTCGACTAATAATAGATCAGTGGGTAAACAGATACATTCATGACGGTCCACACAAATGGTTTTTCTGTGAGTTTCCCGTTATTTTGTACGAGTGGTTGTCAAAATTGACCTTTTCAGAAAAAGAATTTCCAGGGTGGTGAGCTGACAACTTAGACTCCAAAGTTGATTCAGGAGCTGCAGGAAGTTGATGATAAGGCATCGCAGGTTGTTGAAGTTTGGCTCGATAGTATCTTAGCAGGATACATCACTGAATTTGCGGTTGATACGCAGAAATCTTATAGTGAAGCCGAAAGATATTTCTTCCGTGGACCAAGGGGAAGGTTTCTGCTGTTGCTTCAACTGTCGATCAAGATGCTTATTTACGAAAAAAGAATATTGAAGATGCATCTTGATCAGTAGACAGCTTGGTGGGCGGAGGTTGTGGGTACCGCGATTGTCGGGGAATGGTACATGGAATGGTAAAGGGGTAGATGGGTGCGGGTTATGAGGAGATTGTGAGTGAAGCTAAGGAAGAGAGTGGCCTTATGATGGGAGGAGCAAGGTTTCGACATGAAAAGAGGCAGAGGAGAGGAGAAGGTCCTGCTATGGTTGGACTGCAAGACCGTGAAGGAAGGCCGCACGGGACGAAGTGACCTCATAGCCCTGATAAGAATACCCAGGCTAAGCCCAGGATAGAGGCAGGATCAAACCTAGGCACCAGCATGCCCACACCTCCGCTCACTACTTCCCAAATATCAAGAAACACTACTTCGACACCACCCACTTCATCAACTCCGTAGAAGCTAATTGGTAGTAGTACCGCGACAGGAAGTAGAAAGTCCAGAATGGTGGGTGATGATGCCAAGTTGCCATTGTTCCATGGGAGTGCGACAGATAACCCGGAACAATATTGGTTTTTGTGTGAAGCAGTTTGGACCATCAAGCAGATCACCGATGATGGTGCTAAAAAAGGGCAGTTAGCGATGACCTTGCACGGTCATGTGCGGGATTGGTTTATGAAGTTCGTTTCGGTCCCTGCAGGAACTCCAGAGAAGTTGCTGGATGATATTCGGGATGGGCTAAATACTGAATTTAGAAGGCCTAAGTCAGAGGTGCAATCTATTACTGAGTTCAAAGAAATTAAGCAGTATCCTAATGAGACAGTATGGGATTTCTGCTAGAGATTCAAGACGTTGATGGCCAAAGTTAGTTTTGATATGAGCGTTGTTCAACATAAGGAGTGGTTCATTGCGGCACTGTTACCCCACATTAGGGTCCCCTTGATGCAACAAACATTTTGACACCCAGTGAAGCCCTAGAGATTGCGATGCATTTGGAAGCATTGTTGATTGGAGATAATGTTGTTAGGATGTTGCAGATTCAGATGCAACTTGCTAACCTGACTATACAATTACAAGACTTGAAGAAGAGAAAGGGATTGCGCGAAGAGGTATGGTGTACATGCTGCCGAGGAGAAGGACATACGAAGGATGATTGTCCGGATTTCCACAATTATCTAGTGTTTGGTGCATCAAACCCACTACCTCAACCGTAGATGCAGTTTGTACCATAGCAGTTCATACCGTAGTATACTCCAATGCATATGGCTCCCCCACAGCCACAGTATGTGTAGAAACCGCAGTACGCACCATAGGGGCAAGGGGTGCATCCCACACCGGTGCCACAGGAGTTTAACCAACCTCAGTACCAGCACTAGGGAAACTATCGAAGAGGATACCGGGGTGGACGAGGTGATGGATTTGGTCATGGAGGAGGTGGACATGGACCTTTTCAATGTTTTCATTACGCAGTATGGGGGCACTATCAGTGCGACTAGCCATTGTTACAGAATCAGTGTACATTTTGCTTTGTTAATGATCATATAGTTGAGAATTTCCCATAGCTGATCGCAGGATGGCAGGAAAGGAATGCTCTGCAGCTACAGAATCAGGCCCCGCCGCAGCAACCAGCACAGAATCAGGTATCGCAACCAGTGCAGAACCAGGCCTCGCGACCATTGTTGAACATGAATTAGAATGTCAATCAACAAGGGAATCCGCCACCAAACCAGACCCAGGGTGTGAATATCGCAACTATTTCCGTGGAACCACGACCACAGGACACTTCGGTGGCTATTGTCACTCGTGGAGGTAAGACAATTAGGGAAGATAGCTCACGTCCAACGATTCAGTTGGCTGGTTAGAAGACAGTACCTTTCGACATTGATGCTGAACGACAGCCATTCTTTGAGGCGCATTGCACCTTGGAGAAGGATCGCGGTAAGGCAGTTATTTGTGAGATGCCGCTGATTTTTTATGCTCCCTCAGCAGCAGATCTGCTGCCCATAGGGACACTACAAAAGTTTCTTGAAAGTTGTCTATGTTAATTTTTGAGCATTAATTCAATATACTCTAGGATCTTTACTGAGAGAATAACATATACAGTATATCAATGCATATCAATCATAACAAGCATGTAAAGCATCATAAGAATCAAAAGCATGAGACACAGAACACACAGAGTTTCCATGGGGAAAACCCTAAGGTGAAAAACCCCACAACTTCCTCAGAGATAGATAGAGCCACAAGTATAATCAAGTACAACCCAAGTACAATAGATAGACCTCCACTAGCAGCTTGATCCTCCTACTTCAATGTGTGCCACTTTTCGAGTGAGAGAAGTATGAGTAATGAGATGATCTAAATAGAGGATCCCGATCCTCTATTTATACTTGTTCTGACCTGCCTAAATACTTATGGGGCCGACTTGTCTAACTCATCCTAATAACCCCAGTTACATTAAAACCAAGCCGACACCCACATCAGGTGGTCTAATAACCCATCAGCAAGATCAACCACTTGCGACACTTATTAATAGAAATGATGACACTTCCGTATCGAGGTACAACACACCTCTATAGGAGTACAATAAATATATATAAGAAATACATTCCGAAGTTACATATACATCAACACTCCCTCTTAACTAGGAAGGTATTTCTCGACATAGATCATCTGGCAGAAATCTTCTTCTTTGGATCACCATCATCGATGCATCGTCATTGAATCATCATCATCGTCACAGCTGCTTCTATCTCAATCAATCTCTGAATCTAATCGTCATAGGAAGTTCTACAGAGCCAATCCTTTTTCATACTGGATGTAGGCCCACCACCTACAGGTCTTCATCATCACTAGACATACTGTGGAAATCTCAGGACTTATTACGTGCATCATGAAACCTTGCAAGAGCATCTAGGTTGTTATGAGCACACAGCTCTACCTATCGGATCTCCCAGGGACATATTATATGTGACTCCTACCACAAAACCTTACAAGAGCATCCCAGGACTTATTATGGGCACACAACCCAACCTATCGGATCTCCCAGGGCCATATTACATGTGGTCATGGAAAAACCTTGCAAGAGCATCCCAGGACTTATTACGAGCACACAACTCAACCTACCGGATCTCCCAGGGTCAAATTACATGCCATAGGACAAAACCTTGCAAGAGCATCTGCCAGATATCCCAGGGCCAAATTATATGCCATAGGAAAATCCTTGCAAGACTATATGTAGATCTCCTAGGGCCAAATTATATGTCCTTCCAAAGAAAAATCTCGAAAGAGCGTTTGCCAGATATCCCAGGGCCACATTACATGCCATAGGAAAAACCTCAAAAGACTATCTGCAAACCTCCCAGGGCCAAATTATATGCTTATCTGCACAACCTGTTCCACAGCCACAAAGTATCAACCTGATACTCACCATACATCATCATGATGTACACATGATCATCCTGATCATCATCACTGCCTCATCTTGATGCATGTCATCTGGCGCAACATCCTGAAGCTCATCATCCATGATCATCATAATCATACAATGCATCCACCTGATGCATACCAAGTATCTACCTGATACATATCATCATACATGATCCACCTGATCATACAATTTATCCACCTGATACATACACAAATAGACGATCCACCTGATCATACAATGTATCTACCTGATATATATCAACAAACATGATCTACCTGATCATACACACAATCCACCTGATACATATACAGATACATGGTCCAAGCATCCAACATGATGCATATACAAATACATATAAATGATCTAACTGATCATATCCAGCATCCAACATGATGCATACATACATAAATGATCCAACTGATCATATCCAGCATCAACATGATGCGTACATACATAAATGATCCAACTGATCATATCTAGCATCAACATGATGCATACATACATAAATGATCCAACTGATCATACAGAGCAGAAACTAGAACATCATCCTGATGCTCATCATCCAGTGCTTATATCCACAGCCATGTGAAGGATCCTCCTTCCAACATGCTTGGAATGGCTTCAGCAAATGTCTCCATCACTTCTTCCTCGAAGTGTCATCGATCTGAAGAGCACCAAGCCTCTCTCTGAAGTACTCGAACTTCACTCTGGCTAGTGGCTTCTTCAGCACATCTGCAATCTGCTCGTCCGTCGCAACATACAGGAGCTTCACAGCTCCTCTCTGCACTATATCCTTGATATAGTGATATTTGATCTCTATGTGTTTCGACCTGTCGTGGAACACCAGGTTCTTAGATAGCTTCACACAACTCTGGTTGTCACAAAAGATACTAGTAGCCTCTAGTGGTAGATCAAATAACTCTGACAGTAGCTTCTGAAGCGACACTGCCTCACAACTAACTAAACAAGCTGCAACATACTCTGCCTCAGCTGTACTCAATGCTACGCGGGACTGCTTCTTGCTAAACCAAGAGATCACACCTAATCCCATACTAAAGCAGCACCCAGAAGTGCTCTTCCTATCTACAGCACTGCCTGCCCAATCTGAATCAACATAACCCTGAAGGTTAAAATTTTGATTTGCATCATACTTGAGCCCATAGTCAACTGTACCCTTCAGGTACCTCAAAATATGCTTTACAGAAACCAGGTGAACACTCCTCGGATCCATCAGGAACTGGCTCAATGTGTTCACAGCAAAGCAAATATCTGGTCTCGTGTTCATTAGGTACATCAAGGACCCAATCATCTGATGATACATGGTGACATCAACCGGCTCAAATGAAGCATCACACAAAAGCTTCAGGTTCGATGCCATAGGTGTGGCCATGGCCTTGCAGTCCATCATCCCGAACCTCTTCAGGATCTCTACTGCATACTTCCCTTGTCCAAGGAAGATTCCATCTGCACTCTACCACAGCTCCATACCTAGAAAATAGTGCATCAATCCCAAGTCCTTCATCTCGAACTCGGCAGCAAGTTTCCTCTTTGTATCGGCAATCGGTCTATCTTCACCTGTTACAAATAGGTCATCTACATACAAGAGTAGTATCACCGGACTTCCTTCCTCAACCTTGTAATAAAGGTTGGAATCTGCTTTACTTTTGGTAAATCCTAAACTAGCTAGGAAACTTTCCATCCTACCATACCAAGTTCTAGGAGCTTGTTTTAAGCCATACAAGGCTTTCTTCAATCTGCATACATATGATTCCCTGTCACGTGTTTCAAAACCGAGTGGTTGTTCCACATACACTTCCTCTTCAACTACACCATTCAAGAAAGCTGTCTTGACATCCATCTGGTGTATTTTCCATTTCATCACTACAGCCAGAGAAAGTACTGATCTGATGGAAGTGTACCTGGCTACAGGAGCAAAAGTTTCTTCATAGTCTATTCTCTCTTTCTGAGAGAAGCCACGAGCTACGAATCTGGCCTTGTATTTTTCTATGCTGCCATTTGCACCATGCTTGATCTTGTAGATCCATTTGGAAGTTACAACATACTTCCCTTCAGGTCTTGGAACAACATCCCAAACATCATTCTTCATTATTGATTGGTATTCTTCGACCATGGCATCCTTCCATTCTTTCTTTTCCACTACTTCTTCATAAATGGAAGGTTCTTTGTTTAAGATATCACAGAGTAAAGCAACATAGCTGGTGTGAGATCTGGTTCTCTTCTTTGCTCCGTGTTCTTCTTCTAGAATGCCAAATCTTTCTGCATCTTGAATGAGCTCTCTAGCCCATGCAGGTTTCCTCTTGTGAGAGTTATTCTCACGGGGTGGATCTACAGGTTCTTGTAGATCTTCAATTTCACGATCAATATTTGGAATTGCTTCAGTCATTGTAGTGTCTTGAAATCTAATTTCCTTAGGTTCTTCATAATCTTCAACTGGTGTCTTTCTTGATTTGATGAATGCTGAATTTTCATCAAATGTCACATCCCTGCTGACATCGATCTTCTTGAACCCTAGAAAGTATATTCTGTAAGCCTTCAAGCTTTCACTGTAACCCACAAAGATACCCTTCTTTCCTGAAGGATCTATCTTGGTCCTCTTTTCCTTTGGGACATGTGTATAAACTGGACAACCAAATATTCTGAGATGGTTGACCTCAGGCTTCTTACCAGAGAAGACCTCTTCTGGTGTCTTGTTGTCCGATATCTTGTGTGGTGTTTTGTTCTGCACATATACAGCTGTCCTAGCTGCCTCTGCCCATAGATGCATGGGTAGATCCTGGTCATGCAGCATTGCCCTTGCTGCTTCCATGATTGTTCGATTCTTTCTTTCTACAACTCCATTCTGTTGTGGATTGTAAGGAGTAGTCAACTCCCTCTTAATCCCTGAATCACTGCATAGCTTCTTGAAGTCACCTGAAGTGAATTCTCCACCATTGTTGGATCTGAATGTTTTGATCTTCTTATCAGTTTGGTTCTCCATCAAGGTTTTGAATTCCTTGAATTTATCAAACACTTCATCTTTGTTCTTCAAGAAGTAAACCCAAGTCTTCCTGGAAAAGTCATCAATAAAAGAGACATAGTAAGCATACCCACTCAGAGAACTGGATGACATTGGACCGCATACATCGGAATGGATGATTTCCAAGATTGCTTTAGCCTTGCTTTCACTGCTTGGAAATGCCTTCTTTATGTTCTTTCCTTTTGCACATCCTTTGCAGACACCTTCATGCTTGGTCTTGATTTCAGGAAGACCTTCTACAACCTCACTTGCAATTGGTAATGCCCTGTAGTGCATGTGTGCAAGTCTTCTATGCCAAAGTTCACTTGGCTCCATGGAATCATGCACCATGGCATGTTCAAGTTGACCCTTCAATTTATACAAACCTCCCTCTTGTTCTCCAATCACTACTGCATCATCAATAGTTTTACCTTTTGGCCACATTAGGACTTGGCCATCAACAAATGCAACCCTCATACCTTTTGCATCTAATGCAGATATGGAGAGAAGATTTTTCTTGAGCCCAGGTACATAAAGCACTTCTTTCATCTTCAAAGATTTTCCAGAATCTAGGTTGTAGGAGGCTTCACCACTTCCTTTGATGGGGTATTGATAGTCATCCCCAAGTTTCACTTTATGGGGTGACTCATGTTCAGATAGATTTACAAAAGATTCTATAAACCCAGTCATGTGTTTGGAAGCCCCACTATCAATAAGCTAATCGTTACAACCATGGGAAATAGTACCTGTGAGAGTAGAGATTAGAACATACTCTTCTTCACTTGATGAGTCATCATCATCACTTTCTACTCTAGCCTTCTTCTTTGTGGGTTCATCATCTTCAGCAGCATGAGCATGGTACCTTCTTTTGTTGCCCTTCTTCTTGTTGTTGTTGAATTTGTTGTTGTTGTTGTTGTTGTCCCTTTTGTTCTTGGGACATTCTAAAGCATAGTGACCCTTTTCATTGCATGTGAAGCATTTTATATCCTTCTTATTCTTTTGATGGTTGTGATAGGATCTCTTGAAATGAGAATGCTCCTTCTTGGGTTTGCTTCTTTTGGTGTGAGCTGCAAGAGCTTGGTATTCAATTCCCATCTTTTCTTCTTGAGCTACAAGCCTAGCCTCTTCTTGAGAACATTCTTCCCATAGTTTACTGAAGGAGATTAACTTCTTTCTAGCACAGATCCCTTGAAGAAAGGAATCCCATGACCTAGGTAGGCCATTCAGAGTGGTCATCACAATTTCTCCATTCTCCACCACTTCATCTACAACTTCAAGTTGTTCCTTGATTTGAGAGACTTTTGAGAAATAAGATTGAATGGTTTCTCCATTCAACATCTTGAACCCTTTCAATTGATTCCGCAGAGTCATCTTCCGATTTATGTTCTTCCCTTCAAATAGCTTGGTTAGGGAATCAAACATAGCTCTGGGTGTCTTTAGAGATGACACATGTGGAATAAGATGGTCCTTAATAGAATCAGCAATGATACTCTTTGCCTTGACCAAGTTCTTCTTATGCAAGATATTAGCCTCTTCATCCTCTAGGATAGGGACCTCTTCTTTTATATATGAGTCCAACTAATTCTCTTCTAGGATTAACCTAATCCTATACTTCCAGGCTCGGAAGTTATCATCTCCTTCAAGCTTATCTTCAAGCTTAGTGTGGTGAGACATCTTTAATGAGAAACTCAAATGGAAATAAAAGATTTAGGTCTTACCACTTTGAATTGCTGAAAATTGGATCTGGTCCCAGATTAGGGTTTGTTAGAGAAACCCTAAAAATTCAAAATGTCAATTTCAACTTTCTGAAAGGATAGAAAGATGCGCCTTGATGAGTTGATCAACCTAGTACACTCAGAATTTGAATTCTGCAAAGTTTCACCCTTCAGAAATGCCTTTGAGTCTTTCCGGATTCACTAAGGAGGACCCTGAATTAGGGTTTGAGATTCCCGGAGTTCTACCCAGCTAAAAATCTCGATCCAAAGCTCTAAACTTCGATTTTTCCAAGGATCTTCCAGCTGTGTCTTCCGAGTTCAGAAATTCCTATTTTTTAGGAAACCCTAATTTTTAGCGCCAAAACTGAAAAAGCTCAGAATTGAATTCTGATTGGACAGATAGATTCGCCTTAATGAATAGAGTCAATCTACTATACTAGTTTTCTAAAATCTGTGGAGAGAAACCCAATAAACAAGAAACCCTCGTTTCTGCCACTACACAATGTCTTCTTCTCAGGTTAGCTCCGATACCATGTTAATTTTTTAGCATTAATTCAATATACCCTAGGATCTTTACTAAGAGAATAACATGTACAGTATATCAATGCATATCAATCATAAAAAGCATGTAAAGCATCATAAGAATCAAAAGCATGAGACACATAACACACAGAGTTTCCATGGGGAAAACCCTAAGGTGAAAAACCCCACAACTTCCTCAGAGATAGATAGAGCCACAAGTACAATCAAGTACAACCCAAGTACAATAGATAGAACTCCACTAGCAGCTTGATCCTCCTACTTCAATGTGCGCCACTTTTCGAGTGAGAGAAGTATGAGTAATGAGATGATCTAAATAGAGGATCCTGATCCTCTATTTATACTTGTCCTAACCTACCTAAATACTTATGGGGCCGACTTGTCTAACTCAGCCTAATAACCCCAGTTACATTAAAACCGGGCCGACACCCACATCAGGTGATCTAATAACCCATCAGCAAGATAAACCGCTTGCAACACTTATTAATACAAATGACGACACTTCCGTATAGAGGTACAACACATCTCTATAATAGTACAATAAATATATATAAGAAATACATTCCGAAGTTACATACACATCAACAGTCTGTTGTTAGCTCGAGACCCCCACTGCATTACTTGTTATTGAGGGATGGTTGCAGCGATTCACAAAAGGACAGCAGGAGTCTGCAGTGAACTCCCTTCAGCGACGGAAAACAGGTAAGGAAATGCGGATGAATATTCAGATTGGGGAGTATGATGTCAACTCTATTATTCTTGATCTTGGTTCGGATGTTAACATCTTAACCAAGTAGGCATGGCAGAAGATGGGGATTCCCCCATTGAGCTGGTCTCCTGTATAGCTCTGATTAGCTAACCATGCCAAGGTCACACCCATTGGGCGAGTTCTGTGGTTATCGGTTGATATTGAAGGTATGAAGGCGTATGCTGACTTTGATGTCATCGAAGTAGTTGAGGGAGGAAGCTCCTATCCTACGCTATTGGGGATAGGATAGGCTAACGACAGTGGTGCTGCCATCAACTTCAAGTAGCGTATGATGACATTTGAAAATCGTGACTTCAGAGTCATAGCCCTGTTGGATCCGGCTGAAGGACGACGATACATTGAGCCTGTCAAATAGGATGATCCCATTAGATGGGACCATGAATTCAATATTTCTGAAGACTATATTCATCCGACTGCCAACAGTGAGCTGGACTGGCACAGTGAGAGCTCTGCGTCCTCAGACTCTGATGATGCATTAGAAAATTGGCAGAACCGGTTGCATGAGGTATCATTCCGTAAATGTGGTCTGGTGACGAAGTCTTTATGTCGTGTTGCGACAGAAACAATCCAATTACATGTCTACGAAGGGTTTCCTAGTTTAACCGACTTCTTGACAACGTTTGAAGCACAGGTTTCAAAACCATAGTGGTTGCTAGCATTGGAGGAGGCACTGAAGGCTGCCCCAGCATGCTGGTGGGCAACACACAAGAACTCTATTGATGGTTGGCCACAGTGTCAACAGCTGATGATGGTTCGATTTGGTGATACGAAAGTCTATCATACTAGGAAATATGATGGTTGGAGTAATCCCAATGATCATGTGATGGAATGCCAACGGTTATGGATTGCGTGACCTGGAGATGAGTGGGTCCATGCTTTTATCCACACCTTAGATGAGATGCCATGCTCCCAGTACACTGCAGCTGAGTTGCGGCGAGAAATTGCAACCTAGGGAGAGCTCATAGTCTGTTTTACTCATACGTTCACATTTGCTGATCCCAACCCTGATGTCAACATTGCACTGCAGCTTATTCGTGATATGGTCCTTCAGGTCATTCCAGTGCCTTACTCAGTGGATCTGCACACTTATGGTCAGATGCAATCTCTCATGGAGTGTTTTAATCTCACTAGTGGGCCAGCAGATGATGATGATCCCAGGAATGTTAATATTCTTGAGTCAGAAGGAAGTCGCAACGTGGTGCCACCGGAAGCGCCCAGCAATCCGTTTAATCAACCACTACAACTTTGCAAGATGAATATCGGCACCGAAGTGTGAGGCACCTGCAACAATTAATTAACAAGAATACGCGAAATAGCAGAAATGACAGAACTCAGAATCACTTTTGTATTGATCACAGGCCACTTCGAGGGGGAAACCTCCTTTGAGCAAGCTCAATACAAATAACTTCACGGTGCCTTCATAGGTCTCAACACACACTTATATACTAATTCTAGGCGCCAATACTATGGGTCGAAACCATGGGCCGTTACAAACTATGGATCAACAATACTACGGGCGACTTACAAAGCATATGCGCCAACAACAATAACACAAACTATTGATCAACAATTACTACGGGACGACTTACAAAGCATATGCGTCCAACAACATCCTACTAACAAAGTAAAGACATGGGTTCCTAACATCCCCTCCCCCTTAAAAAAAGCTTTGTCCTCAAAGCTTTAGATGTGGAAATTGTTGTTGAATCTGAAGGAGTGGTTCCCATGTAGCATCCTCGGGTTGCATGCCGTGCCACTGAATTAAGACCTCTGTGATAGAGCGAGAGTGAAGCTGACGCGTGCGCCGATTGAGGATGGCCTCTGGCTCCAAAAGGATGGATCCTTCATTATCCAGTTCAGGTAAAATCGTTTGGCCGCTGATGTTGGTGCCAAGAACTTTCTTCAGACAAGAGACATGAAAGACTGGATGAATGCGGGAAGAAGGAGGAAGTTCCAATTTATAAGCAACAAACCCAATCTGCTGAAGAATCCGATATCGCCCATAGAACTTTGGAGCGAGCTTATGAATCCCTTTGAGTTTCAAGGAGGATTGTTTGTATGGCTGGAGACGAAGAAAAACCATATCACCGACTTGAAAAGTGCGCTCCGAACGGTGCTGATCAACTTGTTGCTTCATGCGATTTCTTGCCATGTGAAGATTGTCCCGCAAAATGCGAAGAATCTGATCACGGTTGCGAAGGACCGTGTCAACTTCCTGAACTGGTGAACTGGTGGGGGTGTATGGGAGAAGAGCTGGAGGTGCCTGACCATAGACTGCTTCATATGGGGTCATTTTAGAGGCAGTGTGGTAAGAGGTATTGTACCACCATTCAGCGAGAGGGAGCCATTTTTCCCACTGATGTTGTTGTTCCGAGGTGAAGCAACGAAGATAAGTTTCCAAGCATTTATTGACAATTTAAGTCTGACCATCTGTTTGTGGGTGATACCCTGAACTCATCTTCAGTTTGGTGCCAGTGTGGCGAAATAGTTCTGTCCAAAAATGACTGGTGAAAGTCGCATCACGATCCGAGACAATGGAAGAAGGGATGCCATGAAGACAAAAGATCTGGTCCATAAAAATTTGAGCGACGGAGGAGGCTGTATAGGGATGGCTGAGAGCACAAAAATGACTATATTTGGAGAGACGATCAACCACAATGAGAATCACTGTCTTCCCGCCAGATTTAGGGAGCCCTTCAATGAAATCCATAGAAATATCTGTCCAAATCCGTGTAGGTATGGGCAAGGGTTCAAGCAATCCTGGAAGGAGTGTTGTTTCACCCTTATTGCGTTGGCAGGTATCACATTCGGCCACCATCTGTTGAATTGTACTTTTCATGCCCTGCCAAAAGAAGTTACGCCGTGCTCGTTCATATGTTTTGAGGAACCCAGAGTGCCCGGCCGATGGGGAAGCATGGAGTTCATAGAAGACAGCCTGTTGAAGATCTGTGCTCTGGGGAAGCACCAGACGACCCTTGTATCGCAGAGAAGCACCATCCCAAGAGTAATGTGGGACAACAGAAGGATTGTTGGTCAAGCGTTGGATGATCTGAGATAAAGAAGAGTCATTGACATAACCCTGTTGAACAGATTGCAACCAATTTGGAACCGGCATAGAAATAACTGAAAGAGAACCTTGGGCATCAAATGTGCGAGAAAGAGCATCTGCCACAATATTGTCTTTACCCTTCTAAGTGATCTCATAGTCATAACCCATGAGTTTGCTAACCCATTTTTGTTGTGCCGGGGAGGAGACACGCTGGTCCAAGAAATATTTCAGACTCTGGTGATCAGTCTTGATGCAGAAATGATTCCCTAATAGGTATGGACGCCACTTCTGTACTGCATGTAAAATAGCCATCATTTCCTTCTCATAGGTAGAGGCAGCTAAATTCTTACCTGAAAGGGCTTTGCTGGTGAATGCAATGGGGTGTTCATCTTGAAGGAGAACAACACCAAGTCCATTGCTGCAAGCATCACTCTCAATAGTGAAGGGCTTGGAAAAATCAGGCATAGCTAGCACTGGTGTAGTACACATAGCTTGTTTTAGTTTGTCAAATGCACACTGAGCAGCAGGTGTCCATGTAAAAGCATCTTTTTTCAATAGAGCAGTTAATGGAGCTGCAATCTTCCCATAATCCTTGACAAACTTGCGGTAGTAGCCAGTCAACCCCAAAAAACCACGAATGCTTTTGAGTGTCTGAGGATGTGGCATTTTGTTCATGGCCTCGATTTTGGCAAGATCCACGCGAACCCCTTGTGCTGAGATAATGTGCCCGAGATACTCAACTTCCTTTTGTCGAAAAACACATTTAGACTGCTTGGCATGGAGATGATGGTCAGAGAAAAGTTGCATGACAAGATCCAGATGCTGGAGATGTTCATCCCATGTTTTACTGTAGATGAGGATATCATCAAAGAATACCAGAATGAATTTCCGCAAGTTGGGTCGAAATATTTTATTCATTAAGGCCTGGAATGTGGAAGGAGCATTAGTGAGGCCAAAGGGCATGACCAAAAACTCATAATGGCCATCATGTGTGCGGAAAGCTGTTTTAGGAATATCATCCTCATGAACCCGAATTTGATGATACCCAGAACGAAGATCCAACCTGGAGAAAAAGTGAGCCCCATGAAGCTCATCAAGAAGCTCATCAACAACAGGAATTGGAAACTTATCCTTGATGGTGAGGTGATTAAGTGCTCGGAAGTCAATGCAGAGGCGCCATGACCCATCTTTTTTGCGGACAAGAATAACTGGAGAAGAAAAGGAACTAGTGCTTGGGCGAATAATACCTTGCTTCAATAAGTCCCGAACGAGCATTTCAATCTCCGTTTTTTGGTGAAATGGGTAGCGATAGGGCCTGATGTTGGGAGGAACGCTGCCAGGAAGGAGCTGAATACGATGGTCTTCTGGCCTGGAAGGTGGTAATCCCACTGGTTCAGCAAAGACACCTGTATACCGATCCAGAATTTGTTGTAGATCCAAAGGAGTAGTGGAGACTGCTGCTGGTTGCATCTGGATGGAATGGATCTGAGCGATGACACCATGTGAATTCTTCTTGAGGAGTTTTTCCATGCGATGTGAACTGATGATGCTGAGAGAACCTGGTTGTAATCCTGTCAATGTGTGTTTGTGTCCATTCTCGGAAAACTGCATCCAAAGTTCGGCAAAATCCCATAAGATAGGGCCGAGTGTGCGTAGCCATTGAGCGCCCAAAACCACATCACATCCTCCTAAGGGCAAGGCAAACATGTCAGAGCGCAAGGTATAATCTCCCATAGAGATACGCACATTTCGACACTTCCCTTTGCAAGGTAAGGTGCCCCCATTGGCAATCATGACTTCAAAGTTGGAGCAAGGATGGATAAAACAATCAGCTTGTTTTGCGATCCGAGGGTCAATGAAATTATGCGTGCTACCAGAATCAATGAGGATTGTAAGAGGAAGCTTCTTGAAGTAATCCCTGACCCGCATTGTTTGGGGGGTGGTGATTCCCGCTAAAGCATGGAGAGATATCTCTGGCTGGTCATCCTGAGACGGAGGGTCACTAGGCGGTTCCTGAATGTCGATCGGTGCATCCAGTGTTTCTGGATCTTCGTCACCCATTTCAGAGGCAGGTGGAGACTCCACATCCAGGAGATAGAGCTTTTGCTGAACACATCTATGTCCTTGAGTGAATTTATCATCACAATTATAGCAAAGCCCCTTTTCTCTGCGTGCTTGCATCTCTGTTTCAGACAAACGCTTGATAGGAGTCGGTCGAGGAGCCTGCGGTATAGGTGGTCGCTGAGAACCCATATTTCGGAAGGGAACAAAAGTGGGCTTGGAGCGTTGTTGGGCTGCAATCTTGTCTTCTGCCAACTTAGCCAACCCGAGTGCTTCCATCATTGTGTTGGGACAGAACATTTTGACCTCAGAGCGGATGGCATCCTTTAGACCACTGATAAAACAACTCCGGTAAAATTCATCAGACAATCCTTCGGTGTGGTTGGCTAGATTCTCAAATTCGGTTTGATACTCTCTCACAGTGCCAGTTTGGAGAAGTTTAGTGAGGGCTCCAGTGAATTCATCAAAAGCACTAGGACCAAATCGTTGCAAAAGGAGCTGGCAAAAGTCTGGCCAGTTGGGCTCTGGATGAGCCTTGATGTACCAACGGTACCATTGAAGAGCTTCCTGTTCCAAATGAAAGGATGCCAACGGAACTTTGTTGACATCAAAAGTATTATGCAGACTGAAATACTGTTCTGCACGATAGATCCATCCAGTTGGATCGGTACCATTGAATCGAGGAAAATCAAGCTTCGGACCATGGAAATTGCTGGAAGAAGAGAACCCATTGTCTACTGAAGACTCGGACTGCCGTTTGTTGTTCATAGCTGAATGTTCAAGATGGAGACCAAGAAATTTTTCATCCAGATCCTGGAGTTTGGCTTGGATGGCTGCAAGGGCTTCCTCCATGGTTTTTGCTCCTGCACGGGTGACAACCATAACCAGGGATTTTTTTTATTTTTTTTTTGGACTGGGTAGGAAAACAAAAACAGGAACTACTTCAGTAAAGGAAAATTTGGATTTGGGAAAAAATCAGAAGGGTAATTGGGGTTTGACTGTTTTTTTGGACACTGTTGGATAGACAGGGAAGCAAAAATGAGGATTTCAGAAGCGGGGTGAAAGGATGGGAAAATTTGGCAGAGGGGAACAAAGAAGCAGAATTCAGAAAGGAACTCTGTGGTAAAAATTGAAGGTGATTTTGTGAAATCTAAGTTATGGCAAACCCTAAAAATAGACAAATGTGGGATTTCGGGCTGTAGGAAGGGGAATTGAGGATAGGGTCCTCAGGGATGAAATATGCAAAATGGAATGACAGGGGTTCCCTGAAATTTTCAAGGAAAACAGAGGTAAAACAAAGGAGATATGGAGAAAAAACTGAAGTTTTTTTTTTTTTTTTTTTTTTTTTTTTTTTTTTTTTTTTTTTTTTTTTTTTTTACAGACTGGAGCTGCTACGGCTCTGCTTGCCGAATGGGATCTCTGGTTTGAAGGATTCTAGAACAACGCCGAATGGCTGGAGCTGGAACGACTTGCAAAATGGATCTGAAACGGCGCAGCAGTGATTGACAATAGTTCAGCTGAAGGTAGATATGGACCCCAGGTATGTGCGGCTTCCTAACAGTTCAGGGTTTTCACTCGGCCACCAATGCTGTCTGACGGCTTGCGTATTGGGGCAGTACCCCTCACTCCACGGCTCAGGTAAAACTGATAACCGCTTTGCCACAAACGACAGCTCTTGGTTTACCTCACGGGTGGGAACTAGTCAATCAGGTAGGGGTCGTTGCCCTTTTCGCCGGCAGGTCCTCTCAATGGGCCAGCTACTTCGGGGTTCCTGTGGTACTCCTCACAATGAGTTTTAGGGCTTATGCCCAAGTACTTCCCACAGTTAAGCGGATAGGGATTATTCCCAAATCCGAACCTGCAACAGATGCGAAAAAAATTTGGCAGAAATTTCACCTAGCGAGCCCAAGAAAGTGCTCTGATACCAGATGTGAGGCACCTGCAACAATTAATTAACAAGAATACGCGAAATAGCAGAAATGACAGAACTCAGAATCACTTTTGTATTGATCACAGACCACTTCGAGGGGGAAACCTCCTTTGAGCAAGCTCAATACAAATAACTTCACGGTGCCTTCATAGGTCTCAACACACACTTATATACTAATTCTAGGCGCCAATACTATGGGTCGAAACCATGGGCCGTTACAAACTATGGATCAACAATACTACGGGCGACTTACAAAGCATATGCGCCAACAACAATAACACAAACTATTGATCAACAATTACTACGGGACGACTTACAAAGCATATGCGTCCAACAACATCCTACTAACAAAGTAAAGACATGGGTTCCTAACACGAAGATCACCCCAAGTTTGCTAATGTAGGGGATTATTAGGATGAGGAAACTATGAGCAAGATCATTGAGTTACTTCATGAGTTTCAAGACGTGTTTCTTACAAAGTTTTCTGAGATGAAAGGGATCCTGGGTGACTTAGGAGAAATAAAGATTCCTTTGAAACCAGATGCTAAGCCGGTCCGACAGTGACCCTATCGATTGAATCCACGACATAAGGAGAAGGTCAAGGAGGAACTAGATCGTATGTTGGAGGCCGGTATTATTGAACCTGTCGAAGAATCTGAATGGATCAGTCCTATGGTAGTACAGGATAAGAAAACTGGGGAGATCCACATTTGTGTTGATCTGCGGAAGTTGAATGATGCCTGCTTACATGATCCGTTTCCAACACCATTTACTGATGAAGTACTTGAGGGAGTGGGTGGCCAGGAAATGTATTCCTTCACGGATGGGTTCTCTGGTTACCATCAGATTCGCATTACGAAGGAAGATCGCCTTAAGACAACTTTTGTAACAGAGTATGGCTGTTTTAAGTACACTGTGATGCCATTCAGCCTCAAGAATGCACCTGTGATATTTTCTCGAGTTGTTGTTGCGGCATTCAAATATTTTATTTAGAATTTTCTGCAGGTCTACATGGATGATTGGACTATTTATGGGTTGATTCGCGATCATCTGGCCAATCTGTGGTTAATGCTTGAGCGCTGCCGACAACACCAGATATCGCTGAATTTGAAGAAATGCATCTTTTGCGCACCATTTGGGATATTGTTGGGACATATTGTATGCAAACAAGGATTTTTGGTTGATCCAGCCAAGATTGCACTCATTTTGGGATTGCAGCCCCCCACCACTGTTAAGCGCGTAACTCTGGGAAATACAGGGTACTACCGCAAGTTCATTAGGGGTTATGCTACGATTACTGCCCCTATGGAAAAGTTGTTGAAAAAGGATGCGGCATTCCAATGGAGCCCGGAATGCCGGTCTAGCTTTGAAACGCTCAAGGAGAAGATGGCATCGGCACCGATCTTGGTATTTCCTGACTGGAGTAAGGAGTTCCATGTACATGTTGGTGCCTCATCGATTGCACTCAGTGTTGTGTTGGCTCAACCTGGTGAAGGTGACCTTAATCATCCCATCGCTTTCGCCAGTCGGAAACTGCCTTCTGCAGAAAGGAACTACACTACGACAGAGCGGGAAGGTTTGGCCATGGTCTATGCATTGCAGAAGTTCAGGCACTATCTGTTGGGTGGCCACTTAAAAATTTTTACTGATCATTCTGCGCTGAAATACTTGGTCAACAAGCCTGTGTTGGGGGGGAAGATATGTCGTTGGCTACTGTTGTTTCAGTAGTTTGATTTTGAAATCATTGTGAAACCTAGGTGGTTGAATGCTGGTCCTGACCACTTATCGCGGATTGACACAGGGGAGGAACTGACTAACATTGAGGATGGATTGCTAGATGCGCAACTCTTTAAAGTTGGTGCTGCTGATGAATATTTTGATGATATTCTTCAGTTTTTGGTGACCGGCACCACGGCAGACGACTTTACCACTTCTCAGAAAAAGCAATTGGTTGTCAAGGATGTTGACTTCCAGCTTATTGAAAGGGAGTTGTACAAATTGGGAGTTGATGAGATATTGCGCAGATGTTTCTTGTTGCATGAACAGGAGCGGATATTGGCGAAAGCACACAGTGGAGTTGTGGGAGGACACTACGGCGGTCGAGCGACTGCCAGCAAGGTGCTGCGGGCAGGATTTTGGTGGCCTACATTACATAATGATGCAATAGATTATGCACAGTCTTGCGATGCTTGTCAGCAAACTGGAAAACCATCTCGACGTGATGAAATGTCGCTGTTACCTCAGGTCACATTACAACAATTCGAAAATTGGGTTGTGGATTTTGTTGGACCCATCAACCCAGCAGGGAAACATACAGGTGCACAATATATCATTACAGCGACAGAGTATTTGACTTGATGGGCCGAGGCCATACTAGTACTTGATTGTTCTGCAGCAACGACGGCTCGATTTTTGTTTGATAATGTCATTACTCATTTTGGCTTCCCTAATATTTTGTTGAGTGATAAAGGCAGCCACTTTCTTAATCATACCATCAACGCATTAACAGAGGAATTGCAAATTCAGCATAAGAAGAGTACACCCTATCATCCGTAGGAGAATGGCACGATGGAGGCTTTCAATAAGGTTCTGGAGCATGCGATGACAAAGGTGTGCAATGCAAACTGCAATGACTGGGATCTAAAAATTCCAGCGTTGTTGTGAGCCTATCGCACCACATCTAAACGATTGACTGGTCAGACACCTTTTCGTTTGGTCTATGGGAAGGAAGCAATTATGCCAATGGAATACATTGTTCCAAGTCTGCGGGTTGCAGCTATTACAGGTATGGACGATGTCGCAGCATTAGAAGAACGCCTAGCATAGCTAGTGTAGTTGGAGGAAGATTGATTTATTGTGGGATTTCACCAAGGGGTGGAGAAAGATCGCCAGAAGGCATGGCACGATCGCCACATCAAGAATAAACAGTTTCAACAAGGTGACTTGGTGCTATTATATGACAGCAATTTCATGAAGCATCCAGGGAAATTGCAGTGACATTAGCTAGGTCCATATCGCATCAGTAGTATTACTTCAGGTGGAGCGGTTCAGTTGCAGCGGTTGGATGGGGTGATGCTCCCCAAGCTGGTAAATGGCCACAGGCTGAAGCCTTATGTGTCGGGCTTGGAATAAGTGCAATACCTAAGTCGCATCGAGAAAAAAAAATTAAAAGAAAATGATGATGAATGCAGAGGCAGGATTGCGAAGGTTGCTTGGTGGCAGGATGGCGCACCATTACAAGTAGGCATGCGCAAGTAGGGAGGCTTGTGCCGCAAGATAGGATTGGTTTGCGATAGATGACAGCATTGTGACAGCATCAAATCGGTAGTAAATGCCACACGTGCCAACATTTAGTTAAAATGGCTATTAGGAGATAATGGGCATTAATGGTGGGTTCGGTAGATCGGCGGACCGGATCGCTGGCAAGTTTAGGTCATTAATACAAGATTTGGTCAAAATTAATGCATGATTTGGTCATGATTATGATAGATTTTGGTAGCTGCTATAAAGAAGGCCTGACATTGGTCGGAAGATCCTGAAAACTTAGTAAGACATGCTGTTGTTCAGTGTTGTGATAGTTGTTGTTAGGTATCGAACATGGAGTCATGAGGTATGCCAGGTGAGCTAGAGCCGATTGAAATAAGCAATGAAGTGGAGTCTCCGTTCAATCCGGTTGCTGTGGAGCAAGACATCGTAACCTCGGGAGCTACTGATCTTGGAGTTGAGATCACCAACATGCCAGTAGGGGATTCCATCATTGTTAAGAAGCGTCGGGGCAGTCAGCCCTCTGAGTCTCCACAGAGTAACCGACAGCTTAGGTCTGCGGTGGCTGGTAAAGTTAGGGAGCAGGTGGGGTAGTCCAGTCACCCCATTTGGGCATCTACCCAATGGTTGGGACAGTCCGCCAGTGATATACTTGGGTATGTCCCTCCTGTTCGGCCGGATGCCACACCACAAAAAATTAACTTGAAGCAGAAGTACAACGTCAAGATGCCCGAACTCCCAGCTGAAATGGAGTGCTCTATGGATATCAGACCGGAGCTGATGCGCCTGCACTATGAAGATCACGATTTGGTGGCGTACCCCGACATTGCAATGGCACCATATGTAGAAAGGACCCGCCATCTACCGACTCCTGAAGTACAAGGCTGGGCATGCGGACTCTGCCAGGCTAGCTTGTTAGGACTGATTAACATGCCGCATTTTGGGTGCTTGGCAAAAGTTAATGCTTGTGTCAAGCAACTTTTGTCCTGCTTCCATGGAGGTTCGTTGTGGCTCGATCAAGAAGTACTGGTCACGGTTAACTTGATTTCCTCTATTACTGGCTTACCGAAGAATGGATTTGATCCAGCACAGTTCCTTCAAGGAAAGGCTAATGAGAAGAAGAGGGCGCGTTAGTTAGCGCAAAAGTACGGCTTGGAATCGAACGGGCGAGGGTATCGCACCAGTACCTGTAAAGACCAGGCAGTACTCACAGGAATTAAGATTCTGTCATGTAAAGTGATTAGGGGAGGTCGCCATAACCAATGCAATTCCGGGATAGTTGCGTGTGCAGAACAATGTGCGGAGGGAGTCCAGATGAACTGGTCCCTGTACCTTTTGAATCAACTCATGGAGGATGTCGCAATGGCTCAACTAGGTAAGGGCACTTTTTCGAACAGTTGGTTGTTACTGCTGATCGCTCTTGTTGCATGGAAGGAGCCCGACCCTTACTAAGGCATGGATTGCCCGGTTGCGGTGGAACGATGGGGGGCACGATATCAGAATTTATGGTACGTCCAAGATCCCAAGCGCCTCAAGGATTGCCAATTATAGTTTTGGTTGTATTGGGAGATGCTATCTGGTGCGGCCACACAGGTCCCGCGGTTATCAGAGGATACCGTGGCGCGATTCAAACCGATTATGGCCTTCAGCGTTCAACCCAGTGTTATCCATATCGAAGCTTGACAGGATCCTGATCGATAGTGGTTGCAGACTAAGTACAAAGTGACATCAGAAGATTTGGAGGCTATTGTGAATGAATGGCCGGAAGTCTGGCGGCAACTTATGAGTTCCGTAGAAATTCATGCTGGAGGCCCGTCGTTGGGTCCTGAGGATGGCGTATCGGCACAGGATCAGCAAAGTTGCCATGATTCTGATCATGAGTCGACACGAACACCAACAGTGGATGAGAGTGACCACGTTCTTGAAGAGAATAGGACGAAATGACACTAGGAGCCCGCAACCATCAGTGGGTTGGTGCTCCCCGTAGAAGCACAGTTTGGTCGGTTGATGATAGTGCTTAACCATGCAGCTACAGTGGCTGCTGATAAGATGTCTGTCAGGATGGAGGAAGGTTTTCACGCGCTTACTGCTCGGATGGATTCCTTGTGTGAGGCGGTTTTGAAGAAGGCACCTGACGATATACCCATGTCGGAAATGGCCACAACCAACACCACACCCTGGACTGCCATTGTGACTGATAACGAGGCTTTGAACACTTTTTTGCAGACGATTGACTAGATCCCTGTCAATGTGAATGTATTATCGGCATCCATACTGACGACAATGCAGAGGGTTGCCTCCCAAGAAATGATGGGTCAGATGCATGAACTCAGCTTGAGCTGTCAACGATTAGAAGCAAATGAGACTACTACAACCACCGCTATGGAGGAGCTTACGAGTCATGCAACTACAACAAGGAAAGATGTGGATGACCTGGAGCCGACATCAGAAGGGAGCGGACCGAGTAGTCTCGTGCACTAAAAGAACTTAAAAAGGATCAGGATTTTGTTATTGTGGAGAAGACCCACCTATGGAACCACAGTGTAAAGTTAGAAACGGCTATTCGTGATGCCTGATAGCATCTGTCGGAGGATGTTCCTAAGATAGACGTGTTTCAACGGGTGTAGCAATTGGGAGCTACCATTGCTCAGTTGCGACAAGAAAACGACACATTACGGGCTCAGCTCAAACCAGGTACACCGCAGGTAGAGATAGATGAACGATGGAGGGAATTGGAGGAAGTTACCACTTAGATGGAAGAGCTAGAATCCCAGGCTACCAGACTCACTACTGACATAGTCCAATTTCGGGGATGCATTGTTCAGGACGAGCAAGTTGAGCAACTGACCAAGCTTCGGCAGGAAGTGGAGGGCCAGTTGGCCACCTTAAAAATTGTGATGTGAACACTACCACCGATGGAGCAGATTGCTAAGTCTTATGACCTAAAGGAACTACAACATCGGGTTTCCAAATCAGATGAACACCAGAAGACCCGTGCGGCCCAATTAGATGAATTCCAAGACATTGGCGAAAAATTGATGGTGCAAGCCAGCAACGCTCTGCAAGCAGTACAGAAGTATCGACAGCAGGTCATGCCAAAGCTTACTAATCATCCCTCTACAGATGATGTCACTGAAAGCCAGGCAGCGACCACAAAAGCCAAGGAGCTAGTGTGGCATGTTGAACAGTTGTATGAAGACTTCAAGGTAAAGATGACAGGAAGTACCATGTCCACTTGACGTGGCTCGAGGGCGAGCCACAAGATTGTGTTGGGGGCCTGTTGGTAGGCGGTTTGAGGAAGGATTGTTGCAGTATGACTAACGCTGCGACATGTTGCACGAAGTTGCAGAAGGAGTATTTTGTAAAAGTATACCGCAGTTGGCGGGTTTTGGGTCACTAGGACCACATAGTATGTAATAGTGAGTCAGTTGTACCGCGGTATGCGGGATTTTGGGTCATTTGGACCAAGTCAGTTAGCTATTGGGTCAATTGTCCACGGTGTCGGTTAGGAAGTTGTTAGTAAGTGGACATGTATTGTAACGGCGAAATCCTATAAATAGTCAAGAGTTGTAAGTATAGAAGGGAGATATATGAAGATTATGAGAGCAAGATAGATATATATGTGCTTGGGTGATACCTCTGGTGAAGATCTATGGGTTGCTTCTAATTTCTGGCTGGAGTTATTGTAATCGAGTTTATGTTGCAATAATATAATGGTGTTTTGGTACAATCTATGTTGCAATACATGAATGTTAGCTTTATTTGATGCAATGTTTCGCTTTATTATTATTGTTCTATTGCAGTTGAGTATTATGTTATGATTATGCATTAAGTATTGCAGTAAGAGTTAGTTCACCCAAAACCACAACTATCCTCGTCCATCGGAGGAAACATGGTTCCTTCTGCTCTTCCTGGATGCCTCGGGTGAGACCTCATCCGCTCTGCGGGTGTTGCTGGTGGGATCAAACCTACCCGGGTTGGTGCTCAGGGAGAATGCAGTGGGTGTCGACAGTGTGGTGAACCCCTGTCGACCAGGGCTGCATCAACATGTATTGACTATACTATGCTATAAAATTACAACATTTAACTATATGCAATACTTATAAGCCTTAAGGCTTATATATATAATAATGTTCACTATATAAACTTTGCATATAAATGAAACACTACGTTAATATCATGACTATGAACATAACTACTAACATTGTAATTCACGAATATAAACTTGGAAACTATATAAACTTTGAATATTAATTAAACATAACACAATTGTTTTCATTCATAAATCATAAGCTTGGAACTATGTTGATCGATAAATATATATATGATACTAACATGTGATAAATGTTTGAAATGACAGGTTGCTAAATCTTAAAGCTCGGCATGTGCTTCAAGCTGGCGTGGAGATAGTGTATCAACCTTTGCATTTAATGGCCGGCCCATGCTCCCTGATGACGAGGACTGAAAGCAATTCTACGTAATACAAACAATGCAATAAGGTGACAGCCAACATCACAGTGTATTGTTCCAGGGTTATACTCCTCCGAGCTAGAGGTAGAACGATCCATCATGAGCCAACGTGGCAATGTCGTGCTTGTGAAATGAATGAAGCAATAAATGCAAATAGTTGTTCGCCCCAATGTAACCTTGTTGGCACTCCTGTGATCGTTGATTGTGATGAATCTGGAACGTTGGATGCAACCTTAGCAATTCATCATTGTGTTGGTTGATAGAGAGTTAATGTCTTTCATTGTTCACTATTGTTTCAGGCAGTGAGGCCGACAGGCTGCTGGATGTTAGGGTTAGATGAAATGTAAGAGGATTCGACCTCGAGACCTGTTGGATTAGGTTGATAGTTGCAGGTTTCATCTCGCTATCATGGCATTGTGATAGAATATAATGTCCACCAAATTTTTGTTTTATTTGCTATCGAGTTAAGGGTTTGAAGTTTTGTTTCTAAAGCTTTGTGGAAGAAAAAATCTTCTGTAGATAGTAAGCTCAATCCCTCGTCCTAAATCATGGAGCTCGTCGTTGTTGGTGAAAGGTGTGGGGTTCGGTCTTTGTTTGCAAAAGGGTAAGCGTTTTCAAAACTTAGAGTTGTTTGTAAAGATCAAAATTATAGTTTATACTAAAGCCGCTCACAAGTCAAACTCCCGAACATTTGTGTGACAGATGTAGGATTCAAAGAAAGACTTGCGCAAGGGTTTGGAAATGGATTGTGAGCCTCCATTCCTGGTAAGCTTTGGTGGTCTCAAACCCTTCGTAGGTGCCCATTTGGACTTGGTTGATAATGAATCAACACAGTTAGTCAAAATGTCCACCAGGGTTTCGGCGTTGTCTATCTTGAATAACTTTTGTGTTGAAAAGAAAATTTGTACATGGAAATAAAGACACTCGTAGTTTAAATGATACTCGTCTTGTTTTTGAAAGCCTAGCTTTTCAATGTTGAGAGTTTTGATACTCATTTAAATGCTATAGGTGGGGATAAACCCTGTGTAGTTTTCGTTTGAAAATCTAATGTCGACCTGTTACGTTGATGCTTTCTTTGTGAAGCTAGAACCTGTGTTGGGTTCGAACTTAAACTTGGAAATGTTTTGGGTTAAGTTTTAATGAATAAGAATTTAGAGCCGAAGCTCGTTTAACTCTGTAAGCTTCTTTTTGTTCTCTATGATGAAAGGTGTTGCTCTATACTATTCATTTGAGTTCTGTGTAGATGATCGTGATTGTCGAGCTATGCAAAAATGTATGCATTTTCTTAGTTGATAAAGTCTGTGTGTTTGGAATCATTGAAGTATTTTTTCGACTGTAAAAGAAAATGAAAAGGGCTACGCCCAAACTCTAGTTTTTCTTCGATTTGTAAAAGGATGTTTTTCGTATGTGAACTCCAAAAAGAACTTCAAACAACAACTAGGTTTTTGTTCTGTAGTTTGTATGTAAGTGTATAGATCGTGTTTGGTTAACTGTTGAAAAATGATGATAAGTTTTTGGAAATATGATCTAGGGTTTTATAAATGATACGAAACCCAGTTTTGAATAATATCCACAGTTTGTAAAGCAAATGGAAAATACGATGGTTGTAAACAAGATAGGGTTTACATTTCTTTTGTTTTCAGTTTTTGATAATACTGAAATAATTAATGAAAGTACTAAACAGGAAATTTATGAAGAAAAACAATGTGTGTGTGTGAAATATGAAAACTGTGTATTGATCATTATTGCAGCTTAAATCCATCATTAGCCATACTATTTATTTGAAGATGCAATGTATGAAAGTTTCGATTTACATTTATTCACTATTTAAATAATAGAGATAAGAAACCACTATGTATTTGTACAGAGGTTAAACAATACTTGTTTCTCATAAAATAAATAAAATATAACCTATATTATTTTAATTACTATACAGTGAATTTCTACTATTTTTAGCTATAGGACAGAAAATGAAAAACATATCAATTACTGTACTTATATGTCTAATCAATGGCAATCTGCCTATCTTTCATCTATATTTAATTTGCTTCTCTATACTAGAGTACGATGCAAATAACAACATGTGGAAAAATGTAGAGATGAATTATCCAACCAGATTTTCATTAAACTTATCATTCAGACTTAAATAAAATCAGAAATGAATTCTTTTTCAAACAGACTTCATTAATTTTTACTAAACATAACTAATAAACTGAAACATATTAGGAAACAATAAAACCTGGATTAATTCTGTAGGGAAACAAACAACCCAAGAAGACTGTTCCACCCAACCAATTCTTGAAGACAGCCAAGTACTTGCCTTAGGACCCCCGAGCCTATTCACTGAACCACCAGGAGGAAGAAACTTAGGAGTTTAGGAACTCCACATGCAATAGCAATAATTTTCCAATATTTAAGAACTAGCAGTCCAAAGGACCTGCACCAGCACCTCCGGTTCTCCTTATCAAAATAGTTTGCAGACTTATGATTGCACTCACCACTAGCCTCCCTATTCGAATCTCTCAGTGATCACCTGATGCACATGAGGAATATTTCTGCAGAAAATATTGTGTAAGAGCTGGATGCTCAATTCGAATTTTCCTTATGTAGGCTTCCTAGGCCTTTTCAGTTGTTACTCGTTCATTAAATGAGCTTCCTTCCCAGTCCCACCACCTGGGGGATAATGCCACATTAGTAGGGGTAGTTGTCCCATAACCAACAGCTAGTGGTGTAGTACAATTGCTTCCATCTGTCCCATGCTTTCCAATAGCTTCCATTCCTTCTAGTGGGTCAGTGAACACTCATTTAACAGTTCCCTTGGGTGTTTGTCTCCTACTTAATTTATTTAAATAATAATAATCAGTAATTACATTCATCCTTAACCAAACTTGGTCATAATTTCAAAACTTTGAAATTAAAATTTAACATAAAGTATTTTGCAAATAAAATAATATTTTCATAATTTGGGTAGGTGACAGTCGTGATAAAGCTTGAGTCTGCTTCCATTGATAAAACTGTGCAAATTATCACCAGCTAAAGTGGATAATTGCACTGTGCCCCCCCTAGTAACATGCTTTATTGTATATGGGCCTAGCCAATGCATTTTAATTTTTCCCGGGAACTTCATAAATTTACTATCATACATGAGTACTAAGTCCCCTACCTGGAAAGATTTGTTTTTGATATGGCGATCATGCCATGCTTTTTCTCGTTCTTTTTGTACTTGTTGGTGGAATACTGTAATGAAGCGATCTTCCTCCAGACTAACCAAGTGTAGGATTCTTTCCTCTAGTGCTTCGCGGTCTGCCATTCCTGTGAATGTAGCTATTCTCAAGCTGGGAACAATGTATTCCATTGGCATTATTGCTTCTTTCCCATAATCCAACCTAAAAGGTGTATGTCCAGTCAATTTATTGCATGTAGTTTTGTATGCCCATAATATAGATGGGATGCGCAAATCCCAGTCATCGCAGTTAACATTGCATATTTTGGTTAGCACATTCTCCAACACTTTGTTGAATGCTTCAACGGTTCCATTCGCATGCGGATGATAAGGCGTACTGCATTGATGATGAATATGGAACTCTGTTGTTAAGGCTTCAATTGTTCTGTTTAGGAAATGAGTGCCTTGCTCACTCATCAAAATTTTTGGGCATCCAAATCTTGTAAGGATGTTTTCATATATGAACTCTGCAGCTGTAGCTGAACTACAGTCTTTGACTGGTTTTGCTTCTGCCCATCTGGTGAGGTAATCAGTTGCAGTAATAATGTACCTTGCACCAGTTCTCTTTCCTGGTGGGTTAATAGGTCCCACAAAGTCAATATCCCATTTTTCAAATTCCTTCAATGTTATCTGTGGATTTAATGGCATTTCATCTCTATGCGATGGCCTTCCTATCCTCTGACAGACATCACAGTTGTGGCAATATTCTCTGGAATCTGTATGTATTGTGGGCCACCATAGCCCTACGCGCAATATCTTCTGAGTAGTGACCTCCTGTTGCTCCTGAATGTGCATCAGCCAAAATATATGGCTTCTCATGCTCTAGTACACATCTTCGCAGTATTTCATCAGGTCCTAATTTGTATAATTGTCTTGCAATAATAGTGAAATCTGCGGCCTTTACTACCAGTTGCTTCTTCTGTTACATAGTGAAATGTATAGGTGCAAGCCTTGTAGTCAGGAAGTCAATGATCTCTCTGTAATATTCATCGGCTACCTGTAGAACAAACAACTGCGCATCCGGCAGGTTTTCCTCCAAATTCGTAGGTTCTTCTCCTAACTCAATTCTGAATAGGTGATCAGGTCCTAAGTTCAATCTTCCTGGTTTAACAACGATTTCAAAGTCATACTCTTGGAAGAGAAATAACCATCTGCATATTCGCCCCCCTAACACTGGATTATTGACCAGGTATTTCAAAGCAGAATGGTCAGTAAACATAGAAAAGTGTGCACCAAGCAGATAGTGTTTGAACTTCTGCAGTGCGTATACCATCGCGAGACCTTCTGTCTCAGTGGTGGTATAATTCTTTTCAACAGATGATAACTTTCTGCTAGAAAATGCAATCGGATGATCAATGCCTCCTTCTCCTGGCTGAGCTAGTATAATCCCCAATGTGATGCACGAGGCATCCACATGTACATGAAATGTCTTCTCCCAATCTAGAAAAACTGGGATTGGTGCACTGACCATCTTTTCTTTTAGTGTGTCGAACCCTTGTTCACATTCTTCATTCCTGATGAATGGTGCATATTTCTTTAGCAGTTTCTCCATTGTTGCGGTTATCTGCACATAACCTTTATGAATTTTCTGTAGTAGCCAGTATGTCCTAATGTAGTGTGTAGTTGCTTAACTGAATTAAGTGTGGGTAAGTTTACAATTACCGTGATCTTTGCAGGATCAACCATCAAACCATGTTTGCACACGATGTGTCCTAACAGAATGCCATAAGGAACACAGAAAACACATTTCTTCAAGTTCAAGGAATTTGATGCTGTCTTCATTTTTCTACCATTAGCCTTAGGTTCACGGCATGGTTCTTTAGTAAACCAAAAATAGTCCAATCATCAAAGTAGAGTTCTAGAAATTTATGGATGTAATCTTTAAAAGCTGCAACTACCACTCTAGAAAATATGGCAGGTGCGTTCTTTAGTCCAAAAGGCATCACGGTGTACTTGAATGACCCCCTTTCTGTGGAAAAAGTAGTCTTGTGCCTATCCGGTGGGTCAATTCTGATCTGATGGTATCCAGAAAATCCATCAGTAAAAGAATATGCCTCATTTCCTCCAACATTATCAAGGACTTCATCAGTAAATGGGGTAGGAAATGGGTCATGCATCGAAGCATCATTTAGTTTTCTCAAGTCCACATAGATCCTGATCTCTCCTTTTGTTTTCTTGTCTTGGATAACTATTAGACTTATCCATTCAGATTCTTCAATCGGTTCAATGATTCCTACATCAAGCATTTGATCAAGTTCTGCCTTAGCTCGTTCTTTATAGCACGGATTCAATCTATATGGTCTTTGCTTAATTGGCTTCGCACTTGGCTTAAGAAGAATTTTCATTACTCCTAAGTCTCCCAGAATTCCTTTCATCTCTGTAAATTTGGTTGGAAATAGGTCCTGGTACTCTTGCAGTATGTTTGCAATCTTTGTGACTGTATCTTCATCCCAGTAGTCTCCAATTGCGGCGAACTTTGGCTCTTCACTTGTTCCAATTACCTCGAAATCCGCTATGGTGCGAACTCCATCAATGTGTACAACTATATTGGCTAGTCTGCTGAATGGAATTACTTTTTGTTGATTTTCCAATCTCAATTGTATGGGTGACCACTGTAGTTTCGGTTTTCCCATCTGAATCCACATTTGTTTAGTCATAACATTCACCTCTGATCCCGGATCAAGGATGATTTCGTCCACCTTAAAATCACCGATCTACGCAGTGAGTCGTATTTCTCTTCCTGTTCTTTTGTGGCATTTAATATGATGAACTGCGCTCTGTACGGGTTCCTTCTGACTGTATGGTTCATATTGGTGTAACACTTTTTCGAGCTCTGCCACAACATTTGAGCTCTTCAACAGCTTTAGACATCTTCTCAGGAACTGCACGACGGAGGTTTCATTATCTGTCGTGGTATTGGTTTTATCATATGTTGATGGCATATCTCTCACGACTTCCCTTTCTCTACGCAATGGAATACTAGATTTCGGGGTGTTTGCTTCTTGGAATGTATCCCATGCGTTCTCGAATGCTTCTTTATTTTTGTGTAAGTTCAAGGGAGGTGCTTTCCTTAGAGCTTGTCTAATCCATACTATGTCACCAAGGTTTTGCTTCACATCAAACGTCCCAGACGTCGAAGCTTCTGTGCTTTTATTTCTTCCTGTTTCTACACCACTTCTCGTGACCATGTTTATTCTTGGGTCTGCGTCTCTTCGCTCTGCACCAATCAACTAAATGTTAGGATTCGGTGGTTCTGCTCTTCTGCACTTCTGCATTTCTACCTCGAGCACTGGGCGGTCTTCAATAACATGTTCAAATGATTTGCAGTAACTACACGTAGTACATGGATTTGTACAATCTCGAGATAAATGACATGGCTAGCCATAATTGTAGAAAATTATATGTCCTCGGCCTCTTCCTTGTGCTGGGCCGGAATTTCTTCCTCTTCTGCGATATCCACCACCACGGCTTATATATCCACCTTGGTCATACTGGTTGTTTTCTTGTTTGCACTGAACTTCTTCCTGGACACGATACATTCCACTTCCTTGCATCATGTACATATCTCACTTTCTTTCATTCATCAACTCATACGCGCGGCAGTTGGATTCATCATGTCCAACTGATTTACAAAAATTGCAGTATAAGTTTTTTGGTGTCTTTACATACTTCTGTATTAAATAATAGTCTTCAGGTCTGTGTCCTCTGGTTCTACAAATTTCACGCCATGGAGCCTGGTTCTGAATTATTGGGTTTGGTGCTCCATTCTGAAGATATTCTTGGAATGCAGGGCAGTGTTCCCGGGTGTGGCCTTCTCCTTTGCACCCAGTACACCAAACTCCATGCCTATGTTCAGTTCTCTGTTCTTTTCCATTCTTCATACTCTGTAACTCTAATGTCAAGGTAGCCAACTGTAGAACCCCTCCTTTAGGGTCCCTTTGAACTGAACCTGAAACTTTAACAACTTCATACAAACAGATTAGCCATCAAAAGTATTGGAAAAATAAAATAAAAAGCGTGAATAACTTAACAAAAATAAGAAAAACCTTAACCTGTCAACCCGATCCGGCTGGTCCATTGTCGCCTTCATCTTCCGCAGGATCCCTCTAGCAAAGCTCGTTTAACCATTGGCGAAGCAACCGTTAGCTTCGCCACCCAACCATAGGCTCATGCTTTCAGTCGCATGGCCTCCCCCGAGCTTTGGGTCGTAGAGCTCACACACACAAAAAAAATCAAGAAACCCAGTTTGGGATTCCCCCCCACCAAGATTTCCATCCAAACCCTTAATAGCAGCAAGTCATGAGGTAACTCAATATTACGATAGTCATCCAGGGTCTGGGTCCTTTACCCATTCACAAAGCCTTCATTTTAAAGGAACATTCCATGCGACACATGTCGCTTCATGCATAAACACATATTTTATTAAATTTCCAATTTAATAATACTCACCCATCCAAGTGTCTGTTTCTCTAGGAGATGCACCAACATCCCTAAGTTTGCTCATGTTTGTCCCCTAGATATTTCACTTAACTCCTAGATTTGTGGTGTAGGTGGAGTTGACTAGGTGTGCATGCCTAGGATTCCATTTTGCTCCTAAATAAATATTTATAATATTTTTAAGTAATCAGGAATATCCTTTCATGTGCAATGCCTAAATAACACCTAATATTATTAAATGCCAAAGTAATCATTTATGTGCAAATGCCTAAAGTACTCAAATGCATTTCTAAGTAAAGTTCTAGGTGCAAAATTATACGTTTCAATGCAGTTAAGTTTAGCAATCAACTTTTACTAGGGACCCGGTGTCGCGTCGTTGGGCCTCCTTGTTCCTTAATTTAATTTCTCTGACATGGCACCACTCCGTCGAGTCCAGTCATCCATAGTTTCCATTCCTCGACAAGGCACCACATCGTTGGGTCCTTGCATTCACTCTTTCTGTTCTCGGCAGGGTACCGCACCGTTGGGCCCTTCTGCCGTCATCCTTTCGTTTTGACTTGCGGGAACTTCATGTAGGGATTTCAGGAGCCATTACCTTCCATCCTCCGTCTACACGCTATTAGGGACTAATGGCGTTGAGGAGTGAGTCCGTTCTCACTGCGCGCCCCCCAACTCGTACGTGACCAGCTCCGTCGTGGCCCACCTCGTACGCCCTCATGCTTTCCTCTTGAGCAAGCGGATCAGTGCTTATCTGCTCAAGCGTGGTATTCCGTCGGAAGTCGACATCATCGTCGCTCTCCCTGTGTGTGATTTACTCGTACTCTACGACCCTTCATATTCCTTTGTGTGTCCATTGGTGAATCGTTTCACCTATCGCTACACACATTTCTCACAAACGTAAATTAGTAGCATTGTCCTCAATAATCACAATTTGGTTTATAAATCTGTTGCTTCATTAAGCATCTATAATTTACTTAATCATTACTCTTTCGTCTAATCACATAATCAATTGCACAGCTAGTCGTTAAGCTTCATTCATATGTACAGTTTTCATATCAAAGTTAATCGTTAAACAACATGAAATTGTCCATTCACAATAAATACCTGAATGCACATCTATCAATCAATCGTAATCATAAATATACTCAAAATAAAATCATAGGGTTATTTTATTAATGTTTCGAACAGTCAGGTGACTCAGCAGGTGCCCTCAATGTCTATAGTAGTCTAGGGGCACTACATACACCCCTACTTATTTAGAACTTCGTCCCGAAGTTCAGAATAAAAATGGAAATCTATGACGCATCTCAGTTGCATCCTCCCAAGTTGCAGAGCTAGGACTGTAACTGTCCTACTGCACTTTGACTTGATCAATCCAGGCTAATCATTAAGCAAGAACTAACCAATCAATTATACCACTCCACACATATAATTTAATTCTTTAATTCATTTATCAATTATTGTCGTCATTCCCATCTTCAGGTTTTCCTCAATCATTTAAGACATAACAAGGCTCAAGAGACCATTATATCGAAGTTGTTCAGCCGGGTCACTCGACAGGTGCCCTTAAGGTCCACAGTCATTCTAGGGGCATTACATACACCCCCTCATAAATAGAACTTCGTCCCGAAGTTAATTTTTGTTCTCGTAATTTCAATGCTAGGCTTTACCTTAATTTCCTATTATCATCTTATTTCCATTCCCTTCTATTTTTCTCCAACAATCATGGCCACACGCACAAGTAGTTCTAATCATTAGTTTTCTTTTTCATCCAACATGGTTCCAATGCACCCTCGGGACTTAATCGTAATTTCACGCAATGCAAATTCAATAATACATTTAATAATTGCTAGTCCCAACTAGATCTCCTATATCTTCTATTCATCTGGGAAGATCCGTGATATCCAAATTAAATACAGGTTATATTTCATCCATAGCCACACCATAGTTACCTAATCATCATTTTGCACATCAAATCCAATCATGAATTCAAATTCATTGGGAAGGTAAACACCATACAGTATTCAGTAAAATACAGACGGGTAAGTTATAATGACATATAAATAAGTTAAGAGTGTCTATCAAATAGTCCTAAATCCCATTCCCATAAGACTACTTCCAAATCCTTACATGTCGATTCTCAATTCGATAGGATTCCAAGTGTCGATACATAGAGACTTAGTTGAACAGATTACTCTTTAACTCCTAGTCCTTTTATTGGTAACAATGTGTCCAGATCAATGAGCTTATCACATCCTTACCTTATTTCATCATTTTTCGTTGTCATAAGACCACTTCAACAGACTCATCAAGTAGTACTATGTGTGTTTTCTTAACCTCATCGAGTTCCATCTCGAGGGCTAGTCATATTTTCATTAAGGTTTGACCATCTCCGATTTGTTAGCTGCATTATGTTCATTTCATTGTGTTGATCATCTCCATACATTGTTTTACTACTTTCCAAGTTTCATCACATGCGTCTATATAGTTTCATCGAGTCTTATCATCAGAACTAGTCGTCTATTTATATAAGTTTCGTCATGTCACGAGGTTAACATTATTGCGTTCAGCTCATCGTGTTGATTGTCTCGATACTTCATTTTACAAAATTCATCTTCAATCGACCCTTTCGACAAGTTTACCAAGTTACATTTTCCTTATGTCCATGTCATCAATAACATACCCAATGTCCTCATTACCAATTTGGGAAAATGGGGTATAAAATTTTTCCTTTAACTCCACTCAAACATCCAAATATCTTAGTCCATTGGTTACTTGTCATAATCATCAAAGAACATTCATCTCGTTTACATTCTGTCATGTAATAAGTATTTTAACTTTTATAATTAAACTTAGTCGACACGTTAACCTCAACAAAACAATTAACATCATGAATCAAGGATCCATTCAAGCTCTCATAAGTGTAATGCTTCCATTAGATCAAATCATCTAGCATGAACTTATACATTGGTTAATCTCTAAGCGTAAGGGGATAAATTAATGCATGACGATTATAACATATACAATGAAGATATCTTGTCAAGATAAGATATGTCTTACTAAACTTCTACACATGTTTGTATGCACCAAAAATGGCTTCAAAATGATCACAACCCTCAAAATGAATTTAATAGAACTTTACTATTTCCACAAGTCTGTCTACTTAAGTAGCTTTTACCCATTTAGTAAGAAATAAAAGTAATCCTTACTATAAACAAAATATATAAATTACCTTTATGCTAAATTAGCTAAAGGTATAACTTTTCATTCAATAACAGTAATCTCATCAACATAAGGCATACATCTTTACTTCTATATATGTATATCTTCAATAATCTCATAAATCACAATTTTCCTTTTATTTCTCTTATCATAAACCTTATGCATCAAAGTTTATCTTGCCAACTCTAACTTTATTAAAAGTAAGATAAGGCATATAAATATATTGATATACATCTTTTAAACAACACTTTAACGTAACTTGTTATTCTAAAACTTCATATCAACAATTCTATATTAATAGTTAGGCATCCATAAGTAATCATTTTCTTCAATGCATAATATGAAACTTGAAACTTTGTTTAATTGAATTCCTAAACACAAACGTCTCTTTATTCCAATATATGATATAATACTAAAATTTAAAACTTAACTTAACTAAAGTGTGGTTAGCTATATTTTTGTTATAGCTAAAAGTAACTAACATACCTCCCATGATTATTAAGACATGATCAATAATATCCTTACATAAACATTATTATATTCAAATAAGTCATGGTATATAAATTCTTCACTTTCATAACCCAAAATACAAAAATGAGTACTTAGTACTAAAAGCATGAAAGTTATTCCCATTCCTTAACTAAGTATGAAACTTAGTTTAATATATATAATCTCATATATATTTTTATTTTCATTATACTAAATACGGATAATATGCATATAAATTCTTCTCCTTTATTTAAATCAAATAAAATTTTCAGATTAATAAAATAAGCATATATTTTCTTTTTCTTTTTTTTTTACTATAAACCATCTACAATTTATTGCTTAATATAAAGCATAAAGGTTCCCCCTTTCATTCACTTAAGTACAGATTCCAATGTTAGATACACATCATCTAACTTCTCCCTTTTATTTAACTAAATAAGAATTTCAGGTTAATAGACTAAGTATATACATTTTCTTTATTGCTAAACTAAATACAAATCACTGTTTAATATATAAAGCATAAAAAGAAATTCTTCCGTTTCATTTAACCAAGTACAACTTCAATCTAAAACATACAACATATAACTTCTCCTCTTTTTATTAAATGAAATATGAATTTGAGTTTAAAAGGAATAAGGACATAAATTTTCGTACCTTTAAGCTTGAATCGGCTGCTTTAAATGAAACGTCAATAAGGGCTTCTGTCACTCTATCTCTCCAGAAATTTCACAGAGTTTGAGCATACACTCCATACCTGCCCGGCCATAAATCTTTCCACTTCCCATTCTCTCGAAGAGATCGGATTCTTACAACAAAGGAATGTTAAATATGTAACAACATTTCCTTTTGATAACTAAACATTATTAGTTTAAATACATAAGTGAAATTTCTTATCATGTAATAGCCCAATATGATACTATTTACAAACTTCAGAGAATAAATTTATTATATACTAATAATGCTAAAACTTAATTCGTTATCCTAAAGCTTTAAGATGGAGTTAAGTTTTAATAAATGTAAGTATCTATATTTTCTTTTTACATGGCATATATATAAATTCTTTCTTTCCGACTAATTTATGCGTGTAAATGCGTGTAAGGGTCTTTTATAAATCCACCGCTAGCCCTATCTATTGTTCTATCAATTTTCAAGAACATACACGTGTACAAGGGTGATCGAAAGCACCACCACATTAGTTAGCTTCAATTCTATTAAAAGTAATGCTAAAAAAAAAGTAAACATTTGTAAGAGAAGGTTCGAGAACTATTAGTGATTCCTGATAATTTTCTGTTGGGGATAATAACTATAACTTCGATCATCCCTTCGATAAGGTCTCCTCTATTTTAATCAAGGACTACATTGTAATCTACAGGTCCAACATCAGACCCGAGAATCACTCTATCTCTATTCATCGATTTTAATCTCAAATATAGATGTAAATAAAAGAACATCAACTTATACTCATGCACGCCATAGTTCATAGTTTCAGTTTAGTCTTTAAATAATTAAACTTATTTAAACAATCATTCTTCAATTCGAAATTTAAGTGAAATTCGTGAAGGATAAAATAATAATATAAAATGGAAATAATCGACAGCATAAAGGGATTCTATAATAGAAACAATAAAAACTAAACTGTTATGGCCTTCATCTCTAGCAATAGATTAGGCCATAAACGACGGTACATAAGGATGCTGCCCCATCTTGTCAGCGAGATGCTCGGCGTAGTGGGACTTTGGTTAGCACGCTGGCTCACAACTGGAACCCCCCGGTGATCACGTTGATCTCTTTAATGATACAAACAGCTGGAACTTGAGTACGTGTACTTCGGATGAAGACGAGGACATTTCAATAATTAATTCGTAACTTCTCTTGTTGCGCAGTACACGGCCTTATATGAGGGAAACGCTCTTCTTAAGCATGATTTTACTCGACAGATTCATGTTTAAAGTGATTTTTTTTTTTTATGGTCAAATACAGGTCCTGGTATCGCCTGCATGACACTTGCACTCAGAATTGAAGCGAATCGACCGACGAATAGGCAACCCTATAATTGACTATTTAATTAAGAGTATATTATTAGTCCGTCTAAACAAGGTGCGCGGTAACTTCACGGATCTTACTCAGCTATCCTTACTCGATTTCTATAAAACAATCCCCGTGTTTTATTTACTTGCGAGTTTTATTTACTTGCGATCGTAGTGCATGGCGCACTATGTGGTTTGTCCCCAACATGCATAGCACAGTGCGATCACCGGAGATGACTGCTTATGTAATTAACCAGTTTTGATACCATTTCAACAACGGTAAATGTAGTATTTGCAGTATTTCCAGATCCCATAGACAATAGGTATGTACGGATTGAATAGGAACTACAGAATGAAAATCTGAGCTAAGTATTCGCTCATCCGCGCATAGATGCACTTTTCTAGGATCTAATAAAATCAACAAAGAAACGGAGATCACTGTATAAAACTGAGTTTTGAAAACTAAATAACCACAAATTATCAATGTATAAAACAGAGTTTCGAAACTAACCAGTCGCCAATTTTAAAATAAACTTGTCTTCCTCAATCTATTTCCGAAGAAGAGATCAACTCTGTCAATGTATACACACATATATACATACCACGATTTATTTGATGGGTAGAGAATTCAAAATATAAGAGTTATCTACACTATAACTCTGAGTTCAACTCTGGTAAAACACCTTTATTACCAAAAACGAAGGGTTTATTGGTCATTGAAACCCAGAAAGCAATGAATATTAAAAAAAATAAAAACATATAAGTACGTTTTGTCTAAGCAGAGCTCTGGTTTGGTTGGCTGCTAACTTTGTACATACAGAGTTCAAGCTAAACACCACATAAGTCCTTAAAAGGAATCAATACGCATATTTATTTACACAGATGTATCATGTCCCTAGTTCAGATTGTAGCTCTTACAACAGAATGCCGGTAATGAAATCTGTCACAAAACCAACATAAAGACTCCACGCTCAGAAGTAAAAGACAGGGATTTTAAAGATAAATACTGCACAATCTTACAGAGATCTCAGGATGGTAATTAAAATCGGAAAAGGTTATTCAAATACAGAGATCTCTCGGCTGGAGTCGACTCTGTTTCCACAGGGATCAAGCTTATCCTAATACGGAAGTGTTACGTTTTCGTTCCAAGTTCAAACGCAGGATAAATATTTATTCACTGTATAAACTGAGATCTTGAATTTCAATAAAAACGACAGAGCCATCAAAAGTGTAAAAAAAAAGTTTATTGGAATACCAACGTAGATCAATCTCTTATTTTCTAAAATTCCAGCGAAGGTAAAACAACAAATTCCAGAAAGTAGCATTAATACAGAAATCCAATATTTCTCACAAAGTTCAAGATCCATAATCCTTATTAAAACATAAATTAGTTATGAAAGCTTAAGAGTGAAGTAACCTGTGTGAATAGCTCAGTCGTAGGTGTAACCCACGAAATTTGCAGCTGTACTTCCGTCGTCGATCTAAGTCCGGTGCCCTCAAGGCTCGACCGGCTCTGATACCAAATGTAGAACCCCTCCTTTAGGGTCCCTTTGAACTGAACCTGAAACTTTAACAACTTCATACAAACAGATTAGCCATCAAAAGTATTGGAAAAATAAAATAAAAAGCGTGAATAACTTAACAAAAATAAGAAAAACCTTAACCTGTCAACCCGATCCGGCTGGTCCATTGTCGCCTTCATCTTCCGTAGGATCCCTCTAGCAAAGCTCGTTTAACCATTGGCGAAGCAACCGTTAGCTTCGCCACCCAACCATAGGCTCATGCTTTCAGTCGCATGGCCTCCCCCGAGCTTTGGGTCGTAGAGCTCACACACACAAAAAAAATCAAGAAACCCAGTTTGGGATTCCCCCCCACCAAGATTTCCAGCCAAACCCTTAATAGCAGCAAGTCATGAGGTAACTCAATATTACGATAGTCATCCAGGGTCTGGGTCCTTTACCCATTCACAAAGCCTTCATTTTAAAGGAACATTCCATGCGACACATGTCGCTTCATGCATAAACACATATTTTATTAAATTTCCAATTTAATAATACTCACCCATCCAAGTGTCTGTTTCTCTAGGAGATGCACCAACATCCCTAAGTTTGCTCATGTTTGTCCCCTAGATATTTCACTTAACTCCTAGATTTGTGGTGTAGGTGGAGTTGACTAGGTGTGCATGCCTAGGATTCCATTTTGCTCCTAAATAAATATTTATAATATTTTTAAGTAATCAGGAATATCCTTTCATGTGCAATGCCTAAATAACACCTAATATTATTAAATGCCAAAGTAATCATTTATGTGCAAATGCCTAAAGTACTCAAATGCATTTCTAAGTAAAGTTCTAGGTGCAAAATTATACGTTTCAATGCAGTTAAGTTTAGCAATCAACTTTTACTAGGGACCCGGTGTTGCGTCGTTGGGCCTCCTTGTTCCTTAATTTAATTTCTCTGACATGGCACCACTCCGTCGAGTCCAGTCATCCATAGTTTCCATTCCTCGACAAGGCACCACATCGTTGGGTCCTTGCATTCACTCTTTCTGTTCTCGGCAGGGTACCGCACCGTTGGGCCCTTCTGCCGTCATCCTTCCGTTTTGACTTGCGGGAACTTCATGTAGGGATTTCAGGAGCCATTACCTTCCATCCTCCGTCTACACGCTATTAGGGACTAATGGCGTTGAGGAGTGAGTCCGTTCTCACTGCGCGCCCCCCAACTCGTACGTGACCAGCTCCGTCGTGGCCCACCTCGTACGCCCTCATGCTTTCCTCTTGAGCAAGCGGATCAGTGCTTATCTGCTCAAGCGTGGTATTCCGTCGGAAGTCGACATCATCGTCGCTCTCCCTGTGTGTGATTTACTCGTACTCTACGACCCTTCATATTCCTTTGTGTGTCCATTGGTGAATCGTTTCACCTATCGCTACACACATTTCTCACAAACGTAAATTAGTAGCATTGTCCTCAATAATCACAATTTGGTTTATAAATCTGTTGCTTCATTAAGCATCTATAATTTACTTAATCATTACTCTTTCGTCTAATCACATAATCAATTGCACAGCTAGTCGTTAAGCTTCATTCATATGTACAGTTTTCATATCAAAGTTAATCGTTAAACAACATGAAATTGTCCATTCACAATAAATACCTGAATGCACATCTATCAATCAATCGTAATCATAAATATACTCAAAATAAAATCATAGGGTTATTTTATTAATGTTTCGAACAGTCAGGTGACTCAGCAGGTGCCCTCAATGTCTATAGTAGTCTAGGGGCACTACATACACCCCTACTTATTTAGAACTTCGTCCCGAAGTTCAGAATAAAAATGGAAATCTATGACGCATCTCAGTTGCATCCTCCCAAGTTGCAGAGCTAGGACTGTAACTGTCCTACTGCACTTTGACTTGATCAATCCAGGCTAATCATTAAGCAAGAACTAACCAATCAATTATACCACTCCACACATATAATTTAATTCTTTAATTCATTTATCAATTATTGTCGTCATTCCCATCTTCAGGTTTTCCTCAATCATTTAAGACATAACAAGGCTCAAGAGACCATTATATCGAAGTTGTTCAGCCGGGTCACTCGACAGGTGCCCTTAAGGTCCACAGTCATTCTAGGGGCATTACACCAACTGGTTCTGGATCTGTGACATCCCAAAGATAGCCTCTCCGATCGGTGAAGCCTCCAACTTCATCGTGATCTCTAATGCTTCTGGCTGGGATGCAATCTTCTGTTGCATCAAGGGTAATCTAATGTGGGGAAACAATGCAGCAATGAACCATTCCTTATGCTGTTGTGGAGGTATAACAAAACTTACTTGGTCCAATAATGTCTTGAACTTTTGGTCAAATTCCCAGACTGTCTCGGTGGGTTTCTGTTTGATTTCTTTTAGCTCAGTTATGCACTGTGATTCCGAATTTGGTTTTTTGAAGTCTGCTAAGAGTGCAGCCTTAATGTCTACCAAGTTTCGTGGCTGATGTGCTGAGAATATTTCATGTACCAGTGCAAGGCTCTATCTCTAAAAGTTGTTATGAGCTATGCTCGCTTGACAGCGTCATCTTGAATTTGTTTCACACTCCATACGGCTTCACATAGAAACCAATGTTGGTCCGGATCTTCTAGACCCGTTCCTTTAAATATCGACAGTTTAATGTCGTTATCTATCATTTTTTTTGTATTTGGTGCGATCATAGGGCTAGTATTCTGCGGATTGCTCTGAGGTTTGTTGGGTTGTGTCGAACTAGTGTGAGTCAGGCTAGTTTGAGCACTCGCTCCTGTGGTGCTAGTACTGTTACTTCCTGGCTGGGTAGACTGCACGATGATCGCAGCCAAAAATCTCAGAGGTGTGCTAGGTTGGTTTTTAATTGATGATGATGCAGACTGATTTTTAAAGTTATGGGAAAATTTGGTATTGAGGCAGGTTTCAGATCCTATGGGGTTCTTTGGTTTATCGAATCTATATCTCTTACCACTTATTAAAGTACAAGCTTCTTCTTTGGGGTCAATAGATATACTCTCTAACATGACAGATCGAATTATTACTGTATTCTTAAGACAACGTTCTCGACTAAAAGCATTTTAATATTCAAGCTAAGATTTTTCATAAACTTGCCTCTGAATCCTTCAAAGAAATAAGCTTCTGCCTGGCTGTATGACTTGAGTGTGTTGACAGCAATCTCGGTGACGAATCCTTCAAGTATGCTATCCACCTAGAAATCGATTGCTCTTGACAATGGGTTGTTTATTTCTTTGAGCTATTCAGTAAGCTCTGGAGTCCACTCTGTAGGTACTCCTCTTTGAAAACAATTCTTTCTTTATGCGAGTCGCAAGATCCACTCGTGCAGTTCGCTTGGAAACGAAGCCCAAAAGATCTCGTGAATATCTCTCCACAAGTATTTATTTAACCACTATATGTCTGATAGGCACGGATGCCTATTTTCTTTCTTCGCGAAATCTCTTTCTATTTTATCACACCAATCTTCAATCTCTATTTTTTCTGGATACCAGTTTTTTGTACCCAATGGGAATTGATCTTGATTTTCTCTTTCACACATTACTTTTCCACTGCACTATTGCATCATTGAGTCTTAGCTCGGCAACGAAACCATTTGTTGGTTGTCTATCTGATCTAGACGTTTTCCAATTGTAGACACAGGTACTTTACGGTATGGAACCAACAAAACCCCTTTTCATCGGCCCTTTTGGCAACAAACTGCGAACAGTCTGAGGTCTCACCCGAGCCTAATCTGATGGGGTGGCTGCAGAATTAGGTTTCCACAGCCTGATGATGCGAGTGCTATCAACTACTGCGCAGCGCGGTAGAGGGTTCTGCTGCGCACTGGAACTATGCGAAGTCTCCTACTTCGCGGTGATCACTAAGGTAAGTCTAACAACTTACTACCCAACGCGTTCAGAGACTGCGCGGTATCAAATCTATTAAGTCTATCAAATCTCTGTGGATCTTTCTTTATAAGATGAGATCTATCTTCTAACTACTCAGATCTGTTAATCTTTAACACTTAACACAGTGATTATCCAATCAGTTCGTACATTCATACACTTTAAGCATACTGAATCCTTACTCATTCATCCATATTTACACTACTTAACATCTTATTCCCAATCTCCGTGGTAAATACAGATAAAAGCAGCCTATAGATATCAGATAACAATAACCCTAAACATTCAAAGCAAATACATGAACGGAGCAAACATAAACAATCACAGCACATGGAATTCAATAGATCCACTTGAACTTGTTGCTCTTTATATTATTCCAGGAATAGATACAACAATCCTTAGCCTGCACCGCAGCCACGGACTTTCTTCTTTGGTTCAAGATTAGGTCTCTACGCACCCAGCTGCAGAGCCTTTACAATCTTCTCTCAACAGAGATCAATGTTTTACAACAAATATTAACGATTCACAAAAATAGAAGATTAACCCTTTCCTATACAAAATTGACTTATATATAGATCAAGACCCATAGGTCAAGTCTTTACAATTTACGAAGGCAGAACCCCTAGGTTTACAAAACTATCGCGGTTTTCCCCAAAATTTGACTACTGATAACTAGCAGTGGATCTTCTGTTATATGCGCTCCAACAGCTTCCTTTCATCGATCTGTTCCTTATTTCACGGCCTTTGACAACTGGTTCAACTGATAGTTCTCTTCTTGTGTGGCCAGTTGTCTATCTCGATTTGCACCTACCCACTACTTGGTAGGTATCGATGATCTTTGCCAAAAATAGGTCTTCTGTGACCTAACCAAAATAACTTCCTTCATCCATCGATGCTGTGCTTAGCTGGACCTTTGATGACGTGGCACATCGCGACATTGTACTCCTCACAGCACTGACCTCGCAGCTCCTCTGTCACCTATACTGCGCACAACTTTGCAGTATACCAAAACTTATCCAAAATTATTCAAGCTTAACTGCGCTTAGCTCCACAGTTCTCACAATACTTTCTGTTCAAAATTGCCCCATCTGGGCTAGGCCCACCACCAAATGATACTGTGCTTTCAATTGATAGTTTAATGCTCTTAGATAATGCACCAGCAACAGATGGAACTACGTACTTACTGATATGTTCATTATGTTTAAAGTATTTTAGACAATCTGTGACATGCAGTGCATCAATTGATTCTTCCTTTTGGTTTACCACACTTGTCTCAGATCATCCTCATCATAATGCGCTTACTAGATCCTATTTATTCTCTATCGTCATGCATCATATGAACTTCTCAATTTCGCGCACTTCACTTCAATCTTCCTGCATCATCCAAACACCTGTGCATCACTTGATATACTTATGTACTATCTTTGCACTATTTCCTTACTTAAAACAGCTGTGACTATCTGCGTGTTGTCTACAATTTTGTCATTCAATCTTCACGCAGTTGTGCATACTTCTGTGTTCTCGCCTTTCAATATTGGCGCAATAGTCACAGATATACATCATCATTTTGCGCACCATCAGTTGTATCATTCCTTTGTATGTGCGCGCTCAGCTCCTCGCTAGATCATGTTGTTATGTCCTCGAGCCTTTGATGCCCCGAATATAAATCTATATTTTCCAATTGAGCTTACTTCAAATCTCCAACTTGCATATCTATTTATACATGTCTTACACGGATTGTATGTCCGCAAGTTGGTTGTGGCATCCCTTCTTCCATACTTCACAGATTTTTTTTTCCACATGTCATATTTTGCGATGTTGATGTGTCATCTTTTGTGGGTCTTGCACATCCATGGTCCATGAATTAGTGGTACTTACTCCTTAGTGTTGTACTCTTGCGTTCTTGATGTACCATTTCTTTTAGGTATGTGCGCATCCTTGCTCTTCAACTTGATGAGTCTTTTACCCTTGCCATACCATCTCTTCTGGGTGTTTCACTCCTGATGTATCATCATCTTGTGGGGTTTGCACATAAAAAAATTCAGCTGTTGTACCCTTCTTGGAACTTGTGTGCCCTTTACTAACCAAAAGCATCTTCTGATTGGGAAGAATTGCGCGCTTTCGGGACTATTCAGTTTCTTACTATTTGCACACTCCTGATATTTGACCAAGAAATGATTGTGCATTCCAGAGTCTTCTTTCAACATGCATGCACACTTGTACTTTTTCTTAATGTTACACCAAAATGTCGTCACCCTTGTGCAAGTGTCGCAAGTGTTGCAAGTGTCCTCATCATTGTGTAAACTCTTTGCTTTGACCCCTAAACTCATACTCGACTAAAACACATTCAAACTGAAGGATTATCCCTGCCTAGTTGACCTTTTTGAGTAGGCTATCACACTTCTCCTTCATCTAGGGTGCGACGGCGCAATTCCGGGTTAGCTAGGGTGAGACACTGGCACACTTTGTCCTCCTACAGGGTGCGCCTGACCCTCTCTGGTGATCTATCTCCCCTACCAAGGTGCAATGGGGTTAGTTAGAGGCTATTTTGGGGAGTCTCGAGGTATTTATAGAGGTTTTTTGAGGTTGATACCTATCCCTATGTAATTACCCTTTTTTTAAATTTTAAGAAAATGCCCAATTTTCCACTTTTTCCCCAAAATTCGACCCTTGACTAGTTTTACTATTTTGGCCTCCAAATTAACCCAAATGATCCCAAATATTCTATAAGGGTATATGAATGATGTTGAGACTTGATTATTAGGTTCAGGGATGATTTATAACCCTCAAAAGAATTCTGCAAACTTGATTTACATTTTGGTCAATGTATGGGATTTTAACTAGTAATTTGTGCATCAAATCCCCCCTGGCTAAACTCTGAAAATGGACGCACCATTAATTTATTATTATCTCTGTTACAACCCTCTCCCATTCAGCTACAAAAATCACCAATTTGACCCTTGGGGAAATGGCATTATTTCTTCTCCCAATGCAATTAAAATGAGTAAAAATACTTCAAATGCTCAAGCACAGTAAATGAAACTTGTAGAATACATCCATGGAAGTCCATTAATCACAAATTTATCAGATAATCATCCATTCATTCGAAATCGTCATCATTATAATGATATACAACAATGTCGTGGGGAAATGGACATTGTTTGCTCATTAATCAATATTTTTGCATACAACCTGTTGGTGCTAGAAATTGCTCTTAGACTACAAAAGAACAACCTATCACAATCTTCACATTTCTAAAACAAATAAAAGACATAACTAATGGTTGTTTTTTCTGTGGTTGCAAGTTAAATGGTTCAAAACTCAAATGCAAATAAGCATGGGATAAAGCCAACTAAAATCAAATCATATAAATGTAAAAGAACTGGGCTCAAAATATTGATAAATCATAAACCATCACATTTCCCAAATTCATAATCAAGTTTCTACATATAACACATATGCATTCATTGTATCAAATCCATCAAAACAAGAATCAAAATATGCATTACATGACCTGCCTGGTCAGAAATAAAAACACAATCATAAAAACAAAAGATGACTTATAACTTCAATATATATATAATCACAGCTCTGAAACTTACATGATCAAATGCTAAAGCAGTTCCATATCAGTATATAAGGAGCTTCAAACCAAAAACATCGAACCCAGTTCCATCATCCTTACTGTCTTTTAAAAGTTATCAAAAAGTAGTTAATAACTGCTTCATGAAATCTTTCAGTTTCAAAAATGGTTATCCAACTAACTATAACTCTAAACCAAGAGTCTCAAATCATTATGATAACTATTAGATATTACAGAATTAGCTTAAACAAAAAAGGAACGGAAAGCATTTTAAGGATTCTGTCTTGTAGCTTCAACTAGCATTGCGATTCCTTCTAGAGCATGTGTCCTCGTGTAATGCTGTGGTTGTTCGACTTCTAGAGCTTTGATCCTATTTATTAGCAGTTGATTTTCTTCCATATGCTCCTACACCTATTTCTTTAATCCATTTTTTTGTCTTATGCCTCCCTCTTTCTCTTCATAGCTTTCCTAGCAACAATTATTAATTCCTGATAGTGCTCATTTGCTTCTTGTAAATCCTCTCTTAAACACTTATTTGATTTTGTTAACTTCTCATTAGCATCATTCAGAAAACTTATCTCTGTAAGCTGTTGCTTTTGAATCTTTCTTAGTGTTTCTATCTCAGGACATATTTTGATTTCCCCATGTAATATTGAGTCCTGTGATGTAGCAGGCGGGATATCTAATTTCCTGAAAATTAGCTCTTCTTCTTCTCTATCCCTTTCAATTCTTTGTGTGATTTCAGACTCCTCTGTCTCCATTTTGCAAACCCTTTCTTCTTTTGCAGGATTATTTGTTTCTATCTTAGTTTCTTCAATCTTATCATGACCTTGTTGTGGAGAAAGATGATCATCTTCGGACTTTGCGTGACCTGAGGAAAAAAGATCAGCGTCGGACTCTGTTTCTTTTTCTCCATTTTCATTGTCCAAATCTATAGAGCTAATGATATAATTAACTTCCTTCTTGTTTTTTTTTACCCTGGACTGAGCTTTCAAACTACCCTTCATAGCTCATCTTGTTCTGTATTTCCATCTTGAATCCTTTAAATGTATCAAGAGGTTAGCTTCCTCTTCAAAACCTTTTTCCTGCAATATTGTATCCTTCGATTCTTTTGAGAAGGGTTCTACAATGAAAGTCTCGGTTTTATCTGGTCTTACTATGTCAGAACCTTCAAATACTTCGTTGTTTTTATTACTGGGTTCTCCAATTTCCTAAATTCCTCGATCTTCCTCAAACTTTCCTTTAATGATATTCTCATCCCCGAATTTCAAACCTTTACATTTGTCTGCGTCCGCTACATCCTCCTGTCCATCGAGCTCTGGTTCTTTTGCTTGCTCTTTCAATTGGGATTTTTTGGCATCTTTTTCCAATTTTACTTCTGATGCTCTGTTCTTCCCCTCCTTCTTTTTATGCTTGGGATTTATCACTTTTTCTATTCTTTCGGGTAAGAACACAGACCAGAAAATGAAATGCTCCCAGGTCTTTTGCTCTTTGTTTAAGACTGTTTGAATCAGGAGTTTTATCAGCCCATGGTGAAATATGGACTGTCTCGATACTTTGGCCTGTGATTTTACCTTAGTAGACATTTTCTGAATGCTTTTGTAGAGGTAAAATGATATATTAATCTTTCGACCCATTTTGAGGTGCATTAAAAACCTAACATGGTATTTGAAAACCATTGAAAACCTGCCCTCACAGGTGATGTAAGTCTGTAAAATGCTTAACAACTATTTGAATTCATTTCGGAAATTGGTGATGTGAATTCCATTACTGCAATTTAACGTTTCCTTACCTGGCAGAAGAAACGGGCTTGGGGCGAAATCAAATGGCACATTTTTGAACCATAACTCGCCTTCTTTGGGAATGCCAGTGGCCTTGGAAATTAGGGCTTCTGAGAACTGCAATTTCAGGGTTTTGAACTTCACCACATCCTTGACCAGGTTCTTTGCAAAATAAATGGACACTTCTTCATTAAACCCCATAATTTTCTCAAAGAAACTAAACCATCCCACGGATTTGAAAATATTAGCACATGATGGCATCTGTTCTGCCCACTGTGTATCCATCACCTCCAATCTATTCGCATTACCACTTCTTTTACCCATCTTAACAGTTTATGATCACGGTTTATATCCCTGGTTTTGAGAGAGTAACTGTCGATGGTTCAAGAAGTATTCAGATTTCTTGAACAGGTGTCTCTCACCTCTATAACCCCTCCTTCGACCTGTCGGTTCCGACCCTTATTTTTAAATGATTATACCATGTTGTCGAATTTGCCATCATCAGGACTATTGACATTTGTATCCGCATATTGTTAAATAATTGCAAAACATTTTTGAAAAGCGTAACGTGTATGAACCACTTCCAAATATAATAATCACGCTTTTTCATGATGATAGATTCTGGTAGCGCTTTTTACTTCATTTCTGAGTTTGCGCTACCAAAATCTTCAAAGTGGGATTTTCAAGTCACTCCTTTAAACCTTAAGCAAATTTTGATAATGAAAGCTTAAAATCAAATATATCATTAAATTTCAGGGGATTTTATACTTTAGTTAATAAGCCATCTCCAGAAAATTAAAACATGCAATAAAAATCAATAAAACAAACAAAAAACAATAAAAAATTTAAGATTAAAATATAAAATGAAGAAAAATCATAAAAAACCTGAGTGGAACAATTTAAGCATAAACATCTAGCTCCTGCTGCGGGATGAAAGCCTCCTTGTGAGGTTTCAAGATCTCGTAGACCAATGCCTTATTGTCACCAAAACTATTCCTTATTCTGTAAACTTCTATTGGGCATGGAGTCTTATTTCACACCGATACATACAATGAACTTGGCAGTATTATGTCTTTAACAGCTATAAAAATGTTTGAGGAACCGTCCATTAACTGGAGTGGACAATTCTTCACCTTCCAAAGTTTGTAGTATGAATGTGTTATTTTCCAAAACTTTAGAAATCAGGAACGGACCCAACCAAAGATTATCAAACTTACCATGCTGTCCCTTCTGGTCTCTCCTTGCATCCCATCTCAAAACCATATAACCAAGCTTAAAGATGTTTTCTTTTACATTTTTATCAAAACCAGCTTTGACTTTTCTTCTATATGCATCATCTTTTTCTGCCATCACTTCACGTTCTTGCTGCAGTTCAAGTAATGAAAAAATCCTTCTCTGAAGATCATTTGGCTCTTCTTTACAATGTTGAAAAAACTTCATAACTGGAGTACCTAGCTGAATAGGAAAAAATGCATTTGTTCCATATACTAATTGGAAAGGAGGCATACCTATTGCTTTCTTAGTATTTATTCTATCTTCCCACAATGCATATTTAAGTGTGGAATCCCAAGACCTTTTGTTTTGACCCAACAATTTTTTAATACTTTGAACAATATTTTTGTTTGATGACTCGGCTAGACCATTTCCTTGTGGATAGTATGGGTAGAATGCCTCAAATCAATTCCATTCTATTCACAAAAACTTACCATAGCCTTTGATTTGAAATTAGGTGCATTATCAGTCAATAACTTGTGTGGACAGCCAAAACGACTTAGAATATTCTCCTGAATGAAACTTATAATAACTCCTTCATTTGCTTTACGAGTTGGGATTTCCTCCACCCATTTTGTGAAAAACAAATTGGCCATAGTATCCATCTATGTTGTCCACTTGATGCAGGGTAAATTTCACCTATCAAATCTAATCCCCACTGTTGAAATGGGGCATTGACCGCAATAGGTTTCAATGGTAAAGAAATAAGCTTTTGTTTTCCAACAAATTTCTGACACTGAACACATCCTCTCACCTGTTGATATACATCTGAAAATAATGACGGCAAAAAGAAACCAGATCTGAGAATTTTATATGTTGTGGATTTCCAGAACTTGTGACCACCACAAGCACCTGCATGCATTTCTGAAATTATCTCATCAACTTGAGATTTCTCCAAACATTTGAGTAAAATTCCTCCCGGATCTTTCCAAAACAATTGTTGGTTGACCAAACAGTATTTTGTAGCCTTTAATTTCAATGACCTGGCTTTCTTCTTGTCAAAATTATCTGGGCATTTTAGTTGAACTAAAAAGTAAACAATATTTGAATACCAGTCTGATCTCGCATACCTGTTCCAAAATTTGGTCTTCATTATTCTTCATCTGCAACTCTTCCTGAGTTGGTTGATTTGCTACCAAATGTATATCCAGAGCTTCGCAGTTTGAGTCAGCTAGCAACTTAGCTAAACCCTAACCTTTAATTAGCTTAGTAGGCTTGATTTCAACCTCGTATTCCATGATCTTGGCAATCCACTTACCTCTTTTACCCTCACTGTCTGGCTGAGTTAGAATGTCTTTGATAGCAGCATTAGGCACATATGAAATAGTCTTCAAATGCAAGATATAAATCCTAAAAAACTTTAAAGCTTTCACTAGTGCGTAAGCTTGTTTCTCAAGATTACTATACTTCAACTCTGAATCTCTGAGAATTTTACTAAAGAAATCTATAGGGTGTTCTAAACCCTCTGCATTTTTTTGTAAAAGAACAGCTACTATAGTGTCTGGGGATGCGAATGAAAAAGTAAGGAAATATTTTGAAAAAGCAAGACTTACCAAGACTGGGGATTCAGTTAAACTTTGTTTAATTCTCTCGAATGAGGCTTTAGATTCTGCTGTCCATTTTACTTCTTGATCCTTCTTCAACATGGCTGTAATATGCTTGATAGTTTCAGCAAAGTTTGGAATGAACCACCTTAAAAAATTTATGTTTCCAATAAAAGACTGGACATCCCTTTTACTTCTTGGAATGGTAATCTTCAAAATTTCTTTTATTCTTTCTGGTTCTATCCTAATACCATCAGCTGAAACCAGATGCCCCAACAATTTTCCTTCTTGCACCGCAAAAAGTGACTTTTTCGGATTCAAAGATAGTCCAAATTTCCTGCACTTTAAAAATGTTTGCTCCAGATGTTTCAAATGTTCATCATCAGACTGAGAGAAAACTGTAATATCGTCCAAATAGATCACGACAACTTTTTCCTTTTCACCTACAAAAGCTATATACATAGCTCTTTGAAATGTTGTGCCTGCATTCATTAATCTTAATGGAATCTTATCATACATGAATGTGCCCCACGGGGTAGTAAAAGCCATTTTTTCCCTATCGTCCGGATGTACTGCTATCTGATTATGACCTCAAAATCCATCCACCATAGATATTCTCTGTGCACCCACCACTTTTTGCAAAATTTGTTCAATCTTGGGAAAAGGATATTTATCTTTTAATGAAGCGTGATTGAGATTCCTGAAATCCACACATAATCTAATTTCCCCATTCTTCTTTCTAACTGGAACCAAGTTTGCAATCCATGATGAATATCTCAATGGGACAATTATCTTTGCATCTAATAATGTTTTGACTTATTTCTCTATTATAGGTAGTAGTGCTGGATTTATTCTTCTCAATTTTTGTTTGAATGGTTTTACGTCTGGTTTCAAAGGTACTCTGTGTTGAATAATTCTCATATCATAGGTCTTTAAATCTTCGTAACACCAAGCAAAAATATCCACAAACCTTTTCAATAATGCAATATACCTGTTCCTCTGCTCAACAGGAAGAAGTTTAGAAATCTTGACCATTCTGGGTTGTTTGTCTGTACCAATATTGCAATCCATAATGTTTTCTTCTGCTGACCTTGTTGATGATTTTGGTACAGTATCATCTTTAGAAAATATTCTTTCAAGAGGTACTAATCCCTTAGGAATGAAATTACTTTTTAGTTCAATGATTTTTTGACCAGCAATTACATTTTTTGTGTATGCAGCAGTGTCATCTAGCTCTTCATCTTGATCAATAAGGAAATCAGAAAATTCTTCAGTTAATTCCAAAAAAAAATTAATTTCTACATCATCTTCAAACACTCTCCAGTGTTTTATATTGTCTGGCACTGACGGTCTGTATTTGATTTCAATTGGGTACTTCAATTGAGTGTGTTTTGGGACTCTAAAATGAGTAGCTGCCAATGCGAGTGAATCAACAGTTTGATTCTGGTCTCTGGGGATGAAAGTAATGTTAAATGCCGTGAAGAAATTGTCAATCAAATCCCAGACTTCATTCCTATATACTTTCAACAAGTCCTGCTTTACCTGATATTTTCCCTTCACTTGTCGGACAACCAATTCGGAGTTGCCATAAACAGAGAGTTGTTGAATACCTAAATCCTTAGCAGCCCTTAGCCCAAGTACCAAAGCCTCGTACTCTACTGTATTATTTGTAGTAGCAAATTCCAATTTATACATTAAATTGATAATTTCTCCCCCGAGGGAAATCAAAACGATGCCAGCTCCAGCTCCCTCTTTACATGAAGAACCATCAAAAAACATTTTCCATAATACATCCTTATACTCAGCTGAAATTTTAACCATTTCTTTTTGTTCCACCTACAATATCCCTTCTATATTTTCATCACTAAAGTGGAGCATGCAGGAACCTAGCTCTTCCTCCACTGAATAAATAGGGTGATTAGTAGGATTCTTGTCATCAGTAACTATGTAAGCATATTGTAATTCCCTGTATAATATTCTGTTTTCAACACCAAAAACCGGTATAGTTGCATACGCCAGATCCATCTGTAATGTACCGCCAATTTTCTTTGCCCAAGATCATGAGAGCAACATGCCAAATTTAGGAGCTACATCAGCCACCACAACGTCCATAATAACACTTTTCATAGGCAATTGAGAGAGATTAACTACCATATCTTTGATAACTCCTAAACAATTTACAGCTATGGAGTCAAAAGCATATAATTCATGATAGGGCTTGGTGATACTCAAACCAAGAGCTTCCATAACTGCCTTGGGCATCAAATTGTGTGAAGCCCCAGATTCAAGAAGGCAATTATGAATCATCTGATCATGTACAGTTAAAGTTATATAAAAGGGTGGAGGATTATTGGAGCCGTTTCCAGACTTTCCTAATGAGGCTGAACCCATGATAATCTCTGGCTGTTCTTCTTGTAAATTTACAACATCGGAAGAAGAAGAATTGACTGGGATATTCAACAGTTTACATGCAGAATCTCTAAAAGATGGAGTTTTTACCAATTCAGTCAATGGCACATGTACTTTGATCTTGTACAATTCGTTCTCAAAATTAAACCCCTGTGTATTTTTGGTATTTTTTTCAACATCTACTATTTCGGTCGGATTACCATAACCTGGTTGTTTTTCCTGTTTTTTATTAAGCCGTCTTGTAGGTGGAATTATTGTCCTATTTGGCGCTTGTGCAACTTGCTTGGAGGCTGGCCTTAAATTGTAAGGTTTCTTCGGATCAACCTGGTAGATACTAACTGAATTTTCAGGATGTGGATCATTTCTTTCTCTATACTCGTACGAATCATAAGCTTCAAGGTTTTGATAATTGACTTGGGTGGCAGATCCTCCACATGATAATTCTCCAAAATAATTTAAGTGTTGATTGGAAACCTCCTCATATTGTTCTTCTTCTGCAGCTGGCTCATTTTCTTCTATAAAATTATTTTTAAATGGAGGAGGAACTCTTTGATCCGCATTTTCTCTTCTTTCACACTGTATATCATTATTCCTCCTTTCCTGAGACATGAACCTTGGGGCAAACTGTTTTTTGAAGGGTGGATTTTGATTTGGATTCCTATCTCCTTCTAGAAAAGGTTTATTTGAATTTTTTTCCAATTCTAGTTTATTCACTTTTGCAATCAAATTTTTAATAGTCTTGTCCATCTCCTCAATTTGATTTTCTTTATCTTTTGATGTATGAGCCACAGGTGGTGCCACGTTTTTTCCCTTTCGATCCTGAACTCTGTAATCTACCTGCTCCCTAAGTTTATTTGATGCCAGGATATTAGACTCTACTTCCAAAGCTGATTCTTGCATGTTCAATAAAGTCATAGGTCTCCTCTCTCTCAGATGCAAGGAGAATTCATGATCAAATGCATTCGCATATGTTAACTTTGCCAAAGTTTCTGAAGGTTTTATTTCCAAAGGTATCCTGCCATACATTTTGTTGAAGCGCTTTGAAAAATCGGATATAGGTTTGTGAGGGTTTCTTTTTAATGCCCCAAACTCTGTAATGTAGTATGTGTGATCCTTCGTGTCCCCCCATTGCCTCATGAAAACTTCTTGCAACTCGTCTATCAAAGTTATCAAATTTTGAGGTAGCTCCCAAAACCATTTTCGAACATCTCCATCCAAACTTTGCACAAAGATACGCATCCAGACATCTTTCGCTTCTATATTATGATTATCAGCATATCTAAGAAACGCAGTCCAGTGTTCTTCAGCAGTTGTTTCTCCTAGTCCATCAAACCTAGGTAGATACTTTTGGTAATCTCCTGCTGGTAGGGAATTTAAAGGTTGTGGAAGTAACAAGGGTGCATATCTGGCTGCAATCATCCTATCCATCATGTCCAACTGTTTTTCGGCCATCTTGGGAATAACCTAGCTGTTGGGAAGCAGGGCTTTTTGAATTTTAGGTGAACTGGGATGAGGGACAGGTAAACTGGTCTTTGACTGGAATAATAGGAGGATCCCTATTTTGAATTTCTTGGGAGATAAGGGACTAGTAATGGACTGAATATCAACCTCCTGTAATATGAGTTCGGAAAATAGGGTTGGGGAAGAACGAGACCTCCTCAAAGAAAGAGTATCAGTACTTCGTCTCGGCTTCTTCAAAATTTTCTCTGTGTCTGACACCCCTGGGTGTAAAGGTAATGTAGGATTTTCTCTAGTTGCAGACCTTCTGGAAGCCACTGTGAAATACTGCTTCTGGTGAAATGTAGTCTAAAATAGGTATTCTAACCTTGTTAACCTCAAAATCAGAAAATAAACATATCCCGGGGAAGATGAAACTTCACTTCCATCCTCGGCAACGGCGCCAAAAGATGTTGGTGCTAGAAATTGCTCTCAAACAACAAAAGAACAAGCTAGCACAATCTTCACATTTCTGAAACACATAAAAGACATAACTAATGGTTTTTTTTTCTGTGGTTGCAAGTTAAATGGTTCAAAACTCAAATGCAAATAGGCATGGGATAAAACCAACTAAAATCAAATCATATAAATGTAAAAGAACTGGGCTCAAAATCTTGATAAATCATAAACCATCACATTTCCCAAATTCATAATCAAGTTTCTACCTATAACACATATGCATTCATTGTATAAAATCCATCAAAACAAGAATGAAATTATGCGTTACATGACCTGCTTGGTCAGAAATAAAAACACAATCATAAAAAACAAAAGATGACTTATAACTTCAATATATATATAATCACAGCTCTGAAACTTACATGATCAAATGCTAAAGCAGTGCCATATCAGTATATAAGGAGCTTCAAACCAAAAACATCGAACCCAGTTCCATCATCCTTACCGTCTTTTAAAAGTTATCAAAAAGTAGTTAATAACTGCTTCTTGAAATCTTTCAGTTTCAAAAATGGTTATCCAACTAACTATAACTCTAAACCAAGAGTCTCGAATCATTATGCTAACTATTAGTTATTACAGAATTAGCTTAAACAAAAAAGGAACGGAAAGCATTTTAAGGATTATGTCTTGTAGCTTCAACTAGCATTACGATTCCTTCTAGAGCATGTGTCCTCTTGTTATGCTGTGGTTGTTCGGTTTCCAGAGCTTTGATCCTGTTTATTAGTAGTTGATTTTCTTCCATATGCTCCCGCACCTGTTTCTTTAATCCATCTATTTTGTCTTCTACCTCCCTCTTTCTCTTCACATCTTTCCTAGCAACAGTTATTAATTCCTGATAGTGCTCATTTGCTTCTTGTAAATCCTCTCTTAAACACTTATTTGATTTTGTTAACTTCTCATTAGCATCATTCAGAAAATTTATCTCTGTAAGCTGTTGCTTTTGAATCTTTCTTAGTGTTTCTATCTCAGGACATCTTTTGATTTCCCCATGTAATATTGAGTCCTGTGATGTAGTAGGCGGGATATCTAATTTCCTGAAAATTATCTCTTCTTCTTCTCTATCCCTTTCAATTCTTTGTGTGATTTCAGACTCCTCTATCTCCATTTTGCAAACCCTTTCTTCTTTTGCAGGCTTACTTGTTTCTATCTTAGTTTCTTCAATCTTATCATGACCTTGCTGTGGAGAAAGATGATCATCTTCAGACTCTTCGTGACCTGGGGAAAAAAGATCATCTTCGGACTCTGTTTCTTTTTCTCCAATTTCACTGTCCGAATCTATAGAGCTAATGATATAATTAACTTCCTTCTTGTTTTGTTTTACCCTGGACTGAGCTTTCGAACTACCCTTCATAGCTGATATTGTTCTGTATTTCCAGCTTGAATCCTTTAAATGTATCAAGAGGTTAGCTTCCTCTTCAAAACCTTTTTTTTTGCAAGAGTGTATCCTTCGATTCTCCTGAGAAGGGTTCTACAATTAAAGTCTCAGTTTAATCTGGTCTTACTATGTCAGAACCTTGAAATACTTCGTTGTTTTGATTACTGGGTTCTCCAATTTCCTAAATTCCTCGATCTTCCTCAAACTTTCCTTTAACAACATTCTCATCCCCGAATTTCAAACTTTTACATTTGTCTGCGTCTGCTACATCCTCCTGTCCATCGAGCTCTGGTTATTTTGCTTGCTCTTTCAATTGGTATTTTTCGACGTCTTTTTCCGATTTTACTTCTGATGCTCTGTTCTTCCCCTCCTTCTTTTTATGCTTGGGCTTTATCACTTTTTCTATTCTTTTGGGTAAGAACCCAGACCAGAAAATGAAATGCTCCCAGGTCTTTTGCTCTTTGTTTAAGATTGTTTGAATCAGGATTTTTATTAGCCCATGGTGAAATATGGACTGTCTCAAGACTTTGGCCTGTGATTTTACCTTAGTAGACATTTTCTGAATGCTTTTGTAGAGGTAAAATGGTATATTAATCTTTCGGCCCATTTTGAGGTGCATTAAAAACCTAACATGGTATTTGATAACCATTGAAAACCTTCCCTCACAGGTGATGTAAGTATGTATAATGCTTAACAACTGTTTGAATTCATTTCGGAAATTGGTGATGTGAATTCCATTACCCCAATTCAACATTTCCTTACCTGGAAGAAGAAATGGGCTTGGGTCGAAATCAAATGGCACCTTTTTGAACCATAACTCGCCTTCTCTGGGAATGCCAGTGGCCTTGGAAATTAGGGCTTTTGAGAACTGCAATTTCAGGGTTTTGAACTTCACCACATCCTCGACTGGGTTCTTTGCAAAATAAATGGACACTTCTTCATTAAACCCCATAATTTTCTCAAAGAAACTAAACCATCCCGTAGATTTGAAAATATTGGCACATGATGGCATCTGTTCTACCCACTGTGTATCCATTGCCTCCAATCTATTCGTGTTACCACTTCTTTTACCCATCTTAACAAATTATGCTCACGGTTTATATCCCTGGTTTTGAGAGAGTAACTGTCGATGGTTCAAGAAGTATTCGGATTTCTCAAACAGGTGTCTCTCACCTCTATAACCCCTGCTTCGACCTGTCGGTCCCGACCCTTATTTTTAAATGATTATACCATGCTGTCGAATTTGCCATCATCAGGACTATTGACATTTATATCTGCATATTGTTAAATAATTGCAAAACATTTTTGAAAAGCGTAACGTGTATGAACCACTTCCAAATATAATAATCACGCTTTTTCGTGATGATAGATTCTGGTAGCGTTTTTTACTTCATTTCTGATTTTGCGCTACCAAAATCTTCAAAGTGGGATTTTCTAGTCACTCCTTTAAACCTTAAGCAGATTTTGATAATGAAAGCTTAAAATCAAATATATCATAAAATTTCAGGGGATTTTATACTTTAGTTAATAAGCCATCTCCAGAAAATTAAAACATGCAATAAAAATCAATAAAACAAACAAAAAACAATAAAAATTTTAAGATTAAAATATAAAATATATAAAATGAAGAAAAATCATAAAAAACCTAAGTGGAACAATTTAAGCATAAACAAAACCAGTGGGTATTTCAACCCGAGACTTTCATAATATGAATAACAGAGGATATGAAGTTATTACAATCAGAAATACATCATATGAATTTGTCCTAATGAGTACAAGAGCTCGCCCAAAGCACAATCCCTCAAGGAGCATGAATATGCCTTCAAAACTGGAAATGGCGGAGAGAAAGTGTTGCACTAAACCAAACCATGAACCTTCCTGTAGCTGCTAACTACAAATACAAACTCCATTAAAGCACCATGAAAGACCTGAGTGGCCTCTCCAAACACCAACTTGGATGGGAATCTTTCACCCTTGAAATTGGCTAAGGCAAGAAACTAGTCATCCACTAGCTCTCTCTTCACAAATGCAATTTTTCTCAAATCATCAAAAGCCATTCTCATACTTGATTTCTACATTTTATAACCAACATTAGCCTTCTAAGGGTCGATATCCTCTCATTAGCTTCTAGATATTTCCACTTAGGAAATATTCCACATTTTCCACGTGTCTCCTAGTTTCCAACCTTCCATCTTCTCCCAAATTCGAGTAGGAGTCTCTTGGGCTTCTCCAACTCCATGAGCGCCTTCCTTGAGCCTATTTTTGGGGCTGACATGTCATAGTGGTCAGATGTCAGAATTCAGATCTGAATTTTGTCATAGATGTCATAGATGCTTCATCATTGTTGTCATAAGACTAGGGAATCTAGCCCAAGTGTCCACTAGCCTCCAATTTGACTCTTCCTCTTCCATGGAGGTTATCATTCCATCCCATTTCGACCTAAGATGCTCCATGCCATGTGTATGCTTTACCAACTCACCCAATAATGTTTTCCTTCCCATGGATTCGAAATTTCAAGTGAGATTTTCCATGTGGCAGTGAGAAACCAAGCTAGTGTGGGTCCCACATCCTCCAAATGTCCTCAAAACCATTTTCCACCTATAATTTCTCTTGGATACATTTATTCAACTTATTTATTAAATACTTGGACTATTCTAATGTATAAACATTATTCCTTTGATCCCTTATTACAATTACCAATGTACCCATTCAACCTAGGGAACTTGGTAGGATTGATGGGGATTGTCTGTTATACAATTCTTTGAATGGGGACATTATGCCCTAGACCCTAGGAGAGGTGGCATTTCGGTTCCTAACCTAATGAGAGAATCCCTTAACCATCTCCCCCTAATCCTCAACCTACCCTATCTCTTTAGCCCTATATAAACACCCCCTCTCTCCATGGGAAGGGGAGGAAGGTCTATAGTATCCTTATGCGGGTAGAATCCATATTGGTGATCCCTAATCATCTTGGGAAGCTTGTACTATCTTGGAGGTTTGGCTTGGACATGTTGGATGGAGGATGCGACGTTAAGGATTTGATTGTATCTTTCTCCTTTCTATGTAATTCCCACTTTTATACAGTTAATATAATTGATAATAGCAAATAGTGTAGGGACGTGTCTACTCTAGATATGCTATCTTACTAAGAAGTGATGAGTTTCTATGTCAGAAATGAAATGATTAATACAAATTTCTTAAGATATATATTCAGTCATTAAACATTCATTAAGATCTAAAGCCATTTGAGTATTCAACTCAAGCATAATAATCAAAATTCAAACCCTTGAATGGAAAAAACTTGAATCATTTCATATTAAAACAAGGAAGAAGATACATATTTACCATGGATCTTGGTTTGTATTCTCTCTCCATTTCCATGAACTATCATTTTCCCACCCTTGCCTTTGATTAATATTAGCTCTCCTTTCTTTGGAATCTCTCCAGCATGCCTTTTCTCCTGTTTTCCCTCCGTTTACCATGCCCCACATGCCTTTCTTTTATAGCATTGGGAAATGGGATTTCAAGTTACTCTTTTCAATGTGGGATAATCATTTTTTATTATTTTCTCTTCAAAAACCCACTTTCCATAGTTTATTAGGATTTTCACAAGTTAGCATATTTAAGTACCTTTTAATGCATTTTTGTGCATTTCTTCTCACTATCTGACTATTAGAGATTTGATTTAAGCTTTTGGTGAGTAGTTCAATCACTAAAATTTCTCTCTATTAAGCTCCTTCATTCTTTACTCAATATTTCCAGTTATAGAAGTAATGATTAGATCAAAGAGGATTGTTCTCTGTAGTACTTGTTTTTGTCTTCGTGTTGCGGGCGAATGGTAAAAGTATGCTTCCACCCTCACCTAGTTAAGGGTGTTAATTTGATTGTTAACAGATGCCCACTAATGTGTGAGGTCCGAAGCAGAGCTAACGGCCGAAATACATTACATTATTTTTATACTGATACTCTTTATCGATCAAAGAAAGGATGAGGCAAGGATAGTTCATTGACGTAGATTTAGGATCACACCTACAAGTCAAACATTGCAATTTCTCAAATATATATAATATCTTCCTGAGGCAGGCATACCCAGTGGATCCATGTCAAAAGTAATTTTTTCAGAAGTGTAAACATGCACTTTGGTGAGTGTGAGAACAAGGTATTCATCGTACTTCTGACATGGCAATTTAATCTTGCGCAGCTCGGGCAGTGCATTAATGAGTGATACAACTATTTTTCCCAAGGTATTCAATACAAACTGACGATAGTATGAGTTTATATCATGCGAATAAATGAGCTGATGTCGAGCATAATAAAACACCATCTGATTACTGGTCATTGATGTATATCGTTAATAGATGCGAAGAGACCCACCAATAATGATGGTGGACTCTAAGGTACTGAGTACAAACTAGTAAGTGTGAATAGATGTTCTGAAGTCGAACACTTGTAGAATCAAACAATCAGGGGTCATTGATGTACACCCACTGTCATTTGTGAGGAAACCTACCACTAATGACTGCAAGATCTAAGGTACTCCTGGGTTTCTAGATCCATTTCCTAGATTATGATTTGGTGTCGATAGGAATAGATCCTTTAGAATGAGGGCATTAATGCATCCCACATAAACCGATACGAAACAACGATCAATAGTCTGATATAATTTGGTAGAACTGCGAGATCCAACATTGTATACTGACACAAGGAAGGTTGACATGACTGGTCAAGAATATTTGAGGAATGGTCGACTCTGTTTGAATTTCCCTTGAACACATAACATGTTAGGAACCCATGTCAACCCTTCTCTTTACTTTGTTAGTATATTGTTGTTGGACGCATATGCTTTGTAAGTCATCCCGTAGTATTATATGTCCCATGGTTTTGACCCATAGTATTGGGCATAGACTTAGTATATAAGTGTGTGTTGAGGCCAATGAAGGTACTGTGAAGTTATTTGTATTGAGCTTGCTCAAATGAGGTTGCCCCCTCAAAGTGGCCTGCGATCAATATAAAAGTGATTCTGTGTTCTGTTATTTCTGATATCTTGTGTATTTGCATTAATTAATTATTGCAGGTTCTTCACATCTGGTATCAGAGCACTTTCTTGGGCTCGTTGGGTGAAATTTCTGCCCAAATTTTTTTTTCGCATCTGTTGCAGGTTCGGATCTGGGAATAATCCCTATCTGCTTAACTGTGGGAAGTACTTGGGCATAATCCCTAAAACTCATTGTGAGGAGTACTACAGGAACCCCAAAGTAGATGGCCCATTGAGAGGACCTACCAGTGAAAAGGGCAACGACCCCTACCTAATTGACTAGTTCCCACCCATGAGGTAAACCAAGAGTTGTCATTTGTGGCAAAGCAGTTATCAGTTTTACCTGAGCCGTGGAGTGAGGGGTACTTCCCCAATACGCAAGCCGTTAGACAGCATTGGTGGCCGAGTGAATCCTTTGAACCGATAGGAAGCCACACATACCTGGGGTCCATACCTATTTTTTAGCTGAACTGTTGTTGATCACTTTCGAGCCGTTTCAGATCCATTCTGAGCCATTTCAGATCCATTCTGACAGTCGTTCCAGCTCCAACTGTTTCAAATCTATTCTGAAGGCCATTTTAGATCCAGCCGTTTTTAATCCATTCAGCTTCGTTTCAGATCCATCTGTTGCTGATCCCTTTCGCAGATCTATCTGTTTTTGATCCCTTCCGCGCCGTTGCAGATCCATTCCTGGAAAAAAAAAATATGTTTTTCAGCCATATCTCCCTTGTTTCAACTCTGTTTTCCTTGAAACTTCACTGACACCCCTGCAATCCCATTCTACATATTTCATTCCTGAAGACCCTATCCCAAATTCCACTTCCCAAGACCAGAAATCTCACATTTGTCTATTTTTAGGGTTTGTCATAACTCCTTCGATTTTCACCCAAATGCCTTCAAATTTTGCCACCATGTTCCTTTCCTAATTCTGCTTCTTTGTCCCTCTCTACCACATTTCCTCATTCTTTCATCCCGCCTCTGAAATCCCCATTTTTTGCTTTCCTGTCCATCAGAAAGTGTCCAAAACTTAGTCAAACCCCAATTACCCATCTGATTTTTTCCCAAATCCAAATTTCCCTTTACTAAATAAGATTTTGTTTGTGTTTTTCTATCCATTCCTCAAAAAAAAAAAAAACTCTTGGTTATGGTTGTCACCCACACAGGAGCAAAAACCATGGAGGAAGCACTTGCAGCCATCCAAGCCAAACTCCAGGATTTGGATGAAAAATTTCTTAGCCTCCATCTTGAGCATTCATTCATGAACAACAAACGACAATCCGAGTCTTCATCCGACAATGGGTTCTCTTCTTCCAGCAATTTTCGTGGTCCGAAGCTTGATTTTCCTTGCTTCAATGGCACTGATCCGACTGGATGGATCTATCGTGTAGAACAGTATTTCAGTTTGCATAACACTTTTGATGTACAGAAAGTTCCACTTGCATCCTTTCATTTGGAACAGGAAGCCCTTCAATGGTACCGTTGGTACATCAAGGCTCAAGACGAGCCAAAATGGACAGATTTTTGCCAACTCCTTTTGCAACGATTTGGTCCTAGTTCTTTTGATGACTTCACTGGAGCACTCACTAAACTTCATCAAATTGGTACTATGAGAGAGTATCAAACAGAATTTGAGAAACTATCCAACCACACAGAAGGATTGTCTGATGACTTTTACAGGAGTTGTTTTATGAGTGGTCTTAAGGATGAAATCCGCCCAGAGGTCAAAATGTTCTGTCCCAACACAATGATGGAAGCCCTAGGGTTGGCTAAGTTGGAAGAAGACAAGATTGCAGCCCAACAACGCTCCAAACCCACTTTTGTTCCCTTCCAAAATATGGGTTCTCAACGACCTCCCATTCCGCCAGCTCCTCGACCAACTCCTATCAAAAATTTGTCTAAAACAGAGATGCAGGCACGCAGAGAAAAAGGGATTTTTTATAATTGTAATGAGAAATTCACTCAGGGACATAAATGTGTTCAGCAAAAGCTCTATCTCTTGGATATGGATTCTCTGCCTGCCTCTAAAATTGGTGAAGAAGCTCCAGATACAATGGATGATCAAATCGACATTCATGAGCCGCCTATTGACCCCCCATCTCAGGACGACCAACCAAAGATATCTCTCAATCCTTTATTCGGTGTCACCACCCCCCAAACAATGCGAGTCAGGGGTTACTTCAAGAAGCTTCCTCTTACAATACTCATTGATTCTGGCAGCACTCATAACCTCATTGACCCTCGGATCACCAAACAAGCTGATTGTTTTATCCATCCTTGCTCCAACTTTGAAGTCATGGTTTTCAATGGGGGCACCTTACCTTGCAAAGGAAAGTGTCACAATGCGCGTATCTCTCTGGAAGATTATAACCTGTGCTCTGACATGTTTTTCTTTTCGTTAAGCGGATGTGATGTGGTTTTGGGCGTTCAATGGTTACACACACTTGGCCCCATCTTATGGGATTTTGCTGAACTTTGGATGTAGTTTTCAGTCAATGGGACACAACACAAATTTACGAGCTTACAACCAGGGTCTCTCCACATCATCAGTTCACATCGACTGGAAAAGATCCTTAAGAGGATTTCACATGGTGTCATCGCTCATATCCATTCCATGTACGGTGGTCCTAAATGTACGGTGGAGGATTAAGTCATCCTTGGACGTGGTCCTAAATGTACAGTGGAGGATTAAGTCATCCTTGGACGTGGTCCTAAATGTACGGTGGAGGATTAAGTCATCCTTATACGTGGTACTAAATGTACGGTGGAGGATTAAGTCATCCTTGGACATGGTCCTAAATGTACGGTGGAGGATTAAGTCATCCTTGGACGTGGTCCTAAATGTACGGTGGAGGATTAAGTCATCCTTGGACGTGGTCCTAAATGTACGGTGGAGGATTAAGTCATCCTTGGACGCTGTCCTAAATGTACGGTAAGGATTGGATCATCCTTGGACTTTGGTCTTGTAAACTGAGCCGTAGACATGTGGTCTCCGAGAACATGATAGGACTGGATCGTCCCTGGACTTCGGTTCAAAAGGTACATGACTGGTTTGCATCATTCATGGACATAGAGAACTGGATTGATCGTATGATGATGATGCTGATGATCGTGTGATGACGATATTGATGATCGTGTGATGACGATGCTGACGACGATACTGATGATCGTGTGATGACGATGCTGATGATCGTGTGATGTCGATGGTAATGATCGTGTGATGACGATGTTGATCGCGATGCTGATGATCGTGTGACGACGATATTGATGATCGTGTGATGACGATGCTAACGACGATGCTGATGATCGTGTGATGACGATGCTGATGATTGTGTGATGTCGATGCTAATGATCGTGTGATGACGATGTTGATCGCGATGCTGATGATCGTGTGATGACGATGTTGATCGTGATGCTGATGATCGTATGTTGACGATGCTGTTATGACGATGCTGATGATTGAGTACTATCAACTCTGATGATGTTGATGTTCCAGTAACTAGTCAAGTTACTGATGATGATGAATTGAAGAAAGCTTCCGATGATATATAGATGATGTAGTAAATGACTCCTTGCTCCTGCAGATGTTGTTATAATATCCTTCTCGTTAAGGGGGAGTGTTGAATATTGTAACTTCTAAGAATATTATATTTGTACATTATTTATTCCGGAGATGTTCCATCCCTCCGGTGTGATTTTATTATGTATCCGGAGATGTTTATTCCTCCGAGGAATTGTATTAACTAGGGTTGTTAGACCCACCATGTGGGGGTCGGCCCTGAAGTTAGGTTTTAGGGGTTATTAGACTTCTCCAGGAGAGGTCGGCCCCATTAAGTATTTTTGGTGGTCAGGAGTGTGTATAAATAGAGGAGGTGAACTCCTCATTAGATCACTCACTCACTTGTGAAAAGAGGCGCACTTGTCTGGGAGATCTGCTAAGGAGGATTAGAAGGAGGGAGCACATCTTGTATTTTGGTTAATCATCTTATTGAGGAAAGCTTTGTTGGGTTTTCTACCCCATGAGGGTTTCCCAGGGTAAATAATGTGTCTATCTTGTGATTATGCTTCTTTCAGTGATCCTGCTAGTCTATTTGGTTTAAACTTAACATGGTATCAGAGCCATACTGAATAGGACATCTTTCACAAGGTAAGAATACCTCTCTCTCTCTCTCCGATGAAGTTAGGGTTTCAGCCCAAACTTGGTATTATTGAATTTTGGTTGCATGGCTGGATAGCCCTTTTCAATACCTTTCTTTTAAGCCCTAGATTGAACTTTTTGGTTGGGTAGAACTCAGGGAAATCCAAACCCTAATTCTACCAAAAGTGCGATACGTTAGATTTTGGTTTTAGAAAAAAGTTGGAATTTTTGAATTCTGATTACATGGTTGGATAGCCCTTCTCAAGAGCATTCTTTTGAGCTATAGATCGAACTTTTTGGTTGAGTAGAACTCTGGGAAAGTCAAACCCTAATTCTACCAAAAGTACAATAAAATTCTGTTCTAGATTCCGGAAAAGTGAAAAGTAACTTTTCAGGTAAGTCTGCTCTGTCTCTTGGACTCCCCCAAGAGAAGATGGCTCCAAACACTAAGCTTGAAGACAAGCTAGAAGGTATAGAAAATTTCTGGGCATGGAAATACAGAATTGGTCTCATTCTTGAGGAGAATGATCTTGCTCAGTATATCAAGGAAGAAGTTGCAGAACCAGAAGGAGATGAAGCCAAAGAAAAGCATAGGAAGGATTTGATTAGGGAAAAGAGAATCATAGCTGATTCCATTAAAGACCACTTGATTCCCCAAGTGGCCTCCAAGAAGACTCCAAAGGAAATGTATGATGCCCTAGGAAGAATGTATGAAGGAAAGAACATCAATAGGAAGATGAACCTGAGGACTCAATTGAAGAGCACCAAGATGCACAAAGGAGAATCCATTCAAGACTACTTCTCAAGGGTTTCACAAATCAAGGAACAACTAGATGCAATTGGTGATACCCTTGATGAGGATGAACTTGTGATGACTGCTCTCAATGGTCTCACTAGATCTTGGGAGTCATTTATACAAACCATGTGTGCTAGGAAAGAGAGCATGAAGTTTGATATAGTATGGGAGGATTGTGTTCAAGAAGAAGCTAGGGTTGCAAACAGAGAAGCTCTTCTCAAAGAGGATGACCAAGCTTTGGCCACTCATACCAAAAGAAGAAGAATGAGTCATCTCAAGAGAGTTGACCACAAAGGATCTCAACACTTCTCTAGATCTAACAAGAGAAGAGGACCAAATTCAGCAAGAGATCTTTCCACAGTAGAATGCTACAATTATCATAAATTAGGACACATCTCCAGATTTTGTCCTTCTCAAAAGAAGAAGTTCTTCCATAAAAGACATCATGCACATATGGCAGAAAATGATAGTAAAGAAGAAGAAGAGGAAGAAGATGAAGAAGAAGAAGAGGTAGAGGTAAAACCTAAAAGGAAAAGATGTAAGGTGAAGAAAGAAGATCCAGAAGAAAATGTTCTATTCTCTGCACTCTCTAGATCTGTATCTCCTGGAGAAGATACATGGCTCATTGACAGTGGTGCTTCCAAGCACATGACAGGTCAAAGGAAGACCTTCTCAAATCTTGAAGAAAAGTCTTCTTCACAGAAAGTATCTCTAGGAGATGACTACCAATATCCCATCAAAGGTATTGGTGAAGCTAGCTATAAGCTAGATTCTGGAACACCCTTGAAGATGAAAGACATCTTATATGTACCAGGTTTAAAGAAGAACCTTCTCTCTATTTCAGCACTAGATAAGAAAGGTTTTAGAGTAGCCTTCATAGATGGACAAGTACTCATGTGGTCCAAAGGAAAAACAATTAAATATGCAGTTGTTATTGGTGAAGAAGAAGGAGGTCTCTATAAACTCAAGGGCCATCCAGAAGCTGCCCTTGCACATGAGATCTCTAGCCCCAGTGAGCTATGGCATAGAAGATTAGCTCACATCAACTTTAAATCCTTACCCTATGTAAGCAAGGTAGTCATAGGATTACCAGATTTGAAAGCTGATCATGATGGCTCATGTAAAGGGTGTAAGAAAGGGAAAAATATCAAGAACCCCTTTCCAAAGAGTGAAACAAAGACTAAGAACATTTTAGAACTAATACACTCGGATGTATGTGGACCAATGCCCACCACTTCTCTAAGTGGGTTTGAATACTATCTTTCATTCATTGATGACCATTCAAGGAAAACTTGGATATACTTCCTGAAAGGAAAGAATGAAGTCTTTGGAAAATTTAAAGAGTTCAAGGCTCTAATAGAAAATCTATCAGAGAAGAGAATCAAGATTCTCAGAACAGATAATGGCGGAGAATTTACCTCAAAGGAATTTAAGGACTTTTGCAAAGAAGCTGGAATTAAAAGGGAACTAACTACTCCTTATAATCCCCAACAAAATGGGGTGGCTGAAAGGAAAAATAGAACAATCATGGAAGCTGTGAAGACCATGATACATGATCAAGATCTTCCCATGTAACTATGGGCTGAAGCAGCCAAGACAGCAGTATATGTGCAAAATAGATTATCTCATAGTGCTCTTGAGTTCAAAACTCCAGAAGAAGTATTTACAGGTAAGAAGCCTGAGGTAAGTCATCTTAAAATATTTGGGTGTCCTGTGTACATCCACATTCCAAAAGAAAAGAGAACCAAGTTGGACCCTTTTGGTAAGAAGGGAATATTTGTTGGTTATTGTGAATCATCCAAAGCCTTCAGAATTTACATTCCAGGCTTTCATCACATAGAAATAAGTAGAGATGTAACATTTGATGAAGAAGCAGCTCTCAAGAAATCCAAGAAGTGCCAACTTGATGAAATCTATGAAGAAGATACTTCTCCCAGAACCACAGAGGCTATACCCATGCCTGAAGATGATTCTCCAGAGGATCATGACATGTTGGAACCACAAGAGCCTCCTATTATAGACTTATCCAAGAAAAGAAGGCCAGCATGGGCTAGAGATTTTATTCAAGGGGCTGAAAGATATGGAGCTCCTGAAGGCTCCACTAGAGAAAGAAAGAAACCAAAACTAGTGTCCAACTATATGGCCTTGATGTGTGATCTTGTGGATCAACTACCTGCTAGCTATGAAGAGGCAGCTCAGAAGAAAGAATGGGTAGAAGCAATGACAGAAGAATATCAGTCAATAATGAAAAATGATGTTTGGGATATAGTTCCCAAACCGAAAGATAAAAGTGTGGTTTCTTCCAAATGGATTTTCAAAATAAAACATGCCGCGGATGGAAGCATTGAAAAATACAAAGCAAGATTTGTAGCTAGAGGATTCTCTCAGAAGGAGGGAATTGACTATGAAGAAACATTTGCACCAGTTGCTAGGTATACTTCAATTAGAACTATCATGGCACTTGCATCCATGATGAAGTGGAAATTACACCAAATGGATGTTAAGACAGCTTTTCTGAATGGTGTAATTGAAGAAGAAGTATACATAGAGCAACCTCAAGGGTTTGAGGTTAATGATGGAAGAACACATGTATGCAAATTGAAGAAGGCATTATATGGGTTGAAACAAGCTCCTAGGGCTTGGTACGGAAGAATTGACAATTTCTTAACTAGAATGGGCTTCACCAAAAGTAAAGCTGACCCAAATCTTTATCTCAAAGTGATGGATGATGAACCAGTTATATTGCTGTTATATGTAGATGATCTATTCCTAACTGGACATGAGAAACAAATTATTGAAAGCAAGAAGAAGCTTTCTTCAGAATTCGAGATGAAAGATCTCGGATTAATGCATTACTTCTTAGGCTTAGAAGTATGGCAAGAACCAAAAGGAATCTTTCTAAATCAAGGTAAGTATACTGTGGATATTCTCAAAAGATCTGATATGTTGGAGTGTAAATCCATGGCCACTCCCATGGACTCCAACTTAAAGTTATTAGTTAATGATTCATCAGAATTAGTGGACATAACTCTATATAGACAAATCATTGGATCATTAATGTACTTAACCAATACTAGGCCTTATATATGCTTTGTTGTAAATACCCTAAGTCAGTATCTAGTAGAACCTAGAAAGGTTCACTTAATAGCTGCAAAGCATATAATGAGGTACCTAAAAGGTACATTAGATTTTGGCCTATTTTATCTTGGAGGTCATGAACTCAGACTTCATGGTTACTCAGATTCTGATTGGGCAGGTAGTGTCTCAGATAGAAAAAGTACTTCAGGTGGATGTTATGGTCTTGGATCTGCCATGATCTCATGGTTCAGCAAGAAACAATCGAGTGTGGCCCTCAGTACTGCTGAAGCTGAATATATAGTTGCCTGCTCTGCTAGCTGTGAAGCAGTATGGCTTCGGAAACTTTTATCTGGAGTGTTTGACTTAGAAATGGACCCCACTGTGATTATGTGTGATAATCAAAGCTGCATCAAGATGACTGAAAATCTTGTATTTCACGATAAGTCAAAGCACATAGAGATCCGATACTTTTATATACGAGATATGGTGCAGAAAGGAGCTATCAAGCTAGAGTATATAAGCACTGAGGATCAAATTGCTGATATCCTGACCAAACCTCTGTCTCGAGTGAAGTTTGAACATTTTCGAGACAAGCTTGGTGTAGTTCAGAAGGACCCTCCTTGAAAGGGGGAGTAGCACAGTATCTAACAAACAAGTCTATCTCATCAATGATGAGGTTACCTATTTACTGCACTTATTTACCTAGAATTATTTAGATGTAGGACTCTTATGTTCTTTCTTTTGATGATTAGATGTATACATGCTTTTGATGATTGGTTATACATGTTTTGATGATGATGATACATGTTGTGGTTATACATGTTTTGATGATGATACATGTTGTGGTTATACATGTTTTGATGATGATGATACATGTTGTGGTTATACATGTTTTGATGATGATAATACATGTTGTGGTTATACATGTTTTGATGATGATACATGTTGTGGTTATACATGTTTTGATGATGATGATACATGTTGTGATGATGATGATACATGTTGTGGTTATACATGTTTTGATGATGATACATGTTGTGGTTATACATGTTTTGATGATGATGATACATGTTGTGATTATACATGTTTTGATGATGATGATACATGTTGTGGCTATACATGTCTTGATGATGATGATACATGTTTTGATGATGAGGATACATGTTTTGTTATACATGTTGTGAAGGGATTGAATCATTCCTGGACTTCAGTCCTAAAGAACAGCCGTAGACATATGTCTTCGAAAATAAAGTTCTTGGTGAACATGTGAAGGGATTGGATCATTCCTGGACTTCAGTCCTAAAGAAGAGCCGTAGACGTATGTCTTCGAAAATGAAGTTCTTGGTGAACATGTGAAGGGATTGGATCATTCCTGGACTTCAGTCCTAAAGAAGAGCCGTAGACGTGTGTCTTCGAGAATGAAGTCCTTGGTGGACGGTGAGGGATTAAGTCATCCTTGGACGTAGGTCCTAAATGCACGGTTGAGGATTAATTCATCCTTGGACGTAGGTCCTAAATGCACGGTTGAGGATTAAGTCATCCTTGGACATGGTCCTAAATGTACGGTGGAGGATTAAGTCATCCTTGGACGTGGTCCTAAATGTACAGTGGAGGATTAAGTCATCCTTGGACATGGTCCTAAATGTACAGTGGAGGATTAAGTCATCCTTGGACGTGGTCCTAAATGTACGGTGGAGGATTAAGTCATCCTTATACGTGGTCCTAAATCTACGGTGGAGGATTAAGTCATCCTTGGACGTGGTCCTAAATGTACGGTGGAGGATTAAGTCATCCTTGGACGTGGTCCTAAATGTACGGTGGAGGATTAAGTCATCCTTGGACATGGTCCTAAATGTACGGTGGAGGATTAAGTCATCCTTGGACGTGGTCCTAAATGTACGGTGGAGGATTAAGTCATCCTTGGACGCTGTCCTAAATGTACGGTAAGGATTGGATCATCGTTGGACTTTGGTCTTGTAAACTGAGCCGTAGACATGTGGTCTCCAAGAACATGATAGGACTGGATCGTCGCTGGACTTCGGTTCAAAAGGTACATGATAGGACTGGATCGTCCCTGGACTTCGGTTCAAAAGGTACATGACTGGTTTGCATCATTCATGGACATAGAGAACTGGATTGATCGTATGATGATGATGCTGATGATCGTGTGATGACGATATTGATGATCGTGTGATGACGATGCTGACGACGATACTGATGATCGTGTGATGACGATGCTGATGATCGTGTGATGTCGATGCTAATGATCGTGTGATGACGATGTTGATCGCGATGCTGATGATCGTGTGACGACGATATTGATGATCGTGTGATGACGATGCTGACGACGATGCTGATGATCGTGTGATGACGATGCTGATGATCGTGTGATGTCGATGCTAATGATCGTGTGATGACGATGTTGATCGCGATGCTGATGATCGTGTGATGACGATGTTGATCGTGATGCTGATGATCGTATGTTGACGATGCTGTTATGACGATGCTGATGATTGAGTACTATCAACTCTGATGATGTTGATGTTCCAGTAACTAGTCAAGTTACTGATGATGATGAATTGAAGAAAGCTTCTGATGATATATAGATGATGTAGTAAATGACTCCTTGCTCCTGCAGATGTTGTTATAATATCCTTCTCGTTAAGGGGGAGTGTTGAATATTGTAACTTCTAAGAATATTATATTTGTACATTATTTATTCCGGAGATGTTCCATCCCTCCGGTGTGATTTTATTATGTATCCGGAGATGTTTATTCCTCCGAGGAATTGTGTTAACTAGGGTTGTTAGACCCACCATGTGGGGGTCGGCCCTGAAGTTAGGTTTTAGGGGTTATTAGACTTCTCCAGGAGAGGCCGGCCCCATTAAGTATTTTTGGTGGTCAGGAGTGTGTATAAATAGAGGAGGTGAACTCCTCATTAGATCACTCACTCACTTGTGAAAAGAGGCGCACTTGTCTGGGAGATCTTCTAAGGAGGATTAGAAGGAGGGAGCACATCTTGTATTTTGGTTAATCATCTTATTGAGGAAATCTTTGCTGGGTTTTCTACCCCATGAGGGTTTCCCAGGGTAAATATTGTGTCTATCTTGTGATTATGCTTCTTTCAATGATCCTGCTAGTCTATTTGGTTTAAACTTAACAATGGGAAGGATAACCCATCGGTGGAGGATTGCTCAAAATACTAGTACAATTTCCTAAGGAAAATGTAGATGGTGTACTGACAGTGGAGACCAAATTATGTGTCATGTTCAAGAGTGGCAAGGACTGACTATTACCGTTTTCTTCAACATTATACTATGAAATTATTCAAATCTTTCCCTTTTTGGATTTTTGTGTTTTTATTTTTATTTTTATGCTTTTTCATTTTATCATGTTGGAAAAGAATAAAGAATGCTATAATACATGGGAGGGAACGAGTGTTGAATGGGTGTACACCTATTCTTCAAGGGCACGGGTCAGGCCAAGGCAAAGAATCATATTGCAAACAAGGGCTGAGCTAGTTGTGCACACTCTTACAGATGTTCCCTCCATGGGTAGGCTATCTAAAGTAGGATTATGTGTCGACGAATGGTGAAGTAATACCATGTGACTGAGGGTATCCAATTTGGTAGAATGGACAAGTAGGAAATGGGGTTATATGGTGTACTTCATATTGAGTCTTGTGAAAAATTCCAAAGTCATAAATCACCATGAATCATGGTCTATCTCCAACTACTTGAATCAAATAGTTTGAACTGTCAAAGTCTCCAAGTCTTGTAATCAAAAACCATTTCACTACCCAACAATTTAGTTAGAAACTAGTTTAAATGTGTATTTAATATCTAAAAAGATAGCCAAAATTGAGGAATTATGCATCTTTCTATCATTCAAAAGGATACAGTTTGTACATGTATGAATAAAAGATAAGTAAAAAAAACTCATGATTTACCATATGCATTCGTAGTGCAGCCGATGTATGAGAGGAAGCATCCTCTTTCAACTTGAATTTCTAGAAGTTGTGAACCTTTAGTCTTTGATCTGTCAGTTGTCAGTTAGTTTCGATGTCGGACTAGAAAATTTTGAAACAGTTTCCCATGTTTTCGATTTTTTCCAAATTTTTTCATTTTTTTACGAAATTTTTTTTGGGTGTTATCTGTAAGAAAAATAAACAAAAAGAGAAAAGTATTTACACTATTGTTTTTAGTGTGTGCAAAATTTACACGCTTTTTGGGTTATGATGTAAGCTAGGTTATTTCAGTTTTACTTATGTCCTTAAATGATGTGTGCAATTAAATTGGCCATGAAATAATGTACATGCTTGCTTTTTGGTATGATGTTAATGACTTAGATGCCAATCAAGTACATAGTTGGCCAAAGAATCAGCCAAACTATTTAGACTTCTAGGAACGTGTATATATTCAATAAACTCGAACTGACGCTCTAAAATATGTACTCATAGAAACTTTCTAAACAGTGTAGGATGTCAAACCTGATACTAACCATTTAACTAGGATACAACTAATTCTGAGTCCAGTTTGACGATTATTCGTCGGATTCCAAGGGTAATAGCCTCGACAAGAAGCTCAATGACTGCGCTATATTCTGTAACATTGTTGGTTGCAAATCCGAGAAAAATGCCTCCTGAACTAAGAATTTCGTTATTAGGTGTGAAAACGACCCATGCGGTGGAAGCAATGTTCCGAGAACTATAGCTGGCGCCATTCGCATATTCCAAATATGTGAAGATTCTTGTGCTATCTACCAATGTGACAATGCCAAGCAAGATACGTGTATGCCCGAAATAACTAATGTACAAAAGTTTATACAAAGAATACAACATAATACAACAAGTGGTGCAAGGCATCAGTGCCTACGCGAAGTATTTCTTCAGATAGAGACCATTTCTGATCTCTGACATGGGTTCCCCGTCAAAATTGACCAATTCATAAGCTCCTTTTTTTAACACAGTTTTGACTACAAGTGGGCCAAACCATTTAGCTACAAATTTCCCTTCTCCGATTTTGTCCTAGTTTTGGTCATATACTAAAACCAGATCTCCTTCAGAAAAGACTCGGGGACGGGTAGACTTGTCATACCGCATTTTAACCATTTTCTTGTGTGTTTCTACATTTAGAGATGCTTCCCTTCTAGTTTCATCAAGAGAATGAAGATGGAGTGTTTTCCCTAAAGTCTGCTATCTAGACTACGGGATAGCATTGTTCAAGCACCTCGAAAAATTAAAGATTGTTTTTGTGGTTTTATGGATAACAATATAAAATTCAATAGTGTAAATACAATGTACAGAAACGCAAAAATATGAAAACATCAAATGATACATGTATAAGGACAATATTTTACAGAAGGAATGACAATACAACTTTTAGGATCCAGGGGATAGGTCTCAAACCATATAAATTCGAAGAATAAACAAATAGTTCATTCACTGCATGATATGTAAAAGTGCAGGTGCTCAAAATAAAATTTCAAACATCATTGAAGCATAAATATCCACTTTCCAACACAGGAATTTACATAGAAAACTTCTATATAAACAAACATGCAGCCAAGGGTTCAAACAGAACCACAGAATATCAACACAATAAATAGTTTAAAACCTAGCTCCAAATAGACAATAAGTCATTCATCAAGCAAAGAAGTTCTTACAAAGATAAAGTATTGCAGAAATGTACATGCTTCCAGCATATTCGACCCTCATGTGTGTTTCCTCATTTCAAAACAAAAACTTACAATATATAGGAAAATTGGTCTCTAGTTGAGTTGTTTCTAGATCCACTTTCCTAGGATCTTATCATGCCAAAAATAGAATTAAAAGACAAGTGTAGCAAGTATTATGTATTATTCCTAATCCAAATTGACTTCTGGCTTCTTGTGAACTCTCCCAAGCACTTTGGCAGTGAACATTTGGCACCCTCAATTACCCTGTCATCTTTTAAGATTCTTTGTGGAAAACAATTGCAGCCTCTGGGAATCCTCATGGCATTAAAAGATGAATACTCTGCCTTTTATCAATGTCTTGATTTCTCTGCATCTTGAAACATCTTTTCAATCTCATCCTTTCTTCTACAACCCTTGTTTCCATTCTTTTGGAATCCCGCAATCATAGTAGCACATTCCTTGAGTTTTGATTCTCTATCTTATCCATAGTTCTGAAGCAGTCTTGTCCAAGCTAGTATCTTTTGCAAGATATGTTGTGTTGTGTATATAGCAGAAGCTGCCAACATAGATGGTTTCCATTTCAATGCTTCATACTCAACCAGGCATAATTTAACAAGATAGAATGCTAAATTTTCGAGCTGCTTATTAGCTCGAGCAGCCTTTAGAAACCTTTTCATGAAAACAAATGGAGTTGGTATAGCCAAATTGAATCTTAATTTGTTGAGCATCAATTTCTCCTCTATACACCAATAGAAATGGTAAATGTCTTTGAACATATTCAACTACAGAAAGTTGATTTTCATTATCTGCTTCATCAATGGTGGGAAAATCCCCTTTCTCTTCCATACTATGTATAGTTCACGCTCCTCTCCAGTCTTACGCTGTGGCAAGTATTTCTTTTGAAGAACAGAGGAAAGAAGATGTTGTGCATCCTAAGGTGTTGTGTAAGGTGAGCTTTCAGCAATATATAGACAAGACAACAGTGTGTCTATATGATCATTATCTGATGCATTGAATTGGGCATCCAGATCTACTTGTCCTTCAACAATTTCTATAAGCTCTTTCACTCATTCTACTGGAGCCTTTCACCAAAGATACTCGGACTCTTCAGAAAGTACATAAACATATTGAATTCTACATTAATGACATTTTGCAAACTCTTCTTGATCAGATCAGTTACATGTCTTTCCATTTCCTCTGCTAAAAGGAGTTGTCCAAGAACATCAACAATCTTGGGAACATGATCTCGTGCATCCTTGCAGAGAAGGGGAAGTCCACAAATTCCCTGCACTCTAATCCCCAACTTATCTTCTTCACACAGATCGAAATGTGCATTGATGGCTTCAATACTTGAAAAAAATGTGGAATAAGGTTTGCCGCCATCTGCTTTGCTTTGCTACCTCCCTTTATGAGCTATTAGGAACATTCGAAGTTTGTTGCCACTGGAACTACTAGTTTTTGTTTCTTTTCTATAACCATTACTATATTTGAAGATGTGGATACAATGCTAGAAATGGAGGTCGCTGAATATAACATGAAAACCCTATAAATATGAATCACCACCACATGAAGTACAGAGCATTGTAACCTGCGTAAAGGAATTAACCTAGCAAGATGGAACTATGCATGCATTTAAATGATAAGATGTGCTACCAGCTTGTAATAAACATAGGAAATACATCATTAACCCTAACTTTGCATCTCATATTATGAAAAGACTTTAATCAATCTATAGGAGCTTAAGTTTTAAAACTAATATATTTGTAAAAGCACAAGATATTTTAAAAACAAAATCAAAGCAGTCCAAACTTTTAGGAAAATGAGAAAAACAATCAAGGGATAAAAATTCTAAGGTAAAAAGTAGGCCTAGGGAAAAAACTAACAAACCTAGGACAAACATGGAGAAGCCTTTCTTCTTCTGCATAAGTGTTAGGTAGGAGTTCGATGACTATTTTTAATGATGGGATTTCACATTCAATTGGCAACACAGCTTCCTCTCCATAAACCAGTTGGAAAGGAGTGAATCCAATTGGAGTTTTAGCACTGGTATGGTAATCCCAAAGAGCGGTGAAAAACATTAAGTGCCAGTTAGTTTTGTTCTTGTCAATTGTCCTCTGTAACATCGTTTTCAAAACCTTGTTGATGGCATCGAATTCTCCATTATTTTGAGGTTAATATGGTGAGGAAAAGTCCTTCCGCAATCTTAACCAGTCGGTAAGTTCATCCATGAAGGAATTTCAAAAATGACTCCTGTTATCAGTAATAATCTCTTTGGGTACACCAAACCTTGTTATCACGTGATTGAAAAGAAAATACGCTGCATTTTTACCCATGAAATTGAATGTAGGCATCACCTCAGCCCACTTGGTGAAGTAGTCCACTGCTATGATGATGTAGTGGTGGCCATCAGCTGAAGGTGGGTTGATTGTCATAAAATCAATAGCCCATTTGGAAAAAGGACCCACGGTTACTACAGGGTGTAAGGGAGATGGATGTGCACGCATTTTTCTCGTGTAAATTTGGCAAGGGTGACACTTTTTGACATCATTCATGCAATCTTTGAAAATTGTAGGCCAAAAGTATGCTGCACGCAAGATTTTCTGGGCACTTGCCAACCCAGAAAGATGACCGCCACATGCCCCATCATGGCAATCATTCAACACTTGTTCATCTTCCTCGTGTACTAAACAACATCTTAATATCATGTATATTCCTTGACGGTACAAAGTATCCCTGATGATGAGGTATCTTCGAGCTCGGTGTCGAATGTCGAATGTGATGTCGTTCAATGCTAGAAAACTGAGGATCGATCCTTTGGGTTTGGAGATGTATGATGAATGTTCCATACCAAGGATCATAAGTTGCAATGAGGAATACATGTTCATCTGCCCAAGATTCAACCAATACAGTACCTCTCCTTCTCACTGGGTAACTCAGACATTGACTCAGCAAATTCCAACAATTTCTAGGCTTTAGCATTTTTGAATTCGAGGTCGAATTCTTGCAAAATTACTATCCATTTTGAGTATTTGCCACCAATGATATGGCAGGACAAAATGTGTCTCATGGGTTTCATTTCAGCCACTATGGTTGTTTTCCTTGGAATTATGCAATGTCTAAGTCGTTGGACAACATGGACTGTTTCCAAGGACAACTTCTCGACCTGGGAATATCTCAATTCGGGACCTGCAAGGCCCTTACTAAGATAGTAAATAACATGTTCTCGAGATGATTCATCCTCTTGTGCTAAGACCATTCCAGTGGTGGAAGGAGACGCTGCTAAATATAGAAAAAATTCTCTCCTATAGTTCGGTGGTCTAAGTACCGAGGCAGATCCCAAATATTTCTTTATGGCATCAAATGAGCATTGATCTTGGTCATCCCATATGAATAGTGCATCTTTTTTTAGGAGACGCATGAAACCTTTAGCTTTTTCAGTGAAATCTTCGACAAATCTTCTTAAGTAGTTAGCTTTCCCTTGAAGGCTTTGAAGTTGAGTGATTGTTCTCAGGGAAGGAAACTGAAGTATTGCATCAACCTTGATGGGATCGACCATGATCCCCTTTTGGGACATTACGAACCGAAGTAACCTCCCAGAGTCCACACAAAACATGCATTTATGTGGATTTAACCTAATGGTGTACTTGCGGCAACGCATGAACATGGCTCGTAAATGGGCGCTGTGTTCAGCTTTCCTTTTAGATTTAGCTTCCAAGTCATCAAGATAAACCTCAACGATTTTCTTAATGTCATGAAATGCATATGACATAGCTCTTTGAAAAGTAGCTCCGGCATTTTTAAGGCCGAATGGCATTTTCCGATAAGCAAAGGTCCCCCAAGGGCATATGAAAGTTGTCTTATGTTGGTCTTCCTCTTTTATCTGGATATGGTTGTAACTAGAGAATCCATCCATAAATGAAAATATTCGTTTCCAGCACATTCGTCTATAATCTGATTGATAAAAGGTGTGGGATAGTTGTCTTTGGGACAAGCCAAATTTAAATTCCTAAAGTCAGTACAGACCCGGATATTTCCTTGTTTTTTGTTAACGAAAATGGGGTTGGATACCCATTCAGTTAGAGGAATAGGATAGATGAATCCATCTTTCAATAGCTTTTCGACCTCGGCTTTAATGGCAATGGACTTCTTAGGGTTCACTGGATGTAGTTTTTTCTGCACAGGTTTAACATTGGGATAGGTTTTGATCTCATGTTCCATGATACTGGGATCGATGCCTAGAATTTCTTCATAAGACCATGCGAACACATCACGAAACTCTTTAAATAAAGCTATATAAAGTGCTATTTCCTCAGGAGAACAATTTGCACCTATGTTGATGTTCTCAATGGTGCCAGGTTTTACAGATATGTCAATTGGGATGGTTTTCAAAATGTTCACCAAGTTTCCTTCCGAACTCACATTGTGGGTTTGGATAGGGAATTGGTACTTAGTCATATCATCATCAAAGTAAAGATTTTCATGCTTGACTTCTAAAGAATCAATTTTGGGAATAAATGAAGATCTGTGGTGCATATCCTCCCAAGGTCATTCCGAGATGTTCATGATCTCTAGGATGGATTCATCCGAAGAGAAATTATGATCTAGAAGATCATGGGTACTATGAGAGTTCAAGGCCCAAACAGGTGAAGTATAGCGATCATATTCCTCCATCTTGGGAGGATTTTGATCTGGTTCTACCGAAGCCATTTGAATAGCTTGATAAGAATGCTCTATGGCAGAAAGAGGAACACTAATCTCTATTTCATTATTTTGCATAGAATTCAGTACATTTCCATTATTCTTTTCAACTAATATGTCCATTTGGGAGGCTACCTCTGATGAGGTGGAGCCAACTTCTGATATGGAATTAGAAAAAACTTTTAATGGAAAGTATACTTCTGATGTAATCGTGAAAATTGGATCAGTGTTAGGGGTTGATATTGGTGGTGGAATTGCGAAATTTCCCATGACGGATGAATCCTTGAACATTCCTACCCCAACATCTTGAATCACACTTTTCGAATCCCCTACAAAAGGTATATTCGAGTGGAGACTAGTTTTGGGTGTGCAGTAATCTAGTTGATCGATTGTGATAATATTCCCTTGGTGGGGGAACCAAATAAATTGGAATACTGAAGACACTATAGCCATCATCTTATGTATCCAACTATGTCCCAATAGAAAATTGTAATCTATGGGTGCATCCACTACCTCAATGTCTACATGAACTGTTTTTGCTCCCAGTTCAACTGGGAAAGGCATGATAAGTCCATGAGGTGGGAAGGAATGACCATCAAATGCTTTGAGTATTGTATGGGATGGTACTAAGGTGGGTGATCCCAAAGCTTTCCAACATGTTAATGACATGACACAAGTTGATGCTCCTTCATCCACAACGGTTCGAAAAATGTTCTTACCATGTGAAGTCACTTTGATTTGAAATGCAATTTGTGATGGAAGCCTACGTGTGGGTTGTTCTAAGTCAAAAGTTATCAAATTGGTGTTAGACGGATCAATAGCACCAATAGCAGCCAATAGTGCCTTTCGTTGAGCAGGACAACTTTGCAATACTTCCAAGGTAGACTTTGCACAAGGAGCTTGAGCTAAGTCTTCAACCACATTGTAGTTTTGAGCAGCTCTTGCGTTAGGATTGTGTGTTGTTCTACGGATAACCCCTTTTGGAGGTGTAGGTACTATGTCTATGGTTGGTTTCTCAATGGTGAGAGAACCACTAGGCTGAAATCCAATTGTTTCTCTCTCTTTTCAAGGTATGTCATAACAACGAGCCCTTGTCTGAATGTTTATTTCATGTTCACCAATTGTGAAGATATTAGCATTGGTTGGATTGCCCCCTTGTGGGGGGTTCGCCTAATTTCCTCCGGGTGGGGGTGCTAGCGCCGTAGCAACCATCTATTGTTGCTGGGGAAAGGGTTGAGTTAAGACGAAGGTTGTTGTTGCCCTCCTCATTGTGCCAACATTCGATGAATATCATCCATATGAGGACAAAGATGAGTCGGATGATCCCCTTGGAAAATTTTGCAAGGGCATTTGTTTTTCCGATTTTCATGATTGCCCCCAGTAGGATTATTCACTTTGGGTGCATCTCTTGTCCCAGTATTAGCATTGGGCTTCTACTTCTATTTTTTATTTTTTCCTTTCAGGTCCATAGTTTGAACCGTAAGTATTTCAGAAGTTTGGGTTGAAGTTGTGGGTTGTTGTGTTGCCTGGCCAGCTGTGGGTTGCGAATTCTGAACCGTCATTTATCCCAATTGTTGGTTGAATTGTTCAAGTTGGTTAATGGATCCAATCACACCATCAGTATGAGGTCCTTTTGGCGGCCTAGCTGGATCAAACGCAGGTCTTACAGTATGAGGTATTATGTCATAAAGTGTGCCCGATTGGGAATATATCAAATCCATTTGGTGGGCACTCTGAATGAGTTGTTCTTCAGTCATGGATCTTGACATAGCTACATATTTTGCAAGAGTAGGTAACAGTGATTTTATGAACCAGTCTGCTATGAATTAATCGGGGATTTCAGCTTTGATAAGCCTTCAGTCCCTCTTCCACTCATGGATATGATTTGAGATGTGAGTAGCAGTGGATTGCCTAAGGGGAGTCAAAAGTTTCGTTCCCCTCTCATAGCGGATAGGTAGCTGAAAATGTGTTAGAAAAGCCATAGCCAAAGATGAAAATTCCATAAATGTATTGCGTGGCAATTCAATGTACCATTTGGCAGCAGTTCCCGTTAGGGTCCACTAAAACAATCTCAACCTAATACTGTCATCAACTAGGGAATTGGATGAACACCACAAATGAAATGTCATCACATGATTTGATGGATCTTCCCCAGGTTTTTGGTCAAACTTGGGTATGTCTGAGGGTATTTTGGTTGGTATTGCTGGCCATCCATTCAAATGTAGAACGTGATCATTAGTCAGCCGGGATAAATCCAGTAGATTCAACGTGGCCAGAAATGGTGATTTGACTGGTGCCGTAGCAAATGATTGATACGCAGGTCAAGCTTGATGGTTCCATTGTTGTTGTCCTTGGGCTTGAAAAGCATTCCAAGAAGGATTACCCCATTGCGGAGGTTGCATCCAAAAAGATTGGTTACTCCCTAAATGTTTTCCACTACATTGTGGAACAGGTTGCATGTATGGATTGCCCCCTTGCGGAGGTATGTTCCAATAAGATTGGTTACTTGGTGGAACATTACCATTCCATTGCAACATAGGATTAATGGGTGGATTGCCCCCTTGTGGAGGTGGGCCCCAATAAGATTGGTTACTTGTCAGAATCTGACCACTCCATTGATTGTTTCCTTGGTTTGGATAAGCATTCCAAGGTTGGTTTCCCCCTTGCGGAGGTGGTACCCAAGAAGATTGGTTACTTCCTGGAACTTTCCCACTCCATGGAGGAATGGGGTTGTTAGGTGGGTTACCTATGGGGGCTATGGCATTGCCCCCAGGATTCATGTTAGGAAAGTTTGGATGTTGACTTCCCAAGGCACTTCCACTTACCTGTGGAGTAGGACCCCAATTGGGATTATTGTTCCATGGTTGATTAATTCCTCCAGGGATATTGAGATTCCATAGTAAAGGATTCCCCCTAGAAGTGGAACTAGGAAAAAAATTTGGTATACCAAGAGGATTTTGGTTCACTCCTTGATTATTTTGACCTTGATTAGCCAAACCATATGGTAAACCCATGTTTGGTAAGGAACACCCTCCAGTAAGGATTCCTTTAGACGAAGTGGATATACTTTCGGGATTGGAACCCGAAATTGTACCAATTGGCACTGAAGTGTTGGTTGAACTTGTGCTAATAGAAGACATACTAACTGGTGGGATTGATGTAGTGGTCAAATTGGAAGTATTGCTACCTCTTGCAACTGTTTGTGGTTGTGTTGACGTAGTCCCTTGAGCTCTTGATAAAGCCATAGGGTCAGTTGTGGAATTTTTCAAATTTTCCCAATATCCAATAATAGGATTGATGTAATCAAGTGGCTCACTGATGTGAAGTACCACTGGGCCTGAAAGATTTGTCAAAGGTGGGTGTACGTGATTAGTTGTGTTGTTTTCTAGTGTTTCAATTTCAAATGGAGCAAGAGGATCAATAATTTCTGTGTTTTCCTTGGTAGGTAATGTTTCAGTATTTGTTTGATGTTGTTCTTATCTATTGTTGTTAATTGAATCTAGAAGTTGTTCAGTTTCCAAGTCACAAGGTTGGGTGTTTTGTATTCGTCTCCGCGATGTAGCGGGGCCTTCAAATTCCGGTGAGTCACCTTGCTGCCGCCGTGATTGGCGGATCGGGAGAGTAGCCACTTTGAAGAATTTGATAAAAGGATGTGTTTTAAAAATACTTTGGATTTGAAAAAATAGAATCACACAATCCTAAAGCAGTCTAGACTCAACAAAAATAAAAGTGTCCACTCAGTAAAAAGTCCTATAGATCCTAGCAAGCAAACTACTTTTCCAAAGAATCGAACTTCAGTGAAAAGATGGATTAGAGGGCCTTCCGAAACTAATAGCTACTGAGGGATCTCAAGCCTCAAACAATTGCTATCAGTGAAGGTATGAGAAACAGTTACAATAAACTTTAATCGCCAGGGGTGCAAGTGTTGGTTCTTGACCAATCACCCTCCCAAGGAGTAAAATCTCCAAAGTCTGTCTCAGGTATTGCAAGATTTCCCCACTTACAATAGCCTATGTGATATCTGTTAAATTTTGAGCATTAATTCACAATACTCTAGGATCATCACTAAGAGAATAACATATATAGTATATCAATGCATAACAATCACAATAAGCATGACAAACATCACAAGAATCAAAAGCATGAGAGACAAGAGACACAGAGTTTCTGTGGGGAAAACCCTAAGGTGAAAAACCTCACAACTTTCTCAGAGATAGAGAGAGAAATGGCTCAACCAAAGTACAACCAAAATACACTGAGATAGTCTCCTAGTAGCAGATGATCCTCCTCCTCATTAGTGCACCACTTTCTGAGTGAGAGAGATATACTTTTCTGAATGATCCAAATAGAGATCACCTGATCTATATTTATACTAACCCATTTGCCCAATGACCTTATGGGGATGAATTGTCTAGCTAGGTACATCCACATTATAATATATATATTTCAGGGCCGACCCCACACATGGTTGTCTAATAACCCATCGGCAAGTACACACACTTGCGACACTTGTCAATCCACATGACGACACTTCCTTATAGAGGAATAAAACATCTCTAATAAGGGTACAATAAATATATATGAAATACCTAGATGAAATACATTCCACAGTTACATATACATCAACACTCCCTCTTAACTAGGAAGGTATTTCTCGACACAGATCTGCTAGACAAGTCTTCTTCTCGGGATCATCGTCATCGATGCATCGTCATCGTCATCGTCATTGCTGCTGCTATCTCAAACAATCTCTGACTCTACTCGTCATAGGAAGTTCTACAGAGCCAGTCCTTTTTCATACTGGATGTAGGACCAACACCTGCAGGTATTCATCATCACTGGCCATACTGCGGAATCCTCAGGACTTATTACGTGCATCACAAAACCTCAAAAGAGAATCCCAGGCTGTTACAAGCACATGGCTCTACCTATAGGATCTCCCAGGGCCATATTATATGTGACCTCACCACAAAACCTCGCAAGAGCATCCCAGGCTGTTACGAGCACACAACTCTACCTATAGGATCTTCCAAGGACATATTATATGTGGTCACCACAAAACCTTGCAAGAGCATCCCAGGCTGTTACGAGCACACAACTCTACCTATAGGATCTCCTAGGGACAGATTATATGTGGTCATGGCAAAACCTCGCAAGAGCATCCCAGGACTTATTACGGGCACACAGCCCAACCTATCGGATCTCCTAGGGACATATTATATGCCATAGGACAAAACCTCGAAAGAGCATCTGCCAGATATCCTAGGGCCAGATTATATGCCATAGGAAAAACCTCGAAAGACTATCTGTACATCTCCCAGGGCCAAATTATATGTCCTCCCAGAGCAAAAACTCGAAAGAGCATTTGCCAGATATCCCAGGGCCAAATTATATGCCATAGGAAAAACCTCGAAAGACTCTGTGCAAATCTCCCAGGGCCAAATTATATACTCATATACACAACCTGATCCACGGCCATAGAGTATCAACCTGATACTCACCATACATCATCCTGATGTGCACATGATCATCCTGATCATCATCACTACAACATCCTACTGCATGTCATCTAGAGCAACATCCTGAAGCTCGTCATCCATGATCATCCTGATCATACAATGCATCTACCTGATGCATACCAAGTATCTACCTAATACATATCATCATACATGATCCACCTGATCATACAATGTATCCACCTGATACAAATACAAATACATAATACATATCACCATACATGATCCACCTGATACATATACATATACATGGTTCAAGCATCCAACATGATGCATATACAAAAATACATACACATGATCCAACCGATCATATCCAGCATCCAACATGATGCGTACATACATATAAATGATCCAACTGATCATATCCAACATCCAACATGATGCATACATACATATAAATGATCCAACTAATCATATCCAGCATCCAACATGATGCATACATACATATATAAATGATCCAACTGATCATATCCAGCATCCAACATGATGCATACATACATATATAAAAATGATCCAACTGATCATACAAAGCAGAAACCAAAACATCATCTTGATTCTCATCATCCAGCGCTTACATCCACAGCCATGTGAAGGATCCTCCTTCCAACATGCTTGGAATGGCTTCAGTAAATGTGTCCATCACTTCTTCCTAGAAGTGTCATCAATCTGAAGAACACCAAGCCTCTCTCTGAAGTATTCGAACTTCACCCTGGCTAGTGGCTTTGTCAGCACATCTGCAATCTGCTCGTCCATTGCAACATACAGGAGCTTCACGGCTCCTCTCTGCACCATATCCCTGATATAGTGATATTTGATCTCTATGTGTTTCGACCTGTCATGAAACACTGGGTTCTCAGACAGCTTCACACAACTCTGGTTATCACAGAAGATACCAGTAGCAACCAATGGGAGATCAAATAACTCAGACAGTAGCTTCCGTAGCCATACTGCCTCACAACTAGCTGAACAGGATGCAACATACTCTGCCTCAGCTGTACTCAGTGCTACGTAGAACTGCTTCTTGCTAAACCAAGAGATCACAACTGATCTCATACTGAAGCAACACCCATATGTGCTCTTCCTATCTGCAGCACTGCCAGCCCAATCTGAATCAACATAACCCTGCAGGTTAAACTTTTGATTCACTTCATACTTGAGCCCATAATCCACCGTACCCTTCAGGTACCTCAGAACATGCTTTACAACAACCAGGTGAACACTCCTCGGATCCATCAGTAACTGGCTCAATGTGTTCACAGCAAAGCAAATATATGGTCTCGTGTTCGTCAGGTACATCAAGGACCCAATCATCTGACGATACATAGAGACATCAACCGGCTCATATGAAGCATCACATAGAAGCTTCAGGTTCGATGCCATAGGTTTGGCCATGGACTTGCAATCCATCATCCTGAATCTCTTCAGGATATCTATTGTGTACTTCCCTTGACCAAGGAAGATCCCACCTGCACTCTACCACACCTCCATACCTAGGAAATAATGCATCATTCCCAAATCTTTCATATCGAACTCGGCAGCAAGCTTCCTGTTCATATCTGCAATCAATCTGTCATCTCCTATTACAAATAAGTCATCCACATACAGGAGTAGAATCACAGGATTCCCTTCCTCAACCTTGTAATAAAGGTTGGAATCCGCTTTACTCTTGGTAAAGCCCAAACTAGATAGGAAACTGTCCATCCTACCATACCAAGTTCTGGGAGCTTGTTTCAAGCCATACAAGGCTTTCTTCAATCTGCACACATATGACTCCCTGTCATGTATTTCAAAACCGAGTGGTTGCTCCACATATACTTCCTCTTCAACTACACCATTCAAGAAAGCAGTCTTGACATCCATCTGGTGTATTTTCCATTTCATTGTTGCAGCCAGGGCAAGTACTGTTCTGATGGAAGTATACCTGGCTACAGGTGCAAAATTTTCTTCATAATCTATTCCCTCTTTCTGAGAGAAGCCACGAGCTATGAATCTTGCCTTGTATTTCTCTACACTGCCATCTGCAGCATGCTTGATTTTGTAAATCCATTTGGAAGTCACAACAAACTTCTCTTTAGGTCTTGGGACAACATCCCAAACATCATTCTTCATTATTGATTGGTATTCCTCAACCATGGCATCCTTCCATTCCTTCTTTTCCGCTGCTTCTTCATAACTAGAAGGCTCTTTGTTCATAATGTCACAGAGTAAAGCAACATAGCTGGTATGTGATCTAGTTCTCTTCTTTGCTCCGTGTTCTTCTGGAATGCCAAATCTTTCTACATCTTGAATGAGCTCTCTAGCCCATGCAGGTTTCCTCTTGTGAGAGTTATCCTCATGGGGTGGATCTATAGGTTCTTGTGGATCTTCAAACTCGCGAACAAGTTCTGGAACTGCTTCAGTCATGGTAGTGTCTTGAAATCTAGTTTCCTTAGGTTCTTCATAAACTTCGATAGGTGTCTTCCTTGATTTGATGAATGCTGATTTTTCATCAAATGTTACATCCCTGCTGACATCAATCTTCTTGAACCCTAGAAAGTATATTCTGTAAGCCTTCGAGATTTCACTGTAACCCACAAAGATACCCTTCTTTCCTAAAGGATCTAGTTTAGTCCTCTTTTCCTTTGGGACGTGAGTGTATATTGGACAACCAAATATTCTGAGATGGCTGAATTCAGGTTTCTTACCAGAAAAGACCTATTCTGGTGTCTTGTTGTCCAATATCTTGTGGGGTGTTTTGTTCTGCACATATACAGCTGTTCTAGCTTCTTCTGCCCATATATGCATAGGTAGATCCTGGTCATGCAGCATTGCCCTTGCTGCTTCCATGATAGTTCTGTTCTTCCTTTCTGCAACTCCATTTTGTTGAGGATTATAAGGAGCAGTCAACTCCCTCTTAATCCCTGAATCACTACAAAGCTTCTTGAAGTCACCTGAGGTGAATTCTCCACCATTGTCGGATTTGAATGTTTTGATCTTCTTGTCAGTTTGATTCTCCATCAAGGTTTTGAATTCCTTGAACTTATCAAACACCTCATCTTTGTTCTTCAAGAAGTATACCCAAGTCTTCCTGGAGAAGTCATTAATAAATGAGACATAGTAAACATACCCACTAAGAGAACTGGATGACATAGGACCACATACATCTGAGTGGATGATTTCCAGGATATCTTTGGCCTTGCTTTCACTGCTTTGGAAAGCCTTCTTAATGTTCTTACCTTTTGCACATCCTTTGCAAACACCTTCATGTTTGGTCTTGATTTCAGGAAGACCTTCTACAGCCTTGCTTGCAATTGGAAGTTCCCTATAGTGCATATGAGCAAGTCTTCTATGCCAAAGTTCACTTGGCTCCATGGATTCATGCACCATGGCATGTTCAGGTTGTCCCTTCAATTTATACAATCCTCCCTCTTGCTCTCCAATCACTACTGCATCACCTATGGTCTTTCCCTTTGGCCACATTAGGACTTGGCCATCCACAAATGCAACCCTCATACCTTTTGCATCCAATGCAGAGATGGAGAGTAAGTTCTTCTTGAGCCCAGGTACATAAAGGACTTCTTTCATCTTCAAATATTTTCCAGAATCTAGGTTGTAGGAGGCTTCACCACTTCCTTTGATTGGGTATTGATAATCATCCCCAAGTTTCACCTTATGGGGTGATTCATGTTCAGATAGATTCACAAAATATTCCATAAACCCAATCATGTGTTTGGAAGCCCCACTATCAATCAACCAATCATTACAACCATGGGAGATAGTACCTGTGAGAGCAGAGATTAGAACATACTCTTCTTCACTTGATGAGTCATCATCACTTTCTGCCCTAGCCTTCTTCTTTGGAGGTTCATCATCCTCGGCAGCATGAGCATGGAACTTTCTTTTGCTGCCCTTCTTCTTCTTGCTGAATTTGTTGTTATTATCCCTTTTGTTCTTGGGACAATCTGAAGCAAAGTGACCCTTCTCGTTGCATGTGAAGCATCTTAGATCCTTCTTATTCTTTTGATGGGATCTTTTGTAGCGAGATTGCTCCTTCTTGGGCTTGCTTCTTTTGGTGTGAGTTGTGAGAGCTTGATCTTCACCTCCCATCTTTTCCTCACGAGCTACAAGTCTAGCTTCTTCTTGAGAGCATTCCTCCATAGTTTACTGAAAGAGATCAATTTCTTTCTTGCACAGATTCCTTGAATAAAGGAGTCCCATGACCTAGGTAGGCCATTCAGAGTTGTCATAACAACTTCACCATTGTCCACTACTTCATCCATAGATTCAAGTTTCTCCTTGATCTGAGAGACCTTGGAGAAGTAATATTGAATGGTTTCTCCATTCAACATCTTGACCCCTTTCAATTGATTCCGCAGAGTCATCTTCCGATTTATGTTCTTTCCTTCAAATAGCTTGGTCAAAGAGTCAAACATCTCCTTGGGTGTCTTTAGAGAAGACACATGGGGTATGAGATGGTCTTTGATAGAATCAACAATGATTCTCTTTGCCTTAACCAAGTTCTTCTTATGCAATACCTTGGCCTCTTCATCCTCTAGGATAGGGATGTCTTCTTTTATATATGAGTCCAACTCATTCTCTTCTAGGATTAACCCAATCCTATACTTCCAAGCTCAGAATTTATCAGCCCCTTCAAGCTTATCCTCAAGCTTGGTGTGGTGAGACATCTTAAAGAGTACTTCAAATGGAAATAGAAAAGGTTTAGGTCTTACCACTTGAAATGCTGAAAACTGGATCTGGTCTCGGATTAGGGTTTGTCGAAAAAACCCTAAAAATTCAAATTGTGAATTTCAATTTTCTGAAAGGGTAGAAAGATGCGCTTTGATGAGCTGATCAACGTGGTGCATTCAGAATTTGAGATCAGCAAAGTTTTACCCTTCAGATTTGCCTTTTTGTCCTCCCGGGTTCACTAGGGAGAGCCCTGAATTAGGGTTTGAGTTTCCCGGAGATCTACTCAGCCAAAAATCTTGATCCAAAGCTCTAAACTTTGAGTTTTGCAAGGAGCTTCCAGCTATGTCTTCAGATTTCAGAAATTCCTAATTTTGTGGAAACCCTAATTTTTAGGGCCAAATCTGAAAATGCTCAGAATTGAATTCTGATTGGACAGATAGATGCACCTTGATGAGTAGAGTCAATCTACTATACTGCTTTTCCAAAATCTGTGGAGAGAAACCCAACAAACAAGAAACTCAAGTTTTCGTCACTGCAAAATGTCTTCTTCTCAGGTTAGCTCTGATACCAAGTTAAATTTTAAGCATTAATTCACAATACTCTAGGATCCTCACTGAGAGAATAACATATACAGTATATCAATGCACAACAATCACAATAAGCATGACAAGCATCACAAGAATCAAAAGCATGAGAGACAAGAGACATAGAGTTTCCGTGGGGAAAACCCTAAGGTGAAAAACCCCACAACTTCATCAAAGATAGAGAGAGCAATGGCTCAACCAAAGTACAACCAAAATACACTGAGATAGTCTCCTAGTAGCAGATGATCCTCCTCCTCACTAGTGCGCCACTTTCTGAGTGAGAGAGATATACTTTTCTGAATGATCCAAATAGAGATCACCTAATCTCTATTTATACTAACCTGTTTGCCCAGTGACCTTATGGGGCCGACTTGTCTAGCTAGGTACATCCACATTATAATATATATATTTCAGGGCCGACCCCACACATGGTGGTCTAATAACCCATCGACAAGTACACACACTTGCAACACTTGTCAATCCACATGACGACACTTCCTTATAGAGGAATAACACATCTCTAATAAGGGTACAATAAATATATATGAAATACATAGATGAAATACATTCCACAGTTACATATACATCAACAATATCCTAGGAAAAGACACTAAAGTTACCACTTCACAATCAACGATTAGGTAGAACAGTTGTAAGTCAGGGACAACTCTCATAACCAGGCACTCTAGAAAAGTGATGTCACCCCGAGGACTTGTCACTTCACATATAATTCCTTGGTGAGCTCATGTTCCACCAAACAAGAAAGAGGGGGGAACCACTGTTTACTTATCTAGATTTACCTCGTGCTTAACGCATGTTTTAGAAGCGCTTTCTCGACAGGCGTTTTTTGCTACTAATGTATTTAACTCTCTTTACTCAATGCTAGTTTCAAAAAAATTCAGCCCAGGAGTGTTAACTCTCCAAACCTAATCCAGGGCACTAACTTAATCTTGTTGGTGATATGAAAATCAAATGTTGTTCAATTTTCGATTAAGCACCAATTTTAAGGGTAATTTGCTTAGTTTCAGGAGTGGAAGTGAAAATGGTGGTGTGTCAACTCGAGAAATATGAACCAAACAATGCAAAATGCTCACTACTCTACCTTTCAATTAGATGAATGTTCTAGTCTAATGAAAAGTTAGAGGTTCATGTGTCTTCCAAACATGCAAAGTTTCTGGTACATTTCGTATTTTAATGCACAGTTCTTCTGAAAAAAATGATTTCAATGATCAATGAAAATCAAATAAGATGCTCTTAAAATAAAATGTTAAATTATTACAAGTGAGTTCCACTTTCTCATTCACAAGATCAGCATAAGGTGCGAGTGAAGAGGATATGGTGGCTCATACACAACTTATCACAAGAAAAAATGATCTCTAAAGGTGCAATTCTCTCTAATTGTGCATGAAAATCATGAAAACATACTAAATCCAAAACAAAACGTAACTAATAAAGCTTGTTTTTGTCCTTGGAAAGAAATTATTCTCAAATTAACTCAAAATGTGATGTTCAAAGTTTGTTTTTAAATGCAAATGTGTTTGAATGATTCTTTCAAACATAAATGATTGTCTCATTGATGATGTTTAGAGTTTTCTTCCTTAACTGTTAACTTAGATCAATCATATGAAATGTATGCTTTCACTGCTTGTTGGTTCCTACATGTTCAACAGGGTCTCGCAGCTTGAGATCTGACGACACTGGGGCATTGGATCAACAAAGAGAAAAGGGATCTGCAAATCTGAGGTAAGTGATCTATCTATCTGTTTGCACTTCTATTTGATCTAGGAAAGTAGGTTATGTTCTGTTTGATTTGTTCTAGATTCACGTTGAACTAGGGAGATCACGCCTTAAGTTTGCTTTCGCTAGATTGTCCGGTAACAAATTTGGCGACCATACTGCGGACTTACAGTAGAATTGGTTTCATCTCTTTTGTCTGAGCCATTTCTATCATTTTGAACCTTCCTACCATCATATATCTATCATTAAAGAGTTTATTATGTGTCCTTGATTCTCTTTGGGATCATCATAAGGAATTCTACCCTTCTACCCTTCTACCTTAGGAGATCTCACATTTTTACTGTTCAAAATTCGATTGGCACACCTGGGAAGTGGCTCCCCTGCGCTCCTGTGTGGACGTCTCACTTTGCCTGAAGGAAAACTACGTCGGTGGCACACCTTGTCTGTGTACTACCTGCAACGGACCCCCTCTGTCACTCTGTCCAGTGAATTAGGGTGCGCCAGCCTCTCCAAACTAAGTTTTGATAGTGATTTCCTTCAGTTTTGGGGTCTTGTTCTGATACAGGTTGATCTGTGGACCGTACTTTCCAGCAAAGACCTCCTAGACACAACATGCTATCATTTTCCTCCATTTTTTGGGTCTTTTGATATTTGGATCAATGTTTGGCCCTTTGAATCAAAACTAGTATTTTGCTTGCATTTTTAAGCGAAATGGATTCTATTTTTAAAAAACAATTCCCCCTCATGGCTGGTGGGGCCATGAATCGTGTATCCTACAGTTGTTTTGACCCACATTAAGGTTTTGAGATCATTTTTGGTTTGGTGTGATTGGCTTGTTTTAAAGACTTGAAACGTGTGGGATATCCATGTCTTTTTGAGCCTCTCTTTCTCAGGTTTTGCTTGCATTTGGCTTGCTTTGAATGATCTTTGAGTGTCATAAAGTTTCTAGGTGCTCTCATTTTTTCTATTTCTCGGTGATTAGAGTGATATTAGACATTCTCTCAGTTTCTGCTTGTTGATTTGAAAAGTACTTAGTTATCAAATTTCATCTTGATACACGCATATGAAAATCAAAGTGCTTCATTAGTTTGTTTTCAAGGACAATATTTTGTTGCATATAAAGGTTTTGTCACATCTTTGATTTCCTTGCCCTTTTAGCCCATTATAACGGAAAGTTAGAGTTTATGCATTCTAGATAGGAATTCTTAATTTCTTTATTGCTTAAGGTCATTTTGATTATAAAAGAAAAAAAAAAGATATCTCCTTACCTTAAGTAGGTTTCATCGAAAGACAAAGGAAAATGTGCATTGTCATGTAGTTGGGATTTGCATTATTTTTACATTTCTTGTCTACACCTAATGCATCCACCGAACCACACAAGATCAAATCAATGCTAGTTTAGGTTAAATCATTTAGTAACTGTGTGTAAGTTAGTGATGTGTTCCGGCATCGTAAAACGTGGCAGCTGTCGTTATTTGCCTGCACTGCATTCTGGGGGTATTTTAGTCTTCCACGTACCAACCAGTATATCGAAGCTCTTTCACGTACCAACCAGTATATTGAAGGCTCTTTCACGTACCTTAGGGTATATCGAAAGGCACTTCATGTACTTGGCGTATAGTGAAAGGTGTTTCATGTACTTGGTAGTATATCAAAAGGTCTCATGCCGTACAGTTGTGCATTAGACAACACCACTATGGATTTGAGCTCCCACGTATCTTGAGTATATCGGGAGACACCATTAGGATTCCTGAGACCAACTAAGTTAACCATTTGGCCGTCTTGGCATCACAATACACTAATAACAACACTCAGGGAGATTACTATGCATGTGTCATCTAGGTAGTCGGGTATTCAGGCAAGGGTACTGTCCCAATCCTCCTTGTCGTGTTTTACCGTAGGAACCTGTGGTATATAGCGAGTTGTGGTGCCTTGAAAATCCTATGAGGATCCTGACTGTTTATCCACTCCTATTCACACAGTTTGCTTGTTGCTTTTAGACTTGAGTAGTGTTTGATTTGTGTGGTACTTTTGATACTTTTAGGATTATTTTTAGATATGGAAGATTCTTCCGGGACTGCCAACCAAGAAACCCCTTTCCAGAGTATGCCATTTGTTATTCCCCCTTGTGGAACTGTTGGTCCTCCATTTATGGCTACGTTGAGTCTTCCTAGATTGATGATAGGATTACCAATATGGTTATTCTCCAATCTAGTTACACCAAGTGCACCAATTGTGCCTAACCTAGGTCCTTCAACACATGAGCATCAATCTCATGGTGACCCTTCTCCTTCTTCGTCGAAAGTTGAATCGGTTTCCCTCTCTTCCTCTTCTCTTACTGAAAACTCTTATGTTAGTAAGAATGTGGGTGATGGGAAGAAGAAAGGGAAGACTAAGAAGAAGAATACTAAGAATAAGGTCACAACCCCAACCACTGATCATCATGTTGGGGACTCACCAGCCACTGATCATCATGTTGGGGCCATCGATACACCTGTTTCGAATTCGCGTAAACCGAAATTCCTGTTCAAACTTTGTAAAGGGTTCCATTTTCTTAAGAATTCCCTAGTATCTCCAAGGTCTCAGAAATATGGTCTTCTTCTGAACATCCCTCATCATTAGTCTCTGAACGTCATACTAATGATACCCTATCAACTAGTGACATTGTAATTAAGGATCGGAAGGGTAGAGTTGCAGACCCTTGTTGGTTATGCAAGGGCATGCACCGTACTTACCTTTGTCCTCATATGGATGAAGCTTCACAATTGTTGGAAGACAAGAACATATCCCATAAACACCTTCCAACTTAATATTGTAAGTTGTCCCTTGATCCTACATCGGTTGATAGGACGGTCAATCCAACCCCACCCTCAGTTGACCCCACTCTTTCATCAGAGAGTGAAAGCGAAGCGGTTGATTCAACAATATCCTTGATCAACCCCATTCCTCCCTTGAGGGATGATACCCAAGCGGTTAATTAAGTTGCATTCTCGGTTGATCCCACTTTCCCTTTGAAGAGTGAAATGCAAACGATTAATCAAGCATCATCCTCAGTTGATCCCACTCTCCATTTGAAGAGTGAAACACAAGTGGTAGACCTAGTTTTATCCTCAGTCCACCCAACTCTTTCATTGGAAAATGCCCAGATTGAAGCAGTCACCATCACAAAATCTTCGTCATATCTTGCTTTTCCAACTGAAAGTGAATTAGAAACCGCAGATATCTTTCTGGTTGGTTCAGAAAACTCTAGGAAAAGATAAGTCTCGACCACGAGACCTCCTCCAGGTACTGAAGTTAGTTCACTTGATTGGAATAGTCTAGCAGAATCGCGTCTCCCCTTGAATGTTTCTTTTCAGATATCTGTAGGTGTTGCCGATAAGTAAATATTTCGCACTATAGTTGACGAGGGAGCTTATGTTAGTATTTTTTCCTCAACTGCTTAGCAAGCTATAGGTTCTCCCCATCTTGTGTCGGTCACCGACCATATTTTGGCTTTTAATAAAAGGCCTACAGGACCTTTAGGGATTCTTCCGCAGTTACCTGTCACCTTGGGAGGTAAAACTATTTATGTTGATGTCATGGTTGTCCAAGGTCCTTCAGATTTCAATCTGCTCCTTGGAAGTGATTATGTCTATGCTATGAAAGCTGTAGTGTCCACACTCTTTCGAGTGATGTATTTTCCCTATGATGGGAGGATTGTGACCATTGATCAACTTTCCTTCGTGACACCCAATAATCGCATGACTGTCATTCAACAAAATTCCCTGAACGTTCCACATGTATTAGTGGTTTCTTCCCCTTAAGCATGAGGGGCATATCTCTAGCCTCTGGACATCATGCTGGGGGGCACACTACTAACCTCTGTACATCATGTTGGATAAGTGGCTTTAATTTTGAGCATAGTTTCTTTCTGTTTCAAGCTCGTTAAAAAATGAAACAATACCCCATGTGTTAACACCCAAAAAGTGTTCACTACCTCATCTACCCCATTACATGGCTCATTTGTCCATTTTCCTACCATATTTCCCTTAAAAAACCCTGAAAATCCCACTAAAAAGCCTCCAAAAGGCCACAAAACCATCAAAAAAGCCTCAAAAAGGCTAAAAACCCCCTTTTTCCTCCAAAAATATCCAAAATTCCTCTAAAAATAGCAAAAACCCTCTAAAAAGCGAATAAAAAATATAAAATAATGAGGAAAAGGAGGAAAAAACCCTATACAGCTGACCTAAACCATATGGTTCCCAAAACCATGGGCCAGCACTCCACCACCAAAAAACTATAAATAGGTGATGGAGACCCCTTATTTCACATCCACAGTCATAAGCACCCTTACTCTGCCAAAATAGCTCTTGAAACCCTAGCTCACCCTTGAGCTACTTTCACCTTGAGAGCCCCTTTTGGCCCATTTCCACCATTGGAGAAAGAGAAGGAGCAAGTTGGAGCTTGGAGCAACCCTCTTGGAGCATTGCAAGAGCTTCACCAACCTTCACATTGGAGGTAAAATTAATACAAAAGCCATTCTTTACATCTTATTTTTTCTGTTTCATGCACATGTTTAGAGTAATTTATATTTCTGTTTTAGCATTTTAATTTACATTTACTGAACTGCTACTAAGGAGTCCCTTCTCCTTAGTAGGTGCTCATTTGCACAAGCTAGGGGTAAAAACCTGGCTACAGTTTTGGCGACTCCCCTAGGTTTGAATTTCTGGTTTCAGTTTAAAAAAAATTTAGTTTTCTGCAATAATTTCCCGTTTTTTCCTTTTGGCTATCCCTTTCGGCTGCCATAAATCGCATCTTTTCCCTCTGCAGTCGCGTCCCGACCGCGTCTTTCAGGCCTTTACCTGCGACCCGATCGCGGCTCTCAGACTGTTTTCGGTGCCCTGCCGATGGATTCAAGTCTGTTACCTGCGATCCGACCGTGGCTAATCTGCCTGTTTGCTGCGATATGATTGCGCCTGTCGGCCATTTTCCCGCGTCCTGACTGCAGCCTCCAGCCCCTTTGTTGCGACCCGACTGCGTCTGTTAGCCTTTTTCCTGCGACCCGACTGCGTATTTTTCCCTGTTTCCTGCGGTCCGACTGCCTCTGTCGGCCAAAAAGCCACGACCTGTCCGCGCCTGTTTCCCTCAAACCCGCGGTCCGACTACTCAGGTTCACCACAGACCCGCGGTCTGATTTCTGCATTTTTTCCCTGTTTTTGAACCCAGCCCCTTTGCTACAATATTTTCTGCATCTACACAGCCATCTGTTCCACCTGCAGCCCTACCTCCCTATAGCCTTTTCTGCTACATAATTTATGTTCCCTTTACAGAATCTTTTTAAAATTTCAGCATTTTAATTCAGAAAATTTTGCATGTTAAAGTTTCGAATTCAGTATTATTGTTAGTTAGAAAGTTGCCCCCCTTGTGGCACTTCTATTTTGGGTTCATCACCTCACGCGCACACACTCTGTCACATAATTCAAGTGAGCCTTAAAAACTACTTAAATCAACCAATATTCTAACCCCAATTGGGGAACACAAAAGAATCTTTGTAGTTAGGTAGGATCGGGGGGATAGGCTTCCAATAACACCCCTCGGTTACTTACACTTGAGACATAGCTGTTGTCCAATTAGGGAACCAAAATCCCCTAGTACTTTGTGGCACGGTCACAACCAATTTACCAGAGGGCCTCTCCCCTAGGAGGTTTGAAGTCGCGAGACTGGTTCCGGAGGCCTGAGTGGAATACCGCACTCCATTCAGTAACCAAAGGGCTACCTTTCGCAGTTCTCAGGATATCCCTGTATAGGGGTATTGCGGTAAAAGGACCAAATGACAAATTCACCTTTCTGGACGTGTCATGAATGGGGTATCTTAGTTGCCATTCTTCTAGGATTGACTACCCGGTGTCCCTCCCGGTAGGGGGATATCTTAGCCACTTGGCTTTCCTATTCATATTGTCTGACTTGGATTTCATCACCTTGCAGAGGATATGTCTAGTTGAGTCAGAATACTTTTTAGTTAGGTGTTTGCATGCTCCCTTACCTCCTTTTGGTCTAGTGAGTCCACCATTTTTTATTTTTAGGAAACCTACTGCTTGTTGGTATTCTGACCATTTCTGTTGACACTCCACCTATTGTAGCACAGCTATTACAGTAGGTGTTTTGAGTTGGTTGTTGGCCTGAGTGCCTTGTTTTTTGAGCTCTCCTTCTGCACACTCGGTTGCATTAGGATTTTTGAGCTATTTTATACTCACCTCAACCCACAGAGATTTGACACCATCTGTCACCATTGAGTCCCCGAGACATTCTCGGTGCCTCAGGGGCGAGCCCCCACAGCACAGTTCACTTGACACCACCCGTCATCGACACAGATCATCATCACTTGATACCACTTATCATAGATCTCGAGCCTTGTCCCTTGACTCCACTCGTCAGCGGCACAGGACTCCGTCACCAGATATTGACGCTCCTTACTTTACCTCCGATTCTGAGGCAGAGTCTGAGAACCCCATTTACACTGCCCCTACTAGCCCCATGGCTGGCATGACTTCCACTCCTTTCTTGGTAGGGACCATTGGTGTCACATCCACCACTACACCAGCTACCACACCTGCTTTGGGTATGCCCTCCATGGGGCCCCCATCTACCGTTCCCCTCACTGCACCTATTCCCGCAGCTGGAATACCTATCCCCACTCCATCAGTGGCTCACACTACCCATGGTGGTGCAAGACCATCCTATACCACCTTAGTTCCCCCACTTGGGGGCAACATCCCAAATCCTGCCCCTCCACTTGGGGGCATTAGCCCCAACTTGGTCCAACCCACTACTATGTCACATCCTTCTTCCAGTTTTCCATTCATGGCTAGCCTCAACCTGCCCGACCTAGCCAGATTGACCAACAACCCTATCCGACACAACCCTGCGTGGCCTCACATGCCCACCAAGCTCCCCTCTGACATCCCTAAGTTCAAGGGCAAGGCAGGTGAGGACCCACAAAACCATATTATGTCCTTCCATCTATGGTGTTCCTCCAATTCCATAGTGGATGACTCTATTCACCTCCATCTGTTATAGCGCACCTTCACTGGCTCTGCAGCCAAGTGGTATATCGAGCAACCCCACGGGACCCATCCCACCTTTGCTTCCCTTGCCTCGACCTTCCTACAGTTCTTCCAGTTACCTGCCCGCTATGACGCGGGTGTTGAGATCCTCCTATCTTGCATACAAAACACGGCTACCCACATCACGGACCACATTCATGAGTGGCGTCGACGCCGTATCTTATGCAAGATCAAATTAGACGAATGTATCTTCCTAGATTGGTTCCTCAAGTCCCTTCTCCCTGTCATTGCTAAGGATGTGGCATCAAAAAGACCCCAGTCTGAAGAAGAGGCCATCCTTAAGGCCCAACAATTTGAACTCATTTACGCCCAGTCGGGTTATCTCTATACCATTATACCTGACGCCCCTTGCGGAGATTCCTCCCAGCACGATGCGCCGGGGGCATCCCACACTGCAGACGGCATCATTAGCCATGTTTCTTCGCATCTCCAACCATTTTCCATAGCACGTCCTAACCCTGGCCCCGACCTTTCGCGGGCTACCTCACATTCTGGAGAAACCAATTCGTATGCTCCCATGACACATCACCACCATTCCCAGGACCCTCATGTCCACCTCAGTGCTTCGGTCATGCGACTCCCACTTATGCACCCCCGGTCGCACCTCATCCCTACTACCACCAGCAAGCTGCACCAGCTCCTGCGCCTTCACAAGCCCAACCTGCTTATTACCCGCCACAGGAAGCCCCTACGGCAAACCCACAACCCGCTCCGCAGCCATATCACCAACCCTCTCAAGTTGCTGCACTTGCGCAGACTCTACCTACATATCATCCACCGCAGCCTGCTCCAGCACCTGCACAACCTCAGAATCCACCTGCTGCCCAAGGGCAAGTTTACGCCCAACAAAACCTGCAGCAAAACTAGAACAACCAACGCAACCAGGGCCAACAAAACCACAGCAAGGGCCGTAATCGTGGGAACAACCAACCTACAAACCAAGCTAGTCAACCTCCTAATCCCCCTGACAATAATAATGTGGCCCCTGCTAACCAAAACCCTGATCGCCCACCCAAGCAGGCTAAAAACCCCAATTTGCGAACAAACCATCCTTGTTATATTTGCGGGGTCTATGGCCACTACACACATGCTTTCCCACACTTGGAGCGAGCTCGGCAACTTTGGGTTGATGATGCCCATCGCCAAGGGCATGCGGCTCCTCAAGCACCACCCAACCCCCTGCAACCTCAGCAGCCACCTTTGGTGCTGCAAAACCCCTTACCAAACCAAGGCATAGTGAACACTCAGCCGTTGGCTCCCCCTTAATCCAACGTGCCACTCCAACAACAAATGACTTACGCCGCTCCTGATCAACCCATGTTCGACTCAGGGACCCACCACTTGTTGATGATGTCATCCACTGATGTCAACCTCCAGACCCGCCGAAACCAATATGGCTCCACCTATGAAGTCCCTCCCACTGATAAACCCACTAACGCTCATCCCACTGATCAAGTGTTACGTATACCTTCGCCCCCCCTCGACGCCACTCCCAAAGCACCTCATTTCCCACTTCGCTATATCAACAATAACCCCATTGCGCGTGCTGCGTCCAACTACAGCATTGTAGATGACTTAGCCCAATCTCCCGCAGCCATGTCTGCATTATAAGTCTTGAAAAACTGCCCTTCCCAATGCAATACTTTACTCTCAGCCATTGGGGCGATTGACCCAAATGATTCGAATTTGATGGCATTTGATTTGGACCAGTCCGAACCACGCCTGCCTTCCTCCTTAGCATTCCAAGTTTCTGTTTTCGTTCGGAATCTTGTCATCCATCGATGCATCATCGATGAAGGTGCCTCCACATGCGTTATGTCTACATTCGTATGGCAAAAGTTGGGATCCCCCACTCTCCAGCAGTCCACCACTGCATTACGCGCCTACGACGGTCGATCGGCCCAGCCCCAAGGCCTCCTAGCCAATGTCCCCATCTAGTTAGGTGGTAAAACCGTACTCATTGACATCGAGGTAATCAATGCCCAACTGGATTATAACCTTTTACTTGGCCGCAGCTACATGTATGCCATGCGGGCGGTTTCCTCTTCCGTTTTTCGCACCATAATGTTCCCCCATGAGGGACGCGTGGTCAAGGTCGACCAACTCACCTACTATGATCCCAATTCCCCCGCGGCACCCGAAAATGTTCTCCCCATGGTTGAACAACCTGTTTCAGGTGCCACTACATCGTTTGTTTCCTCTATGGGGCCCGAAGTTTACTCAGACGCGCCGATGACCTCCACCTTTCAGTCTATACCACCCCCGTCACCTGCCACTGATGTGTCTGACCTATTTTCCCTTATCCCATAACACACAAACTCAAAATAATCAACCGCCCTTGTTTCCTAAACCCCCTTTGGTACCTATTCACATTGGTGTTACACCCATCCATACCATTCCTTTCCTCATCCCTCCCTCCGGATTAGTTAGCGCCCCAGTTATGGCTACCCTTAGCCTCCCTAGGTTAACTTTAGGATTACCTGTTTGGTACCTTTCACCTCCCATTCCCCCGCCAACGCCAGATGTCGTCCTGCAACCGGTGCAACCCATTGTCACTACTAGTCAACCACCTCCCAGTGTCGCTACCCCTTCATCCTCCACGAACCCCCCTCCTCTTACCAAGCCCATTGGGGGCAAAGGCCCCCAACCATCCACTACTGCATTGCCTCCCTAGGCAGTTAAACCTCCTCCCGTGGTTTGTGCTCCCCCCAAATGCTCATTATGTGATGAGTTAGGTCACCCGACTCATCAATGTCCTCAGTTACCGACATTACAGGAGCACATGCAACTGCTTGACGACGACCCCAATATTCCCGTTGTAAAACTCGACCCCACCCCCAAGCCTCATGATAAATCCCTGCGTATCAACCACCCCTCTTCCATATGCGGTGTTTACGCGAATTACTCCCATCACTGTCCCGATCTCCCCGATTACAAAGCAGCTCTCTATGAGATGAACAATCTGGATCTTGAGACGACACCACCCACCATTGAGGAGATCCACCCCCCGGTCTCCTCCCCTTCAGGAGAGGTTAATACCATTTATATGATCTCTTCAACCACTACTCCTTTGTCAACCGATTTGACAACCCACACTTTGCGTACTGATGAGGAGATTCTAGAGGCACTCACTACCCCGGATTACCCCTGGGATGATATGCACCATCGTTCCTATTTCCTCCCAGAAGAATCCTCCTCTAGCACTGCTACCCAATTTGCGATTGAATCCAAAGATTTCCTTCCCACCAAGGTCGACTGGTTTAAGGATCCTATTCCTGCTCCTGATGCCTTTGAGGAAGGTAACATGGCCAACATCTCACCCGTCATCCACATTGATATCGCTACCCCAGGAGGTGCCCCTGAACTCATAACTTTAGGAGCCTCCTGCAATGAGCATGAGATTGAGGAATACAAAAAACTCTTCCAAGAGTTCCGTGATGTCTTTTCCTGGTCCTATACCGAAATGCCTGGTCCTGACCCTGCTATCATAGAGCACCACCTTGACACCTCTGAGTCAAGGGGCATAATAGATTACCTCGACCCTGGGATAAGGGGCATGATCAATCATTTTGACCCTACCCCATCACATCTATCTCAGCACGTCAATGAACCCATCGTTCAAACCACCACATATGTGATCCACAATCACAAACCCCATGCACATAGCATGGGGGCAGGTCATTAACCCTGCTCACTTTTTCACATTTGTGGTCTCAACCATTTTTTGAGGTCACGTGTCACTTATATATTTGATTTGATTTGATACACCTAGTATTCTTCCCCCATGGGTCATCATTTCTCCCCACAACTGCATCCTTGGCTTGGTGGGCTCACCTTTATTTGCAACCATTTTTTAACCTAGTTAGTTCTTTTGACCATTCCGGAGTCCTTATGACCTTCATTTTTTGCACCATTTGCACCGCCGGATTCATATTTCCGCGCTCGTGATGATGCTTGAGATCATTTCTCGCTCTCACTTGGTACAGTTTCAACATTGTGTCCCAACACCTTGCTGCCTCGATTTGTGAGCCACACCGACCGCCATCGGATTGTTCCACATGTTTACATGAGCCATCCACTCCTGTCATACTGCAAATATTTCGTTATTTTGCCACCATTCATTCACCCCGCAAGGAGGCCCACCAGTGTTCCCCCCTACCCTCGTTCTTGGTCATCTTCAATGTTCCTTGATTGAACACTTCCTCCTTGCCTAGCCATTCCTTTTGTTCGGTATAATTTTATCCCTTTTTCGGGCCGGACAAGTCCTTTATGAAAAAGGCACTTAGGGAGTTTCTGTTAAGCTCTTTTCTGACTCCTAAAACAATGAAAAGATCGCCGAGCAATATTGCTTCCTTTCATGCTCGTTAAAGTACCTGAAAGGGCATATATCTGGTATAAGTTTAACCCTTTTCCGGACCTGGTAGACTAATTACGAAAAAGGAATACTCTAGTCACACCAGCTAGAATAGTTCTTCATTGCATCCTTTTATGCTTCTTCGGGCCTTGGAGACTAACACACGAAAAAGAAACCCCCTGCAGTCTTCTTATTTGCTTTCAGACTCTCTAAAATTGAAAGCAACCACGACCATGAACTGTCCTGGGCTTGCATAAATCCACACGACAGTACCATTCCATTACTTCAGAGTCTTCTTATCGCTTTCAGACTCCTTAAAATTGAAAGCAACCACGAGCATGCACCGTCCTGGGCTCGTATAAATCCACACGACAGTACCATTTTATACACACTTCTTCTAGTTCCCTGACCCATGAAGAAGTCCCCCCGTGCCTCTTGGCACTATGATCGATCATCTCGGCAGCACCCCCAATTAGGTCGCCTTTATTTAGAGTATTCTGCAGTCTCCTGCCATTTTACCACAGCTTGAGTCTCCCTCAGCCCAATCACCCTCCCAGATCCAATACAGCTATGATCCCTTTCCCATCAGTCAATTTTATATGCTTCCCGATCATCCCCGCCATCATACTCTGAACAAAGGAAGTTTGAGTCCGCCCACTTTACTTACCCAGTTATCCCCCCACAGTTTGTCAGTCCTGCCATCAATACTCTCACACTTCGGTTCTCCACCTCGCGCTCCTGTCAAGGAAACATCATTGCCTTGATAGTTGCAAGTCTCCCTCCGTCGACGACAGCACCTCTATTCCAGAGGATAGGCCCAGAGGTCCCTACGCCTTGGACTCATCACCATATGTGGTAAGTGCCTACGGACCATTCTGAGAGGAGTCATCATTGCCTCTCCGAGTGGTTGTTTCTCACATGCTCGACTTCAACACCTTGATCGCATCGTTGAAAATCGCGTAGGGTATATCCCTTCAATTTTTAGTCGAAGACCCCGGATTTCCCCCGACTCTAGCCCATTGGTGATTCACTTCGGAACGCCCAGTTATATGTTCCCGTGGATGTCCGGGTTGCATTGGCAATTGTATTCGGAAGCCATCCAGTTATATGCTTCCTTGAGTACCTAGTTCAGTTCCAGTTCAGTGTACCATTGAGGTCAGGGCTCCCTGCCCCTATGATCCAGCAGCTCATCAGTTCCTCTAGTACCCCAGTCAGTAGCACTGATGTTTTTCCAATGCACCAGTTCATCAGCTCACACATGGTCAACCCAGCAGTATGTCCCAGATTTGTGTCCCCTCTGGACCCTTATGATGTACACAGTGGTTATCTATGTATCTTACAGGTCCCCCTTTTCGGGCCTCACAGTTCTGTTTATGTATCTTGATACGAGCATGGGTATGCCCGCCTCGTCCATATATTGAGATCCTTCCTCAGTCATTGTTTGAGGCTATGTATATGTCAGGTCCCCATATTTTGGACCCCATTGTTATTATTATGTTATATCTTGATACGAGCATGGGTATGCCCGACTCGTCCATATGATCAGATGATTCCTCATCCATTATTGAGGTTATGTACTTTTAGTTCTTGCAGTTTGTTCGGGCTCGCTGTTCCGGGCTTCAGTTTGTTTCGTCTCTTCTCCACACCCCAGGAAAACCATACATGACTTATGATGTCCATCGGCCATACGATGAGCTCCTGCCCTCGCACATCAGGGGGCAATCTGTTAACACCCAAAAAGTGTTCACTACCTCATCTACCCCATTACATGGCTCATTTGTCCATTTTCCTACCATATTTCCCTTAAAAAACCCTGAAAATCCCACTAAAAAGCCTCCAAAAGGCCACAAAACCATCAAAAAAGCCTCAAAAACGCTAAAAAACCCCTTTTTCCTCCAAAAATATCCAAAATTCCTCTAAAAATAGCAAAAACCCTCTAAAAAGGGAATATAAAATATAAAATAATGAAGAAAAGGAGGAAAAAAACCCTATACAACTGACCTAAACCATATGGTTCCCAAAACCATGGGCCAACACTCCACCACCAAAAAACTATAAATAGGTGATGGAGACCCCCTTATTTCACATCCACAATCATAAGCACCCTTACTCTACCAAAATAGCTCTTGAAACCCTAGCTCACCCTTGAGCTACTTTCACCTTGAGAGCCCCTTTTGGCCCATTTTCACCATTGGAGAAAGAGAAGGAGCAAGTTGGAGCTTGGAACAACCCTTTTGGAGCATTGCAAGAGCTTCACCAACCTTCACATTGGAGGTAAAATTAATACAAAAGCCATTCTTTACATCTTATTTTTTCTGTTTCATGCACATGTTTAGAGTAATTTATATTTTTGTTTTAGCATTTTAATTTACATTTACTGAACTGCTACTAAGGAGTCCCTTCTCCTTAGTAGGTGCTCATTTGCACAAGCTAGGGGTAAAACCCTGGCTACACCATGAGCATAGTTCCCTTTCTATGTTAAGCTCGTTAAAAAATGAAATAGGTTCCCTATGAACACGGTTCTTTTCCTGTGTTCAGCTCGTTAAAAAATGAAACAAATCCTTTCCCTTTGAGTCAAGTCTTCTCGTAGACTTAGTACCTGAACCTTCTTTTCATTCACCTATGCCTTAGGAGAATGAAATGAATCTTGGGGGGCATGTCTTCAACCTCTGGACGTTATGTTGAATTCAACTCAATTGCCTCTCCATGTTATGTTGAAGCTAAGTCACTTACTTCTAGGAATCATGTTGGGGGTATGTACCAACCTATGGATACCATGTTGTGGAAGAGTCCACCAATGGGAATTTTTTCGAGCTTACTTTCCTTTTGGTTTTCGAGCTCATTAAACCATGAAAAAAATCCCGAGCATTTCCTATATCAAGCTCGTAAAAAATGAAACAATACCTCTAGAAATCATACTAGAAGTAAGCCGTCAGTTTCTTATGCTGGGGGCAAACTTTCCAACCTCTAGCCATCATGTTGGGAAGACACCTGCCAATGGGCATTATCCCAAGCATAGTTCATTTTATGTTACAAGCTTGTTAAAAAATGAAGCAGACATCATGAGCATTCTTCCAACCTATCTTCAAGCTCATTAAAAGCAGTAAGATGGTATTAAGCTTACTTTTCCCTTTTTTCGTGCTCTGGTTAAAACATGAAAAGTGGTTTGAGCTTAGTTTTTACTTTTTCATGCTCTGGTTCAAATATGAAAAAGATTATGAGTGCTTTTGATACCATTATCGTGCTCGTTAAAAATTTGAGTAAAAAGGTGTGTCTAACGAGTATAGGTTTATCACTTTATTCGGCCTCGCTAGACTATTTACGGAAAAGGAACTGTGTTGAGTTTACTTTTTCCCTTGTCGTACTCGGTTATCAGCCATGACAAAGTTGTTCATGGAGTCCTTTTTAAGCTATTTTCAAACTCCTAAAATAGGAAAAGATGGCCAAGCGAAATTGATTCGTTCACGCTTGTAAAAGTATTTGAATGATCGTCTCCCCGGTGATAGTTTACCCCTTTTCCAGACTAGGGGGCACTATTTACGAAAAAGGAGCACTCCAGCCAATCATGACTGGAAGAGTTCTCTCTCACATTGTTTTACCCTTTTCCGGGTGAAGAGACTAACCCTATGAAAAAGGAACTTTGGAGTCTTCTTTAGTTCTTTTCAGACTCTCTAAACATGAAATGACACCGAGTTTACCTTCTATGGACTCGTTAAAACTCAACATTGAAGGGCCCGTCATGGGACGAACCCCTCCTTCCTAGGTTCGTAAAATATTTGGGATTGGACTCATCCATGGGATGAGATTTACCAAGCATCTGTTTACCCTCTTGATGTTAGGAACCTATGTAAACCCTTCTCTTTACTATGTTAGTATATTTTTGTTGGACGCATATGCTTTGTAAGTCGTCCCGTAGTATTTGTTGATCCGTAGTTTATATTAGCCCATAGTATTGACCCATAGTATTGGATGCATATGCTTTGTAAATCGTCCCGTAGTATTATATGTCCCATGGTTTTGACTCATGGTATTGGGCATAGACTTAGTATATAAGTGTGTGTTGAGGTCATTGAAGGCACCATGAAGGTAATTGTATTGAGCTTGCTCAAAGGAGGTTGCCCCCTCGAAGTGGCCCATGATCAATATAAAAGTGATTATGTTCTATTATTTATGCTATTTCACATATTCTTATTAATTAATTGTTGCAGGTGCATCACATCTAGTATCAAAGCACTTTCTTGGGCTCGCTGGGTGAAATTTCTGCCAAAATTTTTTTTTTCGCATCTGTTGCAGGTTTGGATTTGGGAATAATCCCTATCCTCTTAACTGTGGGAAGTACTTGGGCATAAGCTCTAAAACTCATTGTGAGGAGTACCACAGGAATCCGAAGTAGCTGGCCCATTGAGAGGACCTACCAGCAAAAAGGGAAACGACCCCTACCTGATTGACTAGTTCCCACCTGTGAAGTAAACCAAGAGCTGTCGTTTGTGGCAAAGCGCTTATCAGTTTTACCTAAGCCGTGGAGTGAGGGGTACTGCCCCAATACGCAAGTCGTCAGACATCATTGGTGGCCGAGTGAAAACCCTGAACTGTTAGGAAGCCGCACATACCTGGGGTCCATATCTACTTTCAACTGAACTATTGTCGATTACTGCTGCGCCGTTTCAGATCCATTTTGCAAGCCATTCCAGATCCAGCCGTTCGGCGTTGTTCCAGATTCCTTCCGAGCCGTAGCCGCTCCAGTCTGTAAAAAAAAAGTATAAAATTCAGTTTTTTGTCCATATCTCCCTTGTTTTCACTCTGTTTCCCTTGAAATTTTCGAGGAACCCCTATCATCCCATTCTGCATATTTTATTCCTGAGGACCCTATCCCCAATTCCCCTTCCCAAAGCCCGAAAGCCCACATTTGTCTATTTTTAGGGTTTGCCATAACTTCCTCAGATTTCACCCAATCGCCTTCAAATTTTACCACAGAGTTCCTTTCTGAACTCTGCTTTTTTGTCCCTCTCTACCAAATTTTCTCATTCTATCACCCCGCTTCTAAAATCCCCCTTTTTGCTTTCTTGTCCTTTCGACAGTGTCCAAAATCTAGTCAAACCCCAATTACCCATCAGATGGTTTCCCCAATCCAAATTTCTCTTTACTAAATCCGCTTCTGTTTGTGTTTTTCTACCCATTCCACAAAAAAAAAAAAAAAAACACCTAGTTATGGTTATCACCCGTGCAGGAGCAAACACCATGAAGGAAGCACTTGCAGCCATCCAAACCAAACTCCAAGATCTGGATGAAAAATTTCTCAACCTCCATCTTCAGCATTCAGCCATGAACAATAACCGACAACCAGAATCTTTTGCAGCCACCGGGTTCTCTTCTTCCAATAATTTTTGTGGGCCGAAGCTTGATTTTCCTCGCTTCAATGGTACTGATCCGACTGGATGGATATACCGAGTAGAACAATATTTCATTCTGCATAATACTTTTGATGTCCAGAAAGTTCCACTTGCATCCTTTCATTTGGAACAGGAAGCCCTTCAATGGTACCATTGGTACATCAAAGCTCATCCCGAGCCAAACTGGACAGATTTTTGCCAACTCATTTTGCCACGATTTGGCCCTAGTGCTTTTGATGATTTCACAGGAGCACTCACTAAACTTCACCAAATTGGCACAGTAAGAGAGTATCAGACAAAATTTGAGAAATTGGCCAATCACACAGAAAGATTGTCTGATGAATTCTACAGGAGTTGTTTTATAAGTGGTCTCAAGGATGAAGTTCACTCAGAGGTCAAAATTTTTTGTCCCAACACAATGATGGAAGTCCTAGGGTTGTCTAAGCTAGCTGAGGACAAGATTGCAGCTCAACAATGCTCCAAACCCACCCTTGTTCCCTTCAGAAATATGGGTTCCCAACGACCTCCCATCACGCCTTCTCCTCAACCAACTCCTATCAACCATTTGTCTGAAATAGAAATGTAGGCACGCCGAGAAAAAGGGCTTTGCTATAATTGTGATGAGAAATTCACTCGCGGACATAGATGTGTTCAACAAAAGCTCTATCTCTTGGATGTGGATTCTCCGCTTGCCTTAGAACTTGGTGAAGAAGCTACATATACAGTGGATGATCAGATCGACATTCAACACCCGCCTGTTGACACCCCATTTCAGGACGACCCACTTGAGATCTCTCTCCATGCTGTAACCGGCGTCACCACCCCACAACCAATGCGGGTCAGGGGATACTTCAAGAAGCTCCCTCTTACCATACTCATTGATTCTGGTAGCACTCATAACTTCATTGACCCTCGGATTTCCAAACAGGCTGATTGTTTTGTCCATCCTTGCTCCAACTTTGAAGTCATGGTTGCCAATGGGGGCACCTTACCTTGCAAGGGGAAGTGTCACAATGTGCGTATCTCTATGGAATATTATAACCTACGCTCTGACATGTTTGCCTTACCCTTAGGCGAATGTGATGTGGTTTTGGGCGTTCAATGGTTACGCACACTTGGCCCCATCTTATGGGATTTTGCTGAACTTTGGATGCAGTTTAAAGTCAATGGGGCACAACACAAATTTTTGGGCTTACAACCAGGGTCTCTCTGCATCATCAGTTCACATCGCTTGAAAAAAATCCTTAAGAATAATTCACATGGTGTCATCGCTCAGCTCAATTCCATTCAGATGCACCCATCAACAGCCTCCACTACTTCCTTGGATAGATATGCAGGTATCTTTGCTGAACCAATGCGCTTGCTACCTTCACGAGACCTTTCCGGTAAGAATTTAGCCACATCTACCTCTCAGCAGGAAATGATGGCTATTTTGCATGCAGTACCGAAGTGGTAGCCATACCTATTAGGGAATTATTTCTGCATCAAGACTGATCTCCCGAGTTTGGAAAATTTTCTGGAACAATGGGTCTCCTCCCCAACACACCTGAAAGGGGTTATCCAACTCATGGGTTATCCCTATGTGATCACTTACAAGAAGGGTAAGGACAATATGGTAGAAGATGCTCCTTCTTGCCCAATTGATGACCCAGTTTCTCTTACAACTCTTTCTCTGCTTGTTCCAAATTGGGTGCAATATGTTCAACAGGGCTCTCTCTTCTATGAACTCCATGCTTCTTCATCAACAGGGCACTCTGGGTTCTGCAACATGTATGACCAAGAACAATGTAACTTCTTTTGGCAGGGACTAAAAATGACAATTCAATAGATGGTGGCTGACGATGATACTTTCCAAGTCAACAAGGGTGAAATGACACTCCTTTCGGGATTGCTCAAACCCTTGCCCATCCCTAAATAGCTTTGGACAACTATTTCTATGGATTTCCTAGCAGCGCTCTGGTGGTACAATACCACATCTCACAGGACACCATATGAAGCGGTCTATGGAAAAACATGCCAATTCTTCTTCCATACACCCTTAGCAGCTCCCCAGTTCAGGCAATTGACTCGGTTCTTCGAAACCGTGATCCAATTCTTCTCATTCTGCAGGACAATCTTCACATGGCCAGAATTCGCCTAAATCAACAAACCAATCAGCACCATTCTGAGTGCATTTTCCACGCAGCTGACAGGGTTCTTCTTCATCTCCAGCCTTCCAAGCAATCCTCCTTGACACTCCAAAGGCGTCAGCGGCCTGAAATGCAACCCGAGGATGCTACCGGGGAACCACTTCTTCAGCTTCTGCAGCAATTTCTCCAACCAAAGCTTTGAGGACAAAGCTTTTTCTAAGGGAGAGGGGATGTTAGGAACCTATGTAAACCCTTCTCTTTACTATGTTAGTATATTGTTGTTGGATGCATATGCTTTGTAAGTCGTCCCGTAGTATTTGTTGATCCGTAGTTTATATTAGCCCATAGTATTGACCCATAGTATTGGACGCATATGCTTTGTAAGTCATCCCGTAGTATTATATGTCCCATGGTTTTGACTCATGGTATTGGGCATAGACTTAGTATATAAGTGTGTGTTGAGGTCATTGAAGGCACCGTGAAGTTAATTGTATTGAGCTTGCTCAAAGGAGGTTGCCCCCTCGAAGTGGCCCGTGATCAATATAAAAGTGATTATGTTCTATTATTTCTGCTATTTCGCATATTCTTATTAATTAATTGGTGCAGGTGCATCACACTTGAATCTCATTAAAAAACAAGTGAGCCACTCATCAGTCATGCTGGGGAAAGGGGGAAGATTTTGTGTTACACTTTAATTATGGCAGTACATAGTCGCTCTTAAACATGGCACTAGTTTTCATTTTGCATCCAGTACTTGGGTAATTTGTTTATCTTCGAGTCTTATCAATTCCATGAGTCTTGTCACTCCTTTAGGTCATCCAAAGAATGCTTCCACCATCAGTTGCATTAGGGGTTGGTATCATTCTTGTCATGTCAAAATTGCCAAGTCATGCCATGCCTATGTTCAAGAGACATTTGTTACTCATCATCTGCAGTCAGTACACCTTCCATCATGTCAGTCTACCATGAGTCATTCTTGCACATTTCTCTACTGTCTGATTCACTCCAAACATCTGTCATCAAGTTTCGTGTCGATGATGGGGGATTCATCATGGCCCTCCTTCGATGGATTCATCCTTTTCGAATTCAACACATCATATAAGGATTGAATCTAGAAACCAATCGAGTACCTTGGGCCTGCATGACTTAATGGCAGGTTACCTCGCTTTCAACATGAGTTTACATCATTGAATCTTGATTTAAATATCCCATCGAGTGTTCAACTTCAAGCCCTTTATTCACATTCGATGGTTTGTACTATGATACCTTGGGGATCACTGGCATTAATGGCGATTTCCCTCACGCTTGTTAACGGTATACATCAATGACCGATAATCAAGTGGTTTATACCATGTTTGACATCAAGACATTTGTAATCACATGGATAGATTCATATCATTGTGGGTTCAGCTTGAAGACCCTGGGAAGTCATGTTTTACCTAGGTTGCGATGGATATTGTTTGATTCATATTACACAGATCCACTTTTGTATTGGTTGTGGTTGTGTTATCATCTCATCATGTATCTACGATTGTGTCTTGTAGCCATGATTTTGTTCAGTCGGTCTTTACTACCATGGACCTGCAATGTATTGGTCGACATCTATGTTGTGAGTTATGTGAGACTAGCATCTCAGAGTCAGTTGTACTGCAGTAGCATATTCCAACCAGCACGTCCTTGCCGTTATTCTTTTCTTACTACAAAGCATTTCACCTATCTTATTCCATCAGCTTCATGCTTTGGGGGGCATCCTGCTACACCAAAATGATGTCACCCTTGTGCAAGTGCCACAAGTGTTGCAAGTGTCCTCATCATTGTGTAAACTCTTTGCTTTGACCCCTAAACTCATACTGGGCTAAAACACATTCAAACTAAAGGATTATCCCTACCCGATTGACCTTGTTGAGTAGGCTGGCGCACTTCTCCTTCATCTAGGGTGCGACGGCGCAATTCCTGGTCAGCTAGGGTGAGACACTAACGCACTTTGTCCTCCTACAGGGTGCGCCTGACCCTCTCAAGCTCTCTGTCTCCTCTACCAAGGTGCGACAGGGTTAGTTAGAGGCTAGTTTTGGGAGTCTCAAGGTCTTTCTAGAGGTTTGTTGAGATGGAGACCTATCCCTAGACCATAGAAGAGGTGGCATGTCAGTTCCTAACCTAATGAGAGGATCCCTTAACCATCTCCCCCTAATCCTCAACCTACCCTATCTCTTTAGCCCTATATAAACACCCCCTCTCTCCATGGGAAGGGGAGGAAGATCTATAGTATCCTTACGCTGGTAGAATCCATAGTGGTGATCCCTAATCATCTTGCGAAGGTTGTTATGAATAAAATAATAATAAACATCAACATCAACATATATATATATATATATAAATAATAATAATAATAATAACAACAAACAAGAATAATATAATAATATAATTAATTAGTGAAATGGTGTAACTCTGTATGAAGAGTTGCATTAGACACCCTTTAAACAATTATAAATACGGAAAAGTCTATCTTGTAAAAGACCATATCTATTTTATCAACATTTTATATATTCATGGATTATTTGTATTTTCGAAAGTGGAAGTTCGAGAAGTTCCAGTTTCTCTAGGTTTTTAGCCATAAGATTAGGGGTTCCCTAAAAATAGGACCTTGTCCTAAACTAAGAAAAATTAAAAGTAAAAGAAAAAAAAAACAAGGAAAAAAGAAAGTAAAAAAAAGAAAAGAAAGAAGAAGTAAAACCGCACATGGTTTTAAAGTGCACGTGGTTTTGTGAGAAGTGGGTTTGGTTTTATTCCCTAACAACAAACCAAAAGTGAGATTCGAACTTGGGTGGGGAAGGTAACAATCATTCCTCCCAACCAACCTTTCTACACCATTTTACAAAAATTAAGGGGAAATTAAATTAGAAGAGCATCAACACAAATAATTTTTACAAGAAGAATCATATTGAACATTGTTATTAAAATATATATATATATATATTATAGTCAAAGAAGTTGAATATCAGTTATCATCGAAGAGCAATATCAAGTCAGAAGAAGACCCTTATCGTAAGGAAATCAAATCAAAGGAAACCAGCTATCATCGAAGAAGTCAGGAACAATGGCAAACACATATTCAGTAATGGAGTCAAAGCTATAAGCAGCACTGGACGAATTAGAGCAATATAAAGCAATCAGTAAATGTCTACAAGGTGAGATTGAGAAACAAAAGTTCCTGAAGGAGTGTAGAGACGATGAGAATTGTCACTTATGGACTCAAAATCGACAGCTAGATCAAACCATAAGAGATAACAAGAAAATGTTATCTGATGGAAGCGATAATGATTTAGAAGAAGAAATAAAGCGTTTAAACCAGCTCATCGGGGACAAAGATGATGAATTGATGCAAGTCCAGAGGAAGCTACAAAGTCAAGAATTAGACATAGATCAACAACAGCAAAAGAATAAATAACTCTAGCAGACATACGATGCTATTGAAAAGACGCCCAAAGTGGAAATTAAGAAATTCAATGACATATTAGCAAGCAATACCGAAGAACTATTTCGACTAAGAATTCATAACAAAACATTACATATAAAAATAAAAAAATTGAAACATAATCAGAAGATGGAACACTCCAATGAAGACCTAGAAGGACAAATACTAGAACAACAAGAAAAAAACCATCATCTGAAAAATCGTAATCAAGAACTAGAGGAACAAGTCAAGAAGTTAAAAGAGGACAAAAAGTCACAAGACAAAAGGTTCGAGAAAATTCAGAGTAATAACAATCTACCGGAGAACAAAGTAGCACAAATCCAGAAGGAAGCATCCAGACTCTCCAGAAAACAAAATCAAGTTGAAGAAGAAGAAATAAATTCAAATTCAGTCTTCGCAGAAATTCAAAAAGAGATCAAACCAACAGAAAAACAAACAACAATAACTCCCTATCGACACCCCAACCATATAAACCAGTATCCTAAAAAGTGGGAATTGTCGAAAGATAATGGTACTAATGTGCTTAAAGCTCCTAACGACAGATCAATAGAGAATCCCAATAGTCATCAACAAATCAATTTTGGTTGGATTGATCTGTCAACATATCGAAAGTTATGTTATACACTTATAAGTTCATACCGACATGTTTCGTCAGCTACGACGTCACAACGAATGGTGCGACAACGTTATAAGGCTTTGAGGACAAAGCCTTTCTAAGAGAGAGGCAATGTTATGAATAAAATAATAATAAAATAAACATCAACATATATATATATATAGAAATAATAATAATAACAACAACAAACAAGAATAATATAATAATATAATTAATTAGTGAAATGGTGTAACTCTTTATAAATATTTGCATTAGACACCCTTTAAACAATTATAAATACGGGAAAGTCTATCTTGTAAAAGACCATATCTATTTTATCAACTTTATATATATTCATGGATTATTTGTATTTTCTAAAGTGGAAGTTCAAGAAGTTCCAGTAAACGGATTTTTACCATTACAAAGGTTGTACCATCTTGGAGGTTTGGCTTAGACATGTTGGATGGAGGATGCGACGTTAAGGATTTGGTTGTATCTTTCTCCTTTCTATGTAATTCCCAATTTTATATAGTTAATATAATCTCTTTCCATAAATGATTGTCTCATGGATGATGTTTAGAGTTTTCTTCCTTAACTGTTAACTTAGATCAATCATATGAAATGTATGCTTTCACTGCTTATTGGTTCCTACATGTTCAATAGGGTCTCGCAGCTTGAGATCTGACGACACTGGGGCATTGGATCAACAAAGAGAAAAGGGATCTGCAAATCTGAGGTAAGTGATCTATCTATCTGTTTGCACTTCTATTTGATCTAGGAAAGTAGGTTATGTTCTGTTTGATTTGTTCTAGATTCACGTTGAACTAGGGATATCATGCCTTAAGTCCACTTTCGCTAGACTGTCCCATAACACTTAACCAACTCCTTGGATACTTGTGCGCATGTACGTCTGTCCAACCAGTTCTTTGACTGCTTCCTTGAGAGTATGACTTGGTGGACTTGATATCTGCACTGATACCACATGTAGGATACATTCTTATGTGCTTCTTTGAACTGGATCTGCATGATGTACCCTTGGACACACATCTTCAGATTGGATTCAACTTCTATATATACTTCTTCACACTGGCATCCATGTTCTTCACCATCTTGCGCATATACTTCTTCAAAGTGGCTTCCACACTATCATAAATCAGGATGTTTGAAGGAGCAATTTTGAGTCTCGTGAAAACCAGTCTCAAAATTGTTAATTTTTATAAAGAATACCATAATCCCAAGGTGAGGCAGAAGGAAAAATGTACTAAAGAACTTGATTTTACAGTTGAGGGAGTCCTAGGGTTTTTATGGTGCCTCTAATGTGGGAAAATGTTAGAAAAACATGATCACAGAGAAATAGCAATAAACAAGATGAAAATATAAATCACATAAAACACATTACAAGAGAGACACCAATATAATGTGCTTCACCCAAGATGGACTACATCCACACAGAAATTTCCAGTCCTTATTATTATACCATGCAACAAATGAAGGGATACAACCTGCAACACATTCACTGCAACTTCCTCTTCACTCTCTCACGGTCTCTCTCACATAATCAGAGATATTTACAATGCTACAATACATTACACAGTCATATTACAATATCTTCCTTTTAAAGGGGAATTACCATGGGAAAATACTATGGGATACCCAAAACCATGGGCCCACAAACTGTTGGCCAATAAAGCAAACCAAAAATTTCTTATGGGGGCGCTGCCCCCGGACCCCCCAGTGGGGGAGGATGGTCCCCCCCACACCCCCCCGCTAGGATGAGTGTACATTCCACTTCCACAACATATAAAAATGGGGTACAAACATGACTGAAACAACAACATCTCTGAATCAGGAAGATCAGGCTCCACAACCAAAAATATCCCACTTGGAGACTGATAAAAACAAATCCACTGTTGCTTCACTTGCTATACTATGCTATGAAACTTGGACCTGGAAAATTTCTCACATGCACCTTCATGCTTGAAGGCCAACTCAAATTGAGCAAGAACTCAATTTCTCTCTGGTTACTACTTTTTTCGACATGTCTGCAAGATTATGGCTAGTGTGTATCTTTTCCAACTTCAATAGTTCATCTTCTAGAATAGACCGTATGAAATGGTACTTGAGCTATATATGTTTAGTATTATAATGGAAGGCTAAGTTCTTTGCAAGATGAATGTCATTCTGGATATCACTGTACAACCTGCTATTTTCCTTCTTCTTACCCAATTCCTCCATGAACCTCTAGAACCAAATCATCTCTTTACTAGCCTCTGTATCAACAACATACTCTGTTGTTGAAAGTGCAACAACATTTTGCAGCTTCGAAATCCAACTTACTGTTGTTCCACCTACAGTAAAAACATACCCTGTGGTGCTCCTCCTGCTGTCTTTATCACCTGCCATATCTGCATCAACATATCCCTATAGAATAGTGTCTGAACCTCCAAAACATAATGCATGAGTGGTAGAACCTCTCAAATACCTGAGAATCCACTGTACTACCTTCCAATGTTCTTTACCTGGATTTTCATATACTTGCTCACAAATCCTGCTGCATGCACAATATCTGGTCTTTTGCACACCATGGAATACATCAAGCTTCCAATTGCTTATGAAAAGGGAACCCTGGACATGTAATCTATCTCTTCCTATGTCTTGGGACACATCTCCTTATTTACTTTGAAATGGCTGGTCAAAGGTGTACTAAATGGTTTTGAATTCTGCATTCTAAACCTCTCCAACAACTTTTGTATGTAATCACCCTGACACAATGTCAATTTGCGATTTTTCTTGTCTCTTGTTATTCTCATACCAAGGATTTGCTTTGCAGCACCCAAATCCTTCATCGCAAATGAATTAGTTAACTTCCTTTTGAGCACATTTATATCCTGCATGTTAGACCCTGCAATAAGCATGTCATCCACATACAACAACAATATAATATATCTTCCATTATCTAGCCACTTGAAATAAATAGAGTGGTCAGAATGACATCTAATATAACCTTGTTCTGTCATAAACCTGTCAAATTTCAAAAACCACTACCTTGGAGCTTGCTTCAAGCCATACAAGCTATTCTTTAACTGATCCAGGAGGATTTCAGAGATTGATCAAAATTAAAGTCTTCAAATTGCGAACAGAAGCTTGCAGATATGTAAAGCTCAATGAGAGCTTTACGACAACGTTTGTTTCACATAAAACGACCTCCGGATGAGAAAGTTATTGAGTTCAGAACTTTTGGAAAAATAGGTAAAAACTGGCAAAAAAAAGGGAAAATGGCACACCCATAGGGTTCCACGTGTCATGTATGATCAAGAGAGGTGGTGATGTGGCACAGCCTCAGACTGCCACGTGGCATCCAGTTGGAATGGAGCATGTACAGGTGGCATCTAGTTGGCATCCAAGTGGACCAATCGGAGGTTGCCAGGTGGCGATCCAATTGGCCACCATACAGTTTTTTTACCAAAATGTTCAGCGGTCAAGGGGTATCGAACCTGTGACCTCTACCTCCACCAATGTCTCTGCACCATCCACCTAGCTAGGATCTCCGTCGGGTGGTTCTTAACCATATGGAAGTCGACTCCTATTTGAAGTTGAATGGAGGTTGGTTTTGAAAAAGTGGTGGGAACGAGGGCTAAGCCTTTGGCCCCATTGGATTATTTAAACCATTGCAACGTGTTAACAATCCATCATAGTACTGATGGAAAGGCTTTGACACCTCATATGTATGCCAACGAAAAATCGCAATAGGAGGAGAGGTCCGTGGGTTTAAACCTGTGACCTCCTTGCAACATGCCAACATTTTCAACCAACATGCCAAGCACGCCACTTGTTAAGGGATGTGCACATATTTTGTTTTGAGTTTGATTTAAGGCAGACTTTATCCCTAACTATGGGATAAAGTATCCCGTGCCTATGCAAATGTTACATTTTTTTGCATTGCTTTACCATATATTTTGGGATGTTGCATATATTTTATCCATTTTAATTTGGATCAAATACCATGAAATGTGGTGATGGGTTATGTACCTTGGGATATATAAATCAATGTAATTTTCTTTGTGAAGGCATGAAAAGATTGAATCTTTTGAGGAGAGAATGGTAACATGCCCTTATGCCTTTGTAATATTTTCTTTGTAAGAGGCTTTTAGCCACTCTTGAGAGTTTTTGGAGAGTGAGAAGACTTCATTGTTGAATCCTAAGTCTCTTTTGTTGAAGGATGAAGGCATTTTGTACCTGTTCAAATATTTTTGAAGACTAATAAGATTGGTCCTCATTGGAGCTGGACCCAGAGACGTAGTCCATCAGGGACGAACTACGTTATCATATGGTGTCCACTTTCTTATGGTTTGAATTATTTGTTCATTTATATTCTTTCAGTTATTTTTAAGCCTTTGATAAGCTTGTTATTTAAATCCTTTTTACAAGTTAACTGGTTTGAGAATTCACATGCAAATTCAAGTGTTAGTAGATCCTATCATTTTTGGATCATCAACCTGCATACCAAATTCTCCTTCCCTTTTGTTAAGATTTAATATGCTAAGACAGAAAATATCAGCATTACATTCTATTTCACAATAATAGCATATACAGGATCACTGAAGAAACAACAAGCACAGCATAAACACAAGAGACACAGATTTATCCTGGGAAACCCTCATGGGGTAGAAAACCCAGCAAAGCTTCCTCAATATAGATGACCAGCAAATACAAAGATGTAAACCCAAGAAATGAGCTCCTCCTCCTTAGCAGCAGACCTCTCTCACACAAGTGCGCCACTCTCAAGTGAGTGAATGAGTGATAAATGAGGAACACACCTCCTCTATTAATACACTACTCCGACTTGTCTTTTACACAAGTTATGTAGGCTCCAACTTAACCACTGGGTTAAATACCCCATTACAACTGACTGGGCCGACCCCTCTAGGGTGGTCTAATAACCCTTTGACCCACATAACACATACAGGGTCGACCCCCACTAGGGAAGTCTAATAACCCAAGTTACCACAATCCGACGGAGGAATAAACATCTCCGGATATACAATAGGGTCACCTCGGAGGGATGGAACATCTCCGGAATAATAAAGTATAAATATAATATTCTTAGATGTTACAATATTCAACACTCCCCCTTAACGAGAAGGATATTATAACAACATCTGCAAGAGCAAGGAGTCATCGACTACATCATACATGATACATCTATAAATCATTGGAAGCTTTCTCAACATCGTCAGTAACTCAACCAGTTACTAGAATATCTTCAAGATCTTCAATACTGGAACATCAACATCTTCAGTACCGAGTCTTCATCTTCTGCAGCACTCATCAGATCCTCTGATCAACAGCATCATCAGATCTCTCGATCACAATAAGCAGCATCGTCATCACACGATCATCAGCATTGTCATCACACAATCATCAGCATCTGGATCATCATCTCGATCTACAACATCTGGATCATCATCTCGATCAACAGCATCTGGATCATCATCTCGATCTACAGCATCTGGATCATCATCTCGATCAACAGCATCTGGATCATCATCTCGATCAACAGCATCTGGATCATCATCTCGATCTACAGCATCTGGATCATCATCTCGATCTACAGCATCTGGATAATCATCATAACATACTCTGCAATGCACACGATCCAATTACAGGATGATCAATCCTGCTCACTTCAGGACATAGGTCCATGGATGATACAATCCAAATCAAGTTCCAAGATTATCAATCCTTATCACTTTAATACAATTCCATGTCTAGGGACGATGCAATCCCGATCAACTTCCAGGAGGATCATTCCTTATCACTTTAAGACAAATCCATGTCTAGGGACGATGCAATCCCAATCAACTTCCAGGAGGATCATTCCTTATCACTTTAAGACAAATCTGTGTCTAGGGATGATGCAATCCTGATCAACTTCCAGGAGGATCATTCCTTATCACTTTAAGACAAATCCATGTCTAGGGACGATGCAATCCCGATCAACTTCCAGGAGGATCATTCCTTATCACTTTAAGACAAATCCATGTCTAGGGACGATGCAATCCCGATCAACTTCCAGGAGGATCATTCCTTATCACTTTAAGACAAATCCATGTCTAGGGACGATGCAATCCCGATCAACTTCCAGGAGGATCATTCCTTATCACTTTAAGACAAATCCATGTCTAGGGACGATGCAATCCTGATCGACTTCCAAGAGGATCATTCCTTATCACTTTAAGACAAATCCATGTCTAGGGACGATGCAATCCCGTCATGTACATTTTGAACCAAGATCCAGGGACGATGCAGTCCTATCATCAATTCTCGGAGACATATGTCTATGGATCAATTCTGGGACCGAAGTCCAGGGAAGATACAATCCCAATCTATCCACCTAGGACTTCATTCTCGAACACATCAGTCTACGGATCTCTTTTAGAACATATGTTCAAGGATGATACAATCCCCATCTCTCCACCAAGGACTTCATTCTCAAAGACATCTGTCTACAGATCTCTTTTTAGAACATATGTTCAAGGATGATACAATCTTCATCTTTCCACCAAGGACTTCATTCTCGAAGACATCTGTCTACGGATCTCTTTTAGAACATATGTTCAAGGATGATACAATCCCCTTGTCAACTTAGACCCTGTCTAAGGACCATTCATTGACCTTACTGTCGGTATCACAAATATAGGTATCCACATCATCGACCTCTCTATTGATGAAGGCAAACTCATCATCAGTGACCACATCACTCCCCCTTATGAGGAGGGTCTTTCTGAACTACACCAATCTTGTCTCAGAAATACTCAAACTTTACTTGAAATAGATGTTTGGTCAATATATCAGTAACTTGTTCATCATTGCTCACATACTCGAGCTTTATGGCTCCTTTCTGCACCATATCCCGTATATAGAATTATCATATCTCTATGTGCTTTGAATTATCATGGAACACTGGATTCTCTCTAATCTTGATACAACTCTGGTTGTCACACATGATCACAGTGGGATCCAACTCTAAGTCAAATAGTCTTGATAAAAATATTCGAAGCCATACTGCTTCACAACTAGCAGAGCAAGCAGCTATATATTCTGCTTTAGCTGTACTGAGAGCCACACTAGACTGCTTCCTGCTAAACCACGAGATCATGGAAAATCCAAGACAATAACATCCACCTGATGTACTCTTCCTATCTAAAACACTTCCTGCCCAATCAGCATCTGTGTAGCCATACAATCTGAAGTCATGATCTCTAGGATAATATAAACCAAATTCTATCGTACCCTTTAGGCACCTCATCACATGCTTTACAACTATCTGGTGAACATACCTAGGTTCCACTAGATACAGCCTCAAGGTGTTCACAACAAAGCATATGTCTAGTCTAGTATTTTTCAAGTACATTAATGACCCAATAATCTGTCTATATAGAGTTATATCCACTAAATTTGATGAGTCATCAACCAATAACTTCAAATTGGAGTCCATGGGGGTGGCCTGAGATCTTTCATCTTCAATTCTGTAGCCATATTCTTCTTACTTTCCATGATATGTTTCTCATTCCCTGTCAGAAATAGATCATCCACATATAGTAATAGTATGTCATAACGGATCAGCTTTACTTCTGGTAAAGCCCAAACTTGTCAAGAAACTGTTAGTTCTCCCTCTGTTACTGAACATCATTCACACTCTACATTGAGTGAACTTCTGCATATCTATCCGTGCCATCTCTCGTCAGATGGGTCTACTGATATGAGCCTCAAGATCATTAGAACTCTATGGCGAGTTCCTTCTTGCATCCATCTAAGAGAAGAATGTCATCTATATATAGACACCATCTTCAATCTTGTAGCAAAGGTTGAAATCCACATCACCCATGGTGATCATTTAGCTCATCAAATGACTATCGATCCTAGGTACCTGTGAACCCATACAAATCTTTCTTCAATTACACCATTAAGAGAGTGGTATTATCTAGTCACTTGGAGCAAACATCTCGTCATGATCCTCTTCCTCTTTCTAAGAGAATCTTCTAGCCATGAGCCTTTTATAGTATGTTTGATTTGTAAGTCTTCTTGTTGAACATCCATCACTTGTTCCGTGTTCATCATTCTTCATGATCTTTCCTACAAGTCAAAGTTAATTATATGATTAGTAATACTTCATAATCATCAAATCATGTTGATAATGATTACCTATTATGCATACAAATATGATTCACATGGTTATGCAACTATCTTGACCAATACTTTGGCACAACACTTTTCCATATTCTATATGCATATAGTGGTTATCTAGATGCCTTCCATCTCTACCAGAACATACTGTCGAGAGCGTGCACAGCTCTCAGCATGTCAGCAAAGAGGTTTCATTCTAGACAAGCAACAATGGAATGTTTGTCCAACTTACCAATCATATGCATATTAGTAGTATACTGTTCAATGCTATATGAATGCTTAGCATGATATATTCTAGGAATACAAATATGCATACAACTATCATAGATTATTCAGTAATTCGAATAACAATTCAAATACTTATCTTTTTATGTCTTGTGAGGTTGCTTCCTTCTTGGTCTCTACTTCCCTTCCATGTCATGAGCTTCTATCCATCCTTGAACATTGTCTATGCTTAAGTGTGCACTAGTTTCATCATCATGATCTCATACATAATCATACATTCATTAGTATAAGCTCATTATTATCACAACATTATGATTCTAAGTAATCTTGAATATGTATGGTCATGATCATTAAATACATGGGTATACTAAAATTCTAGCACAAAGTAGGTTTCTAACTTGAAATAGGAAAACATACCTAGATTAGTATACATGCTTAGTTATGTATACCTAAACAATATATTCTTTGTTCTCTTCAATGATTTAGAGACGTTGTGTTAGAACCTGCATATCTCATTAGTTAAGCATAGTAGAACAAAGTCATACATACCTCGTAAGTAGAGATTCTTATATGGTCAAACATTATGAATGAGTCTTTTGTCTTCATGTCATCATGGTGATAAAACTTGATTTGTCTTTCTCGATGTACCTGTATCTTGTTAGTAGACAATATCATCCTCATACAACACCGCAGCTGCATTAGTACAATCATAAATGTCATAACCCTAATCAATAAATGTATTCCAATGCATTCTTACTTTTAATAGGGTAATAAGACAAGTCTAACATTAATCAAGATTGTACTAATATAAATAATATGAAGACAAACATAAACTTAATCATGAATAGATTTCAATACATACCTGTATCTCCTCAAGTCATACCTGTAGACTTCTTATGTAAGGCCTTAGCCTCATCTCTCCCTAGAACTGGAACTTCTTGTAGGTGTCCAATTTTCTTCTATGATTAGCCCAATCTACTTTGATTTGCTGAGACTGGATCTAGAGCTGGTTTAGGGTTTGTCAGAGAAACCCCAAAAATTCAAACTTTGAATTTCAACCTTCTGAAAGGATGAAAAGATGCACCTTGATGAGGTGATCAACCTGGTATACTCAAAATTTGAAAACTACAAAGTTTCACCCCTCAAATTTGTATTTCAATCTTCCGGATTCACTGGGGAGGACCCTGAATTAGGGTTTGATTTTCCCAGATATTTACCAAACCAAATAGTTTGATCCAAAGCTCTAAAATTTGATTTTTCTGAGGAGCTTCCATCCGTGGTCACAGATTTCTAAAATTCCCACTTTTGCAGAAGCCCTAATTTTCCATCTATCTGATCAAAGTCCCGAACTGGGGTTTGATCAAGCCCGGCCTTCTGCCAAACCAAAAAATATGATCTTGGTCTCTAAATTTCTATTTTGATGAGTAGCATCCAGCCATGGTCTTTGATTACAAAAATTCCAACTTTCTCCGAAACGCTAAATTCCGGAAGTCATGAATGAGGGTGCTAAAAAATAATTTTGTTTTGACAGAAATATGTACCTGATTGTTTCTGGTGTAACTCTGAAATTTTTTATCCACGTGGTCTGAAACTTTGGCCTATCATATCCTGACCTGTCATCTTTCCAACCCCATAGGTTTGACCTCAATTGGATTTTCTGAGAGAGAGTTATACCAAGTGTCGCAATGTGACCTATTTATGGGATAAAACAGGAGAGCGAACATGTACGACGTGCCATGTGTCACTGGTAAACCTTCGGCCTCTGAAAACGTTACCTGAGAAATTAAAGTCCGTGCACGACCTGTCATGATTTACGAAATTTCATTTGGAGCTTCCTAGCCCGAGATATGACATTTTTTCCTAGGTCACTTGTTTATGACTGAGATATGGAAGAGGCAGAAACCCTAACTTGTACTAATCATAACTCACAAAGTACAACGAATATGAGGGTTTCCTATGGACACAAGGTACATGGGGATGTTATATACGACCTGCAAAGGTTTCAAATCCTGAAACTTTGCCAAAATTTATTTATAGCGAAATTACCACGATGACTGGTTTTTGCTATATAAAACCCTAACCTTCAAATTGTCGTAAGTGAAGCAAGTGTCGTAAGTGCCATACATTGCCTTCCTTCAGGTTAGCTCTGATACCATGTTAAGATTTAATATGCTAAGACAGAAAATATCAGCATTACATTTTATTTCACAATAATAGCATATACAAGATCACTGAAGAAACAACAAACACAACATAAACACAAGAGACACAGATTTATCTTGGGAAACCCTCATGGGGTAGAAAACCCAACAAAGCTTCCTCAATATAGATGACCAGCAAATACAAATATGTAAACCCAAGAAATGAGCTCCTCCTCCTTAGCAGCAGACATCTCTCACACAAGTGCATCACTCTCAAGTGAGTGAATGAGTGATAAATGAGGAACACACCTCCTCTATTTATACACTACTCTGATTTGTCTTTTACACAAGTTATGTAGGCTCCAGCTTAACCACTGGGTTAAATACCCCATTACAACTGACTGGGCCGACCCCTCTAGGGTGGTCTAATAACCCTTTGACCCACATAACACATACAGGGCCGACCCCACTAGGGAAGTCTAATAACCCAAGTTACCACAATCCAACAGAGGAATAAACATCTCCGGATATACAATAGGGTCACCTCGGAGGGATCGAACATCTCCGGAATAATAAAGTACAAATATAATATTCTTATAAGTTACAATATTCAACACCTTTGACCTCATACCCCTGTGGCTTCTACATATAAATCTCTTCCTCCAAATCCCCGTGGAGAAAGGTTTTTTTTACATCTAACTGTTCAAGATGCAAATCTTCTACCTCCACTAGACTTAAAATAGTTCTAATTGATGTCATTTTAACAACATGAGAAAATATTTCAACAAAATTTATACCTTTCTTCTATGCAAACCTCTTTACAACAAGTTTGGGCTTGTACCGCTTCTTTCCTCCATCTTCTTCATTCAACCTGTAAACCCATTTATTCTACATTGCTCTTTTACCTACAGGAAACTAAACCAAATCATAAGTTTGGTTTCTTACCAAAGAGTCCATCTCCTCATTCATGCCTTTCTCCCACTTCTTTTTAGTTTCCACCAGCATTGCTTCTTCATAACATTCTGGTTCACTAGAATCAGTTATTAATAAATAATATAGTGAAGGAGAGAATTGTTCACGGGGTCTACCTAACCGGGTATATCTTCTAACACTTGCAGGATTTTGAGGTACCTGCTGTCGTTCTTGATTTTCTGATTCCTTTGCAACTTCATTTTCTTTGATTTCATCAAGCACTATGTACTATGTGTTTTCCTTTTCCTGTTTCTTTCCCTGCAACTGATCTTTATACATGACATTTTCAATGAACACCACATTTATACTCCAAATTATTTTTTTATTTTCATAATCACACAAGTGATAACCAAAATCATCAACCCTATATCCAATAAAGATACATTTCATGGATAAATAGCCTCAAGCTTAGTTCTATTTTCTTTATCAATATGGACAAATGCTTCTGTTAGAACTTGAATTGTACTCCTAGTTTTAGTCTTTATTCATTGTTTTTCTTTCTATTTTTATTTACCATTTCTTATTTTTAGTCATACTATTTAAATCCTTTTATTTTTATATTTTCGTTTGAACATCAGCTTATAATCATTAAATCTTCCTTTCAGTCTGCAAATGTATACTTCAACATTATTTCTAACCTTTTTTATAAACATTTACACATATTTTGTGGGTTAGTGTGATTTGATGTATCCCAGTAGTGTAATCAATGGACCTTACGCATACGGGCGCTGCCGAAATATTGAATCATTGAAGTTCATGGTTTGTCCCCTTTCTACATTCATACATGAGTTTTAATGAAATATTTCCCCAAGATTTGAGTTAGGGAAGATGGAACATCTGTCAAACTCATAATTCTACAGGATATGCTTTGAAATCTGAAGATCAGTGGTTAACCCTAATTTCATGATTTCGCCACCATAGAAGGATCGAGACATCTATTCGTCAGGTGAAAGCAGTTTGTTTCAGAAATTTCAGACTCATCAGGTGTCTAGTAGCCAACAACATCAAGAAGAGTGGTAAGTTGTGCATATTTGAACCGATCAACATTGAATGGGCAGAAGAAATCCCTAAATGTGCAGAGCTCTTCAAAAATGCCGGTTGGTTTTCTTTCTTTGAGAAAAAGAAAGGCAATAACACTAAGGTTACCTGATCGTTTTCCCAAAGTTACTCAGACTCCTTCATTTAGTTTCAAACCCTGAAGTTCAAATTAACCGAGGACCTGGTAGCTGAAGCAACGGGGTTGCTTGTTGAAGGAGATCGTTGTTTCAAAAAACTCCCCTTCGAAGTTGATTTGAGTTTATTTTTGTTACCCAAGTTCGAATCCTTAGATTGGAATATGGGTATTCATCTGAGCAATGTTAAAAAAGAATGGAGGGAAGCTGTAGGGATTGTGAAACCTTATATTACCTACGAGGGAAGATTTGCCACGATGTACAAATATCATTCCAGGTTCCTCTTACATCTAAATGGACAATTGAAATGAATTTTCCATTCTATTTGCCGAAAATCCTTATTAAAATGTCTAACAGAGTGAAAGGCCACATTGACCATACAAGTTAGTCCATTTTCCATCACGGCTTAGTCAAATTAATAGTATTAGCAGAAATCAAGAAGAAGAATCGTAATTGGCAACATTTCCTCTTTTGGTCGGGTTTTGAACCTGAGAAGATTGCAAATCAAGAGGAAACATAAAATTCTATTAGGAAACAGAAGAACTTCCAAAGAAGGCATCGAATTCAGAGAGAACCAAGCATCTCAAAAAGATCAAAACGAAAGATGGTTGAAGAAATAAACTTAGCATAAGAGTTTGGGTTGAAAGAAGAACAAGAAGAACCAGTTCAAGAACATCCACAGGAAGGAAGGCCTCTAGTTTCATACAATGAAGAAATTACATCCACTCCAGATACTCCTAATTTCATCAAAATACAGAATTATCAAATAAAGTTCAAGTGCTGGAAGTAGGGAAAGTTCGACTTCTAAAAATATCTTAAGCATTAGATGGACTTACAATTCTGGCAGAAGCAGCTCATCATATTTGAAACAGGGAAAATCATACAACTGTCCTTCAAATTTTAATGACACATCTAGATATACTTAAAAGTCATAGTTTTAGGAGTTAGTTTTGTTATCTTTAGAAACTCCTTTATTTTGTAAATCTCTTGAACAAATCCGAACCCTTAAAATGTGGATCTATTAAACTTCCTTTTGAAGACTTTCATGTAATTATAAAAAGGGGAAGGCTAGTAGGAGTAAGGGTTGGATTTTGTTTCTAAAAAGGGTTAGATGATATCAAGTTACTGTATCAAGGACATATGACTCACTCTCAGTAAGTACATTGGAGACTGTTATTTTGGAATGACATATATAATATATAAGCCATGTTTGATCTATTATTTTAGTTGAAGTTTCTGATCATTTTGGTCACCTTGCTCATCACTTCATTTTTTGATAAAAGTGTTTATCCTAAAGTGCTTTTGAGTTTGTGGACTTATCTAAATTCAATTATTGAATGTTTTTATGTTTATGATCTTTGAAGTAATTATTTTCACATGGTTCATGTTTATATTTTGCACTTGTTTCACCTGATCTTCAAATTTTTTTGTTGATTTAGTCATCATATGCCATTTGTACTTCATTACCCTATTCTTGAATGATTCCTACATAATCTGTAATTCAAACATTTAGCATGTTTTATTTTGGATGTTCTAGCTTTGCACTTCTCCAGTCTAAGTACAAATTGCAGTGCAAACATCTTCTGGAGCCATTGCCGTTGCCGAGGATGGAAGTGAAGAAAATATTCCCTAGGTATAACATTTATATATTTGGTTTTGAAGGTGAACATAATCAATATATTCTTTTTACAGAGTACATTTTCACCCGTTTGTTAAAAAAACAATTTTGGCTCCTAAATTTTTTTGAACTAGAGCGAATCCCACATCTCCCTTGCATCCAGGAGTTTCAGACCCAGAACAGATTCTGAAGGATGCCAGGAATCAATTGAGCTCTACATCATCTAAAAGATTTCAGTATACTCCATCTATAGTTATACCAGTTCAGTCACAACAAACTTCTTCTTCTGCATATTTACAACCTGAAAAGGAGGAAAGGAAACAAGATCTATCTTTTCCTATCCCTGCCATTCAAGTTGACAGCTTTCAGATTTATACCAATCCCATATCATCTGAGGAAGTTAAAACCAAGATTTTAAATTATGGATATTTTTCTTTGAAATCTCATTTTTCACCTTATACTCCCCTCGCGAGTAGGATCCCAATTACTCAATTTCAATCCAAGTTTCCTCCTTCCCCAAAAAACCAGGTTAACTCAAACATGGCTGGTCAGCCCCTTGATAGGATGGATCTCATAGTGGCTGCGATATATGCCCCTTTGGTTTTACCTCATCCACTTAGTACTCTTCCTAGAGGATATTACCAGAAATATCTTCCCAGGTTTAATGGTCAAGGTGAGGTTACAACAGAGAAACACTGGAATTCTTATTTCAGCTATGTTGATAACCACAACATTGAAAACAAGGATGTTTGGATGCGAGTTTTTGTACAAAGCTTGTATAGAGAAGTGAGAAAATGGTTTAGAGAGTTACCAGCAATTTCCATAGATCGGATAGAAGCTTTGGAAGAAGTATTTATAAGGCAGTGGGGAGATACTAAAGACTATCTTTACTATATTATTGAATTTGGAGCATTGAAAAGAAAACAAAATGAGACAGTAATAGATCTTTCAAAGCATTTTAATAAGATGTATAGTAAGATACCCGCTGAAATCAAGCCTTCTGAAACATCTGCAAAACTCACTTATGCTAACTATTTTGATTTTGAATTCTATTTACTGTTAAGAGAAAGGAGATCTGTGTCATTGCTAAATATGCAGGAGGCTGCATTGGAAGTTGAATCAAATCTGTTGGCATCAAGCAAGCTTAATGCTAGATCAACATATCATGAGGATGATAAAAAAAGAAAAACTTAAATGATACCATCAACTTCTGGAGAAAAAACATCAAAAAATAAAATGGATGAAATGACCAAGCTAATAAAAAAATTTGTCTTCAAAGATCAGTAGGTTGGAAATGGAAAATAAAAATAAAAATAGACATGTCCAAGAGGGAGATAATTGAAATCCAAATCAATTCAGACGCCCTTTTGTTCCTAGGTTCTGACCTAGAGAAAGAAGGAATAATGATGATCAAAGGGAAAGAAGAAATGATGATCAGAGAATACAGCCCCCTTTCCAAAATAATTTTTTGGATGAAGCAGAAGAAGTTGAGGAATTAGAATTTGAAGATCTATATCAGAACATTAAAACCATCTTGGAGAGCAATCATCTGAAGGTTTTCTTACTAAAACTCACTATCAAGATTTTGTGTATTCTGATCAAGATTTTTATCAGTGGAGTGATCTCATTCCTATATGCTAAGCCAATGTTTATCAAACAGATCCTAAGAAGTCCTACAATTTAAGATCTGGTGCTAAACAAGTTTCTCAAATTCCTAAGAATAAGGTAGTTGCTCCTATTAAGCAGTTGCCTGATTCATCTATGGAAAAGAAGCAAAAGCAACAGGTTAATAAAAACAAGCTTGTAGAGGTTGAAGAAACTAATAAGAATATTCAAGGATTCAATTTTGAATATGAGCTTAGTAAAGTCAAAATTCTTGTCCCATTAACATAATTGATGAAAACAACTCATATAGGGATCCTTCTCTTAAAATATTGAATTCACAAACCAGTCAAATCCCTTCTGATGTTGTTAACCTGCAAGATGAGCATCCCACTATTACTTTTGGTCCTTCCTCACCTAAGAAAACTGAAAATAAAACAGATTTTCCTTCTCCTTTCTACATTAATTTAACAATTCATGAAAAGATGTTACATAATTATTTGTTAGATTCCAAAGCTTCCCATAATCTCATGCCCAAAGTTTTCATGGAGGCCCTAGGTTTAAGCATTACCAAACCCTATCATGACCTGTTTTCTTTTGATTCAAGAGCAGTCAAGCGTTTGGGAGTGATTAAAGATCTTGCTTTCACTCTTGCACAATTACCAATGAAAAGTGTCATTATGGATGTGGTCATTCCTGATATTTCACCTAAATTTGGTGTGCTGCTATCAAGATCTTGGAAAAAGAGAGTAGGGGACACTTTGCATTAAGAAGAATTAATCCAACATTGCTCCGAGTTATAGAAAAAGAGGTTAAAAATTTGTTACATGCAAAGACTATAGTACCTCTCAGATATTCTTCCTGGGTAGCTAATTTGGTGCCAATACGCAAGAAAAATGGTGAAATCAGGATGTGTGTGGATTTTCGTAATCTGAATAGGTATTCCCTTAAAGATAATTATCCACTGCCCAAGATTGAACATGTTTTATAGAAGGTGGTGGGTGCTCAAAGAATATCGATGATTGATGGGTTTTCAACGTATAATCAAATTCTCGTTGTTAACACCCAAAAAGTGCTCACTAGCTCATTTCCCTATTCACATGACCCATTTGTCCACTTTTCCCACCATTTGAGCCCCTAAGAGGTCACCATGAAGACCATAATACACCTTTTTCCCCTCAAAATTGCATTTTTCCTCAAAAAACACAAAAAACCCTAAAAAAGGGTCAAGAATTCCCAAAAATATTAAAAGGGAATAAAAATATTAATAATATTCAAAAAAGAGGAAAAAGAGACCTAAACCATTTTAGCAGTACCATTGGTTTCCTCAAACCATGGTTGTATTTCCCATCACCAAAAAACCATAAAAAGGTGATAGGAGCTCCTCACTATTGATCCACATTCATCCTATCCTCATGCTACCAAAATCCCTCTCGAGTTTTTTTCCCAACCATTGCAGCACCTTGGAGAAGAGAACCATTGGAAGATTGGAGCACCTCAACATTGCAGCTGCCCCAACTCAACATCCTCACCATTTGAGGTATGCTTTTGCAAGTCATTGCTTTCCCATCAATACAAAAGTTTCATTTTTTATTTGCATGCTTATGAAGTAATTTTATTCATTGTTATTCTTAGTTTTATTGTTCATTGTTATCAATCTAAAGTTTCTATTTGCTTATTTATATTTTTTTTTTAGACTCTTTCTACAAGTTAGCAGGTGCATCATTTGCACATGCTTGGGAGAAATCCCAAGCAACAGTTTTTGGCGAATCCGCTGTTTTTTTTTTTTTTTTTTAACCCTTGAATCTCATAGTTTTTGCTTTAGATCTTTGTTTTTACTTGTTTTTTCCCATTTAAACTTGCAGATTTGCCATACTAGATAGCATATTCATTGTTTCCCTAGCCATTGAACCTTTTTACAACCTTTAATAGCCCGAAATTTCAATTTTCGGGTTCGTTTTCGGCAACCATTTTTCAATTCGCACATCGCGCTTTTCGGCACGACAGTCGCGCTGTGAATCACGGCCTCACGAATTTTTTCCACGCTGCACATCACGGCTTTTTAGCCTTTTTCCAAGTTGCGCATCGCGACTGCGATTCCCATCGTCGCGCTGCACATCGCGGCTGCGCGCCTTATCCACGCGCTGCCCATTGCGGCTGCACACCTGATTCCCACGCTGCACATCACGGCTGCGTCCCTCATCGTCACACTACACATCGCGGCTGTGGCTCACATCGTCGTGCTACGCATCGCGGCTTTTTTCTATAAAGCCGCGATATCACTGTTTTCGGCCGGCCCATTTTTCCAAAATTTCGCTGCGTTTTTTGTCCATTCAGCCCAATTTTTTCAACATTATTTTTCTGCAATTTCTTTTAATAGCATACTGTTTTCATTATTGCAGCATTATTAACTTATTTTTCTATTACATGTGCTTGATTAAATTTTGTTTTTTAAATTTCAGTAAGTGAAGGAAAATTATTTAGCACTTTGTTCAGATTATAGGTTTCACATTTTGCAAACTTAGAACCATCATTCTGAATTGCTCAATATGTTTGCCGAAGCAAAACTTTAGAAATCCATTTATTTCTTAAAGTTTTATGTTATTTGCTTTCCCTTGAAAATTTCAAAAATCCATGTTTTTTGAAGCACTTTTTTAAAAAAGCCTTTTATTTTTTCAAATTGAAATCATCTCTTTTTAATTTGTAATTAATCGCCCAAGCGAGGCAAATTCTTTTTTTGGTACATAATCACACCAGCACACAATCTATCACATTTTTAATTAAGTGAGACTTAAAACCTGCCTAAACTCAACCAAAATTCTAACCCCACTTGGGGAACACTAAAAGAATATTGTAGCTAGGTAGGATTGGGGGGATAGGTGTTCCAATAACACCCCTCAATTATTTACACCTGATACATAGTGTTTTAACATTAGGGCGCCAAAAATCCCTTATTATTTATTGACACGGTTTAAAACCAATTTGTCGGAAAGGCCTCTCCCCTAGGAGGGTTTAAGTAGCAAGACTGGTTCCGGAGGCCTGAGTGGAATACTGCAATCCAATCAATCACCAAAGGACACATACTCGTTGTTCTCGTTGTACCACCCTTATGGGAGTATAGTGGTGATAGAACATGAAGCTACAGATTTACCTTTCCGGACATGTCTTGAACGAGGTATCCTAGTGACCAATATTTTAGAACTGTCTACCCGGTTTCCCTCCCAGTAGGGGGATATCTAGTGTTTGGTTATACAACTCATATCGTATGAATTGGATTTCATCACCTTAAAAAGGATACATTTTGTTTAATCATAATACCATTTTAGCTAGGTGTTTGCATCCTCTACTACCCCCCTTAGTCTAGTAAGTACACCAATCGATTTCTTCCTTTACAAAAAAGGCACTTAGGGAGTTTCTGTTAAGCTCTTTTCTGACTCATAAAACAATGAAAAGATTGTTGAGCAATCTTGCTTCCTTTCATGCTCGTTAAATGTATCTGAAAGGGCATCTACCTGGTATAAGTTCACCCCTTTTCCAGACCTTGTAGACTAATTACGAAAAAGGTATACTCTAGTCATATCGGCTAGAAGAGTTCTTCATTGCATGGTTTTATACTTTTTCGGTCCTTGAAGACTAACTCATGAAAAAGAACCCCCTTGGAGTCTACTTACTGTTTTCAGACTCTCTAAAATTGAAAGAAATCACAAGCATGAACAGTCTTGGGCTCGCAAAAAATCCACAAGACAGTACCATTATGAGCATACTTCTTCCACTTCTTTGAGCTCCTTAAACAATAAAGAATGTCCCAATGGTGCCTCTCGGTGCCACAACAGATCATGTCTAGTCAAACTAGCATGGCAGCTTCCCTAATTTGGTCGCCTTTGTTCAGAGTATTCTGCAAAATTTCACCCTGAGAATTTCCTGATACCATACATCAGTGTACCTTTTCCGCCCTTTGCAGTACATAACCCCGACCCCCTTTAGCTATTATCCCTACACCCATAGTTAGTTTCATATGCTGCCTGGTCATCCATGTCATCATACTCTGAACAAAGGAAGTTTGATTCCACCTACTCTATGACCCTAATTACTCCCCATTCCCCTAGAGTCAGTCCCACTAAAACTACTATCAACGTTTTGTTGTACACCTTGAGCTCCTATTAAGGAAACATCATGGCCTTGATAGTTGCAAGTCTCCCTCTATCGACGCCAACAAATCTATTCAAGAGGATAGACCTAGAGGTCCCTGTTCCTTGGATTCATCACCATTAATGATGAGTGCCTACGTATCATTCTGAGAGGAACCCTTATTGCCTCTCTGAATGATTGTTTCTCACATGCTCGACATCAACACCTTGATCGCATCGTTGAGACTCGTACAGGGTATAGGTCCTTTTAGTTATTTGATGAAGACCTCGGATGTCACCAGACTCTACCACATTTTTTAGTCTACTTCAGGAAATTACCAGTTATATATTCTTATGGATATCCGACCTGCGCTTGATGACAGTATTTGGAAGCACCCCAGATATATGCTTCCTTGAAAACATAGTCGTTGGACACCTTCAGATCCAGCATATTATCCATCTTTCTGGTACCAAAATCAGAGAGATAGAGGTTTTTTCCAATGTATCAGTTCTTCAGATCAGTCATGGTATGACCATGAAGTATGTCCCAACATTGTGTCCCCTCTGGACAATTATGATGTACACAACAGTTCTACATGTATTGATCAGGTCTCCTTTTTCGACCTCATTATTATTTTTATATATATCTTGATACGAGCATGGGTATGCCCGCCTCGTCCATTATCAGATATTATTCCTCATTCATTTTGAGGCTATGTATTTTTCAATTTGTGGAGTTTGCATGGGCTCGGTGTTCCGATCTCCAATCGATCTCTTCTCCCCTACAAACCCCAGAAAAAGACAAAAGAATTATGATGTCTATCGTCCATACGATGAGCTCCTGCCCTCACACATCAGGGGGCAATCTGTTAACACCCAAAAAGTGCTCACTAGATCATTTCCCTATTCACATGACCCATTTGTCCACTTTTCCCACCATTTGAGCCCCTAAGAGGTCACCATGAAGACCATAATACACCTTTTTCCCCTCAAAAATTGCATTTTTCCTCAAAACACACAAAAAACCCTCAAAAAGGGTCAAAAATTCCCAAAAATATTAAAAGGGAATAAAAATATTCAAAAAAGAGGAAAAAGAGAGAAAAAGAGACCTAAACCATTTTAGCAATACCATTGGTTTCCTCAAACCATGGTCGTATTTCCCATCACCAAAAAACTATAAAAGGTGATAGGGGCTCCTCACTATTGATCCACATTCATCCTATCCTCACGCTGCCAAAATCCCTCTCGAGTTTTTTGCCCAACCATTGCAGCACCTTGGAGAAGAGAACCATTGGAAGATTGGAGCACCTCAACATTGCAGCTGCCCCAACTCAACATCCTCACCATTTGAGGTATGCTTTTGCAAGCCATTGCTTTCCCATCAATACAAAAGTTTCATTTTTTATTTACATGCTTATGAAGTAATTTTGTTCATTGTTATTTTTAGTTTTATTGTTCATTGTTATCAATCTAGAGTTTCTATTTGCTTATTTATATTGTTTTTTTGAGACTGCTGCTACAATTTAGCAGGTGCATCATTTGCACATGCTTGGGAGAAATCCCAAGAAACAGTCGTACATACAGATGATAGGGAAAAAACAACTTATACTGCTCCATGGGAGACTTTCATGTATGATAAAATGCCCTTTGGTCTTATGAATGCAGTTGCAACTTTCCAGAGAGCTATGGATATAGACTTTGTTGGAGAAAAGGAAAACTTTGTGGTAATATATTTGGATGATATTACAGTTTTCTCTAACTCTGATGAAGATCATCTTAAACATCTTAAGCAAACATTCTTGAAATGCGGAAAATATGGATTATCCTTAAACCCTAAGAAATATCATTTTGCTGTCCAAGAAGGAAAAATTTTAGGCCATATAGTTTCAGCAGATGGAATCAAGATAGATATTGAACGTCTCAAATCCATTCTTAAATTCAGTATCCCAAGAAGTAAAAAGGAAGTTCAGTCGTTTGTGGGAAAGATAAATTTTTAAAGGTGGTTCATTCCTAATTTTATAGAGGCTATAAAGCAGATAACATCAATGTTGAAAAATTATTAGGAAGTAAGATGGATAGCTGAGGCTAGATCTTCATTTGAAAAAATTGAACAAGCTCTCACACAAGCTCCAATGTTGGTAAGTCCATATTTTTCAAAAAACTTTTTTACTTTTTCTTTTTCCTCTCAAGATACTATAGCAGTCGTTCTTTTACAGAAAAATGCAGAAGGACTAGAACAACATATTGCTTTCTTTAGCAATACCTTGAGGGATTCTGAACTAAAGTATAGTATATTGGAAAAGCAGGCTTATGCATTGGTCAAAGCTTTTAAATTTTTTAGAATCTATATTTTGCATTCTAAAATCATATCTTATGTACCTAACGGTGCAGTCAAAGAGATTTTGATACAACCTGACAATGAAGGAAAAAGGGGACGATGGATAGCTAAAATCATGGAGTATGATGTTGAAATCAGGCCTACTAAGCTGGTGAAAGGATAAGGTTTGGCCAGACTTCTAATTGATTCCAATTGTGAAGCTTTGGGCCTTCATTTGGTAGCAAATCAGCCAACACAAGATGAATTGCAAGCAAAACAAAATAAAGAGCATATTATGGACAAATATGCCAATTCTTCTTGGTATGATGATATAGTGTATTTTCTTTACATCTGCAATGTCCTTCTCATCTAAATAAAAAAGAAAGCAGATCATTAAAGCTAAAAGCTACTAAATATTGCCTTGTTAACCAACAATTGTATTGGAAAGATCCAAGAGGGATATTTCTTAGATGTTTGGAAAAGTCAGAAACAGATTGGGTTATTTCATAGTCACATGAGGGTGCTTCTGGGGGTCATAAGTATTGGAAAGGTACATCATTTAAAATTTTAAGAGCGGGGTATTATTGGCCTTCCTTATTCTCGGATGTCTATAATCAGGTCAAATCTTGTATGCAATGTCAGAAGTTTGTAGGTAAACAAAAGATTCTATCTTTACCATTAAAACCTATTGCAATAGATGCTCCATTTCAACAGTGGGGATTGGATTTCATAGGAGAAATTAATCCTGCTTCAAGTGGACAGCATAAATGGTGTGAGGAACCTGTAACAATTAATTGATGCAATGAAGGATATATCAGAACACAGAATATTTTTATTGATCGTAGGCCACTTCTAGGGGGAAACCTCCTTTGAGCAAGCTCAATATAATTAACTCGTCGATTCCTTCATTAGCCTCAACAAAAACTTATATACTAAGTCTATGCGCCAATACTATGGATCAATACCATGGAACATATAATAATACGGGATGACTTACAAAGCATATGCATCCAATACTATGGATCAATACCATGGAACATATAATACTATGGGACGACTTACAAAGCATATGCGTCCAACAACAATATACTCACAAAGTAAAGAGAAGGGCTGACACGGGTTCCTAACATCCCCTCCCCCTTAGAAAAAGCTTTGTCTGCAAAGCTTTAGATGTGAAAATTGTTGTTGAATCTGAAGGAGTGGTTCCCATGTAGCATCCTTTGGTTGCATTTTGTGCCACTGAATTAATACCTCTGTGATAGATCGAGAGCGAAGCTGACGAGTGCGCCGATTGAGGACGGCCTCCGTATCTAAAAGGATGGATCCTTCATTATCCAGTTCTGGTAAAATAGTTTGTCCTCTGATGTTGGTGCCAAGAACTTTCTTGAGACAAGAGACATGAAATACTAGATGAATGAGGGAAGAGAGAGGAAGTTCCAATTTATAAGCAACAGACCCAATATTCTGAAGAATATTATATGGCCCATAGAAATTTGGAGCGAGCTTATGACGCCCTTTGAGTTTCAGGGAGTATTGCTTGTAAGGTTGTAGAGGAAGAAAAACCATATCACCTATTTGAAAAGTGCACTCAGAACGATGTTGATTGGCTTGTTGCTTCATTCAATTTCTTGCGATGTGAAGATTGTCCTACAAAATGCAAAGAATATGATCACGGTTTCGAAGGACCGTGTCAACTTCCTGAACTAGTGAACTGTTGGGGGTGTATGGAAGAAGAACTGGCAGTTCTTGACCATAGACTGCTTCATATGGAGTCATTTTAGAGGCAGTGTGGTAAGAGGTATTGTACCACCATTCAGCGAGAGGGAGCCACTTTTCCCACTGATGTTGTTGTTCGGAGGTGAATCAATGGAGATCAGGTTCCAAAAATTTACTGATAATTTCAGTCTGACCATCTATTTGTGGGTGATACCCTAAACTCATCTTTAGTTTAGTGCCAGGGTGGAGAAATAGTTCGGTCCAAAAATGACTGGTGAAAGTTGAATTGCGATACGAGACAATGGAAGAAGGGATTCCATGAAAACGAAATATCTGGTCCAGGAAAATTTGTGCGAATGAGGAGGCTGTATAGGGATGGATGAGGGCACAAAAATGACTATATTTGGAGAGGTGATCAACCACAACCAAAATCATTGTATTCCCTCCAGATTTAGGGATCCCTTCAATGAAATCCATAGAAATATTTGTCAAAATCTGTGTAGGGATGGGAAAGGGTTCAAGAAATCCCAGAAGGAGTGTCATTTCACTCTTATTGCGTTGGAAGGTATCACATTCCACCACCATCTATTGAATTGTCCTTTTCATTCCCTGCTAAAAGACCTTACGCCATTCCCGCTCATACGTTTTGAGGAACCCAGAGTGCCCTGTCGATGGAGAAGCATGCAGTTCATAGAAGACAGCCTGTTGAAGATCTGTGGTTTGGGGAAGCACCAAATGACCCTTGTATCTCAGGGAAGCACCATCCAAAGAGTAATGCGGTACATCAAAAGGGTTTTTTTCCAAGCATTGGAAGATTTGAGATAATGAAGAGTCATTGACATAGCCCTGTTGAACGATTGCAACCAATTTGGAACAGGCATAGAAATATATAAAAGAGAAACTTGGTCATCAAATGTGCATGAAAGAGCATTAGCCACAAGGTTTTGCTTACCCTTCTTGTAAGTGATCTCATAGTCATAACCCATGAGTTTGCTAACCCATTTCTCTTGTGCTGGGGAGGATACCCGTTGTTCCTGTTAGGATATTCCTATACTCCATCCTAGTCCCACCAGTATTTTGATCCTTTGCATTTTCAGTCATACATGCAATTAGGGTTTGCATGCATCCCAATCATCAATCCCATCACCTAGCCCCAGTTTTCCAGCCCCCAGGAGCTTCTCTCGGATCAGTTCCAGCCCTCCTAGAGCTTAGTGCACCCTTCTCTCAGTTTATGCATGAGAAAGGTGCCCTCCCATTAGTTATCTTCAGTTACATTCAGTTAACTGAGTTCTCTTCTTGATTTACTGACCTTATCACTCCGATGGACCTCCAATGAGACTAGATTGCCCATTCTGACTCCAGTTTTCTCCTCATGCACCCTCCACTGATCCTCCTTCATTCAGTTAGTGACAGTTACACTCAGTTACACCTACCACACTCAGTTACACTTCGTTACACTCAGTTTGGTTGATGTTTGACAATTACTTGAGCATTGATGACTCCACTGATGATGAGATAGGCTGCTATTTGTGCTCTAATGACACTCCAGTGATCTCTTGATCACTCCATGAAGGCTAATTCGAATTGCCTCCTTAGGCATTCGAATTCTTCATGCATTGTATTATTTATATGTCCATTTGTGATTAATAAATTAGTATGACCGAAGTATTATTTCTTCTATCTGAGTTCTACTGTACCATATTATTCTGTTGCTCATTATACTGCATTGATCACTCTTCTTCTATTTTCTTGCTTAATCATTATTATTCTCTTGTGAGATACATCATCTCTTAGATCTGTTGTGATATTTTCACATGGTATCAGAGCATGTTGAGAGTATTGTTTATCTCCATTCTTGAGAGTTTTTTGCAGGTTATTACCAAGATTTCGAGTGCAGCAGTTGCAACAGTTTCTGCATTTTTGCAGCAGTAGCAGTTGCAGTAATTCTATATTGTTTTTGCAGGTCCTCTACAACTTCAATGAATTTAGAAGAAATCCCTCCTCTTTCTCGACTCAACTATGTTGAATGGAAACCAAAAATGATAACATATTTAAAGAGCCATGATCTCTTTGATTGTTATTTTGAAAGAGAGTTCGAATCCTCTAAAAAGAAGATTAAGTGGTTGAATAAAGGTGACATGCACATTGGAAGAATGATGCTTGCTATGACTAATTACATATTGTACCCGACCATTATTGATATTGAAACTCCAAAAGAGTTATGGGCTCATCTGGATGAAAGATTCAGAAAAAATAATGATGGATTTGGTCCAAATCCTTTCAAAAGAAAGAAAAGTGGTGCATTCACTCCCCTTGATGGTCTCTTAGATCATGATACATTCGCTCCTCTTGATGGTCTCTCAGATCATGATGCATTAGCTCCCCTTGATGATCTCTCAGATCATGAACCAGTATCATCTCATATTGAAGTTGTTGACAAAGAACTTGCAGATTATCCTCTCATGCTCAAAATTTCTTCTCTTTCTGTGCCAGCTCACACTCTAGATATTGCAGAAGGTCCTAAATCCTGTCTTGCACCAGAGTCTGTTGGTTTGCATCATGATCACATGATTATTTTGGAGGTAACAGCAGCTATTGGAGGTAATGCATTTGCTCCTCTTCAGCAAACATCTCTTATTTACTACTATATGATCATTAGCACATGCTTTCAGAAGGTTATTGAAGAATATGGCCATTGCCACCCGCTTGAGATAATTTATCATGCATCATATGATAGTTTTGATCTCACCCCTGCTGGTTCAAAGGAGATCTCAAGAAACTATTCTTCAAGTCTTAAATCTGATTTGGATTTTAAGCAATCATTGTTTGATGGTTCGAAGGAGAAGACAAAAGACTATCTGCACACTCATGATCATCCTCATAACTTTGGATTTGTTCTCATCACATTCGATCTGAAGAGCAAGTACAAGCACATGTTTTTTGATCATGATCCACTTCTTCCCAAGAAGAAGATACCTCCAGACATATGACTGTTACTTATTCATTGTATTGGGTGACCTTTGGTCTTAGTTACCAGGGCCCAGGATAGATTAAGGGGGGGTGTTAGGATATTCCTATACTCCATCCTAGTCCCACCAGTATTTTGATCCTTTGCATTTTCAGTCATGCATGCAATTAGGGTTTGCATGCATCCCAGTCATCAATCCCATCACCTAGCCCCAGTTGGCCAGCCCCCAGGAGCTTCTCTTAGATCAGTTTCAGCCCTCCTAGAGCTTAGTGCACCCTTCTTTCAGTTTCTGCATGAGAAAGGCGCCCTCCCATCAACTATCTTCAGTTACATTTAGTTAACTGAGTTCTCTTCTTGATTTACTGACCTTATCATTCCGATGGACCTCTAGTGAGACTAGATTGCCCATTCTGACTCCAGTTTTCTCCTCATGTGCCCTCCACTGATCCTCCTTCATTCAGTTAGTGATAGTTACACCTACCGCACTTAGTTACACTTGGTTACACTCAGTTTGGTTGATGTTTGACAGTTACTTGAGCATTGATGACTCCACTGATGATGAGATAGGCTGCTAGTTGTGCTCTGATGACACTCCAGTGATCTCTTGATCACTCAATGAAGGCTAATTCGAATTGCCTCCTTAGGCATTCGAATTCCTCATGCATTGTATTATTTATATGTCCATTTGTGATTAATAAATTAGTATGACCGAAGTATTATTGCTTCTATCCGAGTTCTACTGTACCATATTATTCTGTTGCTCATTATACTGCATTGATCACTCTTATTCTATTTTCTTTCTTAATCATTATTATTCTCTTGTGAGATACATCATCTCTTAGATCTGTTGTGAGAATTTTCACAGTTCCAGGAGATATTTCAGACTCTGGTGATCAATTTTGATGTGGAAATGATTCCCTAATAGGTATGGTCACCACTTCTGTACTACATGCAAAATAGCCATCATTTCCTTCTCATATGTAGAGGCAACTAAATTATTACTGAAAAGGGATTTGATAGTGAACACAATGGGATGTTCATCTTGAAGGAGAACAACACCAAGTCCATTGCCGCAAGCATCACTCTCAATAGTGAAGGGATTGGAAAAATTGGGCATAGCTAGAACAGGTGTAGTAAACATAGCTTGTTTTAGTTTGTCAAATGCACACTCAGTAGCATGTGTCCATGTAAAATCATCATTTTTCAATAGAGCGGTTAATGGAACTGCAATCTTCCCATAATCCTTGAAAAACTTGGGGCAGTAGCCAGTTAATCCCAAAAAAACACGAAGGTTCTTGACTATATGAGGATGCGGCCAATTTTTCATGGAATCTATTTTGGCAGAATCCACACGAACCCCTTGTGGTGAAATAATGTGCTCGAGATACGCAACTTCCTCTTGTCCAAAAATACATTTAGACTGTTTGACGTGGAGATGATGATCGAAGAAAAATTGCATTACAAGATCTAGATGTTGGAGATGCTCAGCCCATGTTTTACTATAGATGGGGATATCATCAAAGAAGACCAGAATGAATTTACGCAAGTAGGGGTGGAATATTTTATTCATCAATTCCTGGAATGTGGAAGGAGCATTAGTGAGGCCAAAGGACATGACCAAAAACTCATAGTGGCCATCATGTGTGCATAAAGCTGTTTTAGGGATATCATCCTCATGAACCTAAATTTGATGATACCCAGAACGAAGATCTAACTTGGAGAAAAATTGAGCACCATGAATCTCATCAACAACAGGAATTGGAAACTTATCCTTGATTGTGAGGTTATTAAGTGCTCGGAAGTCAATGCAGAGGTGCCATGACCCATATTTTTTTCAGACAAGAAGAACTGGTGAAGAAAAGGAACTAGTACTAGGGTGAATAATACCTTTCTTCAGTAAGTCCCGAATGAGCATCTCAATCTCTTCTTTTTGGTGAAATGGGTAGCGATAGGGATTGATGTTGGGAGGAATGATTCTAGGAAGGAGCTGAATATGATGGTCCTCTGGTCTTGAAGGTGGAAATCCCACTGGTTCAACAAAGACACATGTATATCTATCCATAATTTGTTGTAGATCCAAAGGAGTAGTGAAGAGCGTTGACGGTTGCATATGAATGGAATGGATATGAGTGATGACACCATGTGAATTCTTCTTAAGGAGATTTTACATGCGATGTCAACTGATTATGCTGAGAGACCCTGGTTGTAAGCCATTCAATGTGTTTTTTTCTGATTGATTGAAAACTGCATCCAAAGTGTGCGTAGCCATTGAGTGCCCAAAACCACATCACATCCTCCTAAGGCCAAGGAAAACATATTGGAGCACAAGTTATAATCTCCCATAGAGATACGCACATTGTGACACTTCCCCTTGCAAGGTAAGGTGCCCCCATTGGAATCATGAATTCAAAGTTGGAGCAAGGATGGACAAAACTATCATCCTGTTTGGCGATCCGAGGGTCAATGAAGTTATGAGTGCTACCAAAATCAATGAGTATTGTAAGAGGGAGCTTCTTGAAGTAACCCCTGACCCGCATTGTTTGGGGGGTGGTGTCTCTGGCTAAAGAATGGAGAGATATATCTCGGTGGTCATCCGAAGACAGAGGGTCAATAGGCGGTTACTGAATGTCGACCTGATCATTTATTGTATCTGGAGATTCTTCACCAATTTCAGAGGCAGGCAGAGAATCCACATCCAAGAGATAGAGATTTTTCTCAACACATCTATGTCCCCGGGTAAATTTCTCATCACAATTATAACAAAGCTCTTTTTCTCTACGTGCCTGCATCTTGGATTCAGAAAAACACTTGATAGGAGTTGGTCGACGAGCTGGCGTGATGGGAGGTCGTTGGGAACCCACATTTCGGAAGGGAACAAAAGTGGGTTTGGAGCGTTGTTGGGTTGCGATCTTGTCCTCTTCCAACTTAGCCAACCCAAGGGCTTCCATCATTGTGTTTGGACATAACATTTTGACCTCAGATTAGATTGCATCCTTTAGACCACTAATAAAAAAACTCATGTAGAATTCATCAGGCAATCCTTCTATGTGATTGGCTAGTTTCTCAAATTATGTCTGATACTCTCTCACAGTGCCAATTTGGAGAAGTTTAGTGAGTGCTCCTGTGAAGTCATCAAAAGCACTCATACCAAATCGTTGCAAAAGGAGCTGGCAAAAATCTGTCCATTTTGGCTCTTCATGAGCCTTGATGTACCAACAGTACCATTGAAGGGCTTCCTATTCCAAATGAAAGGATGCAAGTGGAAATTTGTTGACATCAAAAGTATTATGCAAACTAAAATATTGTTCTACCTGGTATATCCATCTAGACGGATCATTACCATTGAAGCGAGGAAAATCAAGCTTCTTCCCATAGAAATTGTTGGAAGAAGAGAACCTAGTGTCTGTAGAAGACTCTGACTGCCATTTTTAGTTCATGGCTGAATTGTTGAGATATTGTAACTTTAAAGAATATTATTTTTGTACTTTATTAATCCGGAAATGTTTCATTCCTCCATGAAGATCTTATTGTATATCCGGAGATGTTTATTCCTCCGTCGGAATGTGGTAACTTGGGTTATTAGACTTCCCTAGTGAGAGTCGGCCCTGTATGTGTTATGTGGGTCAAAGTGTTATTAGACCACCCCAGAGGGGTCATCCCAGTCAGTTGTAGTGGGGTATTTAACCCATTGGTTAAATACGAGCCTACATGTTTTGTGTAAAAGACAAGTCGGAGTAGTGTATAAATAGAGGAGGTGTATTCCTCATTTGACACACACTCACTCACTTGAGAGTAGTGCACTTGTGGAGCAGAGGTCTGCTATGATGGAGAAGGAGATCATGTCTTTGGTTTGCATCTTTGTATATTGCTGGTCATCTATATTGAGGAAGCTTTGCTGGGTTTTCTACCCCATGAGGGTTTCCCAGGATAAATCTGTGTCTCTTGTGTTTATGCTGTGCTTGTTGTTTCTTCAGTGATCCTGTATATGCTATTATTGTGAAATGGAATGTAATTCTGCTATTTTCTGTCTTAGCATATTAAATCTTAACATGGTATCAGAGCTAACCTGAAGGAAGGCAATGTATGGCACTTACGACACTTGCTTCTCTTGCGACAATTTGAAAGTTAGGGTTTTATATAGAAAAAACTAGTAATCATGGAACTTTCGCCATAAATCCATTTTGGAGAAGGTTCAGGATCTAAAAACTTTACAAGTCGTAGATAACATCTCCAGGTACCTTGTGTCCAAAGGGCACCCTCAGATTCATTGTACTTTGTAAGTTATGATCAGTACAAGTTAGGGTTTCTGCCTCTTCCAGATCTCAGTCAAAATCAGGTGACCTAGGAAAAAAGGTCATAACTTGGGCTAGGAAGCTCCAAATGAAATTTCCTAAAAAGTGAAAGGTATTACATAGACTATACTATCTCAAAAAACTTTGTCAGAGGCCGAAGCTTAACCAGTGACACGTGTCATGTCGTACAAGTTCACTCTCTTGTTTTATCCCATAAACAGGTCACGTTGCGACACTTGGCATAACTTGGGATAGGAAGCTCCAAATGAAATTTTGTAAAAAGTGACAGGTAGTACACAGAATGTACTATCTCAAGAAACGTTTTTAGAGGCAGAAGTTGAACCAGTGACATGTGGTACTCCGTACAAGTTAGCTCTCCTGTTTTATCCCATACACAGGTCACGTTGCCACACTTGGCATAACTCTCTCTTAGAAAATCCAATTGAGGTTAGACCTATCGGGATGGAAAGATGACAGGTCAAGATACCACAGAAAAAAAAATTCAGACCCTGTGGAGCGAAAAGTTCGGATTTACAGCAGAAACAATCAAGTACATATTTCTGTCAAAACAGAATTATTTTTCGAGCACCTTCATTCATGGCTTCCGGAATTTAGGGTTTCAGAGAAAGTTAGAATTTTTGGAATCGGAATCCACGGCTGAATGCTACTCAAGAAAATCAAAATTTAGAGACCAAGATCAAATTTTTTGGTTGGGTAGAAGACCAGGCTTGATCAAACCCCAGTTCAGCATTTTGATCAGAAAGATGGAAAATTAGGGCTTCAGCAAAAGTTGGAATTTTTTAAGTCTGTAACCACGGATGGAAGCTCCTCAAAAAAATAAGAGTTTAGAGCCTTGGATCTAACCTTTTGATTAGACAGAAGGGTGGGCTTCATCAAACCCTAGTTCGGGTTCCTGTCCAGAAGATCCAGAAGTTTCGAAGGCAATTTTGAGGGGTCAAATTTTGGAGATTTCAAAATTGAAGTATGCTAGTTTGATCAGCTCAGCAAGACACATCCTTCCATCCATTCAGAAGTGTGAAATTCAAAGATTGTATTTTTAGGGTTTCTCTAGAAAACCCTAATCAAGCTCCAAATAAAGTTTCAGGGGGAGTTGAGGCTAAGGCCTTACATAAGAAGACTACAAGAAGTCTCGACAGGTATGACTTAAGGAGGTTCAGGTATGTCTTGAAATCTGATTCTTGATTAAGTTCATAATGTGTTTGTCTTCATGTTATCTATTAGTACAATCTTGATTAATGTTAGAATTGTCTTATCACCCTAGTAACAGTATGAATGCATGTGAATGATCGAAGACATTCATTGATTAGGGCTATATGATTGTACTAATGCATTATGGTGTTGTGTGAGGTTGATGTTGTCTGCTAACAAGATACAGGTACATCACAAAAGACAAATCAAGTTCCATGACCATGACATCATGAAGACAAAGACTCATCCATAATCTTTGTTCTACTTACGAGGTATGTATGACTTTGTTATATTATGATTAACCTATGAGACATGCAGATTCTAGCTTGGGATCTCTAAATCATTGAAGAGATTGTTTAGGTATGTTGTACATAACTAAGCAGGTATACTAATCCAGGTATGTTTTCCTATGCCAAGTTAGAATCTTACCTTGTGTTAGGATCCCTTATATAAGTATACTTGGTATGATTGTTTATGCTTATTCATAAAGTTAGTAATCAAGGGTTTATGCATATTATGTCTCTTATCTTGATGATTTAATTAACTAGAAGAGTAATATGATCAAACAAGAATATGCATGAGTAAAAGAAGACTTCCTTGAAACCCTGAATACTAATGATCATGACTATACATATTCAAGATTATTTAGAATTAGAATGTTTTGATAAATATTGAGAATATAACAATGAATGTATGTTTGTGTATGAGATCATGAGGATGACACTAGTGCACACTTGAGCATGCACAGTGGTACAGAATGAATAGAAGTTCAAAAGACATATAGAAGATCAAGTGGGAGGCAACCACACAAACATAAAAGATAAGTATTTGAGTTGTTATTTGAAATAGTAAATGATATTGCTTGTGTGCATATTTGTATTCCTAGAATATATCATGCTGAGTGTAAACATTCATAGAGCATTGAACAGTATACTACTAATATGCATATGATTGGTAAGTTGGACAAACATTCCATTGTTTCTTGTCTAGAATGAAACCTCTTTGCTGACATACTGAGAGCTGTGCACACTCTCGATAGTATGTTCTGGTAGAGATGGAAGGCATCTAGATAGCCACTGTATGCATACAGGATATGGGAAAGTGTTGTTCCAAAGTATTGGTCAAAATAGTTGCATAACTATGTAAATGATATCTGTATGCATAATAGGTTATCATGATTTGATGATTATGAAGTATTACTAATCATGTACTTAATTTTGATTTGTAGGAAAGATCATGATGAATGATGAACACTGAACAAGCAATGGATGTTCAACAAAAGATTTACAAATCAAACACACCATAGAAGGCTTGTGGCTAGAAGATTCTATTAGAAAGAGGAAGAGAGTCATGATGAGATGTTTGCTCCAAGTGGCTAGATAAGACCATTCTCTTAATGGTGTAATTAAAGAAGAAGTGTGAATCAGGTTCTGTATGGGTTCCCAGGATCGATAATCAACTGATGAGCTTAATGATCACCATGGGTGATGTGGATCTCAACCTTTGCTACAAGGTTGAATATGGTTTCTATACACAGATGACATGGATGCAAGAAGGAACTCACCACAGAGTTCGAATGATATTGAGGCTCATATCAGTAGACCCATCTAACGAGAGATGGCACAGATAGATATGCAGAAGATCATTCAATGCAGAGTGTGAATGATGTTCAGTCACAAAGGGAGAATTGACAGTTTCTTGATAAGCTTGGGCTTTACCAAAAGTAAAGTTGTTCCTAACCTTTACCTTAAGGTTGTGGATGGTGAACCTATCATACCATTATTGTATGATGATGATCTCTTTCTGACAAGGAATGAGAAACAAATCATGAAAAGAAAGAAGAAGATGGCTGCAGATTGATGCATTACTTCCTAGGTCTGGAAGTATGGCAAGGATCAGAAGGAATCTTTCTCAATCAGGGAGAGTATGCTGATAAATATTAAAAGGACTTGATGTGATGGAATGGCCACTCTCATGGATTCCAACTTGAAGTTGTTAGCAGATGACTCATCAGAGTTAGTGGATATAACTCTGTACAAACAAATTATTGAGTTATTGAGTCATTGATGTGTCTAACGAATACTAGGTCAGATATATGCTTTGCTGTGAACACCTTGAGTCAGTATCTAGTGGAAACTAGATGTGTTCACCTGTTAGTTGCAAAGCATGTGATGAGGTACCTAAAGGATATGATAGACTTTGATCTATGTTATCTTAGAGATCATGACTTCAGATGGCTACACAAATCTTGATTGGGAAGAAATTGTATCAGACAGGAAGAGCACATCGAGAGGATGTTATTGTCTGGGATCAGCCATGATCTCATGGTTTAGCAGGAAGCAATCTAGTGTGGCTCTCAGCACAAGTGGAATATATGGCTACTTGCTCTGCTAGTTGTGAAGCGGTATGGCTTCAGAATTGTTTGACATAAAAATGGACCCAACTGTGATCCTATGTGACAAATAGAGTTGTACCAAAATGGCAGAGAATCCACTATTCCATGATAAGTCAAAGCACATAGAGATCTGACATTTCTATATACAAGATATGGTGCAGAAAAGAATTAAAGTTCGAATTTGTAACAAGTTGACAATGTACTAATCAAACCTCTACCGATCTAATGTACTAACCAAACCTCTACCTCAAGTAAAGTTTTCTGAGACAAACTTAAAATAGTTCAGAAGGACCCTCCTCGAAAGGGGGAGCGATGTGATCACTTATGATGAGATTGCCCGCATCGACAGTGAGGTCGATGATGTGGATACCTATATTAGTGATGCCGACAGAGAGGTTGGTGGATGGTCCTTAGACAGGGTCTAAGGTGACAAGGGGATTGCATAATCCTTGAACATATGTTCTAAAAGGAACCATAGACATATGTCTTCAAGAATGAAATCCTTGGTGGACATAAGGGGATTTATCATCCCTGGACTTCAGTCCTAAAGAGAGTCGTAGACGTAGGTCTTCGAGAATGAAGTCCTTGATGGACATGAGGGGATTGATCATCCCTGGACTTCAGTCCTAAAGAGAGCCGTAGACGTATGTCTTCGAGAATGAAGTCCTTGATGGACATGAGGGGATTGGATCATTCCTGGAATTCAGTCCTAAAGAGATCTGTAGACGTATGTCTTCGAGAATGAAGTCCTTGATGGACATGAGGGGATTGGATCATCCCTGGACTTCAGTCCTAAAGAGAGCCGTAGATGTATGTCTTCGAGAATGAAGTCCTTGATGGACATGATGGGATTGGATCATCCCTGGACTTCAGTCCTAAAGAGAGTCGTAGACGTATGTCTTCGAGAATGAAGTCCTTGGTGGACATGATGGGATTGGATCATCCCTGGACTTCAGTCCTAAAGAGAGCCGTAGACGTATGTCTTCAAGAATGAAGTCCTTCGTGGACGTGAGGGGATTGGATCATCCCTGGACTTCAGTCCTAAAGAGAGCCGTAGACGTATGTCTTCGAGAATGAAGTCCTTCGTGGAAATGTGAGGATTGAATAATCCTTGGATTTCAGTCCTAAAGTGAGCCGTAGACTGGGTCTCCAATAATGAAGTCCTGAATGAACATGTAGGGGATTGTATCTTCCCCGAACTTCGGTCCCAGAATTGATCCGTAGACTGATGTCTCCGAGAATTGAAGATAGGACTGCATCGTCCCTGGACCTCAGTTCAAAATGTACGTGATGGGATTGCATCGTCCCTAGACATGAGACTTGTCTTAAATTGATAAGGACTGATCATCCCGGAACTGGATCGGGATTGCATCGTCCCTAGACATGAGTCTTGTCTTAAATTGATAAGGACTGATCATCCTGGAACTGGATCGGGATTCCATCGTCCCTAGACATGAGACTTGTCTTAAATTGATAAGGACTGATCATCCTGGAACTGGATTAGGAATGTATCATCCCTAGACATGAGACTTGTCTTAAATTGATAAGGACTGGTCATCCTGAAACTGGATCGGGATTGCATCATCCCTAGACATGAGACTTGTCTTAAATTGATAAGGACTAATCATCCTAGAACTGGATCGGGATTGCATCGTCCCTATACATGAGACTTGTCTTAAATTGATAAGGACTGATCATCCTGGAACTGGATCGGGATTGCATCGTCCCTAGACATGAGACTTGTCTTAAATTGATAAGGACTGATCATCCTGGAACTGGATCGGGATTGCATCGTCCCTAGACATGAGACTTGTCTTAAATTGATAAGGACTTATCATCCTGGAACTGGATCAGGATTGCATCATCCCTAGACATGAGACTTGTCTTAAAGTGATAAGGACTGATCATCCTGGAACTTGATCGGGATTGCATCGTCCCTAGACATGAGACTTGTCTTGAAGTGATAAGGACTGATCATCCTGGAACTTGATCTGGATTGTATCATCCATGGACCTATGTCCTAAAGAGAGCGGGATTGATCATCCTATAATATGATCGTGTGTGTTGCAGGGTATGCTGCTATGTATTTATGATAGATAGAATACATGCTTTTGATGATAGATGTATTAGTGAGAATACATGCTTTTGATGATAGATGTATTAAGTGAGAATACATGCTTTTGATGATAGATGTATTAGTGAGAATACATGCTTTTGATAATAGATGTATTAGTGAGAATACATGCTTTTGATGATATATGTATTAGTAAGAATACATGTTTTGATGATAGATGTATTAGTGTGGATACTAATACAGATGTATTGTAACTTCAAAGAATATTATTTTTGTACTTTATTACTCCGGAGATGTTTCATTCCTCCATGAAGATCTTATTGTATATTCGGAGATGTTTATTCCTCCGTCGGAATGTGGTAACTTGGGTTATTAGACTTCCCTAGTGGGGGTCGGCCTTGTATATGTTATGTGGGTCAAAGGGTTATTAGACCACCCTAGAGGGGTCAGCCCAATCAGTTGTAGTGGGGTATTTAATCCATTGGTTAAATACGAGCCTACATGTTTTGTGTAAAAGACAAGTCGGAGTAGTGTATAAATAGAGGAGGTGTATTCCTCATTTGACACACACTCACTCACTTGAGAGTAGCGCACTTGTGGAGGAGAGGTCTGCTATGATGGAGGAGGAGATCATGTCTTTGGTTTGCATCTTTGTATATTGCTGGTCATCTATATTGAGGAAGCTTTGCTGGGTTTTCTACCCCATGAGGGTTCCCCAGGATAAATCTGTGTCTCTTGTGTTTATGTTGTGCTTGTTGTTTCTTCAGTGATCCTGTATATGCTATTATTGTGAAATGGAATGTAATGCTACTATTTTCTGTCTTAGCATATTAAATCTTAACATGAATGCTCAAGATGGAGGCCGAGAAATTTTTCATCTAAGTCTTGGAGTTTGGTTTTGAGGAATGCAAGTTCTTCCTCCATGGTTTTTTCTCCTGCGCAGGTGACAACCATAACCAGGAGTTTTTTTTTGAATGGGTAGAAAAACAAAAACAAAAACTTTTTTAGTAAAGGAAAATTTCGATTTGGGAAAACCTCTAAGGGGTAATTGGGGTTTGACTAGGTTTTGGACACTTTTGAATGGATAGGGAAGAAGAAAATGAGGATTTCAGAAGCTGGGTGAAAGAATGGGAAATTTTTTCAAAGAGAGACAAAGAAGCATAAATAGGAAATGAACACTGTGGAAAAATTTGAACGCGGTTCGGTGAAAATCGAAGAAGTTATGGAAAACCCTAAAAATAGACAAATGTTGTATTTATGGCTTTGGGAAGTGGAATTTAGGATAGGGTCCTCAGGAATGAAATATGTAGAATGGGATTGCAGGGGTGTCAGTGAATTTTCAAGGGAAACGAAGTTCAAACAAAGAAGATATGGCAAAGTGATCTGCAACGACGCGGAAGTGATCGGTAACAGTTCTAGATAGATATAATCTGCGATTTATCAACTGGAAATAGATATGGACCCGAGGTATTCGCGTCTTCCTAAAGGTTCATGGGATTCAATCGACCACCAATGTTGTCTAATGGCTTGCGTATTGGGGAAGTACCCCTCACTCCACAACTCAAGTAAAACTGATAACTGCTTTTCCACAAACGACAGCTCTTGGTTTACCTCACATGTGGGAACTAGTCAATCAAGTAGGGATCGTTTCCCTTTTTGTTGGCAGGTCCTCTCAATGGGCCAGCTACTTTAGGGTTCCTATGGTACCCCTCACAATGATTTTTAGGGATTATGCCCAAATACTTCCCACAGTTAAGTGGATAGGGATTATTCCCGGATCTGAACCTAAAATTGATAGGAACAAATACTGATGCGAAAAATTTTTGGCAGAAATTCCACCCAACGAGCCTAAGAAAGTGCTCTAATACCAGATGTGAGGAACCTGCAACAATTAATTGATGAAATGAATGTCGATATATCAGAACATGGAATATTTTTATTGATCGTAGGCCACTTCGAGGGGGAAAGCTCCTTTTAGCAAGCTCAATACAATTAACTCGTCGATGCCTTCATTGGCCTCAACACAAATTTATATACTAAGTATATGCATCAATACTATGTATCAATACCATGGAACATATAATACTACGGGAAAAATTACAAAGCATATGCATCCAATACTATGGATCAATATCATGGAACATATAATACTATGGGCTAATACAAATAATGGATCAATACCATGGAATATATAATACTATGGGACGACTTACAAAGCATATGCATCCAACAACAATATACTAACAAAGTAAAGAGAAGGGTTGGAACGGGTTCCTAACAAATAGATATTAACAGCCATTGATTTCTTCACTAAGTGGATAGAAGCAATTCCCACTAGGAATGCAACTGATAAGGTTATAATCAGTTTCATACAAAAAAATATTTAAAGCAGATTTGGTTGTCCAAGAAAATTATTGACTGATAACACTCCGGCTTTTAAGTCTAGATATGATTGATGTTTGTGAGAAAATTGGTATTATACTTAAACATTCCACACCCTATTATCCTCAAGGAAACGGGATGGCAGAACCAACAAATAAGAATATCATTAATAGTATTAAGCAGATGTTATCTCAAAATAAAAGATCTTGGCACACCATGTTAAAATATGCTCTTTGGGCAGATCGAATAACCACCAAAAAGGAAATAGGATTGTCTTCTTTTCAGCTCGTTTATGGCACTGATACTTTTTTTCCTGTTTAGTTGGCTATTCCAGTAATGAAATTACTGCAGGACAATGAGGAGGAGCCAAATGAAATTCAGAGAAGAATTTTTCTACTGATTGAGTTGCAACAAGATGGTACTCAGATGGGATGCCCATAGAGATGGTAAATTTGACAATTTATGGTTGGGACCTTTCAAAATTTCAAAAATTCTAGGAAATAATACCTTTATGTTGCAAAATCTGGAAGGTGAGGAACTTTCAACCCCAGTCAATGGGCGGTTCCTTAAACATTTTTATACCTACTGAAATATTATCCCTTTCATTCATTTTATATATCAATGAGTATGGAATAAGACTCTAGCCCAATGGAATTGTATATAAATTTCAGTTTCAAGTTCAGAAAAATAACAGGACGCTTTCAGTTATGATTTCAGAAGGCACTAATCTGCGTGATCTTGGAACCTCACAAGGAGGATTCCATCGCCCAGCCGGAGCCAAATGTTAGAACTGGAATATTACTCCTAGTTTTAGTCTTTATTCCTTGTTTTTCTTTCTATTTTTATTTACCTTTTATTATTTTTAGTCATACTATTTAAATCTTTTTATTTTTATATTTTCGTTTGAACATTGGCTTATAATTCTTCAATCTTCCTTTCAGTCTGCAAATTTATACTTCAACATTATTTCTAACCTTTTTTATAAAGATTTACACATATTTTGTGGGTTAGTGTGATTTGATGTATTTCGACAGTGTAATCAATGGACCTTACCCATACGGTTGCTACCGGAATATTGAATCATTGAAGTTCGTGATTTGGCCCCTGTCTGCATTCATACATGAGTTTTAATGAAATATTTCCTCAAGATTTGATTCAGGGAATATGGAACATCTGCCAAGCTCATAATTCTACAGCATATGATTTGAAATATGAAGATCAATGGTTAACCCTAATGTCATGATTTCGTCACCATAGAAGGATCGGGACATATGTTCGTCACGTGAAAGTAGATCTTTTCAGAAAGTTCAGACTCAGTAGGTGTCCAGTAGCGAGCAGCATGAAGAAGAGTGGTGAGTTGTGCAGGTTTGAACCAATCAACACTGAATAGGCAGGAGAATTCCCTGAATGTACAAAGCTCTTAAAAAACGCCCACTGGTTTTCTTTCTTTGAGAAAATTAAAGGCTATAACACTGAGGTTACCAGGTCGTTTTCACAAAGTTACTCAAACTCCTTTATTCAGTTTCAAACCCTGAAGTTCAAATTGAACGAGGATCTGATAGCTGAAGCAATAGGGTTTCTTATTGAAGGAGATCGCTGGTTCAAAAAATCCCCTTCGAAGTTGATTTGAGTTTATTTCTGTTACCCAAGTTCGAATGCTTAGATTGGAATAAGGGTATTCATCTGAGCAATGTTAAGCAAGAATGGAGGGAATTTGTAGGGATTGTGCAACGTTATATTACCCACGAGGGAAGATTTGCCACGGTGTACAAATATCATTACAGGTTCCTCTTACATCTAAATGGACAGTTTAAAATGAACTTGCCATTATATTTGTTGAAAATCCTTATTAAAATGTCTAACAGAGTGAAAGGCCACCTTGACCATACAAGTCATTCCATTTTCCATCATGTCTTAGTCAAATTAATAGTATCAGCATAACTCAAGAAGAAAAATCGTAATTGGAAGCATTTCCTCTTTTGGTCGTATTTCGAACCTAAGAACATTACAAATTAAGAGGAAGCAGAAAATTATGTTAGCAAACAGAAGAACTTCCAAAGAAGGAACCGAATTCATAGAGAACCAAGCATCTCAAAAAGATCAAAAAGGAAGATGGTTGAATAAATAAAATCATAAGTAGAGTTTGGATTGGAATAAGAACAAGAAGAACCAGTTCAAGAACATCCACAGGAAGGAAGGCCTCTGGTTTCATGCAATGAATAAATTACATCCGATCCAGATACTCCTAATATAATCAAAGAGAGGCTAATGGGAGAAGGTATGGCTCCTTCTCCTAATATTGAAACTTCTATCAAGTCTTTCTCCGAACTTGAAATTTCAAAATGGAGGCCTAAAACCAAGGAAACAAATAAACTAAGGATGAATATGAGAAGGATTCTAAATCCTAAATTGGAAAAAGAAAGAGATTACTACAATTGAATATTCTTCAAGTGAAGAATACTCTAAGATCATAAAACTGGAACCAAATTCAGAACAAGTATTTGAAGACACAGAGAAGAATGACAAAAATTTTCCAGAACTAGTTGAGAAAAATTATGAAATTCATGAAGAAGGAAAAATCCAGAATTTTTAGATTGGGTCGAGCTCAGGAACTATTCAGCTAGAAGTTTCAATATAAGATGCAAACATAAAAAATTTAAAGGAGTTATTTGAAACTCAAGAAGATATTCTTATTAAAAAGCTCGAAATGTCTCCGGGTTCAGATGATGAAGAAAATATTGTGCATCAGAGGCCAATTAAAACAAGATTGGAGGTTGAAGTTCTTAAGACATCATTACAGCATTACAAGACCCATAATGAATACCTAAATGATTCAAATGACAAGCTGGTGCAAGCTAACAAAAGGTTAAGAGAAGACTTATAGGAGGTAAATGGCCACTATCAAGAGTTAATAGTTGTTGCAAAGGAAGTTTTAAAAAGGAAAAATAATGCACAAAGTCAAATTGAAGAATCAACAAATCAAAATACAAAATTATCAAATAAAGTTCAAGTGATGGAAGCAGGGCAAGTTCGACTTCTAAAAATATCTCAAGCATTAGATGGACTTACAATTCTGGCAGAAGCAGCTCGTCAGATCTGAAACAAGGATAATCATATAGTTGTCAATCAAATTTTGATGACACATCTAGATATACTTGAAATTCATAGTTTTAGGAGTTAGTTTTGTTATCTTTAGAAACTCCTTTATTTTGTAAACCTCTTTAACAGATCCGAACCCTTAAAATGTGGATCTATTAAACTTCTTTTTGAATACTTTTATGTAATTATAAAAAGGGGAAGGCTAGTAGGAGTAAGGGTTGGATTTTGTTTCTGAAAAGGGCTAGATGATATCAAGATACTGTATCAAGCACATATGACTGACTCTCAGTAAGTACATTGGAGACTGTTATTTTGGAATGACATATATAATATATAAGCCATGTTTGATCTATTATTTAAGTTGAAGTTTCTGATTAGTTTGATCACCTTGCTCATCACTTCATTTTTTTATAAAAGTGTTTATCCTAAAGTGATTTTGAGTTTGTGGACTTATCTAAATTCATTTATGGAATGTTTTTCTGTTTATGATCTTTGAAGTTATTATTTTCACGTGGTTCACATTTATATTTTGCACTTGTTTCACCTAATCTTCAAAATTATTTGTTGATTTAGTCATCATATGTAATTTGTACTTCATTACCCTGTTCTTGAATGATTCCTACACAATTGTAAAATTCAAACCTTTAGCATGTTTTATTTTGGATGTTATGCCTTTTCACTTCTATAGTCTAAGCAAGGATAATTTTAGGGGATAAATTTAGCCCATGGGCTATTTTTCCATGGTTTTTTCCATAAAACGTTCGCTAATTTGCATTTTTTGAAGCCCCGTTTTGCCCAATTTTAATGGGGTAAACTTTTTTCACTCTAAAAATTGCCAAATTATTATATAAATTATATAAAATCCTTAGAAATTGAAATATTTTTACAAAAATATCGCTAGATATTCTATAGTTGAAATTTAAAGAATTGGTAAGATTCGCCAATGTTTATACACTTTTAAATAAGTATGGGTCCTTAAAACTATCCCTGAGTCTAAGTACAAATTCCAGTGCAAACATATTCACAACCAAAAGTTCTTAGAAATGAGTAGTTTACCTTTTTACTTGTCCATGCGTCCTCTAAAATACCACCATCCAAATCACTTGAAGGCCCTCTGTTTATTAAGTAAACAACAGTATTTACAACATCTGCCCAAAACTATAAGGTAAACCCTACATGCAATCTCATACACCTTGCATGCTCCATGATTGCTTTTTTCATCCTTTCTGACACACTATTTTCTTGTGGTGTTCCTGGTACTGTCTTCTCTCTATGAATCCCATGGTATGAACAGTAACTATCAAACTCCTTTCCGCAGTTTTCACCTCCATTATCAGATCTGAGACACTTCAACCTTTTTCCTATCTCATTCTCAACCAAAGATTTCCATTTCTTAAAAGTATCAAACACATCATATTTCTTTCTAATGCAATGAACCCAAGTTTTTCTAGTTGCATCATCAATAAAAGTACCATAATAACAAGATCCACCAAGAGATTGTACCTGAGCTAGTCCCCATACATCTATATGCACAAGCTCACTTTTCACTCTTTTTTTGTTTCCCAACCCTGAGAAATATGACTCTCTTTTGTTTTCCATAAACACAATTCTCAAAGAATTCCAAGCTTACCTGCTTCAGATCTAGCAGCAACTTCCTTGAGTGGATAATATGCATCCCCTTATCACTCATGTGGCCAAGCCTATGATGCCACAATGTTGTATATGTTCCTGTGGAAGCTAAAGAGATAGAATAGTCAGTATTATGAGGACATAAATATGAAGAATGCACCTGCGACATTCTCTCGGGTCGTTGTTGCTGCAATTAAAGGCTTTATGTAGAAGTTTTTGCAAGTATACATGGATGATTGGACAGTTTACGGGTTGATCCACGATCATCTGGCCAATCTGCGGCAACGTACCTATCCTGTCTCCTTTTTCTATCACCATCGATCCTTTAGTGATCTTCCACCACGTATTTCCAAATGTAGATAAACAACCACCATCTCCCAACTTCCCTATTGAGATCATATTGTTATTGGAGAAACTTCCTATGGCTTTGGGGTAGACCACAACAGACAAATGACTACCAGAAATAAATTATATTCTCAATTCAATGCTATAAAATTGACAATGCAAGGATAATGAAGAATATAACCAACCTCGATCCAACGTTTGAAGTAGATCCCCGTTGAAGCTTTCAATCCACGTATGCTTTCAATGAATGCACTTGGGCCTACAAATTAGTATCGGTAGCAAATACAAGACAGGTACATATAATATATGAAAGACATGAGCATTATCAACAACAATGGTCCATAATATTATAAATGAATATAACCCAATGTAATATAAACAACATTAATGGATGAGAATATGAGTATTTCTATTAATAACAAGAAGAAGTACAATGAGATATGACCTCTTGCTGGCAACCAATCCGAACCAAGAACTAGGTCAATCCACTTGTGCCTCCACCACTTCAATCCTCCATGAAAAGCAAACTCAAACTAAGATAGGAGTTTGGAAGGTGAACATAAAGGGTTCACAACAACTAGGATCAATGAGTGCAGACTCAAGATGAGGCAAAAATCCACTAGAGTTCTCTTGCTTTTCTCTTCTCTCTTCCTCCCTTCCATATGCCATAAATGCTCAATATATAGCCTTCCAAAGGTAAGTGAAAGGACACATCAAGGCATTACTAGGGCAAATGGAGGGCCAAAGGTCACCCTAAGACCGCTTTTCAGGAGTAAAAGTAATTAATTAGTGATTTTGACCATTTAACTTGATACACGCGGGTATAGTGATTCAACTCGCGTGTATGCGGGCTATTGTTAGGAACCTGTGTCAACCCTTCTCTTTACTTTGTTAGTATATTGTTGTTGGATGCATATGCTTTGTAAGTCGTCCTGTAGTATTTGTTAATCCATAGTTAATATTAGCCCATAGTATTGACCCATAGTATTGGACGCATATGCTTTGTAAGTCGTCCCGTAGTATTATATGTCCCATGGTTTTGACCCATAGTATTGGGCATAAACTTAGTATATAAGTGTGTGGTGAGGCTAATGAAGCCACCATGAAGTTAATTGTATTGAGCTTGCTCAAAGGAGGTTGCCCCCTCAAAGTGGCCCATGATCAATATAAAAGTGATTCTGAGTTCTGTTATTTATGATATCTCGTGTATTTGCATTAATTAATTATTGCAGGTTCTTCACATTTGGTATCAGAGCACTTTCTTGGGCTCGCTGGGTGAAATTTCTGTCCATTTTTTTTTTTTGCATCTGTTGCAGCTTCGGATCTGGGAATAATCCCTATCCTCTTAACTGTGGGAAGTACTTGGGTATAATCCCTAAAACTCATTGTGAGGAGTACCATAGGAACCCCAAAGTAGCTAGCCCATTGAGAGGACCTTCCAGTGAAAAGGGCAACGACCCCTACCTGATTGACTAGTTCCCACCCATGAGGTAAACCAAGAGCTGTCGTTTGTGGCAAAGCGCTTATCAATTTTACATGAGTCATGGAGTGAGGGGTATTGCCCCAATACACAAGCCGTCAGACAGCATTGGTGACCGAGTGAATCCCCTGAACCAATAGGAAGCCGCACATACCTGGGGTCCATATCTATTTTTCAGCTGAACTGTTGTCGATCACTTCCAAGCCGTTTCAGATCCATTCTGATAGTTGTTCTAGCTCAAGTCGTTTCAGCTCTATTCTAAAAACCGTTTCAGATCTAGTTGTTTCAGATCCAGTTGTTTTTTATTTGTTCGGCTTCGATTCAAATCCGTTTTTTACCGATACCTTCCACAGATCTATCTGTTTCCGATCCCTTCCGCGCCATTGCCGATCTATTCCTGGAAAAAAAAAAGTATAAAATTCTGTTTTTTGGCCATATCTCCCTTGTTTCAACTCTGTTTTCCCTGAAACTTCACTGACACCCCTGCAATCCCATTCTGCATATTTCATTCCTAAAGACCCTATCCCAAATTCCAATTCCCAATACTAGAAATCCCACATTTGTCTATTTTTAGGGTTTGCCATAACTCCTTCGATTTTCACCCAAACCCCTTCAAATTTTGCCACCATGTTCCTTTCCTAATTCTGCTTCTTTGTCCCTCTTTGACAAATTTTCCCATTCTTTCACTCCGCTTCTGAAATCCTCATTTTCTGCTTCCCTATCCATCAGAAAGTGTCCAGAACCTAGTCAAACCCCAATTAACCCTCCGAGTTTTTCCCAAATCCAAATTTTCCTTTACTAAATAAGCTTTTGTTTGTGTTTTTCTATCCATTCCCAAAAACAAAACAAAAAACAAAAAAAATCCTGGTTATGGTTGTCACCCGCGCAGGTGCAAAAACCATGGAGGAAGCACTTGCAGCCATTCAAACCAAACTACAAGATCTGGATGAAAACTTTCTCATCCTCCATCTTCATCATTAAGCCATGAACAATAACCGACAACAAGAAGCTTCTGCAACCACTGGGTTTTCTTCTTCCAGCAATTTTCGTGGTCCGAAGCTTGATTTTCCTTGCTTCAATGGCATTGATCCGACTTGATGGATCTATCGTGTAGAACAGTATTTTAGTCTACATAACACTTTTGATGTCCAAAAGTTCCACTTGCATCCTTTCATTTGGAACAGGAAGCCCTTCAATGGTACCATTGGTATATCAAGGCTCATGACGAGCCAAAATGGACAATTTTTTGCCAACTCCTTTTGCATCGATTTGGTTCTAGTTCTTTTGATGACTTCACCAGAGCACTCACTAAACTTCGTCAAATTGGCACTGTGAGAGAGTATCAAACAGAATTTGAGAAACTAGCCAACCACACAGAAGGATTGTCTAATGACTTTTACAGGAGTTGTTTTATCAGTGGTCTTAAGGATGAAATCTGCCCAGAGGTCAAAATGTTCTATCCCAACACAATGATGGAAGCCCTAGGGTTGGCTAAGTTGACAGAAGACAAGATTGCATCCCAACAATGCTCCAAACCCACTTTTGTTCCCTTCCAAAATATGGGTTCTCAACGACCTCCCATTCTGCCAGCTCCTCGACCAAATCCTATCAAGCATTTGTCCGAAACAGAGATGCAAGCACACAGAGAAAAAGGGCTTTGTTATAATTGTGATGACAAATTCACTCGGGGACATAAATGTGTTTAGCAAAAGCTCTATCTCTTGGATATGGATTCTCCACCTGCCTCTAAAATTGGTGAAGAAGCTCCAGATACAATGGATGATCAGATCGACATTCATGAGCCACCTATTGACCCCCCATCTCGGGACTACCAACCAGATATATCTCTCAATGCTTTATCCGGTGTCACCACCCCCCAAACAATGCGGGTCAGGGGTTACTTCAAGAAGCTTCCTCTTACAATACTCATTGATTCTGGCAGCACTCATAACTTCATTGACCCTCGGATCGCCAAACAGGCTGATTGTTTTATCCATCCTTGCTCCAACTTTGAAGTCATGGTTGCTAATGGGGGCACCTTACCTTGCAAGGGAAAGTGTCACAATGTGCATATCTCTCTAGAAGATTATAACCTGCGCTCTGACATGTTTTCCTTGTCATTAGGCGGATGTGATGTGGTTTTGGGCGTTCAATGGTTACACACACTTGGCCCCATCTTATGGGATTTTGCTGAACTTTGGATGCAGTTTTTAGTCAATGGGACACAACACAAATTTACGGGATTACAACCAAGGTCTCTCCGCATCATCAGTTCACATCATTTGGAAAATATCCTTAAGAGGAATTCACATGGTGTCATCGCTCATCTCCATTCCATTCAGATGCACTCACCAACGGCATCCACCACTTCCTTGGATAGATATGCAGGTGTCTTTGCTGCACCAATGGGCTTGCCGCCTTCAAGAGATCTTTCTGGTAAGCATTTTGCTGCATCTACATATCAGTAGGACATGCTGGCTATTTTTCATGCAGTACAGAAGTGGCAACCATCCCTATTGGGGAATTATTTCTACATCAAGACGGATCTCCAGAGTTTGGAAAATTTCCTGGAACAACGGTTCTCCTCCCCAGCACACCTGAAATGGGTTATCCAACTCATGGGTTATGACTATGCGATCACTTACCTGAAGGGTATGGACAATATGGTTGCATTTTCTCCTTCTTGCACATTTGATGAACCAGTTTCTCTTACAGCTATTTCTCTGCTTGTTCCAAATTGGTTGCAATCTGTTCAGCAGGGCTCTCTCTTCTATGAACTCCATGCTTCTTCATCAGCAGGGCACTCTGGGTTCCTCAAAATGTATGACAGGGAACCATGTAACTTCTTTTGGCAGGGACTGAAAATGACAATTCAACGGATGGTGGCTGACTGTGATACTTGCTAGGTCAACAAGGGTAAAACGACACTCCTTTTGGGACTGCTTGAACCCTTGCCCATCCCTACACAGATTTGGCCAACTATTTCTATGGATTTCCTAGAAGTGCTCTGGTGATCCAATACCACATCTACAAGAACAACATATGAAGCAGTCTATGGATAGACACCGCCAGTTCTTCTTCCATACATCCTCAGCAGCTCCACAGTTCAGGTAATTGAATCGGTTCTTCGAAACCGCGATCAGATTCTTCTCATTCTGCAGGACAATCTTCACATGGCCAGAATTCGACTGAAACAACTAGCCACTCAACACCGTTCTGAGCGCACTTTTCACATAGCTGATATGGTTCTTCTTCGTCTACATCCTTCCAAGCAATCCTCCTTGAAACTCCAAAGGCATCAGTGGCCCGGAATGTAGCCCGAGGATGCTACAAGGGAACCACTCCTTCAGATTCTGCAACTAAAGCTTTGAGGACAAAGCTTTCTCTAAGGGAGAGGGGATGTTAGGAACCTGTGTCAACCCTTCTCTTTACTTTGTTAGTATATTGTTGTTGGATTCATATGCTTTGTAAGTCGTCCCATAGTATTTGTTGATCCATAGTTAATATTAGCCCATAGTATTGACCCATAGTATTGGATGCATATGCTTTGTAAGTCGTCCCGTAGTATTATATGTCCCATGGTTTTGACCCATAGTATTGGGCATAAACTTAGTATATAAGTTTGTGTTGAGTCCAATGAAGCCACCATGAAGTTAATTGTATTGAGCTTGCTCAAAGGAGGTTGCCCCCTCGAAGTATCCCATGATCAATATAAAAGTGATTCTGAGTTCTGTTATTTATGATATCTCGTGTGTTTGCATTAATTAATTATTGCAGGTTCTTCACAGCTATCAAGGTTTAGCATGCATACAGGAATAAAAATATGGAATAATAGGGTTCTGAAGGACATAAAATGTCTCTGAGTCAATAAAATGGATCCCAAAGGCCAAATAGTGCTGATACTCACAGGGTGGAAGATTACGTTGTAACACATATTTCTTTTCATAGAAGGAATATGCCTTACATATTTCAGCAACCATTCACCATTCTTTAACTTTATACGTACCTTAGCCATTCTAAAAATTTTACATGGTTCATCATCAACCAATAAAACATGTCCAAAATCGCTTGAAACATAATCATTAAATAATTTCCTATGGGGTGTAGCATGACATGAATCCCCTGAATCTACTACCCAATAATCACTAGTATTATCTAATGCAAGAATCAAAGCATCTTGTAACACATCACCTACTACATTTGCTTCCTGAGTAGTATCATGCTATCCATCTCCTTTCTTCTTTAGAGATCGGCAGTCTTTCTTCAGATGTCCTTTCTTTCCATAGTTCCAACGCTCTATCTTTCCCAATAAGGACTTGGATCTTCCCTTCCTAGGCTCTTTCCTCTCTCCCTTTGTCTTACCATGCTCTCCATGGTCAATGCATTACCTGATGTCTCACCTGTGCTTTTCTTTCGCATTTCCTCACCAAGAATAACACCAACAACATCATCGAATTTTAAAGTGTTTGAACTAGAGACAGAGTTACTTACATCCATGACCAAGACGTTCCATATTTCTGGCAATGAGCACAAGATTAGAATATCCCTAACCTCATCATCAAAGCTTACTTTTATATAACTTAGTTGATTTGTAATCTTATTAAATTCATTTAAATGATCGGCAACAGATCCACCTTCTGACATATTCATATTAAACAAAGACTTCATTAGAAATACCTTGTTGGAGGTTGAGGGTTTTTCATACAGCTTACCCAATGCGCTCATTAGACCCTCCATTGTCTTTTATTTTGATATATTAAAATCCACTGACGAAGCCAGGCACAACTATATTGTTCCTAGTGCCTTGTTGTGAAGAACCTCCCATTATTCGTCCTTCATAGTCGCCAGTTGTTTTGCTTGTCCTACCAACGATAGGAATAGATCCTTCTGATACATACAGTTCTCCATTTTCATCTTCCATAACTGGTAGTTTTGGCCATTAAATTTCTTGACCTTAAAATTTCATTCTTCCGCCATTGATCCCACTTGAACCAGGAACCCTTCTTTCCTGCGAGTTTATATGCCAAATAGACCTTTGTCTTTGATACCAATTGTTAGAAAAACATGATTGCATAGCAATAAAAATAAACAAGATGCAAATATAAATCACATAAAACTCATTACAAGAAAGACACCAATATAACGGGGTTCACCTAAGATGGGCTACGTCCACACAGAAATTGCCAGTCCTTATTATTATACCATCCAACAAATGAAGGGATACAACCTGCAGGACATCCGACGCAACTTCCTCTTCACTCTCTCACAGTCTCTATTACACAATAAGAGATCTTTACAATGCTACAATACATTACATAGACGTATTACAATGTATTCATTTTAAGGGGAATTACCATGGGAAAATACTATGGGCTACCCAAAACCATGGGCCCACAAATTGTTGGCCAACAAAACAACCCAAAAATTTCTTTCAAGGGTGCTTCCCATGGACCCCCATGGGGGGGCGATGCCCCCACACACTCCCTAGTTGGGATGAGTGTACAGTCCACCTGCACATCATATAAAAATGGGGTACAAACATGACTGAAACAATAACATCTCTGGATCAGGAAGATCAAGCTCCACAACCAACAGGAAAATGTGGTTGCATCATGGTCATTAGATTACCAGATAAGCATCAATTTTTACTCTGGATGGGAAGTGGCCAGGGCTCAAATACTTGGGTGTATCTTCATGCTCTCCATGCTCTTCTATGGTTCTCACACTACAAAAATATCACTTCCTTGCACATCTATGGTGACCCAAAGGTAATATGTGACTGGGTGAACAAGATTTCATCTTTGAAGTGTGCGTTATAGCAGCACTGTTGCAACAGAACAGATTCCTTGGTTTCGTTGTTCACGTCCCTCTCCATATCTCACATTCCTAGAGCGCATAATAAGCTTGCGGACCATCTTTCAAATTAGATTTATTTAGGGAAACCATAAGGAATCATGTGTTATTCAGAATTGGCAGACTTTGAAAAAATGTATGAGGGATTCATTCATATCCGTTAATTTTCAGCGTTCTGGTTATTCCACCATCCTTAGTTTTTTTCTGCATTCTATTTTTTTTTTTACTAGTTGTGTCTATAATTTTTTCACCGGTCCTTTCTTTTTGGATCCCTGTTTCCGGAGCGCAATCTGGTATGTAAACCGTTTCTTAGTGTATGTGAAAAAATGAATCTATTACCAGGCCCTAGGTTTTGTGATTTTATGGCCTTCAGTCCTCCTTTGTTCTTTATCTTTGCCCCTGAGGCTGGATTTGTTTGAGGATTTATCAGACATGCTTTGTTTTTGGTTTACCAGTAGATGTATCCAACTATGTAACTTTGATTCTACCTTGGAATATCAAGTTACTTTTTTTTTGTTGAAAAAAAAATCACTCAATCTTTATCGAGAAGAGAACATAAAGTAATGAAGGAGATGTGTTATCAAAAGATAATCATTTCACTCAAACTTTATAGATAAGAGAGCATAAAGTAGAAGGATATGTGTTATAAAAAGATAATCAACAAGTAGATATTTACCATACTTCCTGTTTCTTTGGAAAACACTAACTCATTTTCTAGTTATCTTTTTAGGCAAGGAGTACATGTCTTGCATAGACAAGTTTTAGTAAGAGAAATATTTGATGTATATTCAAATTTATGATAAAATATTTAAAGATGGTTTTTTATGAGGTTTGACATCTCACTAAGCCCCGCTTTTTTCAAAGTATGGGATCTGAAGAATATAATTTTCATTTGATAATAATAGAAATGACTAGGAAAACAATTATATCACTGGTCAATTATAATATCACATGAATCCAAAGACGTTCCCTCAAAATATAGGCAACTAGAGAAATACATGTAAGACAAAAAGAAAAACATCAACGATTATAATAGTAGTTTGCAATTATGATAGACTATTTGTCATGTCCCCAAATTTTGCATTGGGTCACAATGGCCTAAGCCACATGGCCATGTTCATGATAGTTTGTCAAATTGGTGCTAAGGGTCAAATAATTTCCAAGCATCATGTCCAAGTTAGTAATAATGTAAAATTAGATCCAAATGGATAAGGTGGATCACATGAAGAGAAAATTACCAATTCAAAGTTATTAATGTCCCCATTCAAATAAACTATCATGGAGGAAAAATTACACTAACTTACTAGTTCCCTAGGTTAGGGGTGGAAGCATCAAAATTTGGAATAAGGGAGCTACAAGACCCAAAATGACCTTAGACTTACAAATTCACATTAAAAGGGTCAAATAAATAATAATAATAAATAAAATTAGGTGGCATTGGATCATGAGGGCACATAAGAGGTTGTGGGGCCCACATGTGGCAAGATTCCCCACTACACTTGGCATCATCCTCACACAAATTTGATCTCAAGGTGGAGGGAAACATACTTGGGTTATATTAAGGGGAAATATTCATGTCAAAGATCAAGGAGATTCGAATTGGAGTGGAATAATAACTCCCAAGGAAGAGGAATAGGCATTGTGAAACTTGTAGCTAGATTCCATGGCATCTATGACAACAATGATGAAGGAATCTATGAAAAATATGACAAATTCAGACCTGATTTCAGACCTATGACACATATTACATATTAGGTATAAAAATAGTCACCAAGAGCGTGCATAGGGGGAGTTATGGTCAACCAATATTCCCAATTTGAATTGGGGGAAAGAGTAATGCAAGGAAGAAGTGGACAAGTGTCTCATGAGAGAATTTATCACTAATTCTAGTTGAGTGAATTATATTGGAGGGAATTAGACCTCATGAGTCCACATGAGGTTAATAAAATATGAGGATTACAAATGAGAGAAACTTTTGGATCATTTTTGTTTGCACTCTTGGAGATCTTAGCTTGTCCTTGCACGATGGATGTTCATCATCCCTGTCATTGAACCAATTTCGAAGGTAAAATATACCTGTCCAAGTTGGTTGGAGGAGAGGCCATTAATACCTCTCATCATATCTTAATTAAGGTGTTTTGATTTAGGTTCAAGTCCCCTTTTAGTTTGATTTCATCTACTATTCATTTCTCCACTATCTCTTCTCTCAATATTCTCTCAATGTCCATGTTTTGGTGTTGATGGCGCACTCATAGTTGCGTAAATTTTGTGGAGGATGAATTTATGACTCCATGGTTATGTAATATTATGTATATCACTATATTTAGCTGCACATTGGATCCATAGCTCGAAATTCCATACCTTTCATGTAATATTTCCAAGCAAACTATTGATTCAAGCTAGTTTCCCCTCTTTTTTCACATGGCGTTTTTGGAGTAATTTTGTATATGTTTTACATCCGAATTTATCTGAATTTTACTGATGTTTATATATTATTATGATGTAATATTTATGACCAAATATTATGTGCATACCCTTTGAGTTTTTATTAAATATTGTGCAACAAATCTCATGTCCATTGTTAACAATTTTCTCACAATTTCTATGTCTCACAACATTCTATTTTATGGGAGTTATAGAAGAACTTAAAACCTGAATTAATGCTGCATTATGTTTCCCATTGAGGTCCTCTATCAAATCCAAGTCTCTGTTCAGAAAATAGGGAAGATAATGAAGGTTTTGGGAAGCCAAAAGGTCCAAGACTAGTTGGGGTTTTAACATCGATTTTCCTAGTATTTTCCCTTTTCACTCCTTCTTGATAAATGCAATAAATGGATGTCTTCAATAAATTTATGAGTTTCTAATAGCTACATTAGAATTTAATAAGACCCCTCAAGCCCTTCCAATCAAAATTCGAGAGCCTTTGGAATCATTTGGGACAATTTGGGTTTCACTAGTCCAAGGCTTGAAATTGGACAAATTTGAGCAGACTTGAATAACATGTCAAAAGGAATTTTCTGATTCTACCATTGATTTTTTTAGGTCTTTTAGGATGTGTTAAATCCCATAAGGTCCTTCTAGAATAAATTTGGAAATATATGGAGGTGTTTGTAACAAGACAAGAAAGACTAGTTTCCTAGTTTTCCTAGTTTCAAAACTAGACAAAGTACTAAAGGAGAATGTATATGAAGTGTTTGTAAAAATTCCTCAACCAAAAAATACTAAGCATCCACATATATCATATTTTCAAACCAATCATAAGCTCCATATCACTCTCCTAAAGCTTCCTTAGTTGTCTCATAACCATGGAATCAGTGTGAAATTCATTGTCAATGAGGGTTTTGAGAAAGAATGCTTCCACTGTCTAAATTTTTAAGCCTATATTGAAATATTATGATAGTGTGCCTAAGTTTTCCAAAAACGTACATTACACTCTTAAATGTACAATAGAAACAATCCAAAACGATATTAAGAAACTAGTCAAAGAGATAATCATTAAAAAAAAGCACAGGTTCAAGTGAACAAATTGATTAAATGATTTAAATAATTTGGATTATTTTAATTTTAAAGTCAACTTCAAGTGAAAAAATGATCTTTAACCATTCAAAGTTCTTTTAAAAATGTATATTCCTAATAACACATTACATACCACCTATTTAAATTCCATACCTAGCATGGGTAATGCATGCCCAAAAAAGTGTTGTTGAAGTTTTCCCAACATTTGAAAGGTGAACTTTATTAACTAAAAATGCACAATATTTGTTAGATTTAGGGATTCAACACAAAATAGCATCAACAACACACAGAAATGGATCAAATAAATATTACAACTTTGTAAATAACAAACATAAAACTAAATACTTCGAAGACCTAGTTGTTGACTCAAAACTCACCCAAAAACTCGGATACGATATATGTTGTTCTATTGCGATACAAATTGAGCAACTTTAAAGTTGAAGAAATACTCTAGTAATTAGACTTTTAAGTTATCCCACTACAACATAAATTAAGCAACTTTAAAATTTCTAGTTCTATGAAAATATGTCACATCCCCTTCCATCAATCCCACTCCGGGAAGGGAACATGACTAAAAATATGGGTTTTCCAAAACTCATCCCCATTCATGAAATTCATACAAATAAAAACACACGTGTGCAGATGTATAATTCAAATTAACATAGCGGAAATAAAATCTATATCCACACACATTTCACATGCATTCATCAGCACAATCATAACAGTCAATAATTAAAGACATTGTCAAATTAACACAAGAGAATACTTATCTTGATGTGAAGTAGTCCCAAGCAACTGGATATGAAAATGCAACGTTCCACCCAACCATAGGCCAGTTGTACTCATCAATCTCTCAACACAACTGCCACCCCCGAGCTAGGCATGATTTCCACAAGGAAAGGGAACAACAACTAACACATAGCCAAGTCTATACACATCTCAGCCAAGCCAATCTACATCTGGGTTTATCAGGATATTAAGGTAGTAGAAACGAAGAATTGCTAAGCTATTGAGCTCATCCATAGAGCTACTAATACCTCAACAAGATCTAGCTAGCTTGGCACCTGCAATACCTACACACCCAACACAAGTAATTATTCCCTTCACTGCTACACAATCCCTCGGGCCATACCTTCCCTTCTAGTGATCTTCAGGGTGTGCATAGAAAAGTATCCAAATCCCTTTGATTTGTGGTGAGGTTACACTCTTCACTAGGTTTATCAAGCCAATTCTAATCCTCTTCCACCTCTAGTTATTACTCACAAGTTCAAGCCAATATAAGGATGCACATAACAACAAGACACAATTATTGGGCATGAAGAAAAACGTTTTAGCTATGGGATGCACAAAAAATGGTTTCCATGGGTGTTCCAAAATCATGGGGACATAAAAACGAATTGTGACAGGGAAAATCAACCACTGGGAGAAAAAAAAGATTTGTTCCACGAGTATTTGAGCATTCAAATGGCGAAAAACAGCCTCGATGAAACCCCATTTTGGATTCCCTTTCCTCTCATTTTTTCTACCACCCACAAACGACTTCCCAGCTATGGAAAATGAGGGAATGCTCGGCAAAAACGTGGAGGAAAACGCCCCACAAGCTAGAACTGCGTGAGAGAGCCAAACTAGTTGATGAATATTGGCTTGGGGAGAAATTTCATGGTTCCTTTCATTCCTAGGAAGCAAAAATGTGATTTTCAAAATTGATGGCTTGCCCATACATGAAATTGGGAAGCCATACCTGTCCATTCTCCAAAGCATTAACTACCTCAACTAACTCTTGGAAGAATTAAATGATTGGGTGCATAAGTCAAAATGGGTAGTTGATGGTTTATGGGTTCTCTCATTGACACTTGTCTTGACACTATTGGCTCAATGGTTTGAATATTTTCCCTCCCTATTCCTTGTAAAAATCATGCCCCCATACTCTTGTTGCATTGCATAGCTAGTTGTGGGTATTTTATTAAAATACATATTTACATAATATTTGTAATTTCTATTGTGTCAGGCTACCACGTGATCCATAGGCATCGATTTTTAATTGCCGATACATTCAATGCTAAATTGATGCCAGGGCCTTGGCCTTGAGCTCCTCACCATGATCTTTATAACGATATTACATTATTTACAATTTTAATGCAACGAGGTCAAAATTGGGATATTACAAAATCTCCAAGAAGATGTTACCAAACCAACTAAAAAGCACATTGTGCAATCCCTCTAATTACAAAATAGCATTTGTTGCACTAGAAATTCTAGGCCACAAATCAACACACGCTTTCCCAATGGGCCCTGCAATAGAAGAACTTGTAACAAACAAATATAGAATTTTGATTTGTCATGAAAAAAATTTAGAAAAACAATGTTTTTACATATTTTGAAATGGTTTGACATATTTTTATTTAAATATAATATTTATTGATGTGATAATAATTATTGTTGGAGTCTTAAATTCAACAAAGTTACATCATTGATAACACTTTGCATATCATCAAATATAATGCTTATTTATGTGATAAACATTTAGTTATGGTTCTCGGAGTTAGCCCTAGAATATGACTTCTTGTTGTACGTATTTTTTATTTCAAAACTAAATTGAAGTAAATCCATAAATGTGTTAGTATTTATAATGAGAATAATTTTAAAAAATTATATAAATAATGTATATAATTATATTTTCAATTTTTTTCTATAAATTGTAATAGAATTTGTATCCTTTAAAATTGAAAATTGAATGGTTTCCTACTTTGTCACTTACTTTTCTAAATAGAGTATTTAATTGCATTCCCCTTGAATTCCTCGTAGAAACCCCCACACCCAACTGCTTTTGGTGCCTTCCCAAACTCCTCCCTCTCCTCAGAGCACCACCTTACTGTCCTCCTATGCTGCAATAGTCCAAGGTTCCCCTTCTCCCAGTATCACTCTTACTTTTCCAAGCTCCAATAGATATGCAACGCTTTATTTGGAAGAAAACCCCTTAGAAGAGATCATGATCAATGCAAAAGTTTCTGTAGCAAACCCCACTTCCTCCCAAACCTTTTTATCCCTCCTTCTTTCACTCACTCCCTGATTGATGATGCCTTGGAAATGGTAGATCCTCCTCTTGACAATCCCTCCAAACCCAATAGGATCCTCACAAGAAGACAAGCTCAATAACAACCAGAGGAAGAGAAAAGTGAAGAATCTATGGAAGAAGAATAGTCACAAAAGAAAGCAAGCAAAAAACAACCAAGGAAATGTGTGAAGAGGAAGTTAATAAAGAAAAAGCTATTGGAACCCAAGCCACCATAGAGAAAAAATTTGGAAGCAGTAGCTTAACTCGGAACTAGGAAAATAAAGATCCCCATCATGGGGGAGGAAACAAACCCCACCAATCTAAATGATGGAGGTCGTCTACTGGAACTGTCGTGGGATGGGAAGCTCAATCAAAGAATCAACCCTAAAAGAAATGATAAAAAGAGAAACCAACTCTCATCTTGCTCCAGGAGACAAAGTTAGACGTAGAGGAAAAGATGAATCTAGCAAATAGGAACTAGAAATTTTGCGAAGGTAAAGTAGTTAGCTCGAGGGGAGCCTCTAACGGTATCAACACTGTTTGGGATCCCTGGTATTTGTCTTCGATAGCCACCTTCAAACACAACACTGACATTTTACAACTCTAGTCAACACAAATTCAAGTACTAGACTCAATATATTTAATTTGTATATGCCCATGCACTATCAAGAAAAAATATATGTTGGTCCTCTCTACAGAATTTCAATAAAACCCACACAATCAATAATAGCATAGTGGCCAGTGATTTCAAAACTATATTGAATAACAAAGAGAAAAGAGGTGGAAATGCAGTAATATATCCCTTTCGGGAACATATATATGGAATATTTCATGATAGATCGAGACTTGATAGATCTCAAACTCGTGAATGGAAGCTTCACTTGGTCCAATCGTAGACTTGGCCTTGGTCATTTTGCTGCTTTCCTAGATCGTTTTCTTCTTCATAATGAAATTTTGATTGGAAACCATTCCATAACTTCACACATAATCCCCTCCCCTCCACAGTTTTAGATCACAAATCCACTATGTTCTCCTTCCAAATGTTGATGTATATGTAAATTCGGAATGTATTTCACATATATGTATATTGTATTCCTATAGAGATGGTATTATTCCTCTATAAGGAAGTGTCGTCATTTATATTGTAAGTGTCGTAACTTATACTTGATGGGTTATTAGACCACCTTGTTTGGGGTTGGCCCTGTATAAGTCATGTGGGTCAAAGGGTTATTAGACCACCCTATTGGGGGTCGGCCATGTGGGTCAAAGGGTTATTAGACCACCCTATTGGGGGTCGGCCCACTCAGCATTATGTTATGTGGTTAAGTTAGAGCCGACATGAGTTAGGTAAAAAGGAAAGTCAAGTCAAGTATAAATAGAGTGCGGGAGGCACTCTATTTGCTCACTCACTTCTCACACATGCTCTTAAGGAGGAGAGGCGCACTTATGGAGGAGGAGGATTGCTGCTAGGTTATGGCTATCTCTATTGGTTGGTTGTATCATTGCTCTATCTATCTCTGAGGAAGTTATTGGGGTTTTTCACCTTTATGGTTTTCCCCAAGTAAATCTTTGTGTCTCTTGTGTGCTTGCATTATTGTCTCCATGATTGATATGATGTAGATATGATGTACATGTTTTTCTCTCAGTTAAGATCCTAGATCAGATTGAAGAAAATTCAGATAAATTAACATGGTATCAGAGCTAGCCTGAAAGAAGGCATGATATGGCATGTATGACACTTGTTGCACTTACGATGCTAGGGCTTGATATAGCAAAAACCAGTCATCGTAGCACTTTTGCTATAAATCAGTTTTGGCGAAGTTTTCGGATCTGAAATTGTTACAGGCCGAAGATAAGATCTCCAGGTATCTTGTGTCCAAAGGAAAACCTCTAATTCGTTTTACTTTGTGATTTATGATCTATACAATATAGGGTTTCTGCCTCTTCCAGATCTGAGTCAAAATCAGGTGACCTTGGGAAAAAGGTCATATATTGGGATAGGAAGCTCCAAATGAAATTTCGTAAAAAATGACAAGTAGTAAACAGTCTGTACTATCTCAGAAAACTTTTTCAGAGGCCGAAGTTGAACCAGTGACACGTGGCACGCCGTACAAGTTCGCTCTCCTGTATTATCCCATAAACAGGTCACGTTGCGACATTTGACATAACTCTCTCTCAAAGAGTCCAATTGAGGTCAGACCTGTCAGGATGGAAAGGTAACAGGCCGAGCTATCTCAGAAAACGTTTTCAGAGGCCGAAGTTAAAACAGTGACACGTGGCACACCGTACAAATTCGCTCTCCTGTTTTATCCCAAAACAGGGAATGTTGCGACATTTGGCATAACTCTCTCTCAGAGAATCCAATTGAGGTCAGACCTATCAGGATGGAAAGATAACAGGTCAGGCTATCTCAGGAAACTTTTTCAGACCCTGTGGATCAAAAATTTCAGAGTTACACCAGAAACAATCAGGTACATATTTCTGTCAAAACAGAATTATTTTTTGGTACCTTCATTCATGGCTTCCGGAATTTAGGGCTTTGAAGAAAGTTGGAATTTTTGTAATCGGAGACCACGGCTGGATGCTACTCATCAAAATAGAAATTTACAGACCAAGATCAGAATTTTTGGTTGGGCAGAAGGCCGGGCTTGATTAGACCCTAGTTTGGGACTTTGATCAGAAAAGTGGAAAATTAGGGCTTCTATAAAAATGGGAATTTTTTTGAAATCTGTGACCAACGCTGGAAGCTCCTCAGAAAAATAGAAGCTTAGAGCTTTGGATCAAACATTTTGATTGGGAAGAAGAGTGGGCTTCATCAAACCCTAGTTCAGGGTCACGTCCAGTGAATCTGGAAGTTTCAAAAGAAAAATCGAGGAGTGAAACTTTGCAGTTTTCAATTTCTGAATATACCAACTTGATCAGCTCATCAAGGCACATATTTCTATCCTGTCAGAAGTTTGAAATTCAAAGTTTGAATTTTTGGGGTTTCTCTGACAAACCCATATCCAGCTCAAGGTCCAGTTCTTGCAAATCAAGTGGATTGGGTTAATCCTAGAAGAAGATGGATTGATCACCTGCATAAGTGAAGAAGTTCCTGTCTCAGAGGGAGATGAGGATAAGGCCTTACATTAGAAGATTACAAGCGATCTCGACAGGTATGACTCATCGAGGTATGTTTTGATATTTGTCCATGATTAAGTTTATGGTATGTTTGTCTTCATGTTATTACAGTTAAGTACAATTTTGTTTTTAGATTTGTCATATTACCTTAATAAAACTATGAATGCACGATAGAAAATATTCATTGATTAGGGTATTGACACTTATGATTGTACTAATGAATTATGGTGTTGTATGAGGTTTATGTTGTCTACTAACATGAAAGGTACACCAAGAAAGACAAATCATGTTCTGGTCCAAGAACATATGATCGTGATAACATGAGGACAAAGATTCATCCATTGTCATGGATCTCATAGAAGATCCATTTACGAGGTATGTATAACTTGGTTTTGTAATAATTAACTTATGAGATATACAGGTTACTAGCACAAGTCATTGAAGAAGAACAAGAAGACATCATGTGAGTATGTTAGACATAAATAGCTAGCATGCTAATCCAGGTATGTTTTTCCTATATCAAGATAGAGTCCTACCTTGTGTTAGGATCTTATACTGTTGTTGATAATGATTATTCATGAAGTCATAGGTTTGAATAATCATAATTGTATGCATATTATGTTTCTTACCATAATTGATGATATGACTAACCAGAAGAATCATGATGGTATAGGTTTGAATAATCACAGGTTTAGACATGTTATGTTTCTTATGATTTGACTAAACCTTAAGAATTCTACATAAATCTTGAATGCTAATGCTTATTATTTTCTGTTTGAAATGATCATGACTATACATGCTTGAGATTATTGTGTTTTAATAATATGCTAATGAATGTATGATTTTATATGAGCTCACAAGGATAACACAATCATGATACTAATAAGCATGCATAGGGACCAAGGATGAATATGAGTTCAAGAACAGGTAATCCAGAAAGCAAAGATCAAGAGGGAGTACACTCCAGTGGTTTATTCAAGGATGCAAATATTCAGAGGGAGTTGAACATCTTTCTACAAAGGTGTAGAAGAAGCTACTTCAGATTATGACTCCAGTATCTCCCGCAAAGAAGCAAAGACTCAGAGGGAGTCCACCCAATGAACAAACAAAGATAAGTATTTTAATTATCATTTCTTACATATGTGTTTGTTTAATTAAAATTGTTCAATGATGTATATGCTCATGTTCCTAGACTTAGGATATGTATTGTGCATATTAGAATAGTTGCATTAATGAACAGTATACTACTAATATACATGGGTAAGTGGCCTATGGCACTGTACAACATTCCATTGCTACTTATCTAGAATGAAACCTCTTTGCTGACATGTTGGGAGTTGTGCACACTCTTAACAATGTTCTGGTAGAGATTGGAAGGCATCTAGAAAGTTACGGAATATGGATAAATGTTGTATTGAAGCATTGGCTAAGATAATTGCATGACTGTATGACATATTTATTTAAGTGTAAGAATTTGTTCTGAAAACTATGAAATGTTTTCTAATCATGCAATTTAACTTGTTGTGTAGGAAAGATCGTATGCCATCTCCTACAAAAGAAGAACTACAACATTTGTTCAGCAACAAATTTATTTATTGAAGATATTGAAGTTCCCAGGATCTGGGATGAAGAAATGGAATGCCATGATCCATCGATCATGAAGAATGATGTTTGGGATGTAGTCCCAAGATGTGAAGGGAAGTTTGTTATGACTTTCAAATGGAACTATCAGATCAAGCATGTTGCAGATGGCAGCATTGAGAAATATAAAAGTGATGAAATAGAAGATACACCAGATGGATTCAAGACAGCATGGTGTAGTCATATATGTGTGCAGAACTTGGTATGGTAGGATAGACAGCTTTCTATCCAGTTTGGGCTTTACCAAGAGTAAAGCGGATTCCAACCTTTACTACAAGGTTGAGGAAGGCAATCCAGTGATACTACTTTTATATGCAGATAACCTGTTTGTTACAGGTAAAGATAGATTGATTGCCGACACGTAGCGGAAGCTTTCTTCCAAGTTCGAGATGAAGAACTTGGGGATGATGCACTATTTGTTTTTGAGGTGTGGCAGAATGCAGGTGGGATCTTCCTTGGTCAAGGGAAGTACACAGTAGATATCCTAAAGAGATTTGGGATGATGGATTGCAAAGCCATGGCCACACCTATGGCATCGAATCTGAAGCTTCTTTGTGATGCTTCATCTGAGCCAGTTGATGTTTCTATGTAACGTCAGATTATTGGGTCCTTGATGTACCTGACGAACACGAGACCAGATATTTGCTTTGCTGTGAACACATTGAGCCAGTTCCTGACGGATCCGAGGAGTGTTCACCTGGTTGCTGTAAAGCATGTTCTGAGGTACCTGAAGGGTACAGTGGATTATGGGCTCAGATATGAGGCGAATCAAAAGTTTAACCTGCAGGGTTATGTTGATTCAGATTGGGCTGGCAGTGCTGCAGATAGGAAGAGCACATCTGGGTGTTGCTTCAGTATGGGATCAGGTGTGATCTCTTGGTTTAGCAGGAAGCAGTCCTGCGTAGCACTGAGTACAGCTGAGGCAGAGTATGTTGCAGCCTGTTCAGCTAGTTGTGAGGCAGTATGGCTACGGAAGCTACTGTTTGAGTTATTTGATCTCCCGTTGGAGGCTACTGGTATCTTCTGTGATAACCAGAGTTGTGTGAAGCTGTCCGAGAACCCAGTGTTTCATGACAGGTCGAAACACATAGAGATCAAATATCACTATATCAGGGATATGGTGCAGAGAGGAGCTGTGAAGCTCCTGTATGTTGCGACGGACGAGCAGATTGCAGATGTGCTGACGAAGCCACTAGCCAAGGTGAAGTTCGAATACTTCAGAGAGAAGCTTGGCGTTCTTCAGATCGAGGACACTTCGAGGAAGAAGTGATGGACACATTTGCTGAAGCCATTCCAAGCATGTTGGAAGGAGGATCCTTCACATGGCTGTGGATGTAAGCGCTGGATGTTGAGCATCAGGATGATGTTCTGGTTTCTGCTTGGATATGATCAGTTGGATCATTTTATGTATGTATGTACGCATCATGTGGATGCTGGATATGATCAGTTGGATCATTTTATGTATGTATGTATGCATCATGTTGGATGCTTGGACCATGTATCTGTATATGTATCAGGAGGATACATTGTATGATCAGGTGGATCATGTATGGTGATATGTATCATGTATTTGTATTTGTATCAGGTGGATACATTGATGATCAGGAGGATCATGTATGATGATATGTATCAGGTAGATACTTGGTATGCATCAGGTAGATGCATTGATGATCAGGAGGATCATGTATGATGATATGTATCATGTATTTGTATCAGGTGGATACATTGATGATCAGGAGGATCATGTATGATACTTGGTATGCATCAAGTAGATGCATTGATGATCAGGAGGATCATGTATGATACTTGGTATGCATCAAGTAGATGCATTGATGATCAGGAGGATCATGTATGATGATATGCATCATGTATTTGTATCAGGTGGATACATTGTATGATCAGGAGGATCATGTATGATGATATGTATCAGGTAGATACTTGGTATGCATCAGGTAGATGCATTGATGATCAGGATGATCATAGATGACGAGCTTCAGGATGTTCCTCCAGATGACATGCAGCAGGATGTTGCAGTGATGATCAGGATGATCATAGATGATGAGCTTCAGGATGTTGCTCCAGATGACATGCAGCAAGATGTTGCAGTGATGATCAGGATGATCATAGATGATGAGCTTCAGGATGTTGCTCCAGATGACATGCAGCAGGACGTTGCAGTGATGATGATCAGGATGATCATGGATACATCAAGATGATGTATGGTGAGTATCAGGTTGATACTCTGTGGCCGTGGATCAGGTTGTGCAGATGAGCATGTAATTCGGTGCCCTGGGAGATTTGCAGATGGTCTTTCGAGGTTTTGCCTATGGCATGTAATTCGGTGCCCTGGGACATCTGGCAAATGCTCTTTCGAGGTTTTGCTATGGGAGGACATGTAATTCGGTGCCCTGGGAGATCTGCAGATAGTCTTTTGAGGTTTTGCCTATGGCATGTAATTCGATTCCCTGGGATATCTGGCAGATGCTCTTTCGAGGTTTTGTCCTATGGCATGTAATTCGGTGCCCTGGGAGATCTGCAGATAGTCTTTCGAGGTTTTGCCTATGGCATGTAATTCGGTTCCCTGGGATATCTGGCAGATGCTCTTGCGAGGTTTTGCCATGACCACATGTAATTCGTTGCCCTGGGAGATCCTATAGGTAGAGCTGTGTGCTCGTAACAGCCTGGGATGCTCTTGCGAGGTTTTGTGGTGAGGTCACATGTAATTCGGTTCCCTGGGAGATCCTATAGGTAGAGCTGTGTGCTCGTAACAGCCTGGGATGCTCTTTCGAGGTTTTGTGACGCACGTAAAAGTCCTGAGGATTCCACAGTATGGCCAGTGATGACGAAGACCTGCAGGTGGTGGGCCTACATCCAGTATGAAAAAGGACTGGCTCTGTAGAACTTCCTATGACGAGTAGATTCAGAGATTGATTGAGATAGCAGCAGCAGTGACGATGATGATGACTCGATGACGATTATCCAGTGACGATGATCCAGAGAAGATGACTTGTGCTAGAAGAACTATGCTCAGAAATACCTTCCTAGTTAAGAGGGAGTGTTGATGTATATGTAAATTCGGAATGTATTTCACATATATGTATATTGTATTCCTATAGAGATGGTATTATTCCTCTATAAGGAAGTGTCGTCATTTATATTGTAAGTGTCGTAACTTATACTTGATGGGTTATTAGACCACCTTGTTTGGGGTTGGCCCTGTATAAGTCATGTGGGTCAAAGGGTTATTAGACCACCCTATTGGGGGTCGGCCCACTCAGCATTATGTTATGTGGTTAAGTTAGAGCCGACATGAGTTAGGTAAAAAGGAAAGTCAAGTCAAGTATAAATAGAGTGCGGGAGGCACTCTATTTGCTCACTCACTTCTCACACATGCTCTTAAGGAGGAGAGGCGCACTTATGGAGGAGGAGGATTGCTGCTAGGTTATGGCTATCTCTATTGGTTGGTTGTATCATTGCTCTATCTATCTCTGAGGATGTTATTGGGGTTTTTCACCTTTATGGTTTTCCCCAAGTAAATCTTTGTGTCTCTTGTGTGCTTGCATTATTGTCTCCATGATTGATATGATGTAGATATGATGTACATGTTGTTCTCTCAGTTAAGATCCTAGATCAGATTGAAGAAAATTCAGATAAATTAACACCAAAAACAACCAGAAATCAGACCGATCCCATTCCTCTTTAACCCCTTGTGGTTCCATGACCCCCACGCTCTATATATGTTCTCCTCCTCCTAGGCCCAACTAGTATATTTTTCCCCTTCCTATTTGTGGGAACAAAAACTCAAAAATTCCAAAAGTTTGTGCTCAAGAACTATGCAAAATATTCTTTCATTACCCCATAAAACATAAAAGAGTTGTTCACAACCTACTTAGAATCCTTCCAATCTCAAATGGAGATGGTTGACATCACTCAACAACTTCAGAATGAGAAAAAATAAATAGGTTACCAGATATACAAATTCCACAGATATGAAGAGAAGCAATGTAGATTAAAATCTAGAAGCCTCTGGCTTAAATCAGGGGTGTTAACACCCAAAAAGTGTTCACTACCTCATCTACCACATTATATGGCTCATTTGTCCATTTTCCTACCATATTTCCCTTAAAATCCCAAAAAATCCCATTAAAAAGCCTCCAAAAGGCCTAAAATGCCTCCAAAAGGCCGCAAAAACCATCAAAATAGCCTCAAAAAGGCTAAAAAACCCCTTTTCCCTCCAAAAATATCCAAAATTCCTCTAAAAATAGCAAAAATCCCCTAAAAAAGGAATAAAAAATATAAAATAATGAGGAAAAGGAGGAAAAAACCCTATACAGCTGCCCAAAACCATGGGTCAACACTCCATTACCAAAAAACTATAAATAGGTGATGGAGATCCCTTATTTCATATCCACAATCATAAGCACCCTTACTCTGCGAAAATCTCTCTTGAAACCCTAGCTCACCATTGAGCCACTTTCACCTTGAGAGCCCCTTTTGGCCCATTTCCACCATTGGAGAAAGAGAAGGAGCACATTGGAGCTTGGAGCAACCCTCTTGGACATTGCAAAGAGCTTCATCAACCTTCACATTGAAGATAATATTAATACAAAACCCTTGTTTATAAATTTGTTGTTTATGTTTCATGCACATGTTTAAAGTAGTTTATATCTTTGTTTTAGCTTAATAATTTACATTTACTGAACTGCTACTAAGGAGTCCATTCTCCTTAGTAGGTGCTCATTTGCACAAGCTAGGGGTAAAACCCTAGTTACAGTTTTGGCGACTCCCCTAGATTTTGAATTTCTGGTTTCCATTTAAAAAAAAAATTCCTTTCGGCTGTCCCTTTCGGCCGCCGTACACCGCGTTTTTTTCCTCTGCAGTCGCGTCCCGACCGCGTCTTTCAGGCCTTTACCTGCGACCCAACCGCGGCTCTCAGACGGTTTCCGATGCCCTGCCAGCGGATTCAAGTCTGTTACCTGCGATCCGACCACAGCTAATCAGCCTGTTTGCTGCGATCTGACTGCGCCTGTCGGCCATTTTCCCGCGTCCTGACTGCGGCTTTCAGCCTCTTTCCCGCGTCCCGACTGCGTCTGTTAGCCTTTTTTCCATGACCCGACTGCGTCTTTTTCCCTGTTTACTGCATCTCGATTGCGCCTGTTGGCCCGAAAGCCGCGACCTGACTGCGTCTGTTTCCCTCAAACCCGTGGTCCGCCTGTTCTGATTTGCCACAAACCCGCGGTCTGATTTCTGCATTTTTCCTATTTTGAGCCCAGCCCCTTTTGCTGCAATATTTTCCGCATCTGAACAGCCCTCTGTCCTACCTGTAGCCCCACTTCCTTACAGCCTTTCTGCAACATAATTTCTGTTCCCTTTACAGAATCTTTTTAAAATTTCAGTATTTTTAATTCAGAAAATTTTGCAAGTTATAGTTTCAATTTCAGTATTATTGATAGTTAGAAGTTGTCCCCCTTGTGGCACTTCTATTTTGGGTTCATCACCTCACGAGCACACACTCTGTCACATAATTCAAGTGAGCCTTAAAAAGTACCTAACTCAACCAATATTCTAACCCCACTTGGGGAACACAAAAGAATCTTTGTAGTTAGGTAGGATCGGGGGGATAGGCTTCCAATAACACCCCTCGGTTACATACACTTGAGACATAGTTGTTGTCTAAATAGGGAACCAAAGTCCCCTAGTAATTTTTGGCACGGTCACGACCAGTTTATCAGAGGGCCTCTCCCTTAGGAGGGTTGAAGTCAGGAGACTAGTTCTGGAGGCCTGAGTGGAATACCGCACTCCATTCAGTAACCGAAGGGCTACCTTTCGCGATTCGTGGGATATCCCTGTATAGGGGTATTGCGGTAAACGGACTAAACGACAAATTCACCTTTCTGGACGTGTCATGAACGAGGTATCTTAGTTGCCATTCTTCTAGGATTGACTACCCGGTGTCCCTCCCGGTAGGGGGATATCATAGCCACTTGGCTTTCCTACTCATATTGTCTGACTTGGATTTCATCACCTTGCAGAGGATATGTTTAGTTGAGTCAGAATACTTTTAGTTAGGTGTTTGCATGCTCCTTTACCTCCCTTTGGTCTAGTGAGTCCACCATTTTTTCTTTTTAGGAAACCTGCTGCTTGTTGGTATTCTGACTATCTTTGTTGATACTCCACCTATTGTAGCACAGCTGTTGCAGTGGGTGTTTTGAGTTGGTTGTTGGCCTGAGTGCCTTGTTTTTTGAGCTCTCCTTCTGCACACTCGATTGCATTAGGGTTTTTGAGCTGTTTTTACTCACCTCAACCCATAGAGATTAGACACCATCTGTCACCATTGAGTCCCCGAGACATTCTCGGTGCCTCAGGGGCGAGCCCCCTCAGCACGGTTCACTTGACACCACCCGTCATAGATTTCGATCATCATCCGTTGATACCACTCATCACAGATCTAGAGCCTTGTCACTTGACTCCACTCGTCAGCGACGTAGGTCTCCGTCACCAGATATTGACGCTCCATACTTTACCTCCGATTCTGAGACAGAGTCTGAGAACCCCATTTACACTGCCCCTACTAGCCCCATGGCTGGTGCGACTTCCACTCCTTTTGTTATAGGGACCATTGGTGGCACATCCACCACTACACCAGTTACTACACCTGCTTTGGGTATGCCCTCCATGGGGCCCCCATCTATCGTTCCCCTCATTACACCTATTCCCGCAGTGGGAATACCTATCCCCACTACATTAGTGGCTCACACTACCCATGGTGGTGCAGGCCCCTCCTATACTACCTCCGTTCCCCTACTTGGGGGCACCATCCCAAATCATGTCCCTCCACTTGGGGGCATGGGCCCCAACTTGGTCCAACCCACTACTGTGTCACATCCTTCTTCCAGTTTGCCATTCATGGCTAGCCTCAATCTACCTGACCTGGCCCAATTAACCAACGATCCTATTCGACACGACCCTACGTGGCCTCATATGCCTACCAAGCTCCCCTCTGACATCCCTAAGTTCGAGGGCAAGGCCAGTGAGGACCCACAAAACCATATCATGTCTTTCCACCTATGTTGTTCCTCAAACTCCATAGTGGACAACTCTGTTCGCCTCCGTCTCTTACAGCGCACCTTCACTGGCTCTGCAACCAAGTGGTATATCAAGCAACCCCATGGGACCCACGCCACCTTTGCTTCCCTTGCCTCGACCTTCCTGCAGTTCTTCCAGTTGCCTGTCCGCTATGATGCGGGCGTTGAGATCCTCCTATCTTGTAGACAAAACACGGCTACCCATATCACGGACCACATCCATGAGTGGCGTCGACGCCGTAGCTTATGCAAGATCAAACTAGATGACCGTATCTTCCTAGATTGGTTCCTCAAATCCCTTCTACCTGTCATCGCTAAGGATGTGGCATTAGAAAGACCCCAATCTGAAGAAGAGGCCATCCTTAAGGCCCAACAGTTCGACCTCATTTATGCCCAGTCAGGATACCTTTATACCATTATACCTGACGCCCCTCGCGGCGATTCCTCCCAGCACGATGCGCCGGGGGCATCCCACTCTATAGACGGTATCATTGGTCGTGTTTCTTCGCATCCCCAACCATTTTCTATAGCGCGTCCTACCCCGGGCCCCGACCTTTCGCGGGCTACCTCACAGTCTGGAGCAACCAACTCGTATGCTCCCATGACACATCACCACCACCATGGACCCTCATGTCCTCCTCAGTGCTTCGGTCATGCGACTCCCGCTTATGCCCCCCCGGTCGCACCTCAACCCTACTACCACCAGCAGGCTGCCCCAGCTCCTGCGCCTTCACAGGCCCAACCTGCTTATTATCCGCCACAGGCAGCCCCTGCGGCAAATCCACAACCCGCTCCGCAGCCATATCAGCAACCCCCTCAAGTTGCTGCACCTGCTCAGCCTCAACCTGCATACCATCCACCGCAGCCTGCTCCAGCACCTGCGCAACCTCCGAATCTACCTGCTGCCCAAGGGCAAGTTTACGCCCAACAAAACCCGCAGCAAAACCAAAATAACCAACGTAACCAGGGCCAACAAAACCGCGGCAAGGGTCGTAATCGTGGGAACAACCAACCTGCAGACCAAGCTGGTCAACCGGCGAATCCCCCTGATAATAATAATGCGGCCCCTGCTAACCAAAACCCTGATCGCCCGCCCAAGCAGGCTAAAAACCCCAATTTGCGAACAAACCACCCTTGTTCTATTTGCGGGGTCTATGGACACTACATGCATGCTTGCCCACACTTAGAGCGAGCTCGGCAGCTCTGGGTTGACGATGCCCACCGCCAAGGGCATGCGGCTCCTCAGGCTCCACCTAACCCCCCTCAGCCTCAGCAGCCTCCTTTGGTTCTGCAAAACCCCTTACCCACCCAAGGCGTCGTGAACACTCAGCCGTTGGCTCCCCCTCAAGCCAATGTGCAACACCAACAACAGATCACGTACGCTGCTCCCGATCAACCCATGTTTGATTCGGGAACCCACCACTTGTTGATGATGTCATCTGGTGACGTCAACCTCCAGACTCGTCGGAACCAATATGGCTCCACCACTGAAGCCCCTCCTGCTGAGAAAACCCCTAATGCCCATCCCACCGATCAAGCATTACGCATACCCCTGCCTCCACTAGAGGGCGCTCCCAAAGAACCTCGTTTCCCGCTTCGCCGTATCAACAACAACCCCAATGCGCGGGCTGCGTCCAATTACAACATCGTCGACGACTTAGCCCAATCTCCCACAGCCATGTCCGCATTAGAAGTCCTAAAAAATTGCCCTTCTCAGCGCAAGACTCTACTATCCGCCATTGGGGCGATTGACCCACATGATTCGAATCTGATGGCATTTGATTTGGACCGATCCGAACCACGCCTGCCTTCCTCCTTAGCATTCCAAGTTTTTGTTTCCGTTCGGAATCTTGTCATCCATCAATGCATCATCGATGAGGGTGCCTCCACATGCGTTATGTCTACATTCGTATGGAAGAAGTTGGGATCCCCTACTCTCCAGCAGTCCACCACTGCATTACGCACCTACGACGGTCGGTCGGCCCAGCCCCAAGGCCTCCTACCCAATGTCCCCGTCCAGTTAGGTGGTAAAAACGTCCTTATCGACATCGAGGTAATCAATGCCCAATTGGATTATAACCTTTTACTTGGCCGCAGCTACATGTATGCCATGCGGGCGGTTGCCTCTTCCGTTTTTCGCACCATGATGTTCCCCCATGAGGGACGCGTGGTTAAGGTTGACCAGCTCACCTACTATGATCCCAGTGCTTCCGCGGCACCTGAAAATGTTCTCCCCATGGTTGAACAACCTGTTTCTCATGCCACCACTTCATTTGTTTCCTCTACGGGGCCTGGAGTCTACTCAGACGCGCCAATGACCTCCACCTTCCAATCCATTCCTCCCCCATCATCTACACCCGAAGTGTCTGACTTATGTACCTTGTCCCACGACAACCAACCACCTAACAATCAACCACCCTTGTCGCCTAAACCACCATTGGTACCTAGCCACATTGGTGTTACACCTATCCATACGATCCCCTTCCTAGTCCCTCCATCGGGAGTAGTAAGCGCCCCGGTCATGGCTACCCTTAGCCTCCCTGGGTTAACTTTGGGATTACCCGTATGGTATCTTTCGCCTCCCGTTCGCCCGTCGACACCTGATGTCATCCTCCAACCGGTGCAACCCATGGCTACTACCACTCAGCCACCCCCTGGTGTCTCTACCCCATCGTCCTCCACGACTCCCCCTCCTACTCCCAAATCCACTGGGGGCAAAGGTCCACAACCTTACACCGCTGTACCACCTCACAAGACAGTCAAAAACCCCCCAGTGTTTCGTGCTCCTCCCAAATGCTCGCTGTGCGATGAGTTGGGCCATGCGACCCACCAATGCCCACAGCTACCAGCATTGCAGAAGCACATGCAGATGCTCGATGATGACCCCAACATCCCAACTGTTGAACTAAACCCCACTCCCAAGCCTAAAGATAAGTCCCTGCGTACCAACCACTCCTGCGCCATATGCAGTATTTACGGGCATTACTCACATCATTGTCCTGATCTCCTGGATTACAGAGCGGATCTCTATGAGATGAACAATCTGGATCTTGAGATGGCACCACCCACCATTGAAGAGATCCACCCTCCGGTCTCCTCCCCTTCAGGAGAGGTTAATACCATTTATATGATCTCTTCAACCACTATCCCCTCGTCAACCGATTTGACGACGCAAACTTTCCGTACTGATGAGGAAGTGCTTGAGGCCCTGACTGCCCCAGATTATCCCTAGGATGACATGCACCACCGTTCCTATTTCATCCCAGAAGAATCCTCCTCTAGCACAGCTACCCAATTCACAGTTGAGTCCAAAGACTTCCTCCCCACCAAGGTCGACTGGTTCAAGGACCCTATTCTTGCTCCTGACGCCTTCGAGGAGGGTAACATGGCCAACATCTCACCCGTCATCCATATAGATATCTCTGACCCCCCTGGCGTCAATGAATGCATTGCCTTAGGAGCCTCCTGCAGTGAACAAGAGATTGAGGAGTACAGAAAACTCTTCCGAGAATTCCATGACGTCTTTGCCTGGTCCTATACCAAGATGCCTGGTCTTGACCCCGCCATTATAGAGCACCACATTGACACATGGCCTGATGTACCCCCCGTCCGTCAGAAACAGCGTCCTATTCCTCCCTCAAAGCTCCCAGCTGTTAAAGCTACGATTGAGACCCTTGAACTCATCACTTTAGGAGCCTCCTGCAGCGAGCAGGAGATTGAGGACTACAAACAACTCTTCTAAGAATTCCGTGATATCTTCACCTCCCCCCTCGAGCAGTGTTTGCTGACACTCGAACAAGATGATGAAGACCGTCGTGCCACTCTCCAGAACATCGAAGCTGCCAAGAACCGGTCCAAAGCCGGTTATGACAAACATGTTCACCCTCGAACTTTCCATAAAGGGGACCTCGTCCTCGCCTATGACCAAGCCCACGACAAAACTGGAAAAGGGAAGTTTGAATCCATGTGGAAAGGCCCTTACATCGTGCAGACCTACCTCGGCAAGGGGGCATACATCTTAGCCGACTCCGAAGGCCATCCTTTGCGCAACCCTCGTAATGGGTTGTATCTTAAGCGTTTTTACCCATAAATGAAACCGCGACCTCATTGGTCCGCCTTGTACAGTTTGCTCTCTTTTTTGTTTTTTACCTTTTTTACCATCATCTTACATTCATCCTTTCTACATGATCACAGATGGACCATCTTCCACCTTGTTACACTGGCTTCGCTGATGGCGCAAGCCGCTGGTCTCCCAACCTGGCTTCTGCAGCATGGGTCTTGTACTCCCCTTCCAACGAGATGATTCACCTTGACGGAATATGTATAGGCGCTGCTACCAATAACCAGGAGCTGCTACCAATAACCCGCGGTCCCCAACCGTGTGGTTCACCCAGAAACTCGCGGTTTCGTCTCCCTAACCCGCGGTCCACCCCACGTGGACCGTACAAATAACCCTAGGACCCACTACCCAACCCCCGACCCTAAAAAACATACAGGTATGAGTTTGACGGAATACCTGTATCTCCTGGATCTGGAATCGGCCGGTTGGATCATCCAGAAATGCCACCTAAGCTCTGGTCCACTCTGATCACAAGTCAAAGTCAAATCGTACAAATGACACATGTCATGTTGGCCCACCCACTATTTATAGTCCGTTGACTTTTCTTGTTTTGGCCATTTCTGACCCCATACGGAGTCCGTTTTTTGAACCGTTTCCACCACTGGAATCAGCGCGACAAGACCGTCATGTTGGTCACCTCGTTGCATTATTTTTGCTTCATCATTTTTTGCCCATTTTTCAGACATCACCAGTCGCCTCGGTTTGCGTGCCACATCGGTTGTTCTCCGTTTTTTACACATTTTATATCATCGGATTCATTTTTTCGAGCTGGTGATGATGCTTGAGGTCATTTCTCGCTCTCACCCCCAGATTTTTTGGGTATTTTTCCAAAACGCCCCCGTCGCCTCGATGTACGTGCCACATCGACCGTTACCCGTTTTCGACACTCTTTATATCGCCGGATTCATTTTTCCGAGCCCGTGATGATGCTCGAGATCATTTCTCGCTCTCACCTGGTACAATTTCAACATTGTGTCCCGACACCTTGCTTCCTCGATTTGCGCGCCACATCGACCGCCATCGGATTGTTCCACACTTTTACATGAGCCATTCACTCCTGTCATACTATAAATGTTTCGTTATTTTGCCACCATTTCATCCACCCCGCAAGGAGGCCCACCAGTGTTCCCCCCCCGATCCTCGTTCTTGGTCATCATAAATGTTCCTTGATTGAACACTTCCTCCTTGCCTGGCCATTCCTTTTGTTCGGTATAATTTTATCCCTTTTTCGGGCCGGACAAGTCCTTTACGAAAAAGGAACTTAGGGAGTTTCCGTTAAGCTCTTTTCTGACTCCTAAAAGAATGAAAAGATCGTCGAGCAATCTTGCTTCCTTTCATGCTCGTTAAAGTACCTGAAAGGGCGTCTATCTGGTATAAGTTTAACCCTTTTCCGGACCTGGTAGACTAATTACGAAAAAGGAATACTCTAGTCACACCGGCTAGAAGAGTTCTTCATTGCATCCTTTTATGCTTCTTTGGGCCTTGGAGACTAAACATATGAAAAAGCAACCCCCTGGAGTCTTCTTATTTGCTTTCAGACTCTTTAAAATTGAAAGCAACCACGAGCATGAACTGTCCTGGGCTCGTTAAATTTACATGACAATACCAATCCATTACTTCAGAGTCTTCTTATCGCTTTCAGACTCCTTAAAATTGAAAGCAACCACGAGCATGAACTGTCCTGGGCTCGTATAAATCCACACGATAGTATCATTTTACACGCACTTCTTCTAGTTCCTTAACCCATGAAGAAGTCCCCCCCCCCGTGCCTCATGGCACTATGATCGATCATCTCGGCAGCACCCCCAATCAGGTCGCCTTTGTTCAGAGTATTCTGCAGTTTCCTGCCATTTTACCCCAGCTTGAGTCTCCCTTAGCCCAGTTACCCTCCCAGATCCATTACAGCTATGATCCATTTTCCCTCAGTAAGTTTCATATGCTGCCAGATCATCCCCATTATCATACTCTGAACAAAGGAAGTTTGAGTCCACCCACTCTACTTGCCCAGTTGTCCCCCCACAGTTTGGTCAGTCCTGCCATCAGTACTATTACATTTTGGTTCTCCACCTCGCGCTCCTGTCAAGGAAATATCATTGCCTTGATAGTTGCAGGTCTCCCTCTGTCGACGACAACCCCTCTATTCCAGAGGATAGGCCCAGAGGTCCCTACGCCTTGGACTTATCACCATCTGTGGTAGGTGCCTACGGACCATTCTGAGAGGAGTCATCATTACCTCTCCGAGTGGTTGTTTCTCACATGCTCGACTTCAGCACCTTGATCGCATCGTCGAGAATCGCGTAGGGTTACATCCTTTACATTATGTGTCGAAGACCCCGGATTTCCCCTCGACTCTAGCACATTGGTGAGTCACTTCGGAACGACCCATTTATATGTTCCTATGGATGTCTGGGCTGCGTTGGCGATTGTATTCGGAAGCCATCCAGCTATATGCTTCCTTGAGTACCTAGTTCCGTTCCAGTTCAGTGTACCATTGAGAGTATGACCCTTGTCACTCTGATCCAGCAGCTCATCAGTTCCTTTGGTACCACATTCAACAGCACTGTTGATTGTTCCAGTGCACCAATTTTTCAGTTCCCACATGATCAACCCAGCAGTATGTCCCAGATTTGTGTCCCCTCTGGACTCTTATGATGTACACAGTGGTTATGTATTTACAGGTCCCCCTTTTCGGGCCTCACAGTTCTGTTTATGTATCTTGATACGAGCATGGGTATGCCCGCCTCGTCCATATATTGAGATTATTCCTCAGTCAGTATTTGAGGTCATGTATATTTCAGGTCCCCATTTTGTGGACCCCAGTGTTATTATTATGTTATATCCTGATACGAGCATGGGAATGCTCGCCTCGTCCATATGATCAGATGATTCCTCATCCATTATTGAGGTTATGTACTTTTAGTTCTTGCAGTTGTTCAGGATCGTTGTTCCGGGCTTCAGTTTGTTTCTTCTCTTCTCTCCACACCCCAGGAAAACCATTCATGACTTATGATGTCCATCGGCCATATGATGAGCTCCTGCCCTCGCACATCAGGGGGCAATCTGTTAACACCCAAAAAGTGTTCACTACCTCATCTACCACATTATATGGCTCATTTGTCCATTTTCCTACCATATTTCCCTTAAAATCTCAAAAAATCCCATTAAAAAGCCTCCAAAAGGCCTAAAATGCCTCCAAAAGGCCGCAAAACCATCAAAATAGCCTCAAAAAGGCTAAAAAACCCCCTTTCCCTCCAAAAATATCCAAAATTCCTCTAAAAATAGCAAAAAACCCCTAAAAAGGGAATAAAAAATATAAAATAATGAGGAAAAGGAGGAAAAAAACCCTATACAGCTGCCCAAAACCATGGGTCAGCACTCCATTACCAAAAAACTATAAATAGGTGATGGAGATCCCTTATTTCATATCCACAATCATAAGCACCCTTACTCTGCCAAAATCTCTCTTGAAACCCTAGCTCACCATTGAGCCACTTTCACCTTGAGAGCCCCTTTTGGCCCATTTCCACCGTTGGAGAAAGAGAAGGAGCACATTGGAGCTTGGAGCAACCCTCTTGGACATTGCAAAGAGCTTCATCAACCTTCACATTGAAGGTAATATTAATACAAAACCCTTGTTTATAAATTTGTTGTTTATGTTTCATGCACATGTTTTAGAGTAGTTTCTATTTCTGTTTTAGCTTAGTTATTTCCATTTACTGAACTGCTACTAAGGAGTCCATTCTCCTTAGTAGGTGCTCATTTGCACAAGCTAGGGGTAAAACCCTAGCTACAAGGGGATAAAAATACCTCCTTCCATCTGCAAGACAAAAATAAGAGAGTAAAGAAATAAAGTGAAAGAAATCAAATTGTCAGATGGTTCTCAAGCTACAAACTTTGCAAAAATAAAGGAGGCAACCAAATATCATTTCCAACATCTTTACATTGAAGAGAGACCAACTTCGTTAGACTCATGCTCCTCCCTATTGGAGAACATCACTTCAATGATTACAGCTCCTAAGAACTCAAATTTAAACAAGAGCATAAAAGAGGCTAAAATTATTGAAGCAATCTGGTCCTTCCCTTGGACAAAGCCCTTGGACCATATGGATTTACCATTCATTTCTATTGAGCTTGTTGGAAAATAGTGAAGGAGGATCTCAAAAAAATGTATGCTTACATTCAGAAGAAGCAAAATGTGGGAGGACAAATGAACTCAACCTTATTTGCTTTTATCCCTAAAGAGGAAAACCCTATGACTTTCTTGACATTCCGTCCAATCTCGCTCTGCAATTCCTCCTGCAAAATATTTACCAACATACCAACTCAAAAGATCAAGATGCATAAGCTGAAACTATAGAATATGCAAACTACAAACTCCGTGAAAACATTGAACAGGATCAAGGAAAAACTACAGCTGTGAAAATGCAAATCCAAGAATTGGAGAAAAATATCCATGGAATACATACCAAAATTGTTCAGATACATACAATTCTCAAAGATTTAAGAAATATGCACGTAGAAGTTCAGGTTAAAGACACTAAAAGGTGCACTCTTTCTAAGCTTCAACAGACACAACATGCAGCCCTTGATGAGAATAATGAATATACTGATGGTGGGATCAAGGAATGGTAAAATACTAAGAATTTAGAGCTTTTGTTTAGAGGGTTTTGAAGAATAGTTTAAATGAGTTTCAAATATCCATGTCTGCAAATTCGTATGCTGGTAATACATCAGATCTCTTTGAATTATAAATCCCTATCAACCCTGTAACACCATAAGTAATATGAGACCAATCAACAATAGAAAACGATCAATGACTTGCTTATGTAAAGGGGTGATTTGGGAATGTTGAGTGAGGATAGATTATCTTCAAATCTAATAACACAAATACTGAGGATTAAGTTTTTAAGATGATCAATTTATATTGAAATACGGGTATAACCTATTGATTTGAAGGACATAAATGCAAATATTAAAAACCCCAATCGAATTCTTCTCTTATACCAATGATTATCCATTGAGAAAGGGTTTCATATTCTTCTCAAAAACTCTAGTTGAATTTGAAAAGAGGGCAACAATTTAGTATTGAAACAAGGTGTTAGTCATAGGAAACATGTATAGGCTAAAACTTAATATATTTCACAAATACACAAAACTATCAAAGGAAAAGTTTAAGCAAATAACATTAATCAGAATGAAAAACTAGCTCTTAAGAATAGAAAGATATTCAATTAAAATTCAGAATAGGCCCGCTTGGATCTGTTAAGAAATATGGATTCTTTTACTTGCAATGAGGGTTGGTTTGGTTTAAGGGTTTTAACCTCCTCAGGGTTCAATGTTAGGTCTAAATGAGTACAAGAAGCAAAAGCAATTTTCCCTTTCAAAGCTTCCTTCTTAATAATTTGTCCAAGTACCTGAAAAATATGAAGAAGATTATAAGATTTATGATTAGGAGAAATTCCAAACAAATAAAAAAGTTAAAACCCTACCCAATCCTAGGCCTAGTGCCTAAGGGAAAATGGAGTCTAAGTAAAATAAGAAAATAATGAGATAACCCAAGGGAGAGTGGAGGATGAAATAATCCCCCTCCTTGATATCCCAAGCTAACTTCAACTTCTTAAGCTCCAGTCCTGTAAGAGAATCTTGCAAAATTTAAGAGTACCTAGCAATCTATCAATGCACAATCTCAATTAATAAAATATTTAGTAAATGTAAATGAACATGGAAATTCACATCAATTCCACGTTCTTGTAAGACAAAGACCCAACAATCATCCTAAAATTTACTAAATATAGGCCAAATAGATTAAAATTATCTCAAACCCTTATGGGTTTCCCACTACCAAGCATATTCCATAAGATTATTCCAATTGCCACCAATGAATAGTCTAGATCACTAGTAAACAAGAGCAATCAAATCATAATTTTATTACTTGCTAAAAATTCCTCCATGAGAGAAGAAATGCACCCTCTTTTATAACTTGGAGGGGCCACATTTCCTTATAGAGAAAATGCCTAGGGTTTTGGAGGTAGTTGCAAAAGATGATCTTGAGAAAATATGGTTATATTGCTCAAGGGACTTCCTAAACAAATAAAATATTACATCAATTTGTCAAGTCATCCTAGAGAAAAGTGTCTTCCTTTTTTCTACGATAAAATGATTTCAAAAAATCCCAATACCATTGGTTGTTTTTAAACCCACAAGAGAAAACCATTGCTTGTTTTGAAAACCAATCCCAATACCATTGGTTGTTTTTAAACCCACAAGAGAAAACCATTGCTTGTTTTGAAAAACAAGTGTTGGAAGCTGAATCCATAGGTTGTTTTAGAAAGCCATTGCTTGTTTTACTTGATTCTTGTTTTGGCCAATTATTAGTCTCTTCACTATTTTTGCTGTTGTTTACACATTTTCTCCAATGAAGGTTGATTTGATAACAAAACAACCAATTTAACAATTAGGAATTAAATTTAATAAATGGAAAAAAGTTATTTTTTTAAATTTAATAGATGAGAAAGTTTACTAAATAAAACTTAAAATAATCTAAACATAACAATTTTAGTGCAAACTAAAATTAACAATATCATAAGAGATATTAGAATATCGTAAGTATAAAAAACACATAAATTTCAACCAAACAAACTTGAACAAATTGCTACTAAAAAATGAAAGGTGAAGCAAAACATTAATCAACATGTCTACGTTTCAATAAGTAGTTAAAGGGAAATTGGTTTCAAAGACATTTCATCCTTTAAAAATGACTTGCTCAACCTTTAGCATTCATCACATAAATTAATGAACCTTTGATAATCTTATGTATAATGTATGTTATTATAAATTTGAATATAAAATTTTCTTAAACTAAATTATACATAAATTTATTATTTTATATAAATGTATTAGTAGAAAAATATTTATATTAAATATCATTTACAAATATTATAATAAAAACTAATTAACACACTTTATTTAATATATTTTTAAATCAATTTATGTATGAATTTATCAAAACAATCAAACACATCAATGCAATGCAAATATGAAAGAAGAAAAAGATTTGTATTAAATACATCAACAAAGTGCAAATATGACATAAGAAAGAATAATACTAAACATCATTCACAATATTATAATCAAAGATAATAAGAACTAATTAACTCCATGTTCATTGCAATATATATATATATAACATATTTGTCATTTTTAAGATAAAAGTTTTTTTTCCCCAAAGCCTCGATGGAAGAGAGACTGGATTTGTTTCGCCCGATTGCCTTATGCAACATCATTTATAAAATTATCACGAAATTCCTGTCCAATCGTCTTAAACCTCTCCTCACTTCCTTGATATCTTTGGAACAATCTGGATTTGTCAAAGGCAGACAAATCCTCAATGGCATCATTCTAGCCCAGGAGGTTCTTCACTCCTTGAGGGTTACTAAAAAAGTTGGTATGATGTTGAAGTTGGATTTATCTAAAGCTAATGACAAGCTGAACTGGACCTATATGAAAGAAATTATGAACTCCTTTGGGTTCAGTGATGCATGGGTTCAATGGATTGCTAATCTGACCTCCTCAGCCTTTTTCTCTACCCTTATTAATGGTCATCCTTCTGCGGTCTTCAAACCTTCAAGGGGTATCCGACAGGGAGATCCTCTCTCTCCTTTTCTCTTTGTTATTATGACTGAAGGATTGGGAAGTCTCATCTCCCATTTTGTAGAATAAGGGAACTCAAAGGTCTTCGATTTCCACCCTATGAGAAAGCTCTTACTCACCAGCAATTTGTAGATGACACTCTTCTCATGGGGCACTCCTCTGTTCATGAAGCAAGACAAATCAAGAGAGCTTTAAATACTTTCCTCGGAGCATCTGGTCTTACTATCAACGTGGAAAAGTCTCTGGTTTTATTCTTAATACTCCTCCTATCAGTCAACGGAATATTCTAAGGATTCTAGGATTCAAGAAGAGCTCCCTTCCAACCAAATACCTTGGTGCCCCTTTATCTGATGTTGTTCTGAAGAAGGTTTCCTGGAAAGAACTCTTAAGTAGAATGAAGGATAAACTCTCAAGATGGACTTTGAGAGCTTTGAACTTCCCTGGTTTTGTTGTTCTGGTGAAAGATGTCCTACAAGCAATGCCTTTATATCTGTTTTCTGTTTTGGCCGACCCTAAATTTGTGATGAAAGAAATTTGGAGTATCCAATGCTCCTTTCTGTGGGGTGGCACGGTGGATCATCGAAAATGGCCCCTGGTCGATTGGGAGACTCTTTGTAAATCTAAGTCTGAGGGGAGTTTAGGACTACATGATCCGGAAAAGCTTAGCATCGTCTGTGGGGCAAAAATTTGGTGGCGCTGGCTCACTCATACAAATGAGCAATGGGCTAGCTTCTGGAGTAAGAAGTATGTCCCGAAGAATGCGCGACAAGACTGGATTCAAATTGATGGCCATGAGAATGGCTCACACATCTGGAATATGGAGAGGGCTAGGAGTAATTTGATTAGGAAGCACAGCTTCTGGGATACACGCCAGGGATCCTCAGCTAACCTTTGGTCTAATGCGTTGCAACAAGAGCCTATTCTACAATCTCTAGTGTCTAATATCCCTAACGATTCCCCTGATCTCAACCATAATTGGAAAACTGTTAATTGTCACTGGCTTGGGGATCAAGATGATCGTGGTTTTCGTGTGTGGAAACTACTAAATTGGTGGACAACTAACTATGGGGTTGAGGTTGGGAATCAGATCCACGAAATATTAAATCAAAGACAGATTAAAACCCATGAGGGTCCGGATTTACTTCGATGGGGTTATCTTCCTAAAGGAATGATCAACATCAAGGAAGCATACTACTTGCAGACGACCTCTGCAGGACATCCTGTGGGTCGGGAATGGAAGTGTCTCTGGGGAGCTAAATTATGGCCCAAAATTACTCTGTTCCTATGGCTGGTGATGAAAGGGAGGATCCTTACCTGGGATAATATCATAAAGACAGGTTTTGAGGGACCTTCGTTTTGTGTCCTATATGGAGTTCAGGGAGAAACGATAACCCATCTCCTTGATGGATGTAGATTCACCTCGACCTTATGGGACGAAGGAGCTATGGTATTTCTTTTGATGGACAAAGTTAAAACAAACCATATCGCCTCAATCAAAAGGTGGCGAGATAATCCTTTCCAAGGAAGACTGTTGAATCGGATATGGCATCTTTTCCCCGGGTTCCTCCTATGGGAGGTTTGGAAGGAACGGAATAAACGTATCTTCATGGTTAAACAACAGACATGCAATCTGGTTTGGGGGCATATTCAGAGAGGAATCACTAAAACTCTCCAGTTAACTTATTGGATGGAACAAGACATGATTCTTCTTGAAAATGAGATGAATATTTTACATACCTGGGGAATTCAGACACTCCCTATACATATTGGTAGCCTTCAACGTCGCCCAAACTCTCTCGATGGTCCTGTGGTCTAGTCTCCTCCCAAGCCACGTTGGCTTAAGTTGAATTTCGATGGGGCGTCTAAAGGTAATCCAGGAATAGCAGGGTATGGCGGAGTCTTTCGCAATGATTAGGGTAGGGTGACAGATAGCTACTATGGTTCTCTGGGCAGGGAGAATAACAACGTGGTGGAGTGTGAAGCCATGCTGCAAGGTCTCTGCATGGCGGTGAGACATGGTTATACTTTTCTTTATGTGGAGGGTGACTCAAATCTCATCATCTAGCTTGCGATGAATATGTGTAATGGGTCCCGTGCAGCCAAGTTGGCACCATCGTGGAGGCTTTCCTGGCGTCTACACTATTTGGAAGAAATCATTGCGACAATGAACACTGTCACTTTCCACCATGTTCGTCGGAGTGCTAATGGTTTGGCTGATTTCCTTGCTAATCAAGGCGCTATCTGTCAGGGAATTGGATGGGAAGGTGTGGCCCTTGACATGCCCCTGGGCACTGTTGGTCCTCTATTTTGTCCATTCGATGTACTATTTCCTAGCATTTAAAGTCTTAATGGGTCCAATAATAATCGGTTTTATGTGTCTTTTGAAGGTCAACATTGCTAAAAGCCATGGTAAGTAATTTTAATTATTTGATTGTTGTATTTTCTTATTTTTATGCATATGTTTTGGGTTTTAGGTTTCATTAAACCCTATGCTAATAATGATGTGGGTTTCTCTTCTACACAGGGTTCGTTTTGTTATTTGGCCAGCGTTCAAATGAGGAGATTTGGGGATTCGATCTACCATCAGGGCGTTTTTATTGGATCCACATCATCTTTAAGATGCTTTTGAAGATTGCTTCACTGTTATTTCAGGCACGATCTTTGGTGTTATTATCTTCTCTTAAATGATATGTGTATATCCTGGATCTGAGATGCCATTTTTGGCTCAGAATGGTTAAGATATTTTGAGTATTGTTATTCCTATCGATCTTTGTCTTCAGGACGATTTCACTCTGTATAATCTAGTATAAAAGTAGCCATGGAAACCCTAAGTGGGAGAATTTGTACAAACTCCATTTTTCTGAATATGATACAGCGTGTGTTTTCAGCAAACTTGTGATTTAAATGTGTGAGGCGTTGAGGGCAGGGCCCACCTTCAACACCAAACTGCGATGCTTCAGTAGTGTGTGGTTTACAGTAATAGATTGGCGTTTGCATTGCTCATTTCACATTTTTTAGAGTATTAATGGTTTGCTCATCATTGATTAAAATAGAGTGTATGACTGTTAATGGTGTTCACTAGTTAATGGCATTGGATTTAGACTTCTCTAGATACTGGATTGAATTGTTATATAAGAACTAGGGTATGCATAACTGTGTGCTTAATTTGGTATGAATTATGGTAGATTCAATTTTATGAAGCGTTATTAATCAGTTATATTTTATATTATCTATTCTACCAAACACAGTGTTATCAAGATAGCTACAGGAATGGTTTTAAACTTGACTGTAAAATGAATTCAGAATTGGTTTGGATTTAAATCTTTTCTTTCAATTTCCAGTATGAGTTGAGGTGAGTTTGATTTCAGTTGCTAGGAATTTGGTTTGTTGAAGAAAATAGAGTACATTTCATAGCACCTCTTGTTATTAAAAATAGAACATGGCTTCCTCTCTTTAAATCTTTGAGCTCACAAACTGTAGGATAAGATCTGCATTTACAGTGGGTGTGTATTTAAAGATTGTAGTAGTATAGGGTTTTGATATATTGGTTTATTAGAATATTTAGGGTTTGTTAAATAAGAATTGAGATTGGTATTGAGCGTTGTCTTCTAGGATTGAATATTAGTTTCGCAATATATATATTTTCTGAAATCTTCCTTGACAGATCTGTTATTCGATTGCGAGATCTACAACATCTTGTCATATGCACTTTCATATATAGAACTCAAGACTAGTATATCAGCAGTAAATCGATTTGCCCTTGATGACATGCCTGTGAATATGTAATAGGTTTTGTTTTCAACAGTGATTCCAGGAATACTTGTATGGATTGAAGTATCATATTTGGCAGGGTTGTTGATTGGAATTAAGATATCAATTTAGCATATGCATTTGATTAATAATCGGTTAAATATATTTTTATAGATTGTAATTACAATAGCTTAGATTGCTGTAGATACCATTAATTGCTTTTAAATTGTTATAGCTTAAATTTGTATTCTTCTAGCAGGTTGTTTTAAATCATAGAATTATAATTTAAGAATTCCTCATTGGATGTTTTCAAGTTCAACAGTGAGATAGGGATTAGCAAATGAGTTCTCTTTTCTATAGTACAGATTTAGTAATCTCTAGTATTGGTCCTTTAGGGTTAGTCTCATTGTTGTTAGCAGTAGATTAGGGTTTCTCGAGGAAATGAGCATTAGGGTTAGTTTATCTGCACATATAGTGTAGCAGCTCGAAGTCTACGATTCCCCGGTTGATAAATTAAATTGAGGTGAATTAAATATCAATAATTTTAACCAACATTTTGGCGCCGTTGCCGGGGAGTTGCTCCAAGGTAAGCTGGTGTTTTGCTCATTTTTTATTTGATTGATTGAGAAGTTCAGGTAGATAGAATCTTTTTTTACAATATACAACAAGGTGGAGGGGAAACATTAAGACGCAAAGACGAATTCACTTTGGGTTCCCAAGGTGTAGCAGCCTGCCGCAGCCACTTTAGTGGGTTACCCCAAAATTTTGTTGTGTCCTTTCTGGTAAATATGGTTGTTTTTTTTTCAAGCTTGAGTTATTAGAAGTGTGTTTATATTTCCTGAAAAAAAAAATGTTTATTTTCAGTTACAAGTATGGTTATCTGTTTATAGATTAAGTGTGTTTAATTCCAGAAATCTAATTTTACAGCAATTGTTAGGTGTGACTAGTTGTGGCAGATTGAAGAAGCTGGATTGGTAAGGAAAAATTGCGCATTTCATAACAGGTTCCTTCAAACCCAACTGTGGCACAGGTATTTTAATTTGGTTTGATTAAAAATCTTGTGATTTTCAGAATTTGTTTTGATGAGACCTAGAGATAGTAAGGGTAGATTCATTAAGGTTCATGCTGATCTTTTTGTAAACAACAAAACCCCCCCCTTTACTAACCCTAGGGATAGGGATACCGGCAACGAAACTGAAAACAACAACATTCAGAATTCAGCGGAATTTGGAACCCAACCAGTAGGAACTGAGGTCATACCCAGTGAACAGTTACATTCAGAAGAAATCCCACAGATCCAACAAACTTCACCTTTAAAGGAAGATCCTAATTTGGTTGACGCAGTGAACATAGAAAAAGTGAACTTCCTTCTGGGACATAACCAGAATCCGGTGGTTTCCCAATTAGAATCCACTACAGATTTACCTTTTAATTTTCAAGCTTGGCCTAGGCCAGACCATTTGGATTCTATTCTATCCCCAAGAAGAGACAGGATAGGTGTCAACTGGTTTAGGAACCCTCTTGTCATGAGTGATCAGGAAACTGAACACCAGATGGAAGGAGAAGTAGAACATGTGGGACGAACTGAAACAACTTTTGGCTTCCCCATTCTGGATCTCACACGGGATGTCAGTATGAAAAATATCCCAGCATCTTCATTACCTACTTTCTATGGGAAAAGTACTGAAGATCCGGATACCTTTCTATTTGAGTTTGACATCTTATGTAGGAGTTATAATTATCTACAGGATGCTCAAAAGTTAAAATTATTTCCAGCAACCCTTAAGGATTCTGCACTTAGATGGTTTATGAGTTTGGGGGAATCCACCATCCGAACTTGGGAACAAATGAAGAGTGCTTTCCTCAGAAAATACCGAGACTACTGTGGGCCCCGAGACTCCCAAAACGATATCTTTAAAATGCAACAGCATGAAGAAGAGAGTCTGGAGGACTTCCTAGAACGATTCTGCTTTGTATTACAGAAGTCTAAGTATAATACCTTACAGGAGGATGCCGTCAGAACCCTTTTTCTAAAAGGGATCCTGGATGAATATGTGGAAATCCTCAACTTGATGGCATCAGGTGATGTATCTCATAAATCCTTTGAAGAGATTACTGAACTATGCAGAAAGTATTCGAGGAGTAGAGCCAAGGCAGGAAAAAGCACAAGGGAAGGTCCTTCCCGTATTTCTAGAACAGCAGGGACTAGTGGGGTCACAAGAGTTGAGTTGGGAAACTTGTTAGAAAATTTCAAAACTGACATTTTAGGCACCTTAAGCTCCCAATTTGATGCTTTGAAAACAAAGAAACGGCAAGAGGAGGAGGACATAGCAGCATTACACATATTCTGCCCCAAATGCAGAAAAAGACACCCTTTGAAAGAATGCCCTCTAAATATTATTTCAGTCTGTGCTCTTTGCTCTGCTCAACACCCAACTGACAATTGCCCTTCTTTACCAGAGCTGCAAGCTTTTTACAAGCTTAATGCTGAACCTACCGATGCATCAAGGAGGCCTTGGCAGCCTAGACCTCAAAACATGTACTCAGAGCCTGTTTTCCAGAACCCTGCATATTATTATCCCATGCAGCAATCTCAGCAGCCATGGAGTCCACAAATGTGGCAGAATTGGCCCTCTCAACCTACTCAGACCCAGCCTTGGCAGCAAGGCTGGCGGGGACAGTCATATGGAGGACCACAAGGACAACCCTATGGAGGAACACAATCAACCACCCCTCCTAGTTACTGTCCAATGCCACCAAATATTCAGCAGTTACTACCAGGCTTTACACCACCTGCCCTTCCTCCTATACCCCCAGTTCCACAACAATATCAAAATCCAAATCCACCTCGACCCACGTTGTTGCCAGCCCAACCTATTCCAAACCCTAATAATCGACCTCCCCAGCCTCTTAATAATGCTGAAATTCAAATGGCTCCAACTTATGTAATTCATTCAGCTTCTTTACAGGAAATACAATTAAGGTCTGGGAAAACATTGAATAAAACTCCTCCAGCAGTGATTATTCATGAAGAGACTGGAGAAGAAAGTGATGAAAAAGAGATTACAGAAGAAGAAGAAGTGCAGATTGCCTCAGAAAATACTCGAGCACTGGGAACTCATTTCCAACCACCAGCTCATCCACAGGTAAATAACAACCCCCCTTACCCAGAGAGGTTATTAATAGAGAAACCTGTGATGCGTCCACAGTTTGATTTGGAAAGTGAGTTGAGAAATGTTTGCATCAGAATTCCATTACTTCAGGCTATTAGAGATGTTCCTATTTATGCAAAATTGGTAAGGGAACTGTGTTTAAAGAAACCTGGCCGGAAACAGAAAGACCCACCCAAGATAAATGTTTTAGGCCAGCTGTCTAATTATATTTCGGACTGTCCCTTACCCCCAAAATTTTCAAATCCTGGGAATCCAGTGGTGACTATTTACATCAATGAGGTTCCAATAGGAAACACTCTGGTTGACCTAGGGGCTGCCATTAATGTCATGTCTATGACCACCATGCAGAGACTTCAGTTGCATAATCTCCTCAGATCTACTCCTACTATTTTGGAGTTGGCTGATAGGAGCACAGTCAAACCTGTGGGGGCCTTAGATGACATTACTGTCACAGTAGCTTCTTAGGAGTATCCAGTGGATTTTCTGGTACTCCAAACCAAACACCCAATGGGGGAGCATCCTGTTATATTAGGCAGGCCTTGGTTAGCCACTGCTAATGCCTTTATAGGATGCAGAGAAGGTATTTTAACTATATCAAATGGCACTTCTCTACAAAACCTAATCATTTATCCTCCAGCCCAGCCTGTATCGGAAAACATGTTATGGTTAGAGAATCCTTATGGGGATGAGGATGTGGGACAACCCTTACTGTCCATCAGTCAAACTAGGGGGCTGGAACACCAGACTGAGGATGATATCCTAGATCAATTTATTTCAGCCACCACTAGTATTGAGTACCCTCAGTCCTTCTCTGACTTAGACAATGTTTTCACAGAAGATTTTCAGGAACACTATTACCCCTCAGCCACCTCATCATCAGTAGTTTTATTTATAGATGAGAAGGTTGAAGCTGCAACTATACCAATGGAGATTAGTCCAGGAAGATCTTTGTTTATCAATGGGAATCTGTCTCAAAGCCAGCAAAATCAGGTAGTTGATTTACTCAAAGCACAGTCTGGGGCATTTGCTTGGGTTTATACAGACATGAAAGGCATTCACCCTGACACATGCATGCATCACATTTATACGCAGGAAAATATAAGACCAGTAAGGCAGCCACAGAGAAGAATGAATCCTGCGCTTAAAGACATTGTGAAGGAAGAATTACAAAAATTGTTGGATGCAGATTTCATCTATCCCATTTCTGATAGCAAATGGGTATCTCCGTTGGTGATTGTTCCAAAGAAGGGAGGTAAGTGGAGAATATGTGTTGATTTTCGTGAATTAAATAAAGCAACTCTCAGAGATTACTTCCCTCTTCCTTTCATAGACCAGGTTTTAGATACATTGTCTGGAAAGAAATATTTTTCTTTTTTGGATGGATACAGCGGATATAACCAGATAAGAATAGCCCCAGAGGATCAAGAAAAAACCACTTTTACCTGCCCATGGGGAACTTATGCTTACAAGGTGCTTCCATTTGGACTGTGTAACACTCCTGCCACTTTCCAGAGGGCAGTGTTAGGTATTTTGGCTGATTTGGTCCATGACTGTGTGGAAATATATATGGATGATTTTACAGTCTATGGTAATGATTTCAAGGAAGCCTTGGATAATTTGGAGAAAGTTCTAATTAGGTGCCAAGAAACAAATCTTGCTTTAAGCCATGAAAAGTGTAAGATGATGTTAACTGAGGGTATTGTTTTAGGGCACCATGTTTCATCAGAAGGAATTAAGGTTGACCCAGCAAAAATTGAAATCATTACTAGTCTGTCTTCACCAACTACACAAAAAGAAGTCAGAAGCTTTCTGGGACACGCAGGGTACTATCGTAGGTTTATTGCTAATTTTACAAAGATAGCAGCCCCACTGTTCAAATTATTGGTCAAAGACAGTGGTTTTGATTGGGATCAACACTGTCAGAAAGCCTTTGACACATTAAAGTCAGAATTGTCTTCAACACCAGTTCTGCGGGGGCCAAATTGGTCTTTGCCCTTCCATATACAAACTGATGCTTCAGACACTGCATTGGGGGGAGTGCTCGGACAGAAAGAAAATCAGTCCTCGTATGCTATTTATTTCATCAGTAAAAATTTAACACCTGCAGAACTGAACTATACAGTGACTGAGAAAGAGTTTCTAGCAGTAGTTCATGCCATCAATAAATTCCGGCATTATATTACAGGTTATGAGGTATTTGTTCATACCGATCATTCTGCTATTAAATTTTTAATGAATAAGCCAATCACTAGTGGCAGAATTACTAGATGGTTACTTTTGCTACAGGAATTTAACATTACCATAGTTGACAAACCAGGGAAGGAAAATCTGGTTGCAGATTTCCTCTCCAGATTGACTCATGCTGATAATAATGTTCCTGTCGATGATACATTTCCTGACGAACACTTGTTTGCTGTCTCTATTAAAACACCCTGGTTTGCAGATGTAGCCAACTATTTGGTTACAGGGAAATTACCTGCTCATTTGTCATCTTATGAAAAACGAAGAATCATACAGCAAAGTGCTAATTATTCATGGGTAGGTAATGATCTCTTTCGAACCGGTCCAGATCTGATTATCAGGAGGTGTGTGAGGGAGGATGAGATGTGTGACATCCTCCAAGCCTGTCACGATGGGCCCTGTGGAGGCCATTTTTCGGACAAGCGGACAGCATATAAGGTGTTACATCAAGGGTATTATTGGCCTACCCTTTTTAAAGATGCTGAGAAGTATGTACAGGGCTGTGACAGCTGTCAAAGAATGGGGAGACCCACTGCTGCTGATCAAATGCCTTTACAAGCCCAGGTACAAATTGAACCCTTTGAAAAATGGGGATTGGACTTTGTTGGACCAATTTCACCAATGTCAAGGAAAAAGAGGTATATTTTAGTTTGCACTGATTATGTAACTAAGTGGGTTGAGGCAAAAGCTCTATTGAGGGCCACTGAGAAATCAGTCATAGAATTTATTTACGAAGAGATTTTTACTCGTTTTGGTATTCCTCGTGAAATTGTGACTGACAATGGAGCACAGTTTGTCTCTAAATCAATGAAAGCACTTACAGAACAATATGGAATTAAGCACTATAAATCTTCTCCTTACCATCCCCAAGCAAATGGTCAGGTGGAATCAACCAATAAAGTGCTAGAATCCATTTTAACAAAGACTGTGCAGCTACATCATAAGGATTGGGCAGACAGGCTACCCGAGGCATTGTGGGCTTACAGAACTACGTGGAGAAATACCACAGGGTATACCCCATATCAACTTGTTTATGGTAAACAGGTCCTGCTGCCTATAGAATTCCAGGTGAAAACTTTTCGTACTGCTGCACAACTGAGCCTGAATTTAGATGAAGCCCAGAAACAGAGGCTGATGCAATTAAATGAACTTGATGAAATTAGACAAGATGCTGTCCAACAAACTGTGTTGATACAGAATCAGCAGACTAAGTGGCATGATAAATTTTTAAAGAAGAAGACTTTTGTAGAAGGTGATTGGGCTCTGCTATTTGACTCACGATTTAAACACTTCAAAGGTAAGCTTACCACTAGATGGATGGGGCCATATGAAATTGTGACTGTCTTTGATAATGGTTCTGTCAAAATAAAAACAATAGATGAAGAACAAACTGCCTTTGTAGTGAATGGACATCGGTTAAAAGTATATCATAAACCTCTCTCTAAGCAAGAGTTCATCCATAACATGAGTCAGCAGTCTGAACTAGAACTGGTAGGTGAGGAAAAGACTTCTTCATCTCCTACTCTCTCTCAGTAATCTTCAGTGAAATTGTTTTTGTACATATGTACAGGGATTTGTTTTTTTCTCTCTCTTTTTGAAAAGGTGCAGATATTCTTTTCAGCAAGACTCAGAATGTTTTTTTTTTTTGAAACCTAAGGGAGGTATCACTATCCTATTTCAGCAAGACTCAGAATGTTTTTTTTTTGAAACCTAAGGGAGGTATCACTATCCTATTTCAGCATGCTGATTATTTTTGCAAGACATTTTTAAGGACTGTGTAAATTTGGGTCAATTTCTGAGCTTCAATGAATTATTGGAATGTCTGCATTTGTGTGTCAGATTTTGTTGGGAATTGTTTTGGCTATTCATAAGAGTACTTGCCCACCAGGCATTGCCTACATTAATGCTTTAAGCTTCCCAAATGTTTCTGCTTATGAACCTATGGGCTGCGAGGACCATTTGATTTGGTTTCACACTAGATAAAGAGTGGGAATTGATGTTAGTTACAGCTATGGGCATGAAGTTATTCTTAAGATAGGCATCATGATTAAAAGGTGTTCAAGATCGGGCAGTTTGGGGGTTATTATCTCTTGGATGTTATAAGATTAAACACATATATATATACTGTCTTTAGCCACTTTATGACTTTCACTTTCTACAGTTACGAAGGTTAGTTGTTCATATGGGCAAATCTTTACAGGCATATACAAAGAATACTCTTCCAATGTTGGTACCATCCCACTCCTAGAGGGTTTTCAGAGCAGCTCCCCCACTCATCTATGCTGAAGCAAATCATAAATTTTATCTTTAAGATGAAATTGGGACAAGAGCCTCTGATAGAAAAAGGGTGTAAGAGGTTAACCCGCCGGGATACTGAACAGGTCTGCTGGCAGCGGGTACCGACCTGTGGTATGAACAGGCAAACCCATCAGGGTTCTGAACAGGCCTGTTGGCAATGGGGCATCTGCCTGGGGAAGAAGCTTCTTAAGATGTTATAGTTACCCCACCGGAGTACTGACCAGGCTTGCTGGCAGTGGGTTCTGACTTTGATATCTTCTTTAACAGCCTCATCTATACTTGTCTATATGAACAACGTACCTATGTGAAGGTAAAAGAGAAGCCATGAGGATGGTTAATTAAAAATTATTAAATTCATTAAAAATAAAATGATAGCCAGTTGATAATCATCTCCAACTGTTTTTGGTACTTTGGGTTACCTGATTCTAAAAAAAAAGGTTTATTTTGATGCCTAAACATAGCTGAGAACTGTAGTACTATTTGTTCCACTACTCAAATTATCCTGTGTGAAGCTGAGTCAAAGAGGACCAGTACTCCATTAGCTTCTGATTGATTATTTTCTTATCCTGTGGCATATGTCCTGGTGGAAAAGTTCTGTATGGATAACAAGGGTGAGGACTGAATTTTTGATTGATGAAATCTGAATTGTGATTGTTTGCGTTTGAATTTTTGATTGTTTAAACTATGAGTGATTGATGAAGCTTGCATTTCTGATTATTTATGAGTGATTGTTTGAGTTTGAATTTTTGATTGTTTAAAGTATGAGTGATTGATGAAATTTGCATTTCTAGTTATTGAGTTATGAGTGATTGGTTGGAATTTGAATTTTTGATTGTTATTTGTATTTTCAATAAAAGATGGCTTCATAGCATGATTAAGTTCCTGTATGGTTAGATAGAGCAGCAACTCTGCAATAAGGAAATCAGGCCATAAAACTGTTGGGGTCCAACGAATCTCTTAATTCAGGCTATCTACTTATGAACTCATTGAAGTGATGACTATTTGGGAGATTCATGGTTTTACATCATTATTCATAACCTAACAGCTGCTCCAGATGCTGATACTTACCTTTATCTTGGTCAAGTGCTGTACATAGTTATCAGCCTAAAAAGCACTGCTGTGTTTGTCAAAGTGCCGGATTGAGTGTCGGATTGAGTGCCGGAAGTTATATTGGGAAATTGGCATGTATATGCTAATGGACGTGGATAGAGGTAAGGAAAGTTGTACGATTGGCTAAACCTTAATTAGTAATAAAGATTATAATTAATATTTTTTTTGCCATTATATGAAATCCGATGGTTATGAATTCCTTTAAAAACTTTTGGTAATATATCATTCTCTATTATTGGCAACCTTTGATAAATTAATCATAACCTTGTTCTATTATAATTTGGGTTCTGACGTGTTAAGAGACTGAGTTCAGTTAAAAACGTGTTATACCACGGTTATCATTCCCTGCGAAGTGGGCAGTATGTGCCACCACTTGCAATGATTTGTTTTCTTATCACGATGCTGTCTTCATTACCCTCACTTCCTACCATTTTTACCAGGATCATTCGGGTTTTATACAGTCGCTATCCTCCCATTGTCGTTACCTGCGAATTACCTGTCCGAATCCTTTGCTAATTCCCTGTCAATTCGCTACCCTCGTGGCTCCACCATGCTCAACCGGCATGAACCCTCTGCGTATGAGCAGCTATTAGCCATCCCGGAGTTCGTTGCATGCAAGGATATGTTTATTCGGGCAGGATGGCATGTATTTTTAACTAATTTACAGGGCCACGATGACGCAGTCTCTCTCCAATTCGCCCTGAGTTTTGACGGGCATACCGCTAGAGTGGGGGCTCTAGAGTTTGCAGTGACAGAGGAGTCCATTTCAGTTGCCACGGGACTTCCACGCACCGGTGATAGATGGTTTAAGAATTGTCGGCTGCCACGAAAAGATTATGACTGCGTTTTTAAACCAGAATATTTGGCTGTGAAGGGTGAGAAGGGTTTCTCCAAACTGTGGGTCAGAGAAGAATTCTATAATTCTTTGATGATCATCACCAAGCTAATTACCTGTGAAGGTCGATTCTCCACCTACAAAGCCTGCCATTTTCGACTGCTAGCTCATTTCGAGTTTGGTAAGCTTCTAAATTTTCCATTTTATTTTTGGAAAAGTTTGAGTAAGATGGCTTCGCAGGTGAGGAAAAATTTAGAGCATCCAACCCATAGTCTTTATCATCATGGGCTTATTAAAATGATCGTTTTAGCTGAGTTAAAGAAGCAGGGTCGGGGTTGGGAACAGTTTGTATATGAACTCTCTAACCCTCATCTTCAGTCACCCGTGAGGAATGAAGCAGGAGAGCCTGGTATCCCTGATTTAGTGGAAAAAGCTTCCTCCACAAACAATTCAGTTCCTCAAGATGCTTTCCCTCAGGAACCTGCTGTTAATAGCTCCAAGAAAACTGCTCCATTGTATGCTAAGAAGTCCCCAATTCCTAAAAGGCAGTGTGTTAACTCTCAGTCTGGGGGAGATAAGGAGCCAAATAGACGGTTTACTCGCAGTATGGCCGCTAAAGAGGGGAGGAAGGGGTCTAAGGGTAAAGAACCTGTCCAAGTCGAGTTGTCATCATCCGATGCTTCCTCTACCCATGCTGACTCCGATTCTCCTGATTCCCCTCATTGTTCTGCATCACTGAATCCTGTCAGTGAACCCTTGTTACCAGTATCTCCTTCCAAATCAAGTCTGAAATCTATCAAAGGATCACCTTCAAAGTCAAGTTTGAAGTCTGTCAAGGTATCCTCTTCCAAATCAAGTTTGAAGTCTGTCAAGGTATCCTCTTCCAAATCAAGTTTAAAGTCTGTCAGGGCATCATTTTCCAGGTCTGGTTCAGAAGCTTCAGCACAGGGGATTGACTATTTTAGACAAAAGAATATCAAATTGAAAAAGAAGCTGCAAGAATATGAGAGGTTGGATCGGGTTGTTAAACAAGAAAATGCCATTTTGAAAGCTAGAATAGTGTCCCTGCAAACCCTGGTTGATGAAGTTAAAGGGACAAATCATAGCCTTCGAAGACAGTTAAAGAAAAAGGACAAACAGTTTGAGCAGTTAGCTAGCATACAGCAACATTCTGCCCCCTCTCCTCCTCAGGTGCAAGTCCTGTTTAATACCTCAGCTTCAGTTTCTGGAGTTGGGTCCAAGGATTGACAATTCATTTTGAAGATTTAAATTTTGCCTATCACAAATTTCCTTGCATTGGGACATGCAAGATCTTCAGTCTGGGGGAGATGTTGGTCCTCTATTTTGTCCATTCGATGTACTATTTCCTAGCATTTAAAGTCTTAATGGGTCCAATAATAATCGGTTTTATGTGTCTTTTGAAGGTCAACATTGCTAAAAGCCATGGTAAGTAATTTTAATTATTTGATTGTTGTATTTTCTTATTTTTATGCATATGTTTTGGGTTTTAGGTTTCATTAAACCCTATGCTAATAATGATGTGGGTTTCTCTTCTACACAGGGTTCGTTTTGTTATTTGGCCAGCGTTCAAATGAGGAGATTTGGGGATTCGATCTACCATCAGGGCGTTTTTATTGGATCCACATCATCTTTAAGATGCTTTTGAAGATTGCTTCACTGTTATTTCAGGCACGATCTTTGGTGTTATTATCTTCTCTTAAATGATATGTGTATATCCTGGATCTGAGATGCCATTTTTGGCTCAGAATGGTTAAGATATTTTGAGTATTGTTATTCCTATCGATCTTTGTCTTCAGGACGATTTCACTCTGTATAATCTAGTATAAAAGTAGCCATGGAAACCCTAAGTGGGAGAATTTGTACAAACTCCATTTTTCTGAATATGATACAGCGTGTGTTTTCAGCAAACTTGTGATTTAAATGTGTGAGGCGTTGAGGGCAGGGCCCACCTTCAACACCAAACTGCGATGCTTCAGTAGTGTGTGGTTTACAGTAATAGATTGGCGTTTGCATTGCTCATTTCACATTTTTTAGAGTATTAATGGTTTGCTCATCATTGATTAAAATAGAGTGTATGACTGTTAATGGTGTTCACTAGTTAATGGCATTGGATTTAGACTTCTCTAGATACTGGATTGAATTGTTATATAAGAACTAGGGTATGCATAACTGTGTGCTTAATTTGGTATGAATTATGGTAGATTCAATTTTATGAAGCGTTATTAATCAGTTATATTTTATATTATCTATTCTACCAAACACAGTGTTATCAAGATAGCTACAGGAATGGTTTTAAACTTGACTGTAAAATGAATTCAGAATTGGTTTGGATTTAAATCTTTTCTTTCAATTTCCAGTATGAGTTGAGGTGAGTTTGATTTCAGTTGCTAGGAATTTGGTTTGTTGAAGAAAATAGAGTACATTTCATAGCGCCTCTTGTTATTAAAAATAGAACATGGCTTCCTCTCTTTAAATCTTTGAGCTCACAAACTGTAGGATAAGATCTGCATTTACAGTGGGTGTGTATTTAAAGATTGTAGTAGTATAGGGTTTTGATATATTGGTTTATTAGAATATTTAGGGTTTGTTAAATAAGAATTGAGATTGGTATTGAGCGTTGTCTTCTAGGATTGAATATTAGTTTCGCAATATATATATTTTCTGAAATCTTCCTTGACAGATCTGTTATTCGATTGCGAGATCTACAACATCTTGTCATATGCACTTTCATATATAGAACTCAAGACTAGTATATCAGCAGTAAATCGATTTGCCCTTGATGACATGCCTGTGAATATGTAATAGGTTTTGTTTTCAACAGTGATTCCAGGAATACTTGTATGGATTGAAGTATCATATTTGGCAAGGTTGTTGATTGGAATTAAGATATCAATTTAGAATATGCATTTGATTAATAATCGGTTAAATATATTTTTATAGATTGTAATTACAATAGCTTAGATTGCTGTAGATACCATTAATTGCTTTTAAATTGTTATAGCTTAAATTTGTATTCTTCTAGCAGGTTGTTTTAAATCATAGAATTATAATTTAAGAATTCCTCATTGGATGTTTTCAAGTTCAACAGTGAGATAGGGATTAGCAAATGAGTTCTCTTTTCTATAGTACAGATTTAGTAATCTCTAGTATTGGTCCTTTAGGGTTAGTCTCATTGTTGTTAGCAGTAGATTAGGGTTTCTCGAGGAAATGAGCATTAGGGTTAGTTTATCTGCACATATAGTGTAGCAGCTCGAAGTCTACGATTCCCCGGTTGATAAATTAAGTTGAGGTGAATTAAATATCAATAATTTTAACCAACAGGCACATGCCACATTAAGTGCCTCCAGATCGTTGACGCAGACAATTGTGCTCTGAATCCTCCATCTAGTGTTATACATGTTAAGCAGACTGATGTGATCAGTAATAGAAGTACGCCTCGCAGTGGAATTGACAGGAGGCATACCATTATCTAAAGGCATAATCAATTCGCCTGATCCTCTTTCCTTCATTCTATGTTAATGAAAATCATTTCTGGAGATCTGGAGTATGAAACAATGATGGCTGCTCAGCCTCTCACGCTTAGGTTGTATGGTATCAGTAATGTTTCTGATAAGAGGATGAAAGCCGAGGACGATGGGATTTATTACAGAACCGGGCTCATAGTGGGTTCATTCCTTTAAATTCCCCTACTTTGGTCAAAAGCAGACATCTCTATCATAGTGCTGGTGAAGCTCTTTCCTTTCTACTACTGCTTGTGTTAAGGCTCTGGGTGGGTACTGTGAGTATAGAAGGAGTGAGAATGCCTCCTCGTGGGAGACCTACTAGGCGGGGTCGGCATGTCCAGGGGGAGACGAGCAATGTGATAAGAGGGAATGTGGCTCAGGGTGGGCCGAACCGTGATCAATGGAGTGCTGCAGTCACTACGGTTTTCTTTCGACAGTTGTTTCCTCAGGAGTTGCAGCGTGACTTGGAGGAGTTGGAGGCGAACCTATGGCGCCATGTCGGGGAACAAGAGATACCGCCGGAAGTAGTGGCTATGGCGGATTCGATCCATGACCCTGGTAATACTTAGGGTCAAATGGCATTATACAACCGTGTTGTGGTGATGTTATGGGTGACTAAAATTCTTATTGCTCAGACACTGGAGGCACGGGTGGATGTTCTGTCGGGTTCTCAGAGGTTCAAAAATCTTGAAGACCGCTGCAACGATCACGCCGAGGAAACCAACTTCATTCATATGAATCTTGATGCTCTGACAACTGATATGGGCATCTCCTTCCTAAAGAAACCTAAAGTGGCTTCCAACCCGAAAGTTCTGATTCTTAGCAACACTTCTTCGGAGAAGGATAAGCCACCTGTTGCCAACAATGATGATGGGTCTGGCCCTGCGAGTTAACTGCTCTGTTTCTCTTATGTTTGTTTCAGGATGTCTCTGTTTCTCATCTTTCCTTGTTTCTATCTTAAGGCGAATGCCTTGTTGTCGGATTTATGTTAGTACTGATGTGTAGAACTAAAGTTTGTATGGGTTATCGGGGGAGCAGTAGTAGTTTTTTGGATCTATTGTTGTCTGTTTGGGTTATCTGGGATGTTAGCTTAATACCGGTTGGCAGAGTTTTAGTTATGTGCACTGTGACTAGTTTGTGGTTTTCAGTTTGGTCCATCAGTTGGGGGTCCACTTGCAGAGATTATTATGACAGTACCGACTATATTGTAAGAACTATGGATGTAACTTTTTTCCTTATGAAATAGAATGGTTTCACCTTTTGCTTAAAAAAAAAAAGATAAAAGTTTTTTGTTAAAATATACAAGACATAAGCAAATAGAAGATAGATCACAAATGGGCATATTCATTGCCTTCTGATTATTAACCTCAAGCTTATATAGGATTACATCACACCAATACTACTGTCCAATACTATGGGACGGGAAATAATATGGGACATCAAAGTGTCATAGTCATACTTAACTAACTAATGACTCAACTAATTAATGCACTAATGACAGGTAGTCAACTGGTGAGATTACAATTCTTAACACACCCCCTTAATCTCAACTGAGACAATATTCAACACTATCACTACAAAAGCAGGCATGTTGGTCTATGTCTCAGCTAGGCTTACATTTCATTCAAAGAACTTAAGCTTTACTTTATTCCTTGGCATGTACTTGGATTGCTTCTTCTTTGTCTTCTTGAACTTGATGCTAAGTAGGTGTTCCTCAACATCTTCTTTGGCTTCTACACAATAAACAATTTTATTGATTTTCATTGGTACTGGAACATAGTTGAAGGCTTCTTCTTCTTCTAGTGTTTCAACATATTTTATCTTGATGTCCAAGTTACCTGCACACTCAAACGTTTTGTCAGAAAAAAAGATGAATATATTTCAGCTCTTCTTGGAGAACATCCACGTCTTCGTGTTCCTCATATTCCTCTTCTCTTGTTTCAATGATTTTTAGCTCTTCTTGGAGAGCAATCACATCTTCATGTTCCTCATCTTCTTCTTCTCTTATTTCAATGATTTTCAGTTCTTCTTAGAGAGAAATCACATCTTCGTGTTCCTCATTCTCATTAACCCACTGTGCATCCTTTACTTCTTCCTCAAAAACTGTGGGATGACAAGGAAACAGAGCATACTCATACTGCTCATCAATAATGGGAGTCTGCTCATATAGCTCCCTTAAACTTCTAGTTTTCTGGTTTTGTGATGAACTGTCTACTGGTGCAACTTCTATGATGTTATCAACTGTCTCTTTCTATGAGAGACTATCACGTTACTGGGGACTGTTACATTGACAGGTTTGTTTTCACTGTCATCAACAAATAGAGCTAGATCAACAAGCTTTGATTTCTTACCTCTTCGATTGTTTCAACATATTTTATGTTTTTGTCCAAGTTACCTGCACACTCAAAACTTTTGTCAGAAAAAAGATGAATATATTTCAACTCTTCTTGGAGAACATCCACATATTTGTGTTCCTCATCTTCGTCTTCTCTTGTTTCAATGATATTTAGCTCTTATTGGAGAGCAATCACATCTTCATGTTCCTCATCTTCTTCTTCTTTTATTTCAATGATTTCCAGTTCTTCTTGGAGAGAAATCACATCTTCATGTTCCTCATTCTCATTAACCCACTGTATATCATTTACTTCTTCATCAAAAAATGAGTCTGCTCATATAACTCCCTCAAACTTCTAGTTTTCTGGTTCTGTGGTGAACTGTCTGCTGGTGCAACTTCTATGGTGCTATCAACTGCCTCTTTCTCTGAGAGACTATCACTCACACTACTGCGGACTGTTACATTGACAGGTTTGTTTTCACTGTTATCGGAAAATAGAGCTAGATCAACAAGCTTTGTTGGGCTTACTTGATCATTGGTTTCCTCATAAACACAGTCTTCTTGGTTGTCTTCCACTTCACTATGGGATTCCTGGTGCTTTGTGTGGCTTGCAAAGTCTACTAGTTCCTCTTCACCAAACTTTGCTTCATCTTCTTCTACATCAAGTTCCTCTTCACTAAACTCTGCTTCATCTTCTTCTACATCAGGTTCACTAAAATACGCTTTCAATATATCCCATGCTTCTTTTGGAGTATAAACTTCTGCAATGTTATGAAAGCTGGAATAATCTATACTATTTTGTATGAGACTTAAAGCAACAACTTGTCATCTTTATTTTTGATACTCTGTCAAATTTTCAAATGCTTCTAGATCACTAGGATCCTCTTCAATTACAAAATGCTACAAATCTTGTGACCTTAACAAATTTCTTATTTTTATGACCATAGTTCATAGTTATCTCCTTCAAATGTCTTCCATAATTCTACTGGTGTCAACATATTTCTTACCTTTTCGATTTCTTCTGGTAGCTCTTCTAGCACCATTTTCAAGATTCGATCTTCTTGGTTGTATTCGATATCAGTGGTCCTTCAGACTTCATATCTTCTCTTCCCTTTTCTACACAGGCTCTTCTTGGATCAATCTTTGCAAGACTCGATCTTCTTCAATCTGATCTGAACAATGTTGGAACGTTGTCTAATCTTTTGGCTCAGTGTCAGCAATACTTTCTCTTCAATATTGGGTCTGTAGATAAACCAATCTGGTCCTTTCAAATAGTGCTGCAACTTGTCTTGCGAGCACAGTGTGTCACAAGGTGTGTCGGGAAAAATATGTGCAAGTGAACAGTGTTCGATGTGCTCTTCCTTAACAACAAGTGCATCAGCGACGCGCTTCATCTATGCAGAGATTGCGTCGGCGACGTGTTTCTTCTGTGCAACAGGTGCATTCTATTGCAGTTCCCGAAAGAGTTAGGTGCGTCAGCGCTTCCAAAGGAAAAATTAAAAAAAATATTTGATGCAGCCCCAAAGTTGTGAAGATGCTCCTCCATGCTGACGTGTCCCATCTCATGTGTGTGTGCTTTCTACTATGTGAAAAGGCTTACCCCAGATACAGGCATGGATCAGGCCATACGCTCTGATACCATTTTAAAATATACAAGACATAAGCAAATAGAAGATAGAACACAAATGGGCATATATGTTGCCTTCTGATTATTAATCTCAAGCTTATATAGGATTACATCACACCAATACTAGTGTCCAATACTATGGGACAAGAAATACTATGGGACATCAAAGTGACCTAGTCATACTTAACTAACTAATGACTCAACTAATTAATACACTAATGACACGTAGTGGACCAGTGAAATTACAATTCTTAACATGGATCATCCACATCTCGAGATTACAAATGGGCATATTCATTTCTTTCTGATTATTAACCATGAGCTTATGTAAGATTACATCACATCAATACTACTGTCCAATACTATGGAACAAGAAATAATATAAGATTACATCACATCAATACTACTATCCAATACTATGGTATAGAAAATACTATGGGACAACCAAATGTCCTAGTCAAACTAATAACCAACTAATAAACATACCAATAAAGGGTAACGAGAGACTACAATTCTTAACCGTTCTTACCTTAAAGAAATACATAGCATTTAAATACTAAAAACAAACTATGGTATAGCTTGCCGTGAAGACACGGAGGGTGTTTCTGCGTACATCCATGTTGAACCCATGTCATCATATCGATCTCCAAAGACACCAGCTGAGGACACCAAATCTCCTAATTCCTTCACCTCCAACGGTGTGAGCTCAACAGAAAGAGAAGCTATGTTCTCCTCTAAGTTCTTCACTTTGGTTGTCCCAGGGATTGCTGCAACATCATTTCCCTGATGCTCAACCCAAGCAAGTGCCAGTTGGGACGGAGAGCACTGCTTCTTTGAAGCTATTTCACATATCCTCTCAAATATAACCTTATTTTTTTCAAGATTCTCTCCGCTAAACCTTGATGTACCCTGCAACGAAACAAAAGTTATGTAAATCAGAAAATTATGTGTGTCCTAACTTGATTCACGACCTAGTGAAGAATAAATAGAGGAAACGAACATGAAAAAAGGAAAAGTAAGAAGTATAAGGGATCTTCAAACAATATCTCTGTTTCATATAACATGAAAAATGAGCAGGCAATGGTTCATAAAGCTAAAACATACAAGTAAGAATAAATGGATCCAAAATACCTTTCTGTAATCTGTATCGGTTAAATCTTCAACCATCTTTGGTCCAGAAGATAGGAAACCACGTCCTAGAGGGCTGTATGGAACAATTCCAATACCAAGCTCTCTGCAATGAAACTTTTAATTAGTAATTTGCAACCTCTAATATTGGAAAATTATCTACAAGGTGCAAAATTTGAGCTCCAAAACATCCTCTACCTGCAAGTTAGAATAATCTCTTCCTCTGCATCCCTAGTCCACAGGGACCACTCTAATTGCACTGCTGTTATAGGATGAACAGCATGAGCTCGTCGAATTGTTGATGCAGAAGCTTCAGAGAGTCCAATGTATTTTATTTTCCCTTCTTCCACTAATTTCTTCATTTCTCCAATCTGTAATTGATAACCAGACAAAACATCTCAACAATAATAGTTAAGCATATAAAATTGGAAATGAAGAGAGTACAACCAAGCAAAAAATATATCAATCAAGAATTCATATACAAGTGACCATTAAAATGATGAACTTGTTCCGGTTTACGGGAATAAACATGAAGATATTCAATCATAGTTCATTTTTTCAGTTTTGTAGTTTGCAGAAGTGCAAGTAGAATATAGTTTCAACTGTGTATAGGGCCTAAAAATTTAGGACTGATGAATTTACAACTGAACTTCAATGTCAATTAGGTATTTAAGAAAGCAGAAGTGAGAATACAGTGAAACGAAATGATTTGAATGGTTAATAAGAAACCGTGGCTTCAATGGGGACTGTGGTATCAATACGGTGTTGATAATAAAGATCAATGCACTCCACATCGAGTCTCTTCAAGCTTGCCTCGCAGGCGGCACGAACATATGCAGGATCTCCTTTAATCTCCACTTTTCCATCTACAAATTTGATTCCAAACTTTGTGGCTAATTGAACTTTGTCTCTTATCCCTTTAATGGCCTACAGGTGCGTCCAAATTAAATCAAGATCCATAAGAATTATATATAGCATTCATCAGTAATTGTATGGAAAACGGAAAATTCAAGCAGTCCCACCTTTCCAACGAGGAGTTCGTTGGTGAAAGGGCCGTAAATGTCTGAAGTGTCGAGAAAAGTGATTCCCCTGGAGACGGCATGGTGGATGAGAGATATCATTTCTTGGTCGGGCTTAGGAGGGCCATAGCAGTCAGACATGCCCAGGCAACCCAACCCCAGCGCTGATACCTCTAATCCTTGAGACCCCAAATGCAATCTACGCACTGTGGATGATGCTGCTGCCATTTTTCTGTTGTTGTGTGATGAGTGTATCCGGCTTTCCCACTCAAATCAAATTCAGTAATTGTTTGGGCAATTCATTTACGTATTTATGGATTCTGTTACTTGCGGCCCAAGGCAGGAGGTTGGAGTCGTCTTGGATTCTGTTACTTGTGGCCCAAGGCAGGAGGTAGGAGTCGTCTTGGACTCTGCTACGGCGAGCCTTATCGAATAGACAGACTTTCATTTAAGGCTCGCCTGTCTGTATGATAGCCATCTCGCGTCCATCCCATAGCATAAGATATCAGGGTCATGGCCATCGACCCCTCCGTGGAATAAGGCATGCATAAGGTATGGGCATCCATGGAATGTTACCTGCTACCTGCTCCGTCAAGGGAAAATTTCATGTTTAATCCGACTCGGGCTTGCGACTGTTCACTGCTCGTACGGACCCGAACTTTACTGGATTTTGTTGCAGTGATCTTCCAGATTTGCCATCAAATCACTAGGTGCGGCTTGAGTTGGCAAATAAGTGCAAATGGTAAATGTGACGCGTTGTCCCTTCACGTTCAAATTCAAAATTCAAAGTTTGCCTCCAGAGATTTTTCAAAAAAACAAGTTCACTTGGAATTAGTGATGCAGGGGGATGGCAGAAAATAGGCATTAGCATTCCATTTGCCCAGTTTGCAGAACCGGCGCCCAGCCCGAACAATCAGTTTTGGAATTTGATAGCAGAAAATAGTCATTCTCATTCCACTTGCCCAGTTTGCAGAACCAACGGCAGCCCGAACAGCGAGTTTTTAGAGTTTAGCAACCATATTCTATATTGTACAGATATATTAAATAGTGCTTAGTGTTTTTTTGATTGAAATCATACTTTACTAATCAATTTTAGCCAATAGAAGTTTGCAGTGTTCCACCATTTCTTTAAACATTTTTTTGTAAAGACCAGATTTATCTATCCATACTCACTCAGGTATGTGAAGGAACGAAGTGATCCATATTTATCACTTGTTTTTTTGTCACCCATTGGTTCAAACAACAGGGTTGGATAGCATGAAAAAAACAATTTGGAAGGAAGCACCATAGGTTTTTCAATCAGAGTGTAGGAGGTTCATATGGGTGCGAATACATCCGTCTAATGTCGAATTGCATGTTTGGAGATTTCTGGGTTTGTGTTCATTTCTTCAGTTTCAAAATGGGAACGTTAACAACACTAGTTTGATATATATATATATATATATATATAATTTATTTTTGCTTACTTTTCGTTCTGTGATTCAATAGGTATATGCCCTCATGTCTATCGGCTTCGCAGAGCAGAACATCTCATCGCTGGCTCTGTTATCGCAGAGGTAAATTGTATTCATGAGTTCATTTTCGAGATTGGCTACTTCGTCAGAACGTCGTCCACGCAACATTTGCGGTACACCCCTTCCGGATTGAGACCGTATTCACACTGGTAGAGTTGTTGCAATGAGGCTTGGTAATTTTTCATTGGGCGGAATCAAGCATAGGACATTCCTCGTCATTAACCAATAGGAATTGTCAATTTGAATGAATGGAGAAAGGCATGAGAAAAGAGATGGTTTGGGACATTGCCTACCCTACTTGCTATATTGGTCATGAAGTCTTGGATGTTGGCTTCTAATGCTATGACCCTTCCGCTTTTGGTCATGAAGTCATGGATGTATACACTCTCCTTTTGGACTTGGCTCGTAGAGCATCTGTACTCTAAAACATGTGAAACTCTATACTTATATGTAAGACAGAAATGTTCAGTATTTAACAGGATGAAAATTGGTTGTTAAAAATTCTTACTTGTATTTTTTGTGCAGTTTGCCTTACAACTTTAAATCACTTTCCAACGCAAATCCAGTTGTAAATCACTTTCCAACGCAAATCTGGTTTTTTTAGTAGGGGCCATGAAATGAGAAGATTGAGGCATTTAAGAACTTTTATGGAGTTATTGTTTTTATGGACTTATTCTCCTTGTTAGTGACTATATATGGGCTTATAATTTCTATGGATTTATTTCTCTTGCTAGTGACTATATATGAACTTATAATAAAAACTTTGCTAGTGACTATATATGATCTTATAATAAAAACTTTGCTAATGACTATATATAAGTTTATAATAAAAACTTTGCCCTTTAACATTGGGTCATTAAAATACCTCCGTGGACTTATTTCTTTAATAAAAAAAACTAATTTTTTAAAATAAAAAACATATTCTCTAAATGCACGTGAAAGGCCCTTGTTTTACATAGTAGTTTTATGATCAAACAACCTAATAACATTATTTTTCATCTTAATGGTGGTGAGAGAAAATCTATTGTATTGGTGGAAGAAAGTGAGCATTACATTTTCAAATCGTAGCAATGTCTATATTCCATTATTATAACATCATCAAATAAGGCATGGAAGCATAGAAGATTTATTCTAACATATGTTTGGATTTTGGATTAAGTTTTAAGGTATCTTTACATGACATACTTTTAAGAATTTTTGAATCATTAAAAAAATACTAACATATGGAATATGCATTATATAGGACTTGTTAAGTATTGTTGCAATAAATGCATTGATGGATGCTCAAAGTTATGATTATCTTAATTAAATATTTAATATAGAATATGCTAAGAATTGGTTTACATGTTACTTGTGATGTTGCACACTTGCAAACATATCATTATCATAATAAAATGTGATGGTATATTAAGTGATAAGTGAAACTAGCTAAGGCCATGTAACATGTTCCTTATCATTTATAATTTTAAGATGAGAGGTTGCAATCACATAATATAGATTTCCATTGGCTTAGATGCAAGGTTTGAGGGGTATAGAAGTTTCCAATTTCACTAGGGACTTGCACTTGACCTTAATGCTTTATGGAACAATGTGACCTTCATAGAGTTGGTTGGGATATGCTTTATGTGAACATTGTAAACCAATGGAAGTTACATCCACTAGAATTATTAACTAAGAGCTCATGAAATTGCAATTTCTTATGGTTTGGGTATATTTATTTTAATATTTATAAATTGTATTTTTTTTCATTTGAGAAATGAAATTTCATAAATTATAGATTTGAGAATGGTTGAAAATGCAAATTTTGTTGTTTATATTTTATATCTTATATTTTGTGGTTTGGACATTTGAATATGAAGTGATAAAATTATACTTTCTTCATTTGGAAAATACAATTTCATGAATTAGAATTAAGAATTGCAATTTAACATTTGCATATGATTCAAAATAAAATATTGCATTAAGAATTGTTCTTTTCATGGTTTCTAACAAGGGCTACTAGTAGTAAACTAAAATGAAAATATGGAAGAAAGTTGGAAGATCTTGTAAACTAGTTTTGAGAGTGAAAATGAAACAAAATGGGTTCAGGTAATCTACAATTGGTTATTAATTTCTTGTTTTATTTTGTTATAATTAAATGAAATACATAATTTTATTTTTTAATATTAATTAAAAATAAGAAATATATATATATATATATATATAATTTGTATTGAGATAAAATTGTTTTTACATATACATTTAAATACTTCAAGATTAAATGAAGATTTGCATATTTAAAATCATAGTAAAATGTTTATCTTACAATATCTACTTCGTAGTGCCCCTCAGATTTGAACCTATGATCTCTTGGGAGGAGCCACATGCTCTTAATCATTAGGGCCACTCAAACTATATCAATGAGCTTTCATAACAGAGCATATAAATATTTCATATCCAATGATAATTTTACATAAAAATACTAACCACAATTAACGAAAAGATAATGGCCCCTTATACATGTGAATCAAGAAGAAACATAAATGTATAACATAACAATCAACACAAGTTTCTAAACATTCAAGTTATTGAACTAAAAATGGCAATGACATAGAAAATAGACTTTAATAAATTGAAAAGAAATATTTAACCAAACTCATAAAAATATACATATGGTATTTCCACATCGTTATCATTCCAATATTTGTTTTTCTCTCCAATCCATGCTATTACCTTCCAACCCATGGTATTTATTTATGGAGAGAATTTATTCATCTTCTTGGTTAACCACAATTTCACCAATACATCATTTTATTTTGTTAATTTATTTAATCTTCATTTTTATGGTACGGGACTAATTACATTTGGGGAAAATTCCTTTGGAATTTAAAATAAATGAAATAAAGAAAAAAAAAAACTTTAGTTAGCACTTTAGTCATTTTGAAAAAATAAATTTATTTACTTCAAATTGTAAAAACACTGGCAACTACTAACTAGTGAGCTTATACACAACTAAGCATGGAAGTTAAAATTTTAACATGAGAAAATGTAATTTTATTTTCTTAAAACTTATGAATAAGTAGTTTATTACAAAACTCATGTAGTTGTAATTTTTCTGGCTTAGGTATTAAATTTGGATATTTATAAATTGTTTTTGTTTTCTTTTAAAAAAATGAAATTTAATTAATTATAGATTTAATAATTGTTGAAAATATAATTTTTTTATATTTTATTTTTTTATTTACAAATTATATATTTTTTAATTTAAATATTTAAATATAAACTAGTAAAATTACTTTTTTAATTTAAAATATTTTTTTTCGTAAATTTAAAATTTAACATTTACATATGATTCACTATAAAATATTGCATAAGGATTTTGTTTTCATTGTAATTCTAACAATTTAAATATGGAGAAATGTAATTTATCCTCTAAAGGTTTATGAATACATTGCTTATTATAATTTCATGGAATTGTAAATTTTTGTAGTTAACCAATAATTTTCCAAAGTCATTAACACACCATTAATGAAAGCATCATTGTTATGCTAAATTATGCAATCCACATAATATAATCAAGTCAATAAAATAATTCTATTTAATTAAACCATCTAAAATATGCAAAAAGAAATTGCTTAACATTAGCAACAAAATCTTCCATTACAAACCATCTTTCTTAACATAATTTAGCAAGAAATTGCTTAAACCATCTTTGTTAATGCAGTCATGTTCTACACTTGTGGAATCCTTTCTTCTAGTTACAAAAGTATAGTTGTCGTGGGTTTCATGTGGTTTATGGACGATTAAGATTAGGGTTTTCATGTAATAAAATGTTGGAAATGAAAAAAATGAAAGCAATACAGATCTAGAATATTGGAATGGATGGATGATTGATCTCTTCAATTCAAGATCTAGATCCATATTATGAGCTGAAGGTGGTTGTTTTTCTAGATCTACTTTAAGGTGGAACCACGAGCATTATTGGTGGAACCACGATCATTATTGATGGAACCATGAGCACTGTTGGTGGAACTAAGACCTTTGTTTATGGAATCATAAGCTCTATTTATGGAACCATGAGCATTATTGGTGGAACCATGAGCATTGTTGGTGGAACCATGAGCTCTATTTATGGAACCATGAGCATTGTTGGTGGAACCATGAGCGTTAATGGTGGAACCATGAGATATATTTATGGAACCATGAGCATCATGGTGAAACCATGAGTGATGGTCACGGGATGGTGGAACCATGAGCATTGATGGTAGAACATGATCTTTATTTATGGAACAAGTGCGTGGCTTCTTTGTGTGTCCAATAGGTTGTGAGTAGAAAGAAGGATGTAGGTATTTCGATCCTCGCTTTTTTCTTCCTCTGGAGTAAGAAATGTCCTTTTCACCCTTTTTTATGACATTTTGGATTTGTGTCTATGGAAGGATGAAAATTAGCTCCTTCAATGGTTATGCTTTTATTCAAAACCATTGTTACTTCTTCTTTGAGTTTTATGCCCATGGTATTATCCACAAGAACATTTTTGGGGGTTATATCCTCTAGTGTCATATCAAATATTGCATGCATCCTCTTGTGTCATATCAAATATTAACATAGAACTCCGCACATAAGAGAGATGAAAAGGCATCCCAACTAGAGGTTCAGATTGAACCATTTGTTCATTGGTAGAGTTAGTTGGTGTCTTATCATATACAGGAATCAAATAATCCCCACCACATAAATGAGACAAGTCCTCTATTGCATTCTCTATAACAAAACTAGTATCTTTTCCAAAGGCACCCATTTGATCAACAACATGGATTGAATCCTTGTGGATGGGACTATGTACTTCATAAACAAATGGTTCAGAACCCCTTATTTCTTCTCCTCCACTGTCGTTATCTCCCCCCATTTTTGACAAATTATCTAAAAATGTAGCTATGATTTTGTCACTTGAATTCATCGAGGATGTTTCCACCACACTAATGAAATTTATCTCCCTCTCAATCCCCCCGCTGGAGGATACAACTTTTTTCCTTGGCTGGGAAAATTCTTCTTCATTCCTCCATTATAAGGAAATCATGTAAAAATAATGTTAATTCCTTGAACAATAAATGATATATTAATTATATGTGCTTAAAAAAGTGTGAACGATGATGACTACAATCTTATAGGAGGGTACTCATTGAACATCGCACAAAGCATATTCCAATTCTTCTCTTTTATTATCGTTTTACGTAAATCATTCTTGATATTCTCTCTTAAATCCATCGATTGAAAATAAAAAATAGAAACACGTTCTTTTATCCGATCCAAGGCTTCAATACTTAGCTCTTGCGTGAAATCTATGCAAGAAGCATACTTAGATCTTGCGTGAAACCTATACAAGAGCCAAGTGTTGAAGCATATTTTTTTCTAAATTTTATTTTTTTTAAATAATATTTTTTTACTTGAAGGAAGAATTTATTTCACCAATTCCACGACCTAAAATTAAATGTGATTGTTATTATCTAAGTTAATTTCAATGTGATTGTTATTATCTTAGTTATTACCTTAGAGCTCATGGTTCTATCATCAATGCTCATGATTCCGCCAACAACGCTCATGGTTCCATAAATAAAGCTCATGGTTCCTCCAACAATGCTCATAATTCTACCAATAATGCTCATGGTTCCAGAAATAGGGCTCATGGTTCCACCAATAATACTCATGGTTCCACCAACAATGTCCATGGATCCATTAACTTTGTTGGGGATCCAACCACCAAATGTGCAAGATTCTGCTACCAAATGTGTTCATGGTTTTCTCAACACTAACTTTGTTATTATTGGTAAGCACTATAAGGGTTGGATTTCCTGAGGGAATTGTGGATTGATGAAGGGGAGTGCCTATCTTGTGTTGTGTGAGGCAGTTGGAAGTGGTTCAATTATTGTGATGGATGAGTGAGATCCTTGTAGAGCTCTCGATGAGCATTTGGCTAAGCATAGAGAGCAAAGCGAGTTGTGGGATGAGAGAGAGAAGCTTGTAGGTGTTTCCTTCTCCCTGGTGGCCTCATATCCCAGCTTGGGGTGGGCCTCTCAACATAAAGATTATATGTTGGATAGAGTCCCTACAATTGGGTGGAAACTCGCTCTTACACAGCCAGTTGCTTGGATCTTCTTTATTTAAAGATAAGTATTCTCTTTGTATATGTTGTGCAATGATTACATTATTATGCATGTGATGATTATGTTGGTATGTGCATGTTAGATTTGAAGACTAAAAGCCAAAATGACAAAGAAAAGATGGAACAATGATGCTAGGAAAATTCAATGGCACAAAGGTTCATAAACTAGAACTTCTTACCAATAAGAAGCTCTTGTAGACATGAGAGGTAGTCATATACAATGACACTGAAAATAAGACAAATTCTAGAGCTAGTGATGAACGCATTATGGCCCTTACTGTCATGATGGAGACATGAGATCTACTTATGGAACCATGAACATTATTAGTGGAACCATGAGCACTATTGGTGGAACCATGATCTCTATTTATGGAACCATGAGCATTGTTGGTGGAACCATGAGCTCTAGTTATGGAACCATGAACATTGTTGGTGGAACCATGATCTCTATTAATGGAACAATGAGCATTGTTGGTGGAACCATAAGCTTTAGTTATGGAACCATGAGCTATAGCTCATGGTTCCACCAACAATGCTCATGGTTCCATAACTAGAGCTCATGGTTCCACCAACAATGCTCATGGTTCCATAACTAGAGCTCATGGTTCCACGGACAGTGCTCATGGTTCCGCCAACAACGGTCATGGTTCCACCAATAATGCTCATGGTTCCATAACTATAGCTCATGGTTCCATAACTAGAGCTCATGGTTCCACGGACAGTGCTCATGGTTCTTCCAACAACACTCATGGTTCTACCAACAATGCTCATGGTTCCATAACTAGAGCTCGTGGTTCCATAACTAGAGCTCATGGTTCCAGCAACAATGCTCATGGTTCCATAACTAGAGCTCATGGTTCCACGGATAGTGCTCATGGTTCCGCCAACAACTCTCATGGTTCCATAACTAGAGCTCATGGTTCGATAACTAAAGCTCATGCTTCCATAACTAGAGCTCATGGTTCCACCAACAATGGTCATGGTTCCATAACTAGAGCTCATGGTTCCACAGACAGTGCTCATGGTTCCTCCAACAACACTCATGGTTCCACCAACAATGCTCATGGTTCCATAACTAGAGCTCATGGTTCCACCAACAATGGTCATGGTTCCATAACTAGAGCTCATGGTTCCACGGACAGTGCTCATGGTTCCGCTAACAACGCTCATGGTTCCACCAACAACGCTCATGGTTCCATAACTAGAGCTCATGGTTCCACAAACAATGCTCATGGTTCCATAACTAGAGCTCATGGTTCCACGGACAATGCTCATGGTTCCTCCAACAACGCTCATGGTTCCACCAACAATGCTCATGGTTCCATAACTAGAGCTCATGGTTCCACCAACAATGCTCATGGTTCCACGGACAGTGCTCATGGTTCCTCCAACAACGCTCATGGTTCCACCAACAATGCTCATGGTTCCATAACTAGAGCTCATGGTTCCATAAATAGAGCTCATGGTTCCACCAACAACGCTCATGGTTCCATAACTAGATCTCATGGTTCCACCAACAACGCTCATGGTTCCATAACTAGAGCTCATGGTTCCATGGACAGTGCTCATGGTTCCGCCAACAATGCTCATGGTTCCACCAACAATGCTCATGGTTCCATAACTAGAGCTCATGGTTCCATAACTAGAGCTCATGGTTCCATAACTAAATCTCATGGTTCCACGGACAGTGCTCATGGTTCTTCCAACAACGCTCATGGTTCCACCGACAATGCTCATGGTTCCATAACTAGAGCTCATGGTTCCACCAATAATGCTCATGGTTCCATAACTAGAGCTCATGGTTCCACAGACAATGCTCATGGTTCCGCCAACCACACTCATGGTTCCACCAACAACGCTTATGGTTCCATAACTTGAGCTCATTGTTCCATAACTAGAGCTCATGGTTCCACCAACAATGTTCATGGTTCCATAACTAGAGCTCATGGTTCCATAAGAAGAATTGGGAACCCTACTCCGCAACCCACATGGCTGGTCATTTAGCCATGTTAGGAGAGAGGGAAACAAGGTGGCAGACACCTTGGAAAATGCTGGAGTTGAATCCCCACACGGAATACGAGAAGGATCCCTATCACTCTTCATGGATTTGGCTTGGGCTACGCAATGTGCTCAGTTGGCTAATAAAGATGAACAGGATATGAGGCAACGATGTAACGACACCTCAGCTGGGATTGATCCCCGGGAATTACCCCACATGGTAGGTCTCATCGTCACCTCTCAACATTATGACTTACCACCTGACACAGGTCTGAATTACAATAATGGAAACCGGGACCATCGGAACAATTAATCAGTGAAGTGTGTTTTAATGAGACCAGGATGCTGGATTGTCCTCGACCATTGAATATTCATTAAAGAGAATGATTGGAAAAAGTGGTAACCAAGTCGAATTGAGTGCTCCAGTACTTCAATCTGATCCAGAGTATGACAAAGTGATGATGGAAATTAAGGCAAGTCGTCATAAGTGTGCTATAAAACTGGACGTTCCACATCTGCGATCTTTCATGCCTGAACCTGTGTTCCTTTCTATCATGCTGGTTCTTTTCCCCTAGTTCCTACGGGTTTTCATCCTTCCCTTTTTTTGCTTACCCTTTTTCCCTCCAACACTTGCTCTCCCCACCCAGCTGCATATCTTGTGCTTTCATCCCCTCTGTCATTTCCTGCTCTTAAGCATGGCACCTAAGATGCGTAACCCCGGGAATCAAAAAGAGGGGAAACGTTACGGGCATCCCTGCAAGTTAAAGAAAGCCACTTGCGAGCAATCCAAAGCTTCCCAAGCGGCATATTTCTTTCGGAAGTGCATTCCCCACTAGATTCAAGAGGAAATTGAGGTCTTGGAGAAGGATCTCTGGGAGCAGGTGACGAGCCAGAATTTACATAACATTCGTGATGAGGAAGAGGAGTGGGTGTAGGACCCAGACACCACAGTAGGGTGACTGGCATCTTATGACCGCATAGTTTCTACTTACTGGGTGACTAAGGGCCTGCTTGCCCACGTTCTGCTAGAGTGTAAGAATAAATCCATGGGTGATGTTGAACCCGTCCAAGCTTGGAGAGAACATCACAATGACTGCAGGCTTATGCATAAGAAGGTGGACCTCATCACAATGAAACTGGGGATTCCTCTATACCCACCACTCAACCAGCCGTCGGCCGATCCGGGAAGCAGTTTAGGTGGTCCCGTGAATTGAGGGGTTGGTTTCAGAGATCCCAATGAGGCTATTTCCAATCCGGTTGTGCGTACTGCTAACCTCCCTGATCCATAGAATAGAGAACACAATGCCTAACTAGGTGCCATCTTCATCTGGCCCTTTTGTTGTTTTCATTGTCTATCAGCACATATGCTACTAGTTGTTTTTGATCTGTTAGAGGTTTTTTCAGTTGTAATTGGGTTAGGAGGGTAAATTTTCCAAGCATACCTTTTTGCAGGCAACCTTTTTTTTGTATCGAGTACAATATAAGTAACAAAGTAGAAGAGAATAGTGGAGATTCTGACCTTTTTTGGACAATTGTAAGGGGAGGTAGTGTAGACAGAACTCTCGGGTAGGATAGTATGCCTGTTATTAGGCCATTTTGAAGCTATGTACTATTGAAACTATGTACTCTTTGCAGTATTGTTAATATGAAATGCTTTTACTTACAAAAAAAAAACAAATGAGGTTTTTCCTAAATACAAGTATGCATATATAATATTTATATCAAATAATTTTTTTTATCATGGAAACAATTTGTAAGCATCACCCCATATAGCTTCCAAATTCAAATTACCATGCCCGTTATTGAATGTGCATCCAATTCCTTCCCTTCAATGATCCACACCCTCCTAGACAAAAACAATGTGACAATCAACTACATAAACTAATCAAAATGTGGTTTCAACGTGCTTGACACATTACTATCACTTAGAATGGTTTCTTCCATAATCCTTTCTTAACGAAATTTTTAGATGTGATTTCTCTAATCAATGCTACATTCAATTTCTAATCTTAAATATACCTTCTACTAGCTGCATTTGTTGCATAATGGCAGTGATATGCCTAATGTCTTTAGCACTCCATCCACTCATTATTAGTTTCAACCTTAAGCCTTCATCTTGTTCATCTATTAGTTGAATTTATTGGTTGTTTTCATTTTGGTGTCTATATTGTTTTTTTATGATCTATCCTTTTATAAATAAACATTTCGACACTACTTTTTTTTTCTTTTTTTCTTTTTTTTTTAAATTGTGTTTTTTAGAGAAGTCTCATGAAACTTATTATAAAAGGTCAAGGATGCATGAAACTTAGTAATATTGACTACGAGAAATGGCCCTAATGTCCTAATTTATAATTCCTTATGTCACACTTTGATAAATACCCACCTATCTATAATTATATAGAGTTGTTTCAATACTGATGATATTGAGAGACTAAAATGTATTAATTAGGGGTGAAAATACAAAATCGGAGCTAAAAGTGCATGGTTTCCAACAAGAGTGATTGAAATAGATGCACCAAGAATGCATAATGGTATAATGTAAATTGAAATTGGAGACACATATGCTAGTGGATAATGAGAAGTTCTAGTAGTAGAGATGGGAAAAGGAAGATTCTAACACAAATTAGTCATACACACAAATGGTAGATAGATCCACAAATTAGAAGGAAATATAATGGAAAACAACAAGTCAACCCTATTAGACTAACAAATTGGTAAAATGTAGCAAAAGAAGAATACATGCAATGACAATGAAAACACAATAAAATTATTTGATAGTGAATGGAAAAATAGATGGTTTGATAGAAGAAATTATGGGCCCTTATTCCACCTTATGTGAACTACCAATGAAGATGATATAATATTTTGAGGTAAAATGTATAGTGTCTTACTAGATAAATATTGGCATGGAAACAATGTTAATAGTCTTAATTTAAACATAATTGTCTCTAGTTGATAAAGAATAATGAGCTTAAGGAGTGATTGGCTCAATAGATAATTGAGAATAAGTTACATGCATATGCACACAACTGAGATAATTCATAATATGCATCAAAACACATTGAATATCATTACCCATGACTAATAGAGAGTTGGAAAATTTCCAATTAACACTCTAGACAAGATAGGGGAAGTCAAGAAAGGACTCTCTTATATACACTCATTGTAGAACACCATATAGAGGAAAATGACAACACTAAGGAAGCTTCTAATTTAGAATCCACGAATCCTTGTTAAGTCCTACTAACTATCTAATTGTCTTTTGTTGTTGTAGAATTTTGTGGTAAATGAGTGATTGGTGAAACTAATAATTGACAATTGTAGCATGAAGAGCTTGGTCTTAGTACAAGGTTTAAATCTTCTATTACAATTGCATTTGTGGCCCTTCAGTTTGAGATAGTTCAAAATTAACAGGAAACCTGCCCATGTACATTGTATTTGATCATAATATACGTAATTGAAACTTTCATTGAAATTGATTTGTGACATTTCCCTGATGAATTCTATGTCACTTCCTCGCATGGCCCTATCACCATGTTCATAAATATTATATATTTGTTTTGATAGCACCAACAAGTTTCATAGGGATAGTAAAACATACAAATTCAAGTTTTTATCTTTTGCATATATCCTCCCAATATCACTAAATATTACTAAGAATTTCATTTAGCATTTGTGTACCCTTTGACAAGCATAGGAACAAATTTGTATTAGTTCTCCATTTAAAAATATAAACAAATACATTAACCCATCTCTCTTCAATTAATCGGCCAACTACCTCCTATCTCTAGGATTCCCATTCAACTTCTCTTTAATGGAAGATTTGGACCTACTTGGTCACCAACTCCCTTTTGAATTCGAAATATATGCTTCTCACAATGCATTAAGTATTGTTCTTAAATAGAAAGGTCACCCATTACATACCCTTATAAATAACACCAACTTAATCAATAATACTTTTCTTTAAACTTTAGAAAAATATAAAGCTCTACGATTTTAAACAATTCTGGGAGACTGACAAAGATTGGCTTCACCCTAACAAGTTATTATTTAACCAACACCATAATCTCTAACCCATTTAACATAGGTTGTAAACCATTCTCTAACATGTGAGCACCAAGGCCTTTGGTATGACTCTTACAACCTATCATGCCATCTAGGATGTGGTAAATGTTAATACTTGCATATTGTATGAACCCTAATACATGAAGGAGCTAAATGTGTTGGTGACGATGACGATGACGATGACAATGAAGATGATGATGAAGATGGTGTTGATGTACCATATGACATTGATGATGATGATGATGACAATGTTGATGTCCATGATGATGATGCATGTGATAATAATTCCAGACACTGTTTGATGCTAATGGCACCTAAATTTATGTAATCACATATGAGTGACATATTAATATCACCTAAATGACTCCAATGACATTCAATTATTGTCGACGACATTTGAGTGACCTTAATGGCATTTGAGTGATTGTAACAACATGACATGAATCCAAATGGTGATGACTGATGATGAACCATAGTGGCATATGTATAATCCTATCAATGATGATGACAATGATGTGGTCGATGATGTACTCATTGATGAGGAAGACACTGAACTATTGGAACCATTTTACTGTAACTCCCAGAAACAATTGGTTTTTAATACAATTTCTAAGAATCAAGAAATTATAGAAGTTGCAATTTCTTATGAGAAATTGTAATTTGACAATCCAGAAATTGCAATTTCAACAATTAATCACAACAATAAAATTTCATTTTCGACAATATAAATTAACAATTTGAACAAGTATTTCACTTTATGCCCAAAATCAAATTGAGGCCTATTATCTTCTTCTAAGCTCGTCTTTCCAAAAGAGTGATTTCTGGAATGTCTGGACCTAAAGAGCATTCTGGAGGGTAGCATCACCTAATTTGGATGGGAATTTTTTAACACTTCTTGACATTGTTGAAATTTCAATTCTTGACATGATCATTGAAATTGTAGTTAGTTAGTTGTTGAAATTGCATTTTTCTCGCACCCCAAAATGATGCCTACTATATGCTACGTGTTGGCCCTCTAATGAATATGTTCTCTAAACCTCGCGTTGGGATCTTGTGCTTTAAATATTACAAAATTCTCATTGTAATTGGTGATTTTCGTGAATGAATCTTTAATTTAATTTATGCTTGCTATACAATTTTAGGTGAAATATTACAATGGTCGTGAATGCTGAAGTATATGCTATATTGTATGAAACCACTCATTTATGTGAACCATGAGCATTATTGTGGAACCATGAGCGTTGTCTATGGAACCATGAGCTTTAGTTATGGAACCATGAGCATTATCTGTGGAACCATGAGCATTGTCGGTGGAACCATGAGCTTTAGTTATGGAACCATGAGCGTTGTTGGTGGAACCATGAGCTTTAGTTATGGAACCATGAGAACTGTCTGTGGAACCATGAGCATTGTCGAGGGAACCATGAGCTTTAGTTATGGAACCATGAGCATTATCGGTGGAACCATGAGCATTGTTGGTGGAACCATGAGCTTTAGTTATGGAACCATGAGATCTGTTCGTGGAACCATGAGCGTTGTCTATGGAACCATGAGCTTTAGTTATGGAACCATGAACATTATCTGTGGAACCATGGGCATTGTCGGTGGAACCATGATCTTTAGTTATGGAACCATGAGCGTTGTTGGTGGAACCATGAGCTTTAGTTATGGAACCATGAGAACTGTCTGTGGAACCATGAGCATTGTCTATGGAACCATGAGCTTTAGTTATGGAACCATGAGCATTATCTGTGGAACCATGAGCATTGTTGGTGGAACCATGAGCTTTAGTTATGGAACCATGAGCGTTGTTGGTGGAACCATGAGCTTTAGTTATGGAACCATGAGAACTGTCTGTGGAACCATGAGCGTTGTCTATGGAACCATGAGCTTTAGTTATGGAACCATGAGCATTATCTGTGGAACCATGAGCATTGTTGGTGGAACCATGAGCTCTGGTTATGGAACCATGAGAACTGTCTGTGGAACCATGAGCATTGTCGGTGGAACCATGAGCTTTAGTTATGGAACCATGAGCATTGTCGGTGGAACCATGAGCATTATTGGTGGAACCGTAAGCTTTAGTTATGGAACCATGAGAACCGTCCGTGGAACCATGAGCGTTGTCTATGGAACCATGAGCTTTAGTTATGGAACCATGAGCATTATTGGTGGAACCATGAGCATTGTCGATGGAACCATGAGCTTTAGTTATGGAACCATGAGCATTGTTGGTGGAACCATGAGCTTTAGTTATGGAACCAACATTATCGGTGGAACCATGAGCATTGTTTGTGGAACCATGAGCTTTAGTTATGGAACCATGAGAACTGTCCGTGGAACCATGAGCGTTTTCTATGGAACCATGAGCTTTAGTTATGGAACCATGAGCATTATCAGTGGAACCATGAGCATTGTCGGTGGAACCATGAGCTTTAGTTATGGAACCATGAGCATTGTTGGTGGAACCATGAGCTCTGGTTATGGAACCATGAAAATTGTCTGTGGAACCATGAACATTGTTGGTGGAACCATGAGCTTTAGTTATGGAACCATGAGCATTGTCGGTGGAACCATAAGCATTGTTGGTGGAACCATGAGCTTTAGTTATGGAACCATGAGAACCGTCCGTGGAACCATGAGCGTTGTCTATGGAACCATGAGCTTTAGTTATGGAACCATGAGCATTATCGGTGGAGGAGAATTAAAAGAACCAAGTGACACTCTTAAACTTCTCTATAGAATGAAGAATCAACTAAAGTAGTTAAAAATACACAAAGTAGAGGAAAATGGAGCTAATGTTGTTGAAAGTGATGTATAAAGGTAATGAGGCTCATAACAAAGTAGGGAGCAAAATTAGGTTGTTAATAGTTGTGTTGTGATCTATGAGGTTAAGAGCACATCGTATGACCAAAATGCATTATAGGGTTTTATCTCTTAAATCCATGGGAGGATGTGACTATCTAGGAAAGTAGTAGAAATCGATGAAGAGACGGAATCCTCCCCAAGGGGGCCTTGGAGACCCACCTACAACCAAAAAAACAAAGGCGTTATCATATTATACAATCTCTTAATATAATATGAATCAAGAAGGGAATATTTTTCTTGAGTTAAGGGTTAATGATTTTTATTCCTCTTGTGTGCTTTAGAAGGGAATATTTTTCTTGAGTTATCCTTTCCTTGTTCCTCTTTTTTTGTGATCCCTTTTTATTTTCATTTTTTTTAGCCTTTTTTGGCTTAGTTCCTTTGCTTTAGATTTAGCTTTGATAACCTAGGACATAGAGAACTTGGCGTACAACACTTCATAATGTGACAAAATAAATGATGTAATTAAACAAACGAAATTGGAATTTTGGTTTTGATTTTTCTCAAAATTTAATATGTAAATTCGGTTTACAGATGGGATGGATTTCAATATTTTATACATCCCGCATAGAGATGGATGGAACTATATAAATCTATGCTGTGGATTAAAATCAGTAGTTTTCTTTATATTGCTGATGGATTTTAAGAAAATAGGGTTTTGACTTAAGAATTTGGACTGTTATTCTGTAACAACTCGAAGATAACCTTCAGGCTAAACATTTCTAAGTGAAATTTGTTTGGTTTTAATGGACACCGACAATGCTCATGGTTCCACCGATAATGCTCATGGTTCCATAACTAAAGCTCATGGTTCCACAGACAGTGCTCATGGTTCCACGGACATTTCTCATGGTTCCATAACTAAATCTCATGGTTCCACCGATAATGCTCATGGTTCCACCGATAATGCTCATGGTTCCATAACTAAAGCTCATGGTTCCACAGACAGTGCGCTTGGTTCCACGGACAGTTCTCATGGTTCCATAACTAAATCTCATGGTTCCACCAACAATGCTCATGGTTCCACCGACAATGCTCATGGTTCCACCGATAATGCTCGTGTTTCCATAACTAAAGCTCATGGTTCCACAGACAGTGCTCATGGTTCCACGGACAGTTCTCATTGTTCCATAACTAAAGCTCATGGTTCCACCAAAAATAACATTTAAATTTTTTTTTAATCAAATATTTATATTAACTGAAATTTTGTAATTTATAGATTAATCTTAAAATAAATAACATCAATGACTAACTTAAAATGTTGGCACTTATAAAGTAATGTTAAAATAGATCAATATCAAAACTATAAATAAAAAATTATTGATTCTATATTTATCAATTATTGATTTTAGTATGTTTGTTTTATTTACTTTGTTTCTAATGGGTAAATGACAAAACATCTAAATATGCAAAAAATATAAATGTCTAAACATTGAAATACATCAAAACTCGAGTTGTCGATCATTATTTATAGAAACGTTTTGTACAATATGAGTGATAATAGATTCAAAATAAGTTTGAGCAATGAAAAACATATTTTTTCACATCAATAAAGTGAACACAAGATTTCTTCTCTCTCATATCGATGTCTTCAGTTGTGTCTCTTTCGGAAGTGGGCATCCAAGCTAACATAGCAACTAATACAACCCTGTCACAAGCAACAAATAAATAAAATCAAAGACAAAATCCATAACTAGAAAAGTTTATCTTTTCCAATTTAACTATGATTTAACAAACAAATACACAATGACATTAGAAGTGAAAACCCTACTTTAAATTTTTCCTAAAAGTAATATAGCATTGACAAACTGTAAAAATATACGATCTATTGTAAATTAAAATAACTCATTAACAAGACTAAATGATTTGAACTTTATAACTTAATCCACAATTCAACATACCTCATAAGTTCAAATCCAGAATCGATGATCTTGTTGGCATGTTTGAGTCCACCTCTTTCACTAGATCATTTCCTTGAAGTAACAGTATACACCATTTAATAAGCTTTAGCAATGTTTTGGTTCTATAACATGTTGCATAAACAACAATTAATTCTATAATTCACATGCGTTTACAATATTTCTAATATAAATACCTGTGTTATCTTGAACAATATCGTTAGAAAATAATCGAAGTTGACAATGTCAAACATCAAGAGGTCTCATGTGAAATGTGGACTTCTCGACTATGAAAACAATGAATAAAATACTATTATTGTTACATTCAAGTCAACAATATAATGTATGTCATTAACATTTCATAATGGAGTCGATAATATAACTTGCAATCTCACATAAAATAATTTAAAATATCAAATTGAAATACCTGCATTACGTGGCGCATGATGTTTGACTGGACCTACTGTTTCATGCACATTTATTTGTTCTTTCCTAGAAAAATTTGTTATCTTGTCCATGGTTTTCTTTTTTGCACGAGCTCGTCCAACCCTTTGGAATTGTTGCATATCCTTGGTTGAATGTGACTCACTAATGCATCTTTTCTTTTTACTAACTGGGCTCAAAAAACTATGTTGCCTCTTTGTATTGATCTTAGATGGAGATACAGTATTTATAAACTCTGTTTTGAAATCTTGGCTCAAAGTGTTGAATAAGCTCTTAAGGCCATTGTTAAGTGCGCGTGCTCACTCCAAACTTGTGCCTGGGTTATCTAATATAGCCCTCCCATATTGTTTATTTTCTAACAAAATAACTTCTAATTCGTTATCCTCGGACATTAAATGCTCCAACCCTGTAGTGGCAAAATTAACTGGATCTGACAAATTCTCTAAATCGTTAGAAGAATGGTCGCATGGAGAAAGCGTTATATCTTCAGAAGCTTTTTGGATCTGGAGATCCGATAAAGGGTTCAATGGAATAGTGTCATTTAAGTCAACTAATGATCTAGGTGACTCAAGAATTGGATTTGAAACATTTGGTAATACTTCAATTCCTTCAACATCTTTGCTTACCAACATCTCAACTTTTAAGATGTGTTTACAGACATTTCCATTCAATGCCCAATCGCAGCTACAGAAATTAAACTCGAACCCTGTATATATGACATGATACCATGTATCAAGGGTATCCTTGTTTTGGCTACGAACGAGAAAATGATCTATTTTATTTTGGTAATGCAGACAATCTTCATCTAGTATTTGAGATGCTCTGGACTTCGATAGAATTAATTGTTTCTCAGATTTTATGGGCCTTATAACTTCAGCTTCTTTCAATCGCTGATTATGAATATAATATAGTTCGACTTTCATCAACAATAAATAGATGAGCCAGTCAACTCTATGATTACATGCATTGCTTTCCTCATTTATGAATCTCCTCTTTATGTACCCGTGGGAGGATTCTATGGCATTGTTGGTGTCTTGGTTTGAATGAGGAAATTTGCGATAAGCCTTTGCCCACATATCTAAAGAAATTAAAAAAAAAATTGTCAACCATAAAAAATCAACTAAATGCATGCCATCATAGAATATATACATACATGGACACTACAATTCACTTACAGATTTTATTATTTGCTAACCAAGTGTTCTGGAAATATTTTATAAATTTCTTTTGATCTTGGAATTTTTCGAGCATCCTTTTAACTGCTTCTTGCACGGATTCATCATCATGGCAAGAGTGCATAATTTCTCCAAGAGAATGATAAATTTGCGCTTGATTTTCTTTTCCACGAACTTTGTTCTGGATGTTCTTTAACCATGCTCGATGCACATGCCAAACACACAACAATATGGTGGAATTGGTTACCCTCCTAAAATGCAATTACAACAGAAGGGTATAAGTTATATATTTTAATGTAACATTGTTTTTTCATGACTCTTAAAAATAATGTCACCTTAATGCTTGAATTTCAGCTGCGGCATCATCTGTGATAAAGGCTCAAACATTCCAATCTGGACATTCTTTCAATCCAGCAGTAAATAGTGCTGACAACCATTTACTGATATCCCCTATGGTGTTTCGTGATGAAATCACCCACGCTATAGGGACACTGTTGCGATGTTTGTCGAATACCATCAATGTATATAGTTGGTACTACATTCAAAGAACTCAATTGGAATTATATATTCAATAAAATAATTAAATTTAAAAAGTGAAAAGAAGTGAGAGCTATAATAACGCACCCCATACATATTTGTGCTGAAAGTAGAATCCATTGATATGACATCATTGTGTGAATGTCTCACCATCTGTAGGGCCCCTCCTTTAGGGTCCCCTTGAACTAAACCTGAAACTTTAAAAACTTCATACAAACAAATTAGCCATTATAGTTATTGGAAAAATAAAATAAAAGAGTGAATAACTTAACAAAAATAAGCAAACCTTAACCTGTCAACCCGATCCAGCTGGTCCATTGTTGTCTGCGTCTTCCGTAGAATCCCTCCAGCAAAGCTCGTTTAACCGTAGGCGAAGCAACCGTTAGCTTCGCCACCCAACCATAGGCTCATGCTTTCAGTCGCATGGCCTCCCCCGAGCTTTGGGTCGTAGAGCTCACACAAGTATTTCAGAAATTCAGCTTGGGCTTCCCTTCCCACCAGGATTTCTAAGCCAAACCCTTAGATAGCAGCAAGTCTTTGAGGCATTCGAAAATTACGACAATCATCCAAATTATGGGCCCCCCTACCCATTCCTTAAGCCTTCCTTATAAAGGGAAGTCTCCTGTGACACATGTCGCTTCATGCATAGTTAAATATTTTTAATAATTTAATTAATTAAACACTCACCCATCCAAGTGTCAGTTTCTCTGGGAAGTGCACCTACATCCCTAAGTTTGCTCTAGTTTGTCCCCCAGATATTTTAATCAACTCCTAGCTTTTAGTTGACTAGGTGTCTAATCTATTTTGCTCCTAAATAATAATTTCTATTATTTTAAATGCTCAACAAAAATATAACTATTCATGTGCAAATGTCTTAGCTATTGTTATGCATTTGCTAAGCAATAATCTAGAGTTATTCTCCTAAGTTTTTATGCAATTTAATTTAACAATCAAATTCACTAGGATCTCGATGCCGCGTCGTTGGGCTCCTGGTTCCTTAATTTTTAATTCTCTGACATGGCACCACTCCGTCGGGTCCAATCATCCATGGTTTCCATCCCTTGGCATGGTACCACCTCGTTGGGTCCTTGCGTCCATTCTTTCCGTTCTCGACAGGGTACCTCATCGTTGGGCCCTTCTGCCACCATATTTCCGTTTTGACTTGCGGGAACTCTTGTGGGGATTTTAGGAATCGTTACCATCCATCCTCCATCTACATGCTATCTAGGGACTAATGGCGCTGAGGAGTGAGTCCGTTCTCACTGCGCGCCCCTCAACTCGTACGTGACCAGCTCCGTCGTGGCCCACCTCGTACGCCCTCACGCATTCCTCTTGAGCAAGCGGATCAATGCTTATCTGCTCATGCGTGGTATTCTTGTCGGAAGTTGACATCGTCGTCGCTTCCCCTGTGTGTGATTTACCCGTACTCTACGACCCTCCATGTTCCTTTGTGTGTCCGTTGGTGAACCGTCTCACTTGTTTCTACACACACTTCTCGCAACAAATTATTAGTAGCACTGTTCTCAACAATCATCATCTGGTTTCTAACTCTAGCATTGTTAAACATTTATGATTTATTCAAACTGCTCATTCATCTTATCAAATATACATTTCGTCGCCAAATACATAATCACCATACAGCTAGTCGTTAAGCATTATCCATCAACATAATTTTCCATAGTCATAGCTAATCGTTTAACATATGCAATTATTCATTTACCTCAACAGTTCAAATACACATACTCAAAAAATAAGGTCAAAAGGTTATTTAATTAATGTTTCAAACAGTTGGGTCACTAAGCAAGTGCCCTCAATGTCTACAGTAGTCTAGGGGCACTACATACACCCCTACTTATTTAGAACTTCGTCCCGAAGTTCAGAATAAATGCGGAAAGCTATGACGCATCTCAGTTGCATCTTCCCAAGTCACAAAGCTAGGACTGTAGCTGTCCTACAATACTTTGACTTAACCAATCAAGGCTAAGCATTTAAGCAAGAACTGATCAATCAATTATCCCAGTCCACACATATAAATCAATTCATTAATTCATTTATCAACTATAGTCATGCACATCATCAGGTGATTCTCCCTTATTAAGACACATCCTAACTCGAAGCGCCACTTTATTGAAGTCTGTTCCGCCGGGTCACTCAACAGGTGCTCTTGAAGTCCATAGTCATTTTAGGGGCATTACACCATCATGGAACGCATCCAACTTGTCTGTATACCTATAATGAATGGAATTCCATGCATTATATCTTGCTTTTGGTAGTAGAAAAATTTATCGGGAAATTGGTTGTACCAACATTCAACCCTAATTGGATCTCTATCATCCTTCACATATTCTTTCCTCTTTATATTGTGGTAAATGTTTAAAATGTCTTGCCTTGTCATCAAGGTATCTCGAGTCACCCCTGTAAACAACTCACCAGATTTGTGCTCTACATAAAATATGAATTTATCCCAAACCATTGTAACATTGAAACCATCTTTAATCATTTGTTCGACACCAGCTCTTATATTTGATGACAAATGCGGTGCATAGTTAAACGTTTGAGGCTTCTCAATCGCATCCTTTCCATGACACACAATTCCAGAATTATCAACATGCCTACAGTGAGTGTATGTTATAATGGCATCATCTGGCCTTTGGAGAAGTCGACGCATGATGAAATGGCATTTGCAACTGACTTTAATGCTCTTGCGTGGAATGCGTTTTTTCTTGGTAGAGATTTGTCCACTCATTGTCTTGTTATCATTCCTAACTTTACGCTTGGAATCTGTCGGACCATATGCACACCAATAACTAAACACAAATAATCAAAACATTTTAGGCATAATATTGTTGCATGTTTTTCAAATTGAACTTGAATTATAGGTTTATAAACATATTGAACGGATTTTGACTCACACAGCATATTCCAAATATGTATCAATGCGGGAATGGGTGATATCCTCCACATCTCTTAATCGTTCTTGATTAACAAAAAAATGAGTGGGGGCATTGGGATTTGATTCCTCTCCGCTTATAAAATACTGAAATCGTGAATATGGAATAACAGCAACTTGGTCTCCAAAGACTTGTGTCCACGTCAAATCTTCAGCTGAAAATTCTATCATATCCTCCGGGTCTTCAACCTCCAACTCTAAAATTTCTTCCCACTTTCCCTTTCTTGCCATATCTATACAAGTTGCATAAAAATGAAATATCTTTTACACAATTATGTTTAAAACTAATCAAATGCATTGAAAATACTATACTTCATAAGTAGAAATGTGAATATATTTAACAAATTTACTATTTTCATCACATGAGTAACATATCATGAATTTTAAGTAAGCAAATATAGCGACTTCTCAATCATTTTTTAGAATTTATTGCAAAATATCCAATATACAAATAAATGAATACACATGATACACAAACGATCTTACATTTTTTGAAACAAAAAATAATTGCTCACATAAAGGAATGGCTTTTAAAAGAATCGCACCACTAATAATAATTGAAATTTATTCATAAAATCCATGTTTCAATAATTTTTAGAAGAAATTGTAAAACCATATTATAAAATGGAAAGTGTAAAAATAATAAAACAATAAATTGAAACAACCAATGCAATTAATTTGGAATTGATTTCTAAAATTAATACTTACAATATTTAAAAGAAATCTTAGACTGTATTGATAAATGCTATGTTTAAAACTAATGAAACAATAAAAATAAATGCAAGGTTCAACCATAACAAAACAAAAGTTAAAATGAGCAACGCTTGTAAGGTAATGATTTGAAAAAGTCACAGCGCTAATATTTTGAAATTGTTAGGTAAAATCCATGTAATAATACGATAGTTTTGTCATTCTCAAATGTCAATATTATATTGGACATTACATTTTGTACAAAATTTCAATGTTGCATTAAACGCCTTGAACATTAGCTTTTGTTCATAAAAAAAGAGTGTAGTTTCTAGGCATGTGCAATAAGATCATTTTTTGTTGATGGCACAAGTGTGTGGCTTCTTTGTGCGTGCAATAGATTTTGAGTAGAAAGAAGGGTGTAAGTGTTTTGATCCTTGTTTTTTTGCTTCCTCTGGAGTAAGAAATGTCCTTTTGCGCCCCTTTTGATAACAGTTTGGATCTATGTCAATGGAAGGATGAAAATCAGCTCCTTCAATGGTTGTGCTTTTGTTCACAACAATTGTTACTTCTTCTCTAAGTTCTATTCCCATGGTATTATTTGCAAGAACATCTTTTGGGTTTATTTCCTCTTCTGTCATATCAAATACTGCATGAACATCCTCTGGTGTCATATCAAATACTGGCATAGAACTCCGCACAGAAGAGAGTTGGAAAGGCATCCCAACTAGAGGTTCAAATTGAACCATGTGTTCATTGGTATAGTTAGTTGGTGTCTTATCATACACATGAATCGAAGAATCCCCACGACATGAATGAGACATGTCCTCTACTGCATTCTCTATAGAAAAACTAGTATCTTTTCCAAAGGATCCCATTTGATCAACAACATGGTTTGACTCCTCGTGGACAGGACTATGCACTTCAACAACAAATGGTTCAGAACCCCTCATTTCTTCTCCTCCACTGTTGTTATGTGCCACCGTTTCTAACAAATTATCTAAAAATGTGGCTATGATTCTGTCATTTGAATTCATCGAGGATGTTCCCTCCACACTAATGGAATTTATCACCCTCTCAATCCCCTCGCTGGAGGATACAACTTTTTTCCTTCGCTGGGTAAATTCTTCTTCATTCCTCTGTTATAAGGAAAACATGTAAAAATAATGTTAATTCCTTGAACAATAAATGATATATCAATTATCCGTGCTTAAAAGAAGTGTGAAGGACAATGACTACAATCTTACAGGAGGGGACTCATTGAACATCGCACGGAGCATAGTCCAATTCTTCTCTTTTATTATCTTTTTACGTAAATCATTCTTGATCTTCTCTCTTAAATCCATCGATTGAGAATCGAAAATAGAAACAAGTTCTTTTATCCGATCCAAGGCTTCAATACTTAGCTCTTGCATAGATTTCACACCCTGCTTGTAAAAAACATATATAGATTATTTCATGAATGAGGTAGTGAAAACATAAAAATAAATTGTTATAGAATTATTTGTACCTCCTTTCTAATCTCAGCTCGGATTGCAACATTCTCTGTTCTATCTCTCTTCTTCTTCACTTGGTATTCTATATTGTAATTTCTTCGATCTCTTTCTTTTTTTAGAAATGATTCTGATCTAACCATATAGTTTGGTCCCGGTCATGCACCAACACGTAATGTTATCGGATCCCATGAATGGACCTTTATCCTATGGTTGTTAAAATCGTGACACCTACTACGCCGTAGACCATTACATTTGGGGGCCAAACAGTAGAAGTAGTTATGACCTTCATCACCTTTCACCACCCTATAAGTTGCATCCTCCTACAATTGGAAAATAAGTTATGCAAAAGTATTTATGAGAAATAATGAGTCTTCACATTAATGTACTTTGACATACATGGCATACCTGTGTTACTGCCATTGTCTTATGAGATATGCTCTTTTAAGAGCAAGGTGGGGGAACCACTTAAAGAACCTTGAACAAAATTCATGGAAAATGAGTATATTAATTCATATATCAAACTAATGATTGTACATAGCATAATAGTCAAAAGTGTATTTTATAAGTACATATATAAAAATATAATCTAATATACGAATGTCAAGGAGACAACAAAAAAACATATGTTTGTCATTGAAAAGAAATTACATCTATTTATTCCTATTTTTCACACCCCTAAATTTATTGCACCTATGTTTACTATCCTATAGACTTTTGTTGACGAATCCATTTAAGCTATTTTTACCAATATAGTGTGTTGTTATCTAAAACAAAAATGAGGAATATAAGTTGTTACCTTATTTTACAGTTTGTGTATTATTATGTATAAAAATTTTAATAATACAAATTTGAAATTCCATAATACCATTAAAAAAAAACTAATAATTTACACTCTATTTAAAACAACTATTACTATACAATAAATATAATATAGTATAATAGTATGACTATACAATAAATTCTTGCATTAATCATCATCATCAATACTATTTAAAACATCAATATTGACATGAATTAGAACACTTATAGGGAATGAGCAAAAAATATTGAAATGACCATTACCATCAATATGAATCACAAAAATGAAGGAAATTGTATATAAGTTTATGAAAATACCATAATAAAGAATGAGAAAAAAAAATCACATTGAAATAATCATCAAGATCACTATGAATTTTAGCATCAATATTAATACGATAATTTCAAATTTAATGAAAACATAGCTTGACATAATTAACACATCAATATGCATTATAACATTAACATTGACATGGATTATAACATTTCTAAAGAAGAGGGAAAAAATATTGAAATAATCATTAACATTAATGAATTAAAAAATGAATGACATTAAATATAAGTAATGATAATACCAAAACAAGGAATGAGAAAAAAAAACACATTGAAATAATCATCAATATTGGCATTAACATTAATATGAGAATTTCATAATTTAACGATACAAAATTCTTGAAATAATTATCACACAAATATACCTTATAACATCAACATATCATGATAATTTCAATTATAAACATTTACTAAATTAAAAAATCATTAATGTCAATAAGAATTATAAGATTAGAAAAGTTATAATTCATGTCAACATTGATATTAATTATAACATTTCAAGAAAACATCAACATTAATATGATACTTTGAATTTTAAACATTTACCAAACAATATTGAAATAATCATTAACATCAATATGAAACAGTGAACATTTATGCTAGTGATTGTATATAACAAAATAGACATAAGTGTATTTCAAAAATATATAATATAACAATAGATTCTAATAGAAATTACATCTATTCCTTCCTATTTTTCACACCCCTAATTTTCTTGCACCTATGTTTACTATCTTTTAGGCTTTTGTTGACAACACCATGTAGGCCATTTTTAACCAATCTACGAGTTGGCTCATATTTGAGGGAATCCTCCAACTTTTCATAGACCATGCCAAAACTAGAAGATCTATGACCATATGTACGAAAACCAAAACCAAAAATTGTTTAGTGATTGACAACATTGAATTTTTTGGCAATTTCTTCCTTCAACTCAGGGCTAGATAGGTTTCCACGATGAGGATGAATAACATGAATTTGGAAACATCTTCTAAGTCGTGGTTCATCAATCAAATGTATAATTCCCACTGTCACATTTGAATTAGACTGTTCCATCTGAAACAAAAACACAGATCGTAAGTTGATATCTTATTATAAAGTGTTTTATTATGTATTAAATATATAATAATATAACATTTTAAATTCTATAACATTGTTATAAAACTAATAATGTATACTTTATTTAAAACAACTATTACTAAACAATAAATATATTAGAGTGGTATGAATTTTACACAATGTACATTACATAGTAATGTATTAAGTGTATGTACACAGTCTAATATTTTTATTGTAAAATGATACTTGTTTTAAATAGAGTGTAGATTATTAGTTTTATAATGGTATTATGGAATTTAATATTTTGTATTATTATATATTTTATAATAATATATATTAGAAAATGTATAATACATATATTTTGAAAACTAAAATGTATATGTTATTTAATTTAGTATTGGTTTGTTGAGATTATTGATATCTCCTTTGTCAGTCTAACACCCAACGAGGGATGTGCAAGGGGGGCCTCACCATATAGATGAAAGCACATGTCCCTTGACTTCTGACATCGGGACATACCTCACCCAATGAAGTATTGAATATATACTACACAATAATCATCAATAGCAATATAAAATTTGAATCACAATAGCACCATAAATAATGAGGAAAAATACCAATATACATCCAAAAATGAAAGAAATTGTGTATGACAACACCACTAAAAGAAATGAGAAAACAATATCTTGAAATAATCATCAACATCAATATGAAGTAAAACATCAACATTGATATGAATTATAACCATTCTAAGAAATGAGAAAAAAATGAATATTGATACCATATTGATATGAATTAAAAAATGAAGGAGATTATATAATAAATTATGCCAATACCACCATAAGGAATGAGAAACCTTGAAATAATCGTGAAGACCAATATGAGTTATAACATAAATATTAATATGATCATCTTAATTTTAACGAAAAAAATCTTGATATAATCATCACATCAATATGATTTATAATGTCAACATTGACATCAATTATAACATTTCAAATAAAGAGAGAAAAAATATTGAATTAATCATTGAGATCATTATGAATTAAAAAATGGATGACAATGTATATAACTTATGAAAATTAGAAGAAAGAATTGAAACAATTATCATGTTATATGCTTTATAACATCAACATAATCTGAATTAAAACATTTCCATGGAATGGAAAATTAATTATTGAAATAGTCATTAACATCGATATGAATTAAAAAGGAAATAGATTGTATATAAGTTATGACAATACCGCCCTAAAGAATGAGAAAAGAATTCACATAATCATCTAGACCAAATTGAATGATAATTCACATAATTCACATTAACATTGAATTATAATTTTCAATTTTAAACATTTACTAATTTTAAAAAAAAAAAAAACATTAATATCAATATGAAAATGTTATAATTCAAATCACCATTGATATGAATTATAACATTTCTAAAAAAATAATCATCAAAATCAATATGAGATAAAACAACAACATTAATATTACAATTTCAATTTTAAACATTTACTAAACAATACTAAAATAATCATTAACATCAATATGAATTAAAAAATGAAGGAGATTGGATATGACAACAATTGAAATAATTAGATAATACCACTGTAAAGAATGAGTAAAAAATTAAACCTTGAAATAATCGTGAAGACCAACATGAGTTATAACATCAATATTAATATGATCATTTCAATTTTAAGGAAAAAAAATGTTGAAATAATCATCACATTAATATGAGTTATAACATTGGTATTCACATGAAAATTTTAATATTTCTAAAGAAAAGAGAAAAAAATATTGAAATAATCACTAACATGAATACGAATTAAAAAATGAAGAAGAATGTATATAAGTTATGAAAATACCATCATAAAGAATAAGGAATGAAAAAAAAAACATATTGAAATAATTATCTAGATCAATATGAGTTATAACATCAACATTAATATGATAATTTCATAATTTAATGAAGAAATTTTTTTGACATAATGATCACATCACTGAGATGTAACATCAACATTGATATGAAATATAACATTTATAAGGAGTGAAAAAATATATTGAAATGATCATTATTAACATTAGTATCGAATGAAAAAATGAAGGAGATTGTATATAAATGATGACAACACCGTGATAAATAATGAAAAAGAAAACATGTATATAAATTATAACATTTCTAACGATCATAATTAAAATCAATAAGAATTAAAACATTAACATTAATATAATAATTTCAATTTTAAACATATTGAAATAGTCATTAATATCAATCATTTCAAAAAAAAAATTGTATATAGTAAATCTTGAAATAATCATCACATAAATACGAATTATAACATAAATATTAATATGAATTATAACAATTCTAAAGAATGAGATAAGACAAAAGTTAAATTATTAAAAATAATATGAAATTATATTGTAAATAAAATATGGCATAAAATTTTAATGTAAATAAAATATGACATACCTTGTATGGAAAGTGGAATATATGTTGTGTGAATATCAATAAATTTGTATAGAATACCTGGAAACAATTAAGTTAAAAAATTAGAATCATAACAACTATAAAAATATAACAAAAAAATCATAACTACTAATTTCAATATATATTAAAAAATTACCCATTTAGTATTTCTAAAAGTTGTTGATAATTTCAATTTTCATAAAATTAGAACAAATTCAATAGAAATAAAGGAAGGTAAAACCAAACAAGCATTGTTGAAAAGGTTATAGTCTCTAGAGGCCATCTTTGCAAATACATGCCACATGGGCCAAAGAATCAAAGTCGTTTACTAAACATATAGTCTCAATCCTCTTTGAGTTTAAAGAGGAAAGGAAATAAGGCATTTCCAAACATTTAATTACTACCTTTCCTTTTAAGCGGGGAACAAATAACTTTTCAATAAAACATATTTAAAATATGCAATTTTTTCTTACTAGTGTCCATAAACTATTTTTATATTCCATAAATGAACACATTCCAACAAAAATAATAAGCAAACACATTTCTCCTCGATACATTTGATATCCTTCAAAAGTATTCGAGCTTACATCATTGAAAACATAAATCTATTTGTCCAATGGAAAAGTCTTACTAGTTTTTATTTGTTTCCATACATCATAAACAATAAGTTAATCTAACTCATTTAGAACATGAGGTGCACTAAGAGAATATTCTGTGAAATATAGTCTTGATACAAATAAATTACAAATATTCTGTGAAGTAAATATTCACCCTAACTTACATGGTTTCCATGAATATTCATTTAGAGTTGACCAAAAAATGCACCATTGGACACTAAAACTACTTTCTCTTAAACCACCAATAATAAGTCTATGTCTAATTTAAGATAAATAATGATAATTCATTTTCATAATTCATAATAATGTGAAAGAAGTAGATACCATAATTCTAAACTATATTTAACCATTTTAATTTTTTATTATTAAATGTGAAATTAAAATAGAACTATTATTTTATTTTAATTTCAAAGATATTAAATAATTAAAACTTGATACAATTAAAAAAATACCTATTTAATAACAATATATATATCAAATTTTTAAAAAATATTATAAAAAAATAGCAATACTAAATTGAAGTAAAGTGAACATGAAAACCTGTTTTTAACCTTAGAAGGGCATTGTTTCTTGCTCTCACACAACTTTGCATGGAGGCAATGCGGGGTGGCTTAATGTCCGTGGGATGGACGGTTGTAAATGATGGTCATTTGAGACATGTACAAATGCTATGTCTAAATTTCCTACTAAAGGAACCAAGATGCATTAACCATCAGTTTCTGGAGTGCCTTCGGAGAGAAGGAATAAGCAATGAACAATGGTCCTCCGGAAGGGATATTCTCATGTCGACCTGATAAATTTAGTGAAGAAACAAACAAATCAGGACGAGATGGCTCCGTACAAACCCTGAATCATTTCAACAAAATTGACTCGTAATAAGGCACAAGATAAGGCTTCTTCTTTTTTGCAGAACTTGGCTAAAATCCACAAAAAGGTTCAAGACATCCTCCAACAAACACATGCCAAGTCTAAAGCACTTCATATTCATGTTGCTCCACATTTTTAAAGTTAGTGATCGAGTTTGGCGCCTTTCTCGGTGACCTACCCATTTATCGGCGAATGTTACACTGTTATGATCTTAAACCATCAATTTCACAACTTCAAAATTGTATTTCTATTTGTCCCAGTCTCATCTCTTATCCCCTCGGTAATTTCTATTTGAGTTGTCTATATAAGAAAAAATGTAAGGACCTTCAAGTTGAGTAAGTAATTTTTTATTTTTTTTACAAGTCGTTGTTAGGACACATTCAAATCTTGATTGACTGACTATCTCAACCCTAAGCAATCCTACTCATGTCATTACAATTTACCGGTTTCCTAGTGTTTGAGTTATCTCATAACAAAAACACAAGTAAAATGTAATGGGATGTACGTACCATCATTAATTCTTTTATAGTAGTAAAGGAAATCTATAGAATCATCTTTCTCTTGTAACCTAATTAAAAACATGACTATCGCCTATCTTGGAATATATAAAACCAATGTTTCCTTTATATCACCATAATTATCTAATGAAACTTCCTTTTCTCATAGCACCATAAAAAAATAATGAAACTAATGTTTCCTTTATATCACCATAATTATCTAATGAAACATCCTTTTCGCATAGCATAGTTAAATTTAACCCTAAACCCTAAATCCCTATGATACAAAAGCAACTCATCCCAATGGTCCATATGTGGAGCCACCTACTCCTAGGATGCGCTTATAGAGAAATACAATTCCTAAGGAATTCATATGGAAGCAATGGTATAGGTCTGATCTGATTGTTAGTAAAATCTCGAGCCTCCTTCCAAAATCAAAAGACATGCTCCTACAAAATTATGTTAGATGCCATCCTATAACTGTGCATGGTCTCAAATCCTACCTCCTTATGTTAGAGGTCATCCCAAAACTGTACATGGTCTTAAATCCCACCTCCTGCTAAGTTGACTCCATACTTAAACAATCACCTATCACAAAAGGAAAGCCCCACCTAAATCCATACCTCGTGTGGAAACCCTATGGAGAAACCCCGACAAATATGTATATCCTTGTTTGAAATAACATGGTATTTAGTGCCATGTTCCTATGCAATGTATAAACAAAATATCAAAATTGTGGATAGAAAGAAGAATATCTTCATTCATACCATAGCATGCACATATACATAAATATCATAAATAAAAAGTTGATGATAACATTAACATAAACAATTTATATTTATCAAAATAATACTCAGTGATTTCCATGTTTAATCTTAATCAAGGAGAACATATATTGGAACATTATCAAGGGTTAATGTATTAATATAATATGATAAAAGGGAAAAAATTCCAATAGATGAACTTAATGATTATCTTGCTATGATGCATCTCAATAGAACATGTTACACTAATGGATACATCAAGATAAACTTGCTCAACGATTATTCTCATGTAGAGTCGATCCATAGAAAATTCCATCGATAGGCATTAGTGTAACATGGTTAGCTATAATAAATTGCAAGGCATTGAAATCACAATACATAAGTATATATAGAGAGAGATATAAATACCTATATATAGTAGCTACCCACAAGAAGGATAAAGTAATTATCAAAGAATTTATGAAGGGGTTAACAAGACTCTTAGTATAATTATTAAATTATGTTTGGAGACTATTCTTGGTATTTTGTGATAGTAGCCTCTATTTGGTTATAAAATAAAAGATGTGCATTTTAAAACTAATACTATAACCATTGGGGTGTGAAAAGATTTAATTAGATTATTTTGCAATTAATCTAACCCAAACCCTAGAAGGGCTACGAGATTATGGATTGCCATCATTCTCGTTCTAGAAACTCCCTTGTTAGATGGCTATCGTTGGTGAGGGAGTTTGTCAGTCATTTTGAAACAGCATGAGTAAGGAGGACGTTTATTATTTTTTTCTCTACTTTTGTTGGAGAGAGCGAGGAGACTGGGGGCCGGTTAGGAGCAGGTGGCGTGGATTCTCTCGTTTAGATTGTTGAGTGGTCCCATGAAGGCAGAGGGAAGGGAGAAAGATCTCGCCGAAAGGAAGTGGTTTCTATTCAAAAAATCGACATCATGGAGGAGGTTATCTCTTCGTGGTTTCTTTGTATGGTGGTTGGGTTCATTTAGGTGAGATAAATCAATGTGTTAACTAGCACAGATAAAGGGGCTTTTGAGATTACTACTTTCCCTTATACAAGGTTTGGATGTGTCAGGAGTCTAGCCATCTCATTTGGTTGTGCTTGTGAGCTTTCGTTTTCTCAACATGATATAATGCGAGATTTAGCCTTGCGGCTGGTAGGTCAGGATAGTACCATTCACTATTGACCGACCTGAAGACTGCTTTTGTTGTTTAGAGAATTTACCATCTTTGCCTTCACAACAATATATAAGAATTAATCAAACTTTTTTGGGCATTACCGTCTAGGTTTCGACTATTGATCAGTCGGTATTTTTGGATTGTTGAAGTCTAGGGTTAGGGTTTTTTATTATTATTGATGATTAGGTTTTACAAATAGTCGATAATAATTGTCGAGTTACAACAGTTTGCTTTACTGCTACACCGTAATTCTTCATGGGAGAAGAGGATTTATATTGATGATGGTTGGTATGTGGTTAGCCGTAGATGATGAGGGTTTACTACAGCTAGATTCTAGTCCTATTTTGTAAAGTCCTATTCAAGTCCACCTAAAAATCTCGAGTCCAGGCTAAAATCCCTCGAGCCACATACGATATAATTAGTACGGTTGGTGAGAAGGATATAATCAAATGGATACATTGAACAATTATCAAACGAGCTCAGTGCTTTAGTCTGAATAATAGTTAGCCAGGATGATGAGTACTCATAGCTATTGCTAGACATTGCCAATAACCCTAACAAGATTCACAAGGTCTTTCTTTATTTTCCTAAACAAAGAGATCTCCCTTTTGTATGTCAACCTAATTTATATAAACATAAAAGAAATAGAATGGTCATAGACTCATATTGATATCTACCGATATAAATTCATTTTAAATCTACATCATCATCAAGCACAAAGGGATCAAATTTTAAAATTAAAACTCAATAAAAATTGATTCCTCTAACTATTTGATAGATCTCCATTAAAAATAAATATATAATTATAGTTTTAATTTTTATAAATTTTTTAAAAAATTAAATGGATTTATACCAAAAGCTTTTTTTAATCTCCCACTCTCCATGGAAACGGAAACACAGTAATAAGAATTTTGCCAATTTCCCCATTAAAAATAAATATATAATTATAGTTTTAATTTTTATAAATTTTAAATAAAATTAAATGGAAATATCAAAAGCTTTTTTTAATCTCCCACTCTCCATGGAAACGGAAACACACTAATGAGACTTTTGCCAATTCACTTCAGGTTCTCCATTTTCCAGTAAAAAGACCCAAAAATAACGTGAAAATGATGTCTAGATAGTAAGGTACATCAAACATCAAACATCACAATTTGGAACAGATTTTGGAATCTCCAAGAGTGGACAAGCGTTTGGAGTTAATTAGCTGAACAATTAACCTAAGCTTTCCTAAACTTTATAAAAGCATGCTCCATACTCAAAAATATATGACAAGGAATGTTACGGACTGTAGAGACAGAAAAAGACTAATAACCTTTTCACAGGTTTGTTCCGGTTGCTTATCATTTTAATCTAATTAGAATGGTCGCATCATACCATACCTTACCGATTTTTAAAAGCTTTTGCCGTGATTTAGTGTAAACAGCTACCCTTTTTCATTGTCGGTTCACGGTTTAGGTCTATGATCTATCAACTTAATGTGAATGCTATATTAAGAATTACATTTAGTAATGGGACCAGGACTTAAAATTATTTCTCAAAAATTTGCTCAGCCAAAATTTTACTCAAAGAACTAAATGATGACGTGAGCTAAGGGCTTAACCTTATTTTCCTTCTGTTTGCCCGGCCGGTTTTATTTTGTTGCATGACACAGAGCAGAACATAAATCGCAAGGGTTTCACTGTCTTAAACCATTTTTAATTTATAAGTTGTTTCAGCGTGAAGTTGTGGGAAATCGCAAGGGTTTTAACCATTGCAATACATGTACAATTATTCCAGGTAAAGATGGTTTTCTTTTAATTTCATTGGCAGTTCTTGCTTAAATTCTTAGCCAGTTCTTGCTTATTGGATAATGACTTGAAATGGACTCACATATGCAACAGGTTAAAGGGAGAATTGGCAGTTGAGACAAAAGAAGTCTAACAACCTTTCCATAGGTTGGTTTGGGTTACTTACCATTTAGATCTAATTAGAATCGCCGCATCATACCGTACCTAGTTTTAAAAGAGTTTCCACTGCTCTCTTGTTGGATTTCTATGTTTATCTTCTTTTATTGGTTGCTATATCTTTCTTCTTTAACTGGTGTTCTCTCTTATAAAGGGTTTGTTGTCCGAGGAGATGAAATCAGACGGGGGAGGCGAAGAATACGACCCTCTCTTTTCTTAATATTTTGTGTGAAGAATACAACCGTGATTCCTTTCACAGGTTTGTTTGGTTGCTGTTATTATTATTATTATTATTCATACATACCGACCATGCTTATTTTTAAAAGTGTTTCTAGTGTCTGAACAGAGTTGATTCTCAGTGTTGGGTATATGATATATTTGTTTGATTCTTACTGCCATGTATATCGGTTTAAATGGTTTGCACTGTGCAGTCAAATTTCGGAGCGGGGATGAGATGGAAATTGGCATGCATGGTGCCCGAAGAAGGAGAGAGGACAATACGGATCGGTCTTTTCTTATTTACTCGGTATTAATAATTAATAAAAAACAGATCTAACCATACAAATAACAAGTCAATTTCCAGAGAAAATAAGCAGCAAGTCGATTTCCAGAGAAAATAAGCAGAATTTTAGCCCAACAAACCACATATCGAACATATATCTACTAAACAAACAAATATAATTTAAGGTGTTAAACCTTTAGCGTTATACCCTCGGATTCTTACAACTGCTAAATTTGCCAAAACACAGATCCAATTCTCATGAATGGGGCGTCTCGTTGTTGTAAAGGCGGAGAACGCTAATGCTAACTCCATCCATCTCATTTATGATAAACTAACTCTATATAAAACTACAAGCTAACGCTTACCCCACAGAGCTATAATGTCTCAGGTCTTGCTGCCAAGGAGCCGCTGCCGATATCACCGCCAAATCCTTTCCTGGTTCGTCCTCCTCTTCCAATTCTATTCTTTGCGTCCACTGCATGTTATTAGAATTAACCTGGAGAAGTTGGGGGAGAAGTCGAGGGCGCCAGAAGTCGAGTATATTGTCAGCGCGCATCCAGGGAACAATGCTGGCAAGATCCGGTGGCTCGCCTTAGCCATGTGATGTTGTCAGCCCGCGTTAGTGTGCGTTCATGTGAAGTGATGGTTGGACGCCGTCGCCTGAGCTCGTGGATGCCGTGGATTAGACTATAAGTTTTCCGTCAATGGAATCAGAGGAGTATCATGGTGGGGCGATCATGGTGGACGCACCTCATGGTGGATCCAGGCAGGGATGCCGTCCTCTTGAGTCCATGAGGGCATGCATCTCAGATGGATGATATGCGATGGGGGCGAGATGGGTATCATACTATAAGGCGAGCATTAAATAAAACTCTGTCTATTCGATAAGGCTCGCCCTCTGCTACCCATTACGCAATCTGATTTGCAATACAAGTTGTTTATATCAAATAATGCCAATTAGTAGTCTTGTGAAATTGTTTGTAATCGGTTGACTTGATTTTAACTACAGAAGTTAATAATAAAATAAATAGTAATATTGATTTAATTTAATGATAATAATTTTAAATTAATCTTTACTCATCGAAGAAGACACGCCCATCACCCACATCCTATCTCTCCATCGTTTTACAGAAATAAACACGTTGGACCCATTCATTCGAAGAAGACACGCCAGCCATCATCCACATCCTATCTCTCCATCATTTTAAGAAATAAACAAGTTGGACCCATTCATTTGGTTCTTTTCACTCACTCATTGTTTATTCTATCGAGTCCTAGCATATGTGGTGCGGGTGTGATTGTGTTCCTTTCTACCTCTTGTTATTTTCGCATTCGGTTGAACTCTGGTATTGGATCCAACACTCGCAGTGAGCTTTGTGCTTTCTGGCTTTTGTTATACTTTGCTCGTCTCAAACAGGTATCATTTCTTATGATATTGGGTGACTCGTTGTCTATCATTTCATGGGCCAAGAACAGCTCCATGTTTTGATCCTATCTTATTGGATGGCTGAGGTTCGGCGGGTTATCAATACTTTTGATCACATCAATTTTTCACATATCTTTCGGGAATGCAACCATGATGTCGACTTGCTTTCTAAATCGGCTTTATCTACTCTAGTGGGGATTATTGTTTGGGAAGAGTGGTTGGACGACCAGTTTATTACCTGTGGTTCTATGGATCTACACTGGACTTAGCTTTCTTTTCTTCTTGTCGTTTGGACTCCATTATATTTTATATGTGGTACTTATTAGTTCTCTGTCTTCCAACAGCTTGTTGGGTTTTTGGTCCGTTTGGGTGGTTTGCAATCCATCTTTTTTGGTTCGTGCTATGATTGGCGAGGCCTCGTCGGCTACTATGGTCTCTTGGTTCTATTTTGATCTCTGGCGGGCTTGTTTTTTTGGCTGTGGAGGTTTTATCGGCTTTATTTACTTTGGATATATGTATCTCTATTTGGGTATCTGTTTGGGCTTTCTTGAGCCTATCCTTTGTGGTTGTCTGTTTATGTTTCCATCTGTTTAGATGGTTGATACTATCATATTGGCTGGCTATTGTAGACTGTTTATGGTTTCCATCTGTTTTGATGGATAATACTTTTGATCTTTGTTGGTTTACTTTGGGATCTATGTTCTTTCTCTGGGATGTTTTATCACTGATTTGTCTCATGAACTTGTTTTACTATTTCTTTTATTAATAATAATATATTTTTATGGAGAAAAAAAATATCCAAACACCCGTTAAAGTGTCACATATTCATTCTATATATTTTTCATTTACAAACATGGACACGACCCATCTCTTATATCATGAGTTAAATTTATTTAATATCATAATAGATTTGAGTAAAAATATAAATACAAATATGATTAGATATGAAAAAATATATAACCAATAAATCTAGTACAAATAAAATTTACAAAGTAGACTCTACTTTTATAAATTAAAAAAAAAAAATCAATTCTCATTTTCAAAACCTCAAGAACTTAAATTGCAATTTAAGAATTTGGTTAATTTCATCACGCATTGATTTATAATATCAATAATTTCGTGACCACTATTGTTACTATCAAACCAATATATTAGGAGTCTCGTGCCTAGAGCTACTCGATTTAAGGATGGACCTTCACTTTATTGAAATATATTATATAAACACAAATTCACACGTCAATATGTTACAATTTCCATGACAAGAACTACTGGATTCACGGATGGACCTTCACTTTATTCAAATATATTCTATACCCACAAATTCACACATAAATTGAGTTGATTATGTAGTCAATGCAACCTACTTTTAAAATATCCTAATTGGGATCATACAATATCTATACTATGCTAAATATAAGACAAATTTAAATTACCTATACAAGAAAAGTGAATACAGACAAATTATGTTACTATGCTTAGCACACATCTTATATACATCTTATATATTTGATTATATAGGAAGGAGTCCAACTAAAGTTGAACACACATAACAATCAAGTAAATTATGCTACTATGCTTAGCACACATCTTATATATTTTATTATATAGAAAGGAGCCCAACTAAAGTTGAACGCACATAACAATCAACCATGTCTGAATTGCTAAAAAAATTGTTGCTACTACAAATAACTTGGTTGCTCGTACTTTTAGGTAGGGACTTGTTCCTGAGCAATTCTAATTGTTTAATATTTGAGAATAACCATGAATTTATTATCACATGTTTTATTAATCAATCTCATATTTTGTTTAATTATATGATTATGAAAATGAATAGAAGCCATATAGGGCTCTCCATTAGGAGGATTTTGAGGTTTAAAATGGGTCTCTTAAGAGATATAATAAAATATTACAAGTTAAACATGTTGTGAGGGAGGTATATTCACAACTCACCTTTTACATTACAATCAATGTAACTATGGTTAAGTTAAATTAAAAAGATATCTAAATTAAAATCAATAAAAAAATCATTATTTGATGTGACTAAAAGTATTGCTCTTGAATACATAAATTGTTTTTGAATATAATATGATGAATGTATTTTTTTTTCCCGCGAAAAAAAAACATACTATTGTTATTCAAAGAGACGAATCAAATAGTACATGATTGGATCTATCATAACCAGATTGTCCAAAAGACATCTCTATCAAAGAGAGTCTTGATTATACAAAATTTACACCATAAAAGATGCCAATTGTCCAAAAACATAGAAAATCATATAACAAAATCAGATCATGATATTATAAGAACCCAAATCAATCAACTGATTCTCCCAGAATTCCTCCCAAAGCAAATAATCCTCCTCGCCTTCAAGAACCAACTTTGAAAGACAGTCTGCTTGGTCATTGAATTCCTTGGAAATATGCTCCAAAGAAAACAAACTGAAAACACTGATTTCATCCTTAATTCTCCTGCACCAGCTGACCAAATCCAAGACTTTAATGTCATATTCTCCTTGGGCCCATTTGATAGTCACATGTGAATCCCCAAAGATCTTCACACATACTAACCTGAAGAGATTAGCAACTCTGACAACACACCACAATGCCAAGAGTTTTGCCTTCATGTTAGAACCTCTGCCACATTTTAAACGAAGTGAATAATAATGAGAATGATTTATAAAGATCACTCCACCAGCACCACAATTTCCAAAATTGGCTGCACCATCAAAAAATAAAACAGGGTCCTTTATGATGAAGTGAAATTCCCCAATATTTCTATGAACTGAAACTAATAAATCTGTCTGATACTGCAGAAAGTGTGATAGAATAATATTGAAAGAGCCCTGCACATTTGGAATATGATCTTCAAAAGTAACCTTGTTTCGAACAAACCAAACGGACCAGCAAATGAAGATAGGCAATATTATATACATATTTTGATTTTAGTTGAATAATATATATTTTTATATAAGGTTTTAAAACTTCATCAATATATTGTAAATTATTACAAATTATACATTATCATTATATTGTAAATTTATCTATATATTATAATTTATTTAAATAAAATTTGAAAATTATATATTATATAATGTAAATTATTTATATGATTTTGAATAGAAATGTTTTTTTTAGAATTAATAATTTATTATTTAAAGATATATATTATATATTGAAAAATAATTTTATAGTTTTGATTTTGAATAAAGCGTTCACTTTTTTGGTATTTGTAATTTATTTATTTTGTATTGAAACATAAAGAATATCTTTTTTCTAAGTACTTTAAGGTACTTTAGTACATTTATATTATACTCAAAAGTATCTAAGAGTACACTTTTCATTATGAATACTTTACTTACAACATTGATATGGTTAACTATGGGTTCTTATTCACTATTTAGAATTTGACAAATAAGCATCTTTAACTCAATCAATGCCACCTCAACTATTATAGATGATGTCATCCTCTAGAATATGATTGGTTCTTTAAAAGTTGATTTTGATAGTACATTTTTTGTTTTTGAGGCCCATTTTAACCTCAAAATTCCCATAATGTTGATCATATCAAAGTAAAAAAACATAAGAAGGATGGCAAGATAAAAGATGGTGCATCTATGGAGGGGGGAAGCTCGCGAATGGACTTGACCTTTAAGGGATCAATGAATATGCTCAAGATATAGCAATATTTAATTATGATCCTTCAAGATAAAGACAAATCAATCGATTAAATGGTTCCTCTACTTCTACCATGTTACGACAATAAGAAATTGAAATTGTAGACATGATTCTACACACAAAACACTTTGCACACCCTTATATTACCTTCAGACTTAGTACAATTAAATAGTGATCTATGAGATCCAACTAATTCTAATTTTGGAGAGAGAGGTTGAGAGAATATCCCAACAATCTCCAACAAACCCAAACAAACTCTTAATGAATCATTACTTCTAACACCCTTCCTTAATGATTACATTATAAATAACAATATTTTGAATTTTAATTTCAATCTAGTATGATCTTCATTAACACTTCTACCCACTCTAAAAACTCCTGGACTACGCTCTTTCTCAACCATCATCTTCGAGCTACCACTTGATCCATTTAAAGTACATATGCTTCTAACCATCAATGACGTATTTGTAGGACCGAAAATTCTTGACATACTTACATTTGCAAAGTACATAGCTTGTTGTATTTGCTAAAGAAGCAAACTCGATACTGAACCATCCTATTGGCATAATTCCATCCGTCGAAGTACAAAGCTCATTGTCTTCGCTAGTTATGGAAGAGAATAGTCTAGGTACTTAATGTATCCAACAATCAATCTTACAAAGTGACCTTTTACAAACACTCACAAACGCACAAAGATAACCTCTTGTAACTGTTGTTCTTGGAGCCCACAGTACAACAAGATCCACCAACATATAACATACTCTAGATATAATCACATCAGTGATTTGTTCTCGAGGCACCCAAGAACGTCCGTTAAGAACCACTAACTTGAATTATGTTACAACGTTCTATCGATTGGTTCTTCCATCATATAAGTTTACAAACAATGATAATTTTTTTCAATAATTAAAAAACTTCTATAAAATTATGTCCACATATATAATGACCACACACACAATTCATTGAGTAGATCTGTGGATTTCTTCATCGGTGGCTCTTTTAATTTTCCGATGGTTCTAACCTGAAAGAGGAAGAGAGATCAGAAACAAAATGGGGCCCTCTTCTTGAAATGATGATAGTTGCAGTGGAGGTACAAGTAACTGAAGTAAATGAATGAAATGGCATTATAATATCCCATGTTGATATGGAAATAAAGTGAAATTTTGGAAAACACCAACGACATTATAATTCACCAGTGTGGACAACATTCATTGACAATATAAGTCCTGTGCAATTTTTTTCTTTGATCAATTGGACAACAAACTTGCTCTATTATTCCAGGTTTCTGCCTTAAAATAATCAAATTTTTATAACTATACATTAAAAAAAGTTTAAAATAGATAAAGTCTTTCAAATTGAAAGTAAAATTTCGGTGTATAAGGTAAACTCTTGATGATTTGCACCTAAAATTAGGATATTTTCCAGAGTTGAAATTATTGAAGTAGTAGTTTTGGGTTGCTGGAATTGCATAATCAGGATACTCAGGATAACTGAGAATGCTAAATCCATTTGTACAATCAAAATTGTAATTCCAACCACAAATTCTATTATCAAATTCCAAAATTGTAATTCCAACAACAAGTTCTATTATCAAATTCCAACAAAAAAAAAAACACAAAAAAATACAAATCCTTACTCAGCTACTAATACCTTACACAAGATAACTAACAACATTGAGAGACATCATTGAGAACCTCATACCTTTCCAATATAACAATATTGCATAGTGCATAGTAAACTCAACCAAGTTGACATCATTGAAAAAGTCATACATATATTTTTGTTTATATATATATATTTTTTAACAAAAACGGTTAATTTTTTATTTGAGAATATCATGGTTGGCCCAAAGCCTAATCAACCCTTCTTACACTTTGCCACTTGTAGAAGAATACTTTTTCCATTCTATTACAAAATTGATAAGAAACTTCCTTCTACGGAATAGGAGACCAAAGAGAATCATCATCATTCTTGATCATCTCGGAATGAGCTAAGAGACAACCCTTATTAGCCATTGCATCAGCTTCCTTATCAAGAGACCAGAGAATATGAAAAAAGGAGATGGAGCTGAAATTTTGCAGTAGATTACGAACTGTCTGCAAGATTTTATTGAGCACTGAATTCTTAAAGTTATCTTCCATGATTATGATTTTGATTAAGATTTTCGAGTCCCCAAAGATTTGAATGGCTTGGCCACCATTCCTTTGGGCCAACTGACAAGCTTTGAGCGGTCCTAAAGTTTCAACCTGGTTATTTGTGCTATGACCAAGACCCCAACTGAAAGTGTCTTTACTATATCCGTCCGGACCATAGATGATCCCTCCAGCTGCTGCAATCCCTCGATTTCCTTTAGCTGCACCATCAAAGAAAATCGTGACTTTACCCTGGTTCTGCCACCACTGGTGGAATTCTGATTCAGGGCTCCGAATTCGCCAAGAAGGATTGCTGATAGGACGTGGATAGTTCTTGTTCCTGGCTTGCTGCAAGGGAACTCCAAGCCAACCAATTTCTTCAAGAAGAAGCTGATTATCATTTTTAAAGGGGTGATTATCCATTGTTTCTACCAGCAATGCTTTGGCTTTTGCAACCATCGTTGAGGGGGAACACAAATTGTTTTGAAAAATACCTTCATTCCTGACTAACCACACTTCCAAGCAAGTGTATTTAGGGAGTGCTAGCCATATTTTTGACCAAAGAGATTTACTCTTAATCACATGGGGGTATCGATCTTTCCAGGTAGAAAATAAAATTATTAACGTGCTCTGCGAAGGAATATGAGCATTAAGCCCCTGCAACACATGCTACCACACTTCCTACGTATAAGGGCAATCAATAAAAACGTGGTCTATTGTTTATTGTGCCATACAACAGAGAGGGCATCTATGTGGTCTAATTATACCACGCTTAATTAAGTTCTCTCCCGTCAAAATACTTCTGTGCATAAGTACCCAGCTAAAGAATTTAATTTTAGGGATGTTGAAGGGATCCCAGATGTGCTTCCACAAGGCGGCAGTATGAATTAGAGTGTGTTGCGGTTGAAGGACAGCAAAACCAATTGCAACTAAGTAAACTCCAATCAGACCCCATCCCCAATTGTCCTGAGCTCGAGCATGCACTAGAGCTAGCCCAGAAAGCGCATTAAGCAGAATGCGTTCTTGATTTTTCATCAAATCTAGAGGTTGTGGAAGATACCAGTCTTGCCAATTACCACCGGGATCCCAGATAGAGATGTCTGCTATTTTTAGAACGCCACGTTGAATGAGCCAGTCACGTAACTCTACAAAATCGATTGACTGCCTAAGAGGTTGATTTCCCATTATATTATCGTCCCACATCCATATGTTATTTACATTGCCGGGAATTCGATAGAGGTGAGCTTTAAAGAACTCCCACCCTCGACTACACATTTTCCAGAGCGTTGTGCCCTTGCTGGATATGCCATCATCCATGCTAGACAAATAAATCCCATTTAGATATTTTTTAATGAGCACTTGGCTGACTAGATTTCTTTGGTTTGAGAAAAGATGCCACAGAATCTTTCCTCCCATAGCCATATTTGCAAGCCATGGATCTCTAACCTGGAGACCACCTTCAGAGAAAGGCCGTTTCACTATGTCCCAACCGACAAGATGAATTTTTTTATGATTTCCCTCGCTTCCTTGCCACAAAAATTTTCGAATAAGCTTGGACATCTGATCCGTGATAATTTTTGGAGCTAGAATAAACGAAGCCTGATAAATGGGTAGAGAAGATATTGCCTATTTGATGAGAGTAAGATTTCCTGGAGGGGTGAGCCACTGACCACCCCAGGCTTCCAATTTAGCTTTGATTTTGCTGAGGATTTCGAGCCATTGAGTTGCCTTCGCTCTGACCAGGGTTAGAGGCAAACCTAAATACTTGATGGAATCCCACACTGCGTATCCCGTGAAACCTAAGGAGTGGGTAATACAAAGGATGGCGGGTTGATCAACCTTCCATCCATAGATAGCACTTTTTCTCTTATTGACAAGCGCACCTAAGACTCTGCAGAAACTTTGAATAACTTCATTGAAATCCTTTGCAATTTTTACAGAGGCACCTCCCAATAGGAGAGAATCATCGCTGAACAAGGCATTATTTAAAGGTTCTAGCTCTTTTACCACCCGAATGCCAGGAGTTGTCCGTGCTAACTTCTCAGCTGTCAATTTTCGGCTAAGAGAGTCTACCATCAGGATATATAGGAAAGGGGACAAAGGGAAGCCTTGCCTAATGCCCCTTGTGCCTTGGAAGTAATTGGATGTCGTGCCATTTACCAGGGGGGGTGATCCAAGGCTTTCCTATACAAGCTTTGATCAACCTTACAAATTCAGGGCTAAAACCAAAAGAAAGGAGAATTTGGAAGAGAAAGGAGTGTCTTACCCGGTCGAAGGCATTAGCCATATCAAGCTTTATAAGCATCCCTTTCTCATGCCTTTGGTAGCTGGAGTGGATGGTTTACTGCACAAGAACCACATTATCCATAATATGTCTACCTTTGACAAACCCACCTTGGCTGGGAGAGATACGTTTTTCCAGCAGAGGCTTGATTCTGTTCGCCAGAAGTTTGGACATAATTTTATAAGAATCATTGCACAACGAAATAGGCCTGAAATGCTCAAAGGTCCCAGGGTTTGATTCCTTAGGGATTAAGGATAGGAAGGTATAATTTGTGCTACCTCCAACCTTGGATTTTTGAAGGAAGCCTTTGATCATCCGATATAAGTCCAGCTTGATTACGTCCCAGCAAATTTTGTAGAAATGAATGGAAAAGCCATCAGGCCCTGGAGTTTTGTCCGGCTCCATCGACCAAATGACATTGCAGATTTCAGTTTCCGTGAAGGGCTGCAAAAGACCATAATTATCCTTGTCTTCAACCAGTCGGGGTATGTGATTGAGAAAAGAAGAAAACTCCTCCTCAGAGTCCAAGCCTTCTTCAGTGAAGAGCTGCTGAAAATGGGAAGTTGTAGCCACTTTTAATTGATCTAAATCTTTATGGACAACACCATCAAGAGACTTTATTTCTTCTATGTGATAACGAGAAAGACAGGCTTTGAATTGGTTGTGAAAGAAATTAGTATTTATATCTCCAGACTTGAGCCAAAGACTTTTGGACTTAAGCCTCCAATGCTCTTCTTCCTGCCTGTAAGAGCGAAGGGTTGAAAGTTGGGCCACTTGCTCATTATGAATGTCTGAGAGGGTTATATCTTTATTCTCCAACTCAAATTGCAGATCTAACAGCTGATTGGTAGTCTGCTTTGTAAAATTAGTCACAGCAGATCTAATGAACAAGTAAATCAATCACAACATATGAACATAGAAAATATGGTGCAAAACTGTGCAAAACATGCAGCAGTGCTCTCTATCCCAGAAAGGGTGAATGAATTACAATACAAACTGTCACAATACTGAGCAATTCGAATTGCCTAAGGAGGTCATTCGAATCACTGAATGGAGTAGCTTGACTCTATCTAGGAGTCCTCATCAATCATCGGTGGTGCTCATCAATCACAACAACCAGTCATCCAGGTGTCAAACTGAGTCTAACTGAGTGTAATAAATGTAACTGAAGTGTGTAGCACTGATATAGGATCTGTAGGCTCAGTGGGGGCGCATGGGAGGCTAACTGAAGTCAGAACAAGTCACCTAATCAAACTGGAGGTCAAACGGAAGTGATACAGTCAGTTGGGAGTGAAACTAGCCTCAAATCAGGGAGAATCGGAGCTAACTGAATGTAACTGGAGTGGAACTGCAGTGGTAGGTGAACAAGTGCGCCCTTCTCTGGCAGTAGGTGAGAAGTGGGCGCCTTTCAGCTTAGGAGGGCTAAAACTCTGTGGTAAGTGGCTCCCGGGTGCTAGAAGAAGGTGGATAAGGTGCTGGAGGCATCAAACTGGTGACTGGGATGCATGCCTGTGCATGCAAAACCCTAGATTCTGCATATCCTGAAATAGATCATGCAGGATCCCGAAATAGATGATGTATCCCGAAATAGATGATGTGGATATCCGAACACCCCCCCTCAAGCTAGACTATGATGTGCCAACTAAAATAATGTGGGGCCCTGGTAACTAAGACCAAAGGTCACCCCAATACAATAATCCAAAAAATGCTGAAAATAAACTAAGTGAGGAAAGAGGGAAAACCCAGTGGGAAGAAAGCCCCCCCTCAAGCTAAAGCATAATAATGAATCAATCTGTCTCCACCATGATGGAACTCACCCCCAACAGTGAACGGAGGTAAGAGAACTTCTTCTCAGTGAATCTCTTGGTGAAGATGTCTGCAATTTGCTCATCAGTAGGGCAATATTGCAGAATGATGGTGCGGTCGTGCACCAACTGTCGAATGTAATGCATATGAATCTCAATGTGTTTGGTCCTCTGCCGCTGAAATGGATCTGTGGAGATCTTGATAGCACTTTGATTGTCACAAAATAGGACAGTCGAAGTAGTGCCACCAAAACCAAACTCGGAAAGAATACCCTGCAACCAAACTGCCTGAATGCAGGCATTGACTGCCCCTCGATACTCTGCCTCTGCTGAAGAAAGTGCAATGGCTGCTTGCTTTTTGCTGGACCAGTAAATAGCACCATGACCAATCATGAAAACATAACCGGAAGTGGACTTCCGATCAATGCTATCACCTGCCCAATCTGAATCAGTAAAACCAATGAAATCTAGCTCAGAATCTGCAGCATAATGTATGCCAAACTGTCTCGTACCTTGCACATACTGCAAGATCTGCTTGGCTGCTCGCCAATGAAGCTCATGTGGCTGCATCATATATCTTGACACGGCACTCACGGCATATGAGATATCAGGCCGTGAATGTGTCAAATAAAGTAGTGAACCAATCAACTGTCGATACATACTGCAATCTGCAAGCGGTGTGGAATCTCCCTCCTCAAGACTGATTCCTGAGAGGAATGGGAACGGGGCTGCCTTACATTCAGCCATATTAAACTTCAATAACAGGTCGGAAGCATATTTTTGCTGAGATATAGTGATCCCATCGAAATTTTGAGCTATCTCCAAGCCCAAAAAGTGACTCAGCAAGCCCAAATCGCTCATGTCAAAAGCTAGATTTAAGGCAGATTTTAGCTTGTTTATTGAAGTAAGTGTGCTACCAGTAATAAGCAGATCATCAACATAAAGTACAATAACCAACAAATTACCTTTAACTCACTGAAGATAGACATTCGGATCAGATTTGCATCTTTGGAAATTCTGAGAAAGAAGGAAGGAGTCCATCTTTGCGTACCAAGCTCTTGGGGCCTGTTTTAACCCGTACAAAGATTTCTTCAATCTACAAACCAATGATGGATCTGATGTATAACCCTCTGGCTGCTGCATATAGACCTCTTCAGCAAGGTCTCCATGTAAAAATGCACTCTTCACATCCATGTGATGCACTTCCCAGTGCTTGGATGCGGCAATAGCTAAAACAAGGCGGATGGAATCCATCTTTGCAACCGGTGCAAAGGTCTCTGTGTAGTCCACTCCTTGGACTTGGGAAAAACCTTTTGCCACCAACCTTGCTTTATATTTGCTGATAGTTCCATCAGCAGCAACTTTAGTACGGTAGGCCCATTTACACTTCACTAATTTTCTTCCAGGTGGAAGAGAAACTAGCTCCCATGTATTGTTCTTTTGAAGAGAACTGTACTCTTCATCCATGGCACTTTTCCATCTCGGATCTCGATGGGCTGAATAGTATGATTGGGGATCTGAACCAGCCATCAAATAACAAATCTCAGGAAGAAATGGATCAGCAATAGAAAGAGCCATACCTGCCCTTTGAAAGTCTCCTCTTGTTCGTCTCGGATCAGCAGGATTTCCAAGATTCGAACCAGCAGATTGTAGAGTGTTTTGGGCCCACTTTGGTAACTGAGGAGGATCATCATGATCGGATTCCGAACCTGATATGTCATGATCATCATATGCTGCTACAATATCAGAAATATCATAACTCATACCTTCATTATCGCTGCTCGAATCTTCTTCTGGTGAAGGCGGTGAATCGGCAGTTTTCTCCTCGACTAGTTGCAATTCTTGAAGCGGTTCTTCAAACTGCACACTGCGCTCTATGAATATCTTTTTAGATCTGATATCCATGAGTTTATATGCTTTTTATTCTTCCCCATATCTTATCAATATGCACTCGATACTTTGTGGATCCAAAGCTCGTCTCTTCTCAGAAGGAATTCTAGCCCATGCAGTTGAGCCAAAAACTCTCAAATTTGACACATCCGGTTTGTGACCAAAGAATGCTTCGAAAGGAGTCATACCTTTCACGGATGAATGTGGAACACGGTTCTGTATATATGCAGCAACATTGATTGCTTCAGCCCAAAGATTTGCAGCCAAACCTTTCGATTCAATCATGCATGTAGCCATCTCTTTCAGTGACCGGTTTTTCCTTTCCGCTACACCGTTCTGCTGGGGTGTGTAGGGAACTGTATGTTGGATCTTGATTCCGCTTTGGGCACAAAGTTGCAGCAACTCGGACTTGATATATTCCCCACCATTATCAGATCTAAGAGCTTTGATCTTGCTCTCAGTGGTGGTCTCAACAGAAGCCTTAAAATCCTTGAATTTTCCAAGCACTTCTGACTTGTTTTTGAGAAAGAATACCCATGTAAAGCGGGAAAAATCGTCAATAAATGTCAAAACATACATTGAACCATTTAATGACATATGGGGCAGCGGACCACTGATATCAGAATGGATCAATCCCAAAATAGTAGAGGCTCTGCTAGCCTTGCCGCGGTCGAATCTGTGCTCGGGATGCTTCCCAATAATGCAACCGGTGCATATTCCCTTCGAGGAACGGAGTTGTGGAAGCCCATCTACCATGGTTTTATTTGATAGCAGCAGCAAATAATTATAATTTAGATGTCCAAATCTTTCATGCCAAATCCTACTAACCTCATTACCATGTGTGCAAAGAGCAGTGGGCTTTGCAAGCGGAATAAAGTGCGAAAACTCATAACATTTAGCAGTGTGGTTTGCCTTTCCAACCGCAACTAGTCTTCCACTTTTGATATCAGAAATTTCAACTGTATTAGGGATGAATGTGACTTTCTTTGGATCACCAGTATGTGTCATTTGATACACAGAAAGGAGATTCGAAGCTAAGGAAGGCACATAGAGAACATTCTGAAAGCATCCATGTTCTACATGAATCGTACCTTTGCCCTTTGAAGAAATTTTTGAGTCATCTCCCAAATGGATGGGGATGGAGCTGTTTGGATCGAATGAGGAAAAAGAATCAATATTTGCAGCCATATGATTTGATGCACCCGAATCTATCAAGAGAGTAGTGGGCTTCGAAACCGTTGCCATGAGTGCTTGTCCTCTTTCATGATCGTCATTCCAATCCTTCTTCCTTGCACCGTCAGGAAGGGTTATGTTGTTCTTTTCCAAAAGGAGGGCCATTTGATCTATAGTCTTCTTCATACATGAACTTTCGGGATGAAAGCCACGGTTACAATAAGTACATTTAGATTTTTGGTTACCTTCTTTGCCCTTTTGCTTGGATTTCGAACTGGATGGTGCATCCGTTTGCTTGCCTTTGTCTTTTTGCTTGTGAGGCTCGAATTTGGGCTTCTCCTTCTTTAGCTTTCCTTTACCATTCGAGATCTTGGGTCCTTGAACAAATAGGGCTGAATATTTGGAGCTTATGGACCCCATTTGAATCAACTTGTCATGCTCTTTCGTAACGGACTCAATGAAGGCATTCAAGGTAGGCATCTTCCAATTCGGGGTAGTTAGCCGACCGGAATTGAAAGTAGAGACAAATACCGAATAATCTTTCCCAAGCTTGCTTAGAATGGAGAGGATCAATTGTTTATCCTCTTTGATAACACCACTGTTCTTCAATTGCAAGTTCAAGTTCTTGAATTTTGTGAAGAATTCATTGGTGGTCTCGAAATTCTCAGGATTAAGGCCAATCAATTCATTCTCTAATTGAAAAGCCCTAAGCTCATCCTGTTTTCCGAATAGTGTCTCAAGTTGCTCCCATATGGATTTTGGAGTCTTCAATCCGCTGAGATGGAAGTGAAGATCCTTGGAGATGGAGAGACAAAGAAGACCGTAAGCTTCATCAAGCTTGTTGTAGTGTTTAGTTCTTTCTGCCACATTGTTTGGCTCCAATTCAAGACCAAGAGTGACTCGGTAGTAACCTTTTGAACGTAATATGATCTCCATATCATCTTTCCAATCAAAATAATTGAATGGGGTGAGGATAGGCTTTGAAGAAGAGTATTCCATTGCAAGGATTGAGTCAACTGATGAAGAGGAAGCTTGCATGCAGACTATAGCGAATGCAATTGCTGTAGGGAAGCTTGCATGCAGAAGGTAGCGAGTGCAATTGGAGGAGACAATAAACCTGCAAATCACATCAAAACAACCACAATAAGGTCGAACAATCCACCCTTTGAGAGTTGCATCACACCTGGGATTGGATTTCAAGCAATGTTGAATAGGTCCAATGTATCAGATCCAGGAATTATGTGGTAACTCAAGCTTCTGGAGTGGTATTGGAATATTTTTCAAGCTTTGCATGCACAGGAGCGAATGCCCTTGAGATATCTCATGCCAAACTTATTGCAATTTTTAGCAATTCAGTCAAATCTTCTTGTATAAACACCTGTAGAAAAGAGATCTTGTCCCTGCAATGGCTCTGATACCATGTAAAATTAGTCACAGCAGATCTAATGAACAAGTAAATCAATCACAACAGATGAACATAGAAAATATGGTGCAAAACTGTGCAAAACATGCAGCAGTGCTCTCTATCCCAGAAAGGGTGAATGAATTACAATACAAACTATCACAATACTGAGCAATTCGAATTTCCTAAGGAGGTCATTCGAATCACTGAATGGAGTAGCTTGACTCTATCTAGGAGTCCTCATCAATCATCGGTGGTGCTCATCAATCACAACAACCAGTCATCCAGGTGTCAAACTGAGTCTAACTGAGTGTAATAAATGTAACTGAAGTGTGTAGCACTGATATAGGATCTGGAGGCTCAGTGGGGGCGCATGGGAGGCTAACTGAAGTCAGAACAAGTCACCTAATCAAACTGGAGGTCAAACGAAAGTGATACAGTCAGTCGGGAGTGAAACTAGCCTCAAATCAGGGAGAATCGGAGCTAACTGAATGTAACTGGAGTGGAACTGCAGTGGTAGGTGAACAAGTGCGCCCTTCTCTGGCAGTAGGTGAGAAGTGGGCGCCTTTCAGCTTAGGAGGGCTAAAACTTTGTGGTAAGTGGCTCCCGGGTGCTAGAAGAAGGTGGATAAGGTGCTGGAGGCATCAAACTGGTGACTGGGATGCATGCCTGTGCATGCAAAACCCTAGATTCTGCATATCCTGAAATAGATCATGCAGGATCCCGAAATAGATGATGTATCCCGAAATAGATGATGTGGATATCCGAACATGCTTTCAGTGACTCGAAGGAGAGATGGTGGGATTTTTTAACCATTTTTTCAAGGCTAGTTTGGTAGCTTTTAATTTATGTCCCTAGACAAAGCTGGGCGAGCCTATGATAGGATTACTCTAGGCATTCAGAATCATGTCAGCAAACCCTTCTCTTTTAGCCCAAAGATGGCTGAACCGAAAGGGGATGGGTCCCAGATTTACTTCTTCCTCGAACTGTAGTAATATAGGCTTGTGATCAGAAGTCAATTTTTGCAGGACTTTAGTGAAGATAATCTTTTTTTCTGCCAGAAAGGTACTTTGTGAAAGGAACTTGTCCAACCGAATTGAAATGTGTGACCCCCTAACTCTGTTATTTAACCAGGTATAGAGCCCTTTTTTTGGTTTGAAGTCCAACAAATCCCACTGTTGAACAAGGTCTTCAACAAATGGGAGAAAATGATCTCTGCTCATGTTTCCTCCTCGCTTCTCCTTAGGTTCAAAAATTAAATTGAAGTCTCTAGCTAGAATTAAATTCTTGGGAGAGCGCAGCTCTTAAAATTCAGCCAAAGAACACCAACAATCTTTCTTTTCTGCATACATAACTAGAACATAAAGATTGACGAGAGCAAGGGTCATCTTACTTGTAACATGACGGAGCTTAGTGAAGATCCAATGCTGCGTCTCGAAGGAGCTTTCTAGGTGTAATTTGTTTTCCTCACAAAGAGTATCCGACCCTACGGAGGAGCCCCTTGCACTTACTACTTTTCCAACATTTTTTTTCCACTTCGAATTGTTGATCTCAAGAAGGGCTTCCCCTCCAATTTTTGTCTCTTGGAGCAAGAGGATCTCAGGATTTTCTGATTTCAACAGATTATTTACAACTTCGGCTTTTAAAGGATTCCCCAAGCCTCTGCAAGCCGTGAGATTAATTGCTTCGGGGAGTCCTACCTCCAAATCCACCTCTACACAAATTCTTGCGCAGGTATACTGATCCTTCTGCTTTGCACGATCTATGTATTTTCCAAGCTTGTTTCCAATGGCTTCTAGAGATTTGGGATTCCAACAATGTAAAGGCAAGTGAGGCAAGCGCACCCAAACTGGGACTGCCGAGGGCACATCTTGTGTCGGATCAAAGTCCGGCATCCATTTATTCAGATATAGCCCTTGAGGGCCCATAAAATAGGGGCCATTTCTGAAAATGAGATTCCTATCCTCAGCATTGTCAAAAACAAATACGAAGAAACCCTTACCCACTAGATAGCTTCTGATGCCATCTTGACTCAATGATCTCCAATTTCACTGCACCCAGTTGTCCATTGCTTTGGACGACGGCTAGAGGTTAGTGAATTTCCCGATGAGGCCTCTTTCAGCTAGATTCAAGGAATATTTGCACGGAACTTCAATTGGCAGGGCAACAGAGGCAATGCTGGCCAATCTTTTCACAAATTTTTTATGTTTCTCCCTAGCTGGGCGTTTTCCACCAGCTTCCACCAAAATCATGAATGCTTCCAGCTCGGGAGGAAGAGGAGGGGCCTCGGGGCCCCCTCCAAGAGCCATGGCAAGAGGGACCAGCAGGATCCCACCACGCAGAGGGCAAAGCATGCAGGGAGAGTTTGAAATCTCAGTTCGCTCCAAGAACGCGTTCTCCAGGCTGCGAACAATCCATTTGATCTTTCTTTCTATCTTGACAAGGTATTTTTGTTTATATTTTGAATGCATGGTAAATTCATCATTAGGTTTGACATATTTTTATTTATTTAAATATAATATTTATTGATGTGATAAATAATTTTTGTTTAAATATAATATTTATTGATGTGATAAATAATTATTGCTAGAGTTTCAAGAAAGTTACATCATTGAGAACGTTATGCATATATGTAAATATAATATTTATTGATGTGGTAAACAATCAATTATGGTCGTTGGAGTTAGCCGTCAAATTTTTTATTTCAAAAATGATTTGAGAGAGCTTTAAACTTTTTATGAATTAAAATTTACATAAAATTATAAATTTTTAAATTTGTTAATAATTATAATTATAAATAAATAAAATTTGGTATAATCAAGAACCATTAGATGGCAATGTCCATGACACTTGATACTAAGAAATATATATAACATCAAGCAAAATCCTCACCACTTGGATAGCCTATATCAATCATTATAATATTGGTTAGTAAGATAATTTCTTATGACCACACTTCAAAACATAGAATCAAGTTCAAAGATCTATATTCCATATGGAGTAACTTGTCTTAAGATTATATAGAATAGTTTGCATTATGTAATGGCATATTGTATCTATCTTTTGTTATTGAATTTCCTACTCTAAGAATACTATATAAACCTAGTTTAAGATAATTAATAAACTTAGTTAATGTTACATCATTCTTTGTCTTCAAATTGAGGTAAGAAACGTAAATATTTTGAGGTGCATGAAGCTCAACATTCACTCATACCTTGCTTGGTTAGGAGCTTTCTTTTGAGTTTGCTAAAACTACAAAGTAAAGTTTAATTTATTTAAAAATGATAAAATTCTCAATTAAATAAATAAATTAGAGACACACGAGCCTATTGGTCGCAACTTCCTAACAATAACATGAAGAATGGCACCTTCAATCCTTTGGTTTCCTAAAAATCTCATCTAAATAAACACATTACATCTACGTCAATCCTTTGGTTTCAACTACTTGCTAATAGCAATGTAAAGAATGACATAATTTTTTTTGTTAATTAATGACTATTAAAGAACAATACGAATATACAATGATAACATACACCAATACAAATTTAATGAATAAAGAGGAACATGATATTAACAATTTAAGCAATGGTTCATTAAAGTAGATAAACAACATTTTCTAACATTGCTAGCAAATATTGTGAATAGACAAAAATATGAATGTGTGTATTGATTTTATATTGGCAACAAGAAGGATGGTTTTTGAAGTACTACACAAACCAAAAGCTTTGTGAATTCAAAAAGTGGCTCGAACACCCAACTTCACTCCAACACTAACACCCATTTTCACTCCAACACTAAAACCTCTGCATTAACAAAACTTTATGTAATACCAAATTTTGAACACTCCCAATGACGTTCTACTAATATCAAATCTTAACATCTGCATGAACAAAAACTTTAATGCTAATCCCAAATTTTTAATGCTCCTGCATGGATATAGACTCCCACTTTTAAGTGGTAATTCCACACCAATAGCCAAGCTTGCAAATGGTGCCTAGTTTGGCTTTGAAACAACCTCTCTAATAACCTTCTCATAGGTTGGTTAATTGAATTAAAATTGAATGATTATGATTCTTACCATCCTTCAATCAATGACATTCCACAAACTAACATATGTTTATCTTCAAACCACCTTCTAACAGAATACTAACCATCTAGATAGGTATTTACAAGAAAGTAAAGAACACAACTAACCTAAATGGAGACAAAGCAACTAAACTAAATGTCTAGAAACATGGAATGTAACAAATAAAAGCATAAATTCCATAAAGCTATGTGAAACAATTTCAACAATCCTTCAAACTAAAATTAAAAACAACCCTTCAAACAAATATAATTCATGGTAGAAAGTTTTGAAGGTCCACCACCGGGATGTGAGAATCCATAGATAAGAAGTAAAACCAACCATCATCTAACAATAATGATCACTAAAACATCATATATTCAGTTTGTCAATCATGGCATTAAAAATATATAGAGAATTAGAATTAGATACATGCCATTAAAAATATACAGAGATAGAATTAGATACTCATTTTTTTTCAGATACACCATTCAAAAAACATGTGAAACTTAGATTACAATGAACCTCCAACAGAATTACCTTTCTATTAAATGAGCCTAACAAAAAACTGCCAACACCCATAGACTAAATTTCACTAAGACTACATTTGTTGGTGCAAAGTGCATTTCTCACCCACTAAAAAAATGCCCAAAAAGGATCCCTAATTCATTCAGTGCTGGAAAACGAGAAATTAGAAGGTTGAGCTACCAGTTTCGAAAAGTCTACTTGAAAAAGCTTGGATTACTTTGGTGAGACTTGAGGTTTTGAAAGAGTGCTTTGTAATTAACTAGTTCAATTGTTAGGGATAAATTATGATGCCTTTTATGCTTGGAATTAAGAAATATCAGATGCTATGATATCAATATTTTTTTTGAAACTCATGCTTTTAATGGATCTAATTTTGGGTTGTTTGAAGAAGTCTACTTACATATAAGTAGTAGTTTTTTATTTTCAAATTTGAGATCTATAGATGAAGGGAGGCTATATAGTGCTCCTCTATTTTGTTTTGTAAGTGAAATAGCACATGAAAAGTGTGATTTATTTTCTCCTTGAATAGAAATGATAATTTTTTCCTTAGTAAAACAATATGTGGGTGTGTGCATGCTAGCACACACAAGGCTTGCAATGAAAATTCTTGACCTATGATATGATTGTAGGACTGACAACACTACACCTAAGTCCTTCAATGGCTAAGAAGTTTCACTTAAAGCTGTGATTTTTGTCATATGCTAAACTATTTCTAAGTGTTTGTTGAATTAGTTGTTTTTTGCAGAGAGCAAGTGTTAATTTCTGATAACTTTCAATAGGATTTAGCCCAGGTTGTTGCCCTTTATTGTCTCATTACAAATTATGTGCTCTGTATATAGTTTTTAAATAAGTTCCAGTTATTAATATTGATGTTGGACAACTATGGGTGGCTTCATTTTGGAAAACCTCATATTAATATTATTGGATGGTCTCTTGCTAAAGAAATTTTCCATACTCAATTCAACGTACAAATTTCCTAGAATAATTGAAAAAATAAGGGAGATGTCCATCAACATTAAAGTGAAAGTTCCATATGATCACGCTTTTAGCGAGTCTTATATGGGATAATATAGTAGTGTACAGTAATTATTAATGTGGAGCAAAGTCCCTTCGTAAGGACATGACATGCCACTATACCAATAGCTTGCAATACAATCACATTAATAGTTTACAATACAATCGCATAGATGACAACCATAAGCCATCATAATGACATGCCATTGCAGTAATAGCTTTCAATACAATCACATAGATGAAAACCATCATCCATTATAAGGACATGCTACTATATTGCAATACAATCACATAGATGCCAACCATTAGCCAAAGAGAGATGTGGCATAACATCGATACCACTGCTGATGTTAATGCCAGAGTTAAGAACTTGCACCGCAAAGCCATTTCCCAAATTGGCATAGATTTTGGTACAGAAAATTCCTCATACCCTGAATGGCATAAAAACTTGTGCCATGTCTTAATTAAGAAGGAAATGTTAATAGGACATTGTCACTCCTAACCTGCTCGAGAATAGATGTAATGTACCAACACCCCAAGTCATACCACTAGGGTCAGATACATCGGGATTCTAATGGGAAAGAGATGATTTGAGCGAATGCACAATGGAATAAGGTTCAATTAATGCTAGGAAAACATGCCAACAATCCAAATAAATTAAATCAATCAACCATTAAAAGAAGACGGTGCTTCCGGTGCAAACTTTTCCCTAGATGTACATGTGATGCAAGGTAATTGTAACATGAATGCAACCAACTCTAAGTAGCCTTTCACATGTAAATTTAATATCATCATCACATCTATGGGAAGTCTCCCATCGCCATTTAACCAATAATAAATTCATATCTACATATGTTAATAAAATTCAGCCTTGCGACAATAAGCAAATCAATGTTACGATATTCCAATAAAGCAGAATTATAACACCATAATGCACCAAATTTACGACATTAATCCACAACCATTAAACCGATAATATATCAGATCCAAAAGTTGTCATCTACAACCATACAATTAACATAACCACCATATATGTTGGCTGCCACAAAACATAAACCAAATATCATCTACTAGCCGCAATAACACATAAACAAATTTGCTCTATGAATTGCCAATTTAACACTATTAATTCAACCATATAACATAAGAATATAATCAAATATGCAACATAAAATATCAGAGATAAACCTATCCTCCATGGGAAAAAATTCAACATAAAAACACAACAAATATTTTTCCAAAAAAATACTTATCTCTGAAAGGCACAACTAGCTTCAACAGGACAACATTCCACCTAGCCTTAGACATAGTCAAGTCAAATACTTGAACAGGTCACCCCCAAACTGAGGCCATGGATCCACATACTAGGGAAATCTCAAAAGCAGATCCTAATAGAAATATTCAGGCCACAACCCGAGGAAAACAACACAATCCCTCACCACTTACTTTCTCCTCCACCTCACTACCAAGTGCAATAGAAATCCCTTCACCACCCAGGTTCCTCAAGATGTCACCATTCACCATCGGGATTTATGTGCAAGATCACAACAAATACAAGTGATTCTATTGAGGTATTTTTGTGTTCAATAGAAAATATCACCAGTCTGCTCACCGGAATAGATTCTTGTTCAATCACCCTCATTGGTATCTAAGTTCTCCTGCAAACAAAAGGGTATGACAACTATGTACAAAAAGGACCATTCAAATTCATCAAGAGAGATTCGAATGCTTGACAGAGAAACTCCCAAAAGCTCATAATTATCTCTAGAGACCAATTTGAATGCCTTTAAGCTAATTTGAATCCCCTCTAAGAGACTGATGAGTTTAATGAGAAGTGACTCAAACTTACTGAGAGCTTCACTAGTTCATTAGATGACCATTCGAGTTCTCACGAGAGCAACTCAAATCCACCTAGATTGACTCAAATTCACTAGATACCATGAGAGAAACTCGAATCTACCAATACTTACTCGAATTCATCAAAATTTACTCCAAAGCACTGGAGTTACTGGAGACAACTCAAATTCCAAGAGTCGTACTCGAATTTCATTAGTTTAACCAATTAAAGACAACTCAATTGACCCAAAATGACTCAAATTAGCTGGAGAATAATTCGAAATACCCAAATTTACTCAATTTAACTGTCCAGACAACTCAAATTGATCCAAAATTGCTTAATTTAACTCGAGAATAATTCGAATTACCCAAAATTACTCAATTTAATTGGAGAGAACTCAAATTGATCCAAAATCAGTCAATTTAACTAGAGAATAATTCGAATTACCCAAAATTACTCAATGTAACTAAAGAAAAATTAAATTTGAAGAGAGGTAACTCGAATTCACCAAACTGACTCTAACTAACTAACAGTCATTCTAGTTCACTCAAGTTACTAGGGACTAACTCGAATTAATTGGGTGGGAGCTATCAATGGTTTGGTGGGCAAGAAAACTAAAACAATGAATGAAGAAGGGGACAAGGAAAAATATAGTTCAACTTGCATTAAGGCCATCTTCTAAATTGATGGCTTAAATGGATAGCTTAGATACAAGTGAAGCTCACTTATTGATACCTAGTTAACAATGCAATCGAAGCTCCCTTGGGAGGCTCCCTATTTTCATTGACTCTTCCATTGGGTTGAAAGGGTGATCAATGGAGGGTTGGTTGAGAGAAGACCTCTTATTAGTTCACTTATTTTTCCTCAATAATTGGATCATAGTTCATGAAACAAATCCAAGCTTGTGCATATTTACCATCATGGTGTTCATAGACATGGAGTAAAACTATATATTCTATTTAAATGTGGGAAATTTTCAATTTACTAGTTGAAATAAAGGAGCATTATTGTGACCTCTCCACTCCATTCATCAGATGAAGAAAACCTCTCCATGATTATGGTTGTCTACTCTCTTTTTCATAATGCAAGTTATAATTCCAAGTTGGAAGTTGAAGTTCTTGTAGTTGTAAAATTATAGTGCTAGTGCACCGCTTCAAGATGAGTCTAATGCTTGGAATTTAGGTGCCCTGCGTCTTTTTCATGAATCTCCAATATCAACTTTTACTTACATGATTTTCATTCATCTTCATTGTAGGCAGTTGCATAATTTATAATTCCATAGTCTAAGTAACCAAATTCTACTTGGCTTCTTCTCTCTCAAAGATTCAAGTCAAAGTAATTATTAAATATATGGGTTTATGAAAACCAAATTCTATTTGGCTTATTTTCTCTCAAAGATTCAAGTCAAAGTAATTATTAAATATATGGGTTTATGAAGCATGCTAGTTGGAAAGGGGTAGTGATTATTAAATATATGGGTTTATGAAAACCAAATTCTATTCGGCTTCTTTTCTCTCAAAGATTCAAGTCAAAGTAATTATTAAATATATGGGTTTATGAAGCATGCTAGTTGGAAAGGGGTAGGGGCAATGTAAAAATTAAAGAGGTGCTTTGTTGTAGTGCCTAAAAGTAGTTGATAATTTCATGTCAATTGTGCATGGGAGAAAAGAGCATTAATCTTTATTTTAGTGTTTTCATTATTTTTGAATTTTTAGATTTTTTTCTCTGTAATATTATTGTCAAATATACTTACATTTGTATAATTAATTTTCTAGTTAAAATATTTTCTTTCTGAAATAGAAAGTGAAAAGCATTTTGGTTTTACTTAAATTTTCAAAGGATGGAAAAAAGATTAGAAACATCTAGATATTAAATGCTTTAGAATTAGTATAACATAATTTATAACAATTTTATTCTTCCTTTCATTTGTATATATTTTTTATTTTTATTTCATTTAGTTATATTTTTTATTTTTATTTCATTTAGTTATATTTTTTATTTATTAAAAAAAACTATGTCTAACTCCTAAATGCACCACGTGCCAAGTCTAGCATCCTATGCTACATGTTACATTAAAAGTATGTCGGTGCTTGTACAGATTCAAATCTGCAATCAAGGACGGGCATTCAAAAAATGTTTTATACCATTGCACATATATGTTGATTGTTTCCGTAGGTGAAAATATAATTGCTAGGTTCACTTTAATTCCAATTTAATTATTTGTTATAAATTATTTATTTATTTGTTAATTAATAAATTAATTATTAACGAAACAGTTTGTCTTTTTATTATTTTATAATAAATTAATTATAAAATTTGTTATTTTAATTAAAAAACAAAATTATAATTATAATTAATTTAAAATTATTTATCATAATTATTAAATTTGGCAGTTTGAAATTTAAAAAATTACTAATTATTGCATTTAAAATTTAAATTTTACAATCCATTTCTCAAATTAAAATAATAATCAAATAGTTTTAAAAAACCAACATATATACTACTTTTTAATTAAGATTAAAAATTAGTATGAAATAATGTTTTTCCATTAAAATAATATGTTACTATTTAATATGGAAAAATAATGCGTATTCATTAAAATAATCTGTTACTATTTTTTTATTTCAGAATTTATTGTTTATGATTTAAAAAAATAATGTAAATTTTATTTTAAAAATTTGATTAAAAAGTAATAAAATAATATAATAAATAATTCAATTTATAATTATTTAATTTAATATAATTTGCACACTAAAAATATATATAAATAGTTTTGATATTTTTTTAAAGATAAATTTAATTATTTTTTATTAATAATTTAAAAGATAAATATTTAACAACTTTGTTGTTAATTTTACTTATTTTATATTATATCAATAATTGTAAATTGAATTTTTCAAATAATTTTAATAAATACTTACAGATATTATTAATAATTATGTATTTTAACCCTCTCTCATAATAAACGAATCTTTCTCTGGTTCTTAAATAATAAAATAATAAAAAGAGTAGTTTTCCATAATGAGAGAACTTGTTAGAGGAATAAAATATTTTAGCCCCTCCCTAGTAAACAAATGACGTTTCTCTTTTTATTTTGTATTATGTTGATGAATGTTGAATTTTTAAATGACTTTAGTAAATACTTAAAAGTGTTGTTACATTCAATAATTTATTTAAGATTATCTATACATTGTAGATGGTAGGTTTATTTTTCAATGGATTTAATAAAATTTAAAGAAGTTTATAACCACTTAAGAGCTAAAATTTAAAGAAGTTTATGACCACTTAACAACTAATTTTAAACTAAAAAAATCAAAGCGAATTAATCGTTTTTATTTCATGTCATGATTTTACACTTACAATGATAAATGTTACGTTGTCCTATTATTTATTGAGTTTTTTCAATCTCTAGCTAGCTGGTTGTAGTATGGATCTTAGTTTGCATTTTGTGGCAATTTAACTAGTGAACAAGGTAACACGTGAAAAATAAATCCATATTCATTTTGGAGGTATATATGTTTTGGACGAGACCATTATGATTTACTATCAGAATAAATTATGAAGTAATGCGACCTTTAAGAGATTATTAATATAAATTAAATACCAAATGTTGGAATTTGGATTTTCAAAGTTTTGTATCCTACATTTAAGGGACTTTGGATTGGGGGTTCGATCTGGGATGGGGATGGCCACAGCCAACTGCCCTAGCTAACCCGCCTCTAGCAGGACCCCTCTTATCAAAGACCTTATGTGGGTGAAATTAATGGTTTCTTAAAATACAAATTTAAAAATATTCAATATGTATAAAGCATAGTTTATTATCGTTTTGTGATAGCTGGACACTCAAATAAGATGTAGCATCGCATTGGTTTTGAGGAAACCAAAATTTTGGTTAAAATTGATCATTATCACAATATAAAATTTAAAGAAGTTATTGAGATTGAAAAGAGTAAAAGAAAAATTAAAGACTTTATTGAGATTGAAAAGAGTAAAAGAAAAATTAAAGAAGTTATTGAGATTGAAAAGAGTAAAAGAAAAATATTTGTAGAGATGATGGAAAAAGATTAAAAGAAATGGTAAGTTTTTAGAAAGTCCAATTTATTATTTATTATTTATTATTTATTATTCTCTTTATTTTATTTATAATTTGTTTTCTTATTGATTCAATTATTCTATTATAACATTTTTAATTTAATTATATTTAACACAATTTTTATTTGATGACATCAATTATTTTATATGATTTTCATTTCAATTAATGTAATGATCTATTATATCACATTTGTTACATAATTACTTGATTTATGATTTGATTTTCACATTATATTTCTTTAGTTTATGTGTCTAGATTTATATGCTCAAATATTATATGGAATCAGAATTGCAAGGTACTAAACTAGTCAGTGTTCTGGTGATTTTTTTGTCAAGGGTCAAGCTTTTGAAGTTTAAAGAAGGGATTTTGTAGCCATTAAAAAGGATTTTGCATCCATCAAAGAGTTCATTTGCAGCTCATTTACATCCATTAGAGAACTCATTTGTAGCCATGGATCTCCTACCTCCCTAGCTTAGTTGCTACATAGTTGGTATGCTAGATCCAGTCTTGTTGACGAAGACCCCAGAAGCTTCACAACACATGTCTTGAGAGGACATGTTCATATATATTGAGAGGATGAAAGAGGCCCAAGAAGCTTCACAACATATGGACTACAAGGACATATGCACATCCAAGATCCACCACTCAACCAAGGAAGACCCTTTTACAAGCCCAAAAGAAGATGCGATCTACAAATTTATTCTCTCCAAATTGAGTTATGATTACAATATAATTGTTTTTGCTTTCCATTCTACTAAATTGGGTATTGGATCCTTGATGCCAGGAAATGGTATGAACCTCTGGGAGCTTATCACTACACGAGCTACGTGAATCTTCTCAGTTTTATTGAAGGTTGGAAACACTGTATAAGGCCTCAAGATTTTGTATCTAAATCCCCCCTACTAAGATTCAGGTACCCAGGTCGAATCTATGCTACTTCTCAAATAACCCTGTCCATATGTCCAAGTCGCAATGGTGGGTCACACTTCACTTCACAGGTTTTATTCCCCTGGGGTTGGCGACATTCAATAAGGAATTAGGGTTCAGGAATCCTTTCCCAGCTATGGAGTTCCTCGGGTAGTCAAAATGTTGATTCGACGGCAGGAGGTGGATGTAACATGCTTTGTAGCCATGTCTTCTCTTTCAATTTTTCGGTGGGTATTCCTCAACCCCGATTTCAAGAATATATGAGCTCGTTGAATCCTTCAATGCCGGTTAGAAGAGCCTCATCCCACTTGTATCTGGAGACTCATCTACGTTTGAAGCCCTAAATCGATTTTTTTTCATATGAGAATCGCCCCTGCACCTGCGACTGGGAAGACATTAGTCCCTTCCATATTCCAATCGCAGAGGGTTTCTACGATGGATTTTGGCTCAACCGTACCTTATTGGGATATCTCAGGTATTGCATGGACAAAATGGTCGATTTTTGTGCCTAGTTCTACTGAAATAAACTTGGTGTGACTGTAATCCATGGGCTCTAGTGGCAAATAGCTAAAACGCCTTCATACATGCAAACAAACATGGTTACGGTTGATTAGCCAGCTTCAAAGCAAAGGGATAATAGGAGATAATAGTGGTTCACACTCAGGGGAAAAGATGAAAGGGAATGAGCATATTTTCTCAAGTACAGGACCTCATAATGGACCTGATGAATTTCAAAGCACAGAAAGGCCTACTGCACCTAAATTTCTCACACCCAAAGAAGAGCCCAATCTTGAATTGGATTACAAGAAACTAGTAAATGATTGGAATGATTTGAATGAAGAGTGTAAAAGAGGTGTACCACTCAGTGACTACATTGATGCTATGAAAAAAATTAATAGGAAGGGAGACAATAGGAGTCCATTCCAAAACAAAGAATTAAATAGTGCTATTGGAAAAATGTCACTTCCTACTTTTGATGGTTCTTCTCAAAATTCTGCTAACACTTGGGTGCAAAAATTGGATGTATATTTTCAGTTGAATCCTATGTTGAAAGAGGATGCATTAAAAATGGCCATTTTGCATTTGGAAGGAGATGCCAATGAATGGTGGTTTCATGGGCTGAAAACCTTGGGTCATAATTAGGTTAAAACATATGGAGAATTTGTTGATAGGGTACTAGAAAGATTTGAACAAAAAGATCCAGAATTGCCTTTCAAAGAACTAGCTCAATTGAAGCAAACTGGGTCCCCTACTGAATATATGATGGACTTCCAAAAATTATCAGTTAAGGTGGCTGATGTATCTATGGGAAGATTAGTATTGCTGTTCACTGAAGGTTTGGCTAAACGCTTAAGAGGTTTGGTCAAATCCCACAAGCCAACTACATTAACAGATGCAATGAGCTTGACTAGGGATCTCCAAAATGTGCTTCCTAGAACGAGATTTCCTCCTAAGCCTAGCTATAAATTTGAAAAGAAACCTTGGCAAAGGGATGGATATGATAAGAAACCTTGGCAAAGAGAGTCATTTGAGAGGAATAAAAAAGAGGGACTAAACAGGGATGAACTGAGAAAAAAGAAACTATGCTTCACATGCTTCCAACCATGGACACCGGGGCACAAATGTACCAAAGGAAAGGCTCAATACATAGAAGTATTTTCTGATAATGAGGGGTATGATGGGGGCATGGATGAAGATGGACATATTTTAGATCAAGAAGAGGCATATGATACAGCAGTAGAAGAGGAAAGACAAGAAGAAAATCAGCCTTCACCGGACAAAGCAAGAATGGCAGTGCTTTCAGCAGTACCTCGCTATCATACTATCCGATGCAAAGGTGTGGTACAAGGACAAAGAACTTCAGTTTTGGTAGATGGAGGATCCACTCATAACTTCATTGATGCAGAGATGGCAGAGAAAAGAAAGATACCTATTGAACCATTTGATGGCTTTACAGTTGTCATTCCCGGTCACAACACAATGCAATGCAAAACATGGGTTCCAAAGCTGCAAGTCACCGTAGGTAACTATACTTTTGTTGATAGTTTTTATGTGGTTGATGTTGCTGATACTAATGTGGTTTTGGGAGTGCAATGGTTGTATTCAATAGGAGAGCATACAGTAAATTATCAAATTCCCGAAATGAAATTCCAAGATTCAAAAGGAGTACAAAGAGTTGTGAGAGGGCAACACACTTATCCAAATCAAGTAGTGACTTGCAATAGCCTGAGATCTATATTGAGGCATGGGGATATAGAATGGGCTGCTGAATGTCATATTACATCTCCCAAGCCAACTATAAATATTGTCAAACACCCAAAGGAGATAGAGAGACTTTTGCAAAAATATGAAAAGGTTTTTAGAGACCTTCCACATGGTAGGCCACCGGATAGGGGGGTTGAGCACAGTATTGTTTTGGAGGAGGGTACTTCACCCATTCAGATACCACCTTATAGACATCCTAAAAGGTTTAGAGATGAGATTGAAAAAGCTATCCAAGAACTCCTAGAGTTGGGGCTCATTAGACCAAGCTCTAGCCCTTATGCTTCTTCAGTAGTGCTAGTGAAGAAAAAAGATGGAACATTGAGAATGTGCATAGATTTTAGAGCCTTGAACAAAAAGACTATAAAGAATAGGTATCCTATTCCTAGGATTGATGAGCTCATGGATGAGCTACATGGGGCCAAATGCTTCTCAAAAATTGACCTTAGATCAGGGTATCACCAAATTCGAATGAAAGATGAAGATGTGCAAAAGATAGCTTTTCAATGTCATTTTGGCCACTTTGAATTTCTTGTCATGCCTTTTGGGTTAACCAATGCTCCAGCCACCTTTCAAGCATGTATGAGTAGGTTATTTTGCAAGCAACTAAGAAGGTTTGTTTTGGTTTTCTTTGATGATATTCTCATTTACAGTAAAACATGGGAAGAGCATTTGCAACAGTTAGAGATTGTGTTGAAAATCTTGCAAGAAGAGTCCTTATTTGCTAAATTATCAAAATGTGAATTTGGGATGAAAGAACTACTGTATCTTGGGCACATTATTGGGCAAGAAGGAGTGAAGGTACACATGGAAAAAATCAGGGCTATCTTGGAATGGCCATCACCAAAAAATATTACTGAATTGAGAGGCTTTATTGGCATATGCACCTACTACATAAAATTTGGGAAAGGGTTCTCCAAGTTGACTTCTCCACTCACTGATTTGACTAAGAAGGATGCTTTCAAGTGGGATGAAGAGGCTGAAAAGGCCTTCCAAAAAATGAAAGAGGTAATGAGTAGTTGTCCCATACTTGCACTTCCTGATTTTACTAAACCTTTTGTTGTGGAATGTGATGCTTCAGGTGGAGGAATAGGGGTTGTCCTAAAGCAAGGCCAACACCCCATAGACTTTGAGAGCAGAAAGTTGCAGCCTCATGAAAAAATTTACTCCATCTATGATAAAGAAATGCTGGCCATTATGCATGCATTGGCCAAATTCAGACAATACTTGGTGGGTAGCAAGTTTGTGGTGAAAACTGACCACAATAGTCTAAGACACTTTCTCACCCAAAAATATCTAAATGAAAGGCAACAAAAGTGGGTAAGCAAGATTCAAGCTTATGATTTTGATATTGAATATGTCAAAGGAAAGAATAATATAGTAGCAGATGCTTTGTCAAGAAGGCCTTCTTTTTCTCTCATGGATATTGCTAAGGATTGGAAAAACATGCTACTAGTTGAATATGCCAAAGACAAATTTGCTTGTGATGTGTTGGATGGAATCAAAGGGGATGATAATTATAGGATTTTGAATGGGCTGATATATTATAAGGGAAGAATTTATTTAGTTCATAACTCCAAGCTCAAGTACCGAATTTTGCAAGAAGCACATGATTCCCCACTAGCGGGCCATCCGGGGATCTTCAAAACTTATAGACAGTTGAGGCAAAGATTTTTTTGGAAGGGGCTGAAGGAAGATGTTCAGAAGTATGTGAATGAATGTAAAGCATGTCAACAAAACAAATCAGAACTTACATGTCCAGTCGGCCTATTACAACCATTGCCCATTCCGGAGCAAAAATGGGACAGTATTTCCATGGATTTCATCACCGGATTGCCTAAATCCTTGGGTAAGGATTGTATCTATGTGGTAGTTGATAGGTTGACAAAATTTGCTCATTTTTTTGCTGTTACATCATCTTTTAGTGCTGCACAAGTGGCTGATATTTTTTTCAAAGAAATCTTCAGATTGCATGGGCTTCCCAAGAGCATTGTCAGTGATAGAGATAGTAGATTCATGGGTGCTTTTTGGAAAGAAATTTTTAGATTGGTAGGCACTCAATTGACTCCAAGTACCAGCTATCATCCACAAACTGATGGAAAAACAGAGAGGGTAAACCAATGGTTGGAAGGATACCTAAGAAACTATGTGGGAGGACAGCAAAAAGCATGGGCAAAATGGTTACACTTGGGTGAGTTTTGCTACAACACCACTTATCATATGTCAATAGGAATGTCTCCTTTCAAAGCATTATATGGTTATGATGCACTTACATTTGCTGACATTATATTTGGTGATAGTAGAGCCCCAAAGGCTAAAGATTGGGTGGAAGAGAGCCAAGAAATTTTAAAGCTCTTGAAAGACAATTTGCAGGTTGCTCAAAATCAGCAAAAACAATATGCTGATAGACATAGAGAAGAGAGAACCTTTAAAGTCAATGATTTAGTATATTTAAGGTTGCAGTCCTATAAACAAACATCTCTCAAAAAGAATGGAGCAAAAAAATTAAAACCAAGGTACTATGGGCCATACAAGGTAGTGTGGAAGGTTGGAGAAGTAGCATATGAACTAGAACTTCCGGAAGGGAGTAAAATCCACAATGTATTTTATGTTTCTTGTCTTAAGAAAGCTCTTGGTCAGCAAATCATCACTTCAGAAATACTTCCTCCTTTGGATGATGAAGGTCAGCTCACACTTGTTCCGGAAAAGATTTTTAAGACACGGGAAAGAAGGTTGAGGAGTAGAATCATCAAAGAATATTTAGTGCAATGGAAGGACTTACCAAATGAAGATGCCACATGGGAAGAGGAGAAGATTTTGCAGCATCCAAATCTGAAATTGCTTGAGGACAAGAAATCTTGGGTGGGGAGGACTGTAATGTCCCCATTCAAATAAGTGCATAGTAAGACAATCCCATCAATCCTACTAGTTTCCTAGGTTGGATGGGCACATGTGGGATGGTAATAAGGAAACTAATAAATGATATTTAGACATTAGAAGGGTTCAATCATTTAATAAATATGATGAATAAATAAATTCAAGAGAAATTCTAGGTGGCAAGTGGTTTTGGAGACATATGGAGGAGGTGGGACCCACACTAGCTTGATTTTTCAATGACACATGGCAGCTCTCTCTTGCCAATTCGAATTCATGGGAAGGTGAACACTCTTGGGTGATTTGGTAAGTCATAACACATGGCATTGAGCATCTTAGGTCGAAATGGGATGGAATAGTAACCTCCATGGGAGAGGAAGAGTCAAATTGGAGACTAGTGGACACATGGGCTAGATTCCCTAGTTTTATGACAACAATAATGAATCATTTATGACATTTTATGACAAAATTCAGACCTGACTTCTTACACCTGACCATTATGACATGTCAGCCCCAAAAATAGGCTCAAGAAGGCGCTCATGGAGTTGGAGGAATCTAAAGAGACTCAAATTCGAATTTGGGAGAAGATGGAAGGTTGGAACTAGGAGACAAGTGGCAAATGAGGAATATTTTCTAAATGGAAAATTATTGAATCTATTGAGAGGATTTTGACCCCTTGAAGGCTAATGTTGGTTACAAAATGTAGAAATCAAGTATGAGAAGGGCTTTTGATGATTTGAGAAAAATTGCATTTGTGAAGAGAGAGCTAGTGGATGACTAGTTTCTTGCCTTAGCCAATTTCGAGGGTGAAAGATTCCCATCCAAGTTGGTGTTTGGAGAGGCCACTCAGGTCTTTCATGGTGATTTAATGGAGTTTGTATTTGCAGGTAGCAGCTACAGGAAGTTTCATGGTTTGGTTTAGTGCAGCACTTTCTCTCCACCATTTCCAGTTTTGAAGGCATATTCGTGCTCCTTGAGGGAGGGCGTTTTTGGTGAGCACTTGTGCTTCTTGAGAGAGATTCTCATCATATATTTCTGATTGTAATAGCTTCATATCCTCTGTTATTCATATTTAGAAATTCTCAGGTCGAAATACCCACTGGTTGTATGCAAAACTATTGATTAATGAGCAAACAATGTCCATTTCCCCAATGCATTGATGTATGACACTATAACGTTGATTATTTCGAATGGATGGATGATTCTCTGATATATTTGTGATCAATATACTGCCATGGATGTCTTCTACAAGTTTCATGTACTGTACTTGAGCATTTGAAGCATTTTTACTCAGTTTAGTTGTATTGGGAGGTGAAATAGTGCCATTTCCCCAAGGGTCGAATTGGGGGTTTTTGCTGTTGAATGTGAGAGACTTAGAACAGTAGTAAAAATCAATTAATGGTGCATATGATACCTTAATCACATACTTAACACATTATATACCTCTTTTCATAAATTTGTGGGAGTTTGGAGGCATTTGGAAGGCCATTTGCAGTGTTACCCGGGGGGGATTTGATGCACAAATTACTAGTTAAAATTACATATATTGATCAGAATACAAATCAAGTTTGCAGCAATATTTGGAGGGCCATAAAACATCCCTGAACCTGATATTCAAGTATAAATACCATTCATACACTCCTACAGAAGATTTGGGAGCATTTGGGTTGATTTGGAGGTCAAAACAGTAAAACTAGTCAAAGGTCGAAATTGAAAAAAAAAAAGTGAAAAATTGGGCATTTTAATAAAATTTGAAAAAGGGATATTACAGAAGCAGGAGAAGAAATTATCCATGCACACTTGAATAATTCACACAAATCACTTCATCTTCTCCCAAAATCTCGAATTTCTTCTTTTATTAATTAGCAGGCCTTCACATATTAATTAGTTGTGCTCTTTTATTATGAAGGCCTTCACATATTAATTAGCAGGCCTTCACATAATTAGGATGGAGTATAGGAATATCCTAACAGGTTTTCTTTCCCACTGGATTTTTCCCTCTTTCCTCACTTAGATTTTTTCTAGCATTTTTGGATTATTTGTATACTGGGTGACCTATGGCCTTTGTTGCTAGGGCATTTTTACTATCTTTTACTCCTCCATGAGAGGAGATTAAGGGGTGGTGTTGGAGCATTCTCCAACCACACATCATTTATTTGAACCTCACAGGTTAATTTTCCACTTATCCTAAGTATTTTGACTCAATCATGTGCTTACATCATCAACAGATCTCAGTTTCAGTAAATTGGGCCTCCTCCTACATTTTAGGATCCAACTAGGCCATCAACTGAGCCTCCTGCACCATTCGTGGGGTGATTTGCATGACTTATGTGCACTACTCAGTCTAACTGACAACATTTACTAGTTTATTCATCCAACTGGATGTTAAATTTTCGATAATTTCATTCAATATTATCTAGGATCACTAAGAGAATAACAAGCACAGCATAACAATCACAAGAGACAATGGACACAAATCATTTCACCTGGGAAAACCAAGAAGGTGAAAAACCCCGCAACTTCCTAAGAGATAGAATAAGCCCCAATACAAAGATCAAACCCAAAAGATAGATGTCTCCTATAGCTACTCCTCCTCCACTTATGCGCATCCTCTCTCTCAACTATGCGAGTTGGATGAGTGAGTGAATGAGTGAAATGAGAGAGTCACACTCTCTATTTATACAACAACTTAACCTGCCTTTAACCCTAACTAGGCTAACTTCCTAAGGAAGCCTAATAGCCCATCCACATGACTCATACAGGGCCGACCCCACCAAGGTGTTCTAATAACCCATCAAATATAGGTTATGACACTTACAATGTAACTTGCGACACTTGCAAATACAAATGACGACACTTCCAATCGGAGGAATAATGCATCTCTGTTGGGGATATAATAAAGTAGAAATGTAATACATACAATATACAAGTGAATATCTTCCGAAGTTACAAATACATCAACATTGGAGACGAGAAGGCACCCTACTACACTAGTTGACTTCATCTGGTGTTATTTTCACCTACTATTCAGTTAACTGCAGACATATAGGTGCCCTCCCCTATTTTTGGGAAATCAGTTGAGTTCTAAATCAGTTAGAATCAGTAAGATAGTTTTAGAGTTAGTTTGAGTCAGTCTTATGGTATTTAAGTGGTTAATTGATGTGTCGAGTGGTGTTAACTGCCAAGTAAGCCACTCTCATGCATTCAATTCGAATGACCACTCTGGAATTCGAATTGCTTGTCTTATTGTAGCCATTGCTACACATTGTAATGTATCTTTTGAGTTTATGAGATTATTTTACCGCTACAAACCTTCTGCACAGTGTTTTCATACATTTTGTTGCATGCATCTCTAGTAACTGTTGTGCTTGTTTCATAGATCTGTTGTGCTTGAATTTCACAGGTGGGTGTCCTTGTGTTTGTTAATGGTTCTCATCATTGACCGGTAATCAAACAAAATCCTCCATGTTTGACTTCAACTCCTTTATCCACATGGCTTAGGGTTTGTACTTTTTATCGATGATTGGTTTGAATACCTTGGGATTATGATACAACTTCTTTGTTATCGCCCAAGTTGCGTAGGACCTGAGCCCTAATTATATTGGCTCATCATGAGACATAGATCCAATTTTTTTCTATGGATATGATCTCCTTTTGACATGGATCCACGCTTGTGTTTCAGTGGCCATGCTATATACATATTTTCTGTTATGTATTGGAGATTGGTGAGCTCTAAGTATGGGTGCCTAATGAGGGAAGCTAGACTAAGTGCTTACTTTAATTATCAAACCAGGGGACATACAAACTTTAGAGGCGCTGGCACTATATGTGCTCTTCTAGGATAGTCTTTGTCGAAGTTAGGTGTTTGTATCAATGTTCTTAAAGAGCTGCCTAAGAAAGATTAAATGAACTGTAAACATGATTGTTAATCTATGGAAGAGAAATTCCTATGCTAAGAAATCAAATACTGAAAGCAGGAAATCTATGGATAAGAATTTGAATGCAGGAAACAGTCAATCTAATTTTAAGATATAATTTGTTGAAAACAATAAAAATTATAATATGGAATTGAAATGCTAGGATTTAGCACAGATCTATTCTAAAGTAATAAAAGCTTGATCTTTAATCTAAGGGGTATTTACTGGAAATCAACTGCATAAAACTCAAAGTCTGATCTAACATAAATTAATGCTAAGGTTGAATTCAGAATGCCATTATCTAATGCTGCATTTTTAATCAAAACATCTAAGAAGTGAATGTCATCATATAACCAAATAAATACTGAAAGAAATCAATCTCTATGAGCAGTCCTAAGAATGAAATGAATACATAGGCTTAAGATCTAAATCCTGCTTCAGAAGTAAATGCAAGTACATAGAGAAATAAGTGTTAAATTATGCTTTGACGGAATGCTGCTACAGGACTACAGACACAACATTATCATACTACGGAATGTGTTGTAATGAACTACGGAATCAGAAGTGATCAACCACTACAAAAATTAAATCGTGTTATTTAGATGCTATTTAGAATACTCTCATCTGCAATATAAATTCAATCAATGCACAACACATAATGAGAAATACATGTACTGCGAGATATCCTGACTTACATGTTGGAGGGGCCCCCTCCAACCCGTACTCAGGAGTGAAAAGAACTTATAAACACTGAATCGTAGATAACATCAAGTCTTTATTTAAAATAGAAACTTCATCGTTTAAAAACCAGGTCTGTAACACAACTGTCTTGATAGTCTGAAACTGAAACAATAATTCTTCAAAATAGCAGCAAGGGCCTCTCACTACCCGAGAGGTCCATATTTATAAAATCCTAATCCTTAACCTAAAAAAAATGTCTAACTTCCGATTCTCATTGAACAGGAGTTCATTCCCTACAGATCAGGAAAAAGGCACCGAGTTTGGTGATGTTCTTCCAGTTCTTCACTTGATTCACACGTTATCCTTGAGTACACCTACACCTACTCATTCAACCTCGTTTTTAATGCAATTAGCTCATAGCAACGCTTTTCAAAACATAACAGAAATAATCTTTTAAACACTTCATTAAATAATTAAGGTAAATCATTTTCCCACTAACGAGTGTATCTTTTCAACCTTTCTTGTATTTTCTGGTGGGAAAAGAAACTATCAGATACCTGAAATGGGGACTCATCAGAGATCATGTTCTAACATTTTGGACATCTCCTAATATCAAGATTGTAATTGTTTTTTGGCCTTGTTGTTGTTCCAGGTGTTGTTTGAGACCTTATCCCCGTGGTTTCTACACTCCTCCACTTCTTGGTTTTTAATGTATTTCGGCCATCATCTTTCCCTCTGACCTCATACATTAGGGGGCATCTGTTATCAGTCAAAATGGCACTTCTCCATCCGTGACCACACTGCATTGTCGGTCACATAAAAGGACCTTATGGATGGAAGAGCCTAATTGACCTTAGATGCTTTGGCCCAAATATTACAATGTTCTCCTCAACATAACTATTTTTTGTGACATATTTTGAGCTATAACCGTGACTCTCCTATTAGTCAACTCGCAGGTTAACCACGGTAGTCTATACTGACAACCCATGGGTAACATCTAAAAAGTTACGCCTGCATGTTATTGGACACTAAACTCGCGACTCACTAGATGTCAAGAGATAAACTCACGGGTATATATAAAATCACGAAAAAAATATATATAAAAGACTGAATAAGGATTAGTTATGGCAGTTATTCTAACTACCATAACCTCCACAACCAATTACCTTTCGAGTCTTTCCTATCAGCGTTGCTATAAATACAAGTAGAGGGTCTTGAGAAAGGGAGAACCAATTTTGATAAGGAGATGTTGGAGAAATATCATTCAAAGGAGAGAGCAGCAAAGAGCCTAGGGTCAGGTTTTGATGGTGCCAGTTACAAAGAAGATATTGTTGATTACCATTAATGCAATTAATACAAGATATTTTCCTTCCCATAAATATTTGTCTATTATATGAATCCAATGCATTGAATCTTTCATATTTGCTTATATATGAGTTTCAAGTTGAGTTATTCATCTCTTTTTAGTCAAAAGCTTTGAGAGGGGTATCTGGTTTATTGTAGGTAATTCATCTAGAACAATGGAGCAGGGGATTAAATCTTAAAGCTCGGATCAGATGTCAATTATCCAAGTATTTGTTTTGGATTTAGATATTAGTTCTTTTCAATTAAAACAAGTATTGCATGCTGCACTTCTTTTCCATTCAATATATGTACCTTAAGTAAATGTATGTTGATGATCTCTTAACTTCCCAGTCATAGGTAACTTTCCTAAACACCATCGAGACTTCCCCCCAAGGCCACACCGAGTAGCTTCAAAATATTTGTGTTGCGCTTCCCCCCAGGTGTGCATTACTGTGGCAACACTCCCTATCAGCTATCATTAGAAAAAGAAAAAAAGCAGAATACCTAATTTTCTCCTCTACTAGAAGGGTGACTGGGTACCTGCAACTCTTAGAAAAACAAAATTAAAATAAAATGCAGAACCCTTTATTTTCCATGCCCTCTGGTCATGACCAAAAATAAACAAAATGCACATCTCCATAAATTGTATCCGATAATGTGATCAGAACTTTCAGAAGATATGGACTTTCAGAAAATACAAAGTTACCCAAAAGATAAGTCTTAGGAAAATTGAAAGCACCCTTTTGAATCTCTCACCCTACCACGCAAGCATCAAATATTGCATGTCATATGCAAGCATATTAAACATGCTGAATTAAAAAAAAACTTGCCAACTCTAATCCAACACATTATTAGAATTGGTTGTGTTGTGGGGAGGACATTATTAAGCGAACATGACAACCAAGATCTTATGGTTGAAATTACATTTAGATTATAAAAGGTTTTTTCATTAATGTGATGAATGCCAAAGGTTGGGGATACCACTATTGAAGGATGAAATGCTCTTACAACCATTTGTCCTTCAACCAACTTTTGAAATGTGGGTAATTGAGTTTGTTGGACCATTCCCATTGCGATATATGAGATTGGAGCCAAAGACAATTACTGTGATTGGATTTTTTTATAAAGTAGGGAAAATAACTTATACCAAATTGCATTGCATAAAGAACCACCAAATTCACATATCAAAACCTCATCATAATATTTGGATTCTCTTTGTTGATTGTACATGACCAATGGATTCTTTTAATGAACAAAACCATCGAAGAGTTGTTAGAGTTCATGGTTCAATGCAATAGAAGTAGAAATTCCTTGTATCATCTACTAGCAAATAGTGTTATTGACATATTTAAGTAGACTTCGATAAAAGGATTGCAAAATATTTGCAATGTAAATAAATATCAATGAGATGGAGAACTCCTAATGTTGTGGGTGTATAGAAAAACATTTATTAGGTTGACATGCCATACTTCATTTTAGTTAGTATATGGACAAGAAAACATAGTGCATATCTAGTTCATGGCCCCTTTTCTTAAGATAGTTAATGCATTGAAGTTTGAATCGAAAAGTGATTGCAATAAAGATTGTATAACTTATGTTATCTAGAAGGGATTTGACCCTTGTTAGTACATCATCAAGAAGTTGAAAAGATTGAAAACATGCATGACACACCATGCTTATTAAGTAGAAGACATTTGAGATTGGAGATCTATATGACAACAAAATCCAACGCTTATAGCATGACCTCTACTCAGATGACTGAAACGACCTTAAAGTGGAAACTAAAATGATTGGAGAAAGGGAAATTACCACACAACCTTAATGGATATATGGAAAGATTCGGCGCACAATTTGGCAAAACATACGGAAATAATAGGCGAAAATCTTTTAAAAACTTACATTGGGTACGTGGCGAAATACCTTATTGAGGAATCAATTAATCTTAATCGGACTCAATAAGATTAGTAATTACAAGGATGTTAAGGAATTAAATTAGTTTTTTTCAACTATTTAAGGGATATGGTTACAAATAATTTTTTTTATGGATGAATTATGATTATACAATCAAGTTCTGTTTTTAAAATCACCATTAATCTTATATTGTCTAACCAAATTCAAAATAAAAAGATGGCTATTAATAAAATTACAAAAAAACAACACTGGAGTGAAAGACTAAAATGATTTTATATTACAAATCTGTAAATTTGAATTCCAAAAACACAAAGTGTTATAGAACCAAAAAAATGGATCAAATAAGATTTTGAGATAATTATGAGTAGATATCTTCAAAATATGTAGCCATAAATAGTACCAACAATATCGATAAAGCCATGCATTGTGTATTGTATTGAAACAAGATGTTACCAAAAGAAATTTGCAAAACTTAGCTAGATAACTTGCATGGCAAACTTGAACAGTTAATGAAGCACAAGACATCAAGGAAAATGTCAATGATCAAAGCATGATTATACTAGCATAGATCCATCTTAAAAGGGGATCTACCAAGTGTCGAGAGGGATCAAATCTCTCAAGGTGCAAACCTCTTTTTAGAGTGAAATTGTTGAGGAACCATTTTAATTTATATAATTTGTGTAGTTTTATATCTAGTCCATTGTAAAAATTTTAAATCTAATTTGAGTCCACATGTTATTTTTAATAATATACTTTTTTAAATGACACATGTCAGCTCCAGGATGAACACGGAAGGAGTTACACATCCCCCTATTGGGTTGTAGAATGTGCCTCTTTGGTGCAAAAAGGTCCTAACAAAAGAGACCAAAATAAAAGACCAACAACTTAACATGCCATGAAAAGCCATAGTTCGGCCTTACAATTGATAGTTGATTAACCCTATTGACATCAACATGCTAAAAACGCACTGGAAATTTGCCACATGTTCCTTGCAATTGGTTCATGTTTCCAATCTACAATTAATTTTAATTTTGTTTCCTATAGTGGATTTGAAAATCATACATAATACAATGTAATCACGAATTTGAAAATCATATATAATACAATGTAATCACCAATTGGGTTTTACTGAATTTTGTTTTCCATCTAGGAAAACACAACTGTTAAGGTTGACATGGATGTAAGAGTTAAGATGCCCATGCAACCCAACCCCAGCGCTGATACCTCTAATCCTTGCGACCCCAAATGCAATCTACGCACAGTCGAGGAGGTTGCTGCCATTTATGTATTTATTTGTTCTGTTACTTGCCGCCCAAAACAAGGGGTTGAAAGAGTCATCAATTCTGCTACCCATTACTTTCAGAGACGATTCAATTAAAGTGACCGAATACTTTATACTTCAATTTTCAACACGTAACTCTTATATTTCAAAGCTGTGGAATTAATACTTCAATTTATAATAATTAAAATCATAAATTTATAAATAATAATTAAAATCATAAATTTTGAAAATTGAAAAATTTCCGTGTGGAATTAAGGTGAATACTTAAAAAGCCAACGAAAAAGAGGAATTTAAATGTCTCGGGTGTCACCCCCTGACATAGAAAAGGGAAGAGCTGTCATCCACGCACGGGCATAAGTTAGCGTACAAAGGAAAAACTAGACGCCACCCTCGAGGGTATCATAAAATTTTACAATACCATATAATAGAATAAAATAAACCATTATTATATAGTGCAGCATTCAATAATATATTAATGTAACAGTGGTACAAAGTAGTACAAAAGACAAGTGGCATTTTAACAATTTTTTTAAATATTTAAAATTTTTAATTAATTTTGTCTTCTGACATTTTCACATCCCACCAGGGATAAATTGTCAATTCATGAGTTTCAGCCAATAATAAAACAAGAATTTTAATTTCAAATATTAAAAAAAAAAAATTAATTTCAAAATATTAAATTTAATATAAAATTATTTGAAAACATTTGAAAACAATTTAGTTTTTTTTTGTTATTAATACAAAAATAGCAACCAACCGATTGCTATAATCCCTGCCTTGGCGGGGACTAATAATGGCACCTCTTAAATTTCACTCATATTAAATGCCGTAAGTAAATTGTTTAATTCCAATAATGTCATCCAATAAATTTCCCTCATATTCAATGCCATATACAAATTGATTAATTCAAATAATGCCACCACCCAATAAATTTCACTCATATTCAATGCCGTATACAAATTGATTAATTAAAATAATGCCAACGTGTGGAATTTGTTGGAATTGTCTTATCAGTTGACCTATTGTGTGTCATTGCCGTATACAAATTTTTTAATTCTAGAAACTCAAATTACGGGAGAGGCATTAGTTGTGGTGTATTTTTATGTCCTCGACATCAAGTATTTCATCCGGGGCTATTAGTCAGGGTGACTGTTCGTCAATGGAGTCTCGGGCCAAGGTTGAAACCTTTGTTCTGGAAAAATCAAGCATTTCCGAAATTGTTGACGTGCTATTTTCTGTGGTCTGATTGGTGCCGTGCATGGTGATGCCTGCCTCGGCTCCTGCGTCCTAGGAGCCGGCAGCGTGATGGCGTCATGGTGTCATAAATGTTGGCATGGTGGGTTGTCCTTGGTATGCGCTGTTCAGTTTTATGGTTTTTGGTTCGCTCCTGTTCGAGGCCTAGGGTTTTCGCGGCTTGGTTTTCCTGTGCCGGGCGAGGGTTTTGAATCTCGTTGGGTCATGGGTATGGCAGGCCTTTACTGGTGGTAGGTTTGCTGTTGTCCGGACAGTCGCATTGAAGTTTCACTTTGCTTTCGATATGGGGTGGGCCTCTTCTCAATCCGTCGTTCCTGGTTGCATCTTTCAGAGGGTTCCTTCTTAGTCCGTTGTTCCTGTTTGCGTCTTTCAGAGGGTTTGTGTTAAATGCATATGTCGTTCCGAACTGACTGGCGACGTCTATACAGGAATGGGTTTCTCTAGAATTTCATTCGGTAGATTTCGTGATGGCTTCCCCAAAGTCTGCGCAAGGGCCATCCTCATTTATTTCGATATGGCCATGGTGGCTGGTTCGTGGTTTTATAGCCTACCAGCCTTCGTCTCTTTGTCTTCGATTTCTATTTCAACTTGTTTGGGTTTGCACTCTGTTTCGGCGGTTTCTGTTGCACATTTTGGGAGCTTTGGTTGTTGTTGCAGTTGTTATTCACCGGGTTCATCTGCAGTTCCTCGTTTCCAGTTTTCCCTCTCTCGCGTCTTTGGTCGAAGCTCAATGACGGGTTCGTTGGACAGGCAGCTCTTGTAACTTTTTCTTGAGCTTCAAATTGCATTTTCTGTAATCAATTAGTCGTCCTCAATTAGCTTGTTAGGATCAATTTTCATCCTACTTTCATTTCACTGAATGAGTTTGTCAAAATTTGGTTCAACCTCATATTTTGTTCTCTGTACAGGCTTATTAGGATTTGACTCATCCCAGTGTTGTATATGAATGAATGGAATCGAATCCTGATGTTCTTTGTATTTTTTTTGCTTAGCTTTTCTATACCTAGTGTACCGAGATAAAATTTGAGCCTACCTCTTGGCAGCAACATTGTTTGCAGACCCGTGAAATATCCTATTAATTTTACACTTGTTTTTTGATGAAATGCTAGTTTTACTAGGTGGTTGATGATCCACAAATTTGCTAGCATCAAGCAAACATAACCAATCAGCACCAAAACTTACTTGGCCTTTCTCGGATTGCTTCAAAAACTGGCTAGAATTCAATGCCTAAGACGATAAATATTCAAAACGAGCACATAGACAGCAAAAAACGCTCCCTCATAACCTCCCATTCTCCCTGTACTGCTTTGAAGACGCAGATGCAAGGTTTCAATGTCTACCGCGAAGATATTTTCGGTCCGTCGTTCACTCCTCTGCGTTCTTTACCACGCTGCTCCGTCGGGAGCTACGACGTTTTATGACCTAAAGTGCGGCGGACAGCCTGGCAATGTGACACGCAAGCCGACACTTGTATAAAGATACTGTGACAGGTCTACGTGGGCTACGTTCGGGGTTTGCTTGGTCCCGACGTAAAGTCAGTTCCATTAAGTATCGAAATACCTAATTCCAAAAAAAATCAGTAGCAGACGGCCTGATTACCTGAAATGTGGGAATATTCGGCATGTCTATTGGTAGCTTATGCACATTATTGTAGTGGGTAGCTTTATTTATTGTAGTATGGATCTGAATGTTGCAATGTTCCTTATCACTAAGGATTTCAAGAGAATTTACTATTGTATCAACATTGTCAACTTTGGGAACTTTATATAAACTAGTTTTTTAGTTTATTCAAGTCATTGAGCAGACGAACCACACCGATCTTTTCCAAAGCAAATTTGGCAATTTCATCGAGAGATTCATTATAAGAATGAGGCTCACCGTTCTGTAGGTTGACCCCAAAACGAGACCATTGAAGGACATTCTCCAAATGATCTTGTGGAAGAAGAATTGTGATTTGTTTTATAGGATGATTTAAATTCATATGAGAAAAAAGAGCTTGGGCTGTGAAATGATGTGCCGCAATATTGACAAACTGTTGAATTGGAAATTTGGACTCAGAACCCATTTTCTAAAACAGAAGCTATGAATTGTTCACAATTCTTTGACTCATGCATAGAATCGATTGGTTGGATAGGTTGTGAGGGTTTAATTTCTGAAGGATTAACCTTCAAGCCTTGACAATCACATTGAGGACCCTCATCAATATTTCCAAAACATTATGCCATGAATCGCCCACTTTGGTCAAACGAAATCAATTAACAGCCCAATGAGACCTAAGTGGTGTAAGACCTACTCAGAGTCTTTGAATGTCTTATGGTAGTGAGATTCCATGAATTTCAAACTAAGTAGCAATAAATGTGGGACATTCAGATGAAACCCTAGCATTTCCATGAAAAGCTTGATATGGTATCTTGAAACAACACTGTATCTGCGTTCACAAGTGATGAAATGACAGATTGGCATAGGCATTTTCTTCCACTTAGTTTTTAATAGAGTCAATGGAATACCTTTTGAGTATTCTTCAAGGTCGAAGGGCTCAACTATCAATTTATTCGAGGGTACATATTTCAATGGAGGATTATTAAACCATATTTTTCCCTCTCTTGATAACCCTATGGCCGCAACGATGAATTCTTCATTCACCTGTAATTTTATGTCTCCAACAACAAACTTTCTTCCATAAATTGATTTAGCAGAGGAAACCATGAATTCTTGGTTGTGGCCATGGAAATTGTTGATAAAAACCATCCAACTAGCATTCGCAAAGGCTTGAGAAACTTGAGTATCAGATTCTACAGAGCTAGGATTCTTGGAGAAGCATGGACAAAGAGATGTTGCATCTAGGTGGTTGGAGCATGTTGTAACAACATATCCAGGTGCAGTTGGTGGAAATGTGTATATAACTGGATTTCTATACACATATCCCAAGCGCGGAGACCCTTTAGGATAGAGAAATTTCACAGTCACATAACATATATAAATTTCACAGTCACATAACATATAAGAAATTCGGTGTAGCGGCAGTGTGAGGAGGGTTGGGGTTTTCTGCAAAATGTCTTTGTTTTTGGTAGTAAATGAAAGAGGTCTGAAAATTGGAATTTTTGTTATTTAATAATATAAATAATTTATTCATTCCCTGCTTACAAAATCTGGTTACAAATTTTTGTTCAATTACTGAATATTGTATTAATTAGATTTTTTTTATTCATTTCACGTTAGGGCTAAATCTGGAGAAATTAATTAGTCTCAGGAATTTGTTTCTACAAAGTAGTTGTCTATAATGTTGGGTTATAGGCCTTAATAATGAAAAACAAAGAATATAAGTACTTCACGCAAAAGTATGAGTACTTATTGCTAGATAATAATCACAATTGAATGCTGATTTAAAACTGTGTAATCATGCAACCTATATGAAATATGTCTTCTAAAAGAAGGGGGATACAAACTAAATTATCTTATTCTTCCTACAGAACAAGCTAACAGTCATTAAATGATTCCTCAATGAAATAAGATAGTTTAAATTATTGCTAGTTAGTTCATTTTTGCATGGTTCAAAATGAAATAAGATATTTAAAAAAATGAAACCAACTAGGTTCATAGTCATCACAGTCAAGAGTTGCGAAACCTAATGGAAAAGGTGTTTTATCATTAATTAGTCATCAGTTATACGTTGTCATTCTTCTCTGGAAGAACCCGATTTCTTTGCCATGTAGCTTTCTAATTGGCCTTTTTAAATAACAAGTTCAAAGTTCATAGCTATGTGCATTCACTCCTTCATTCCTAGATTGAATTCTCTTCCAGCATCTTTGCTACATGTATATTTTTTTGCTTTTTGTAATAGATATCCTTTTTCCTATTTGGCTTATGTCACTATTTGTAAATAATGGTCTTCCAGTTTGTTATAATACTTACATATATTGTTTTGCAATGTGTCCATTGGAAAAAATTCATTCTCTTTGCACTTCTATATATATTATACTTGTTTTTTTCTCATCACAATCCATGAATTTTTCCAGTCTCTTCTCATAAAAATAGTGTCGATGCCCAATGCCCCTCATTTTAAATTTGACCTTACTCAAGTTTACAATTTGTAATTCCCCAGAATGATTAATGTTGACAGCTTGTCTAGAATTCACACCAGAACCTTAACAAAAGGCAGGAATGGTGAGTCAAAACATATGCCTACTCCTACAGATCAAGAAATATTCTTTACTTTCTACTGGCAATGAGGAGGCATAGTAGGTATATACTTGGTCAGATTATGTTTCCAGAAGCTCCAAATGATATATACAAACAAACAAAAAAACTTATTTTGCAACATTTCTACAATCACTATTTCATCTCTAAAACATCAAGAAATCAGTTAAAGAGTCATACTCTTGCCAGCAAGACTGGCTACATCATCTAGATGGAAACCCACAATCTACTCAAGTTCTCCAAAATAGCCTTTGCTGGCATCTATACCAAACGTACCACTGAAAGGTGCAAAGAAGAAAAATCCATAGATAGGTCAGCTTATAATTTCGAACAAACACATTAAATTTATTGTAAGCCTTTGGTCAACCATAGATACATAATATGAATAAAGTATCCATTGAACAAAACAAGGTACAAAAACCTATTCCTGGTTTGTAACTCTCTCATTTCGTTTGCAAAATGCAAATGTCAATAAGTGTACCAGGCAAGCATTTACAGGCAGGCATTTACAAGTCTATTAGCTTACCCTTGGATGATTCCTAGAGTTATTACAAGTAATTTGTTTTGGCAAAAATCACAAAAATATAAAAGTGGTACTGATCCAAACCCTTTAACAGATGCCATTTAAAATAAATTCCTGACAGAAATGTCTATTGAATTGTTTTCCAACATAGCTTTCATTGCAAGTGGCTATGCGGAAGATACTGTTTTGTTTGGTTCATTGCTTGCAAGTGTCACAAACAAAGTGACTTATTTTTGCTTATTTCCAAAGTTGCATTTGCCATGCAGGTTTTTCTTGTTGTCTTTCTTCTTGTGATGGAGAGCATTGAACACAATCAATGTTCTAGCATAGGAGCAAGATCTATTCTGATTATACGAGGGGCATTTGATGGTATTGATGTTTCTTTGTCAACAAACCATTTGTTTCGTTTGCAAGATTTTCATTACCGAAATGGAGATTGTCTCTTTGATGCCTTTGCTGTCCTCTTGCATTTTTGGTACACATCCTTGGAAATAAGAGAAGGAACCATAAACCATTTCCGTTTGTGTCTAGCTGCAAACGATCCAGCCACAATTTCTTCTCTCAACTTGGAATTGGATCCTTTATACTTGTCTGAATTGCATGGGATAGAGGATAGAGATCTTTATCTGCAACGAATGTCCCAAACTGCATCTCAACCAGATGCAGAAAGTGTTTATGGCCTTTGGGGTGATATCTTCTGCATAAAATGGTTTGCAAATTGGTTAAATGTCCCTGTTGCTGTATGGTCATTGACAAGGAAAAGGAAATATCTTCATTTCAACCCTTCCTATGCTGGATATTGCTACAATATTCTATTCCATGATCACACCCCAGCTACTGGGCACTTCGAACCTTTGATTTCATACAAATTGCTAGGACCCGACTATGTTGTTTTGCATGGACGATCGGATACCTCTTATGTTGACTCTTGTGAAGATATCTTCCTCGAGTCACATCGCTTAAGAGAAAGTCTACTGCCACAAGGATTCCAATTAATCTCTCGCATTGATGGCCACTGCTGTGACTCGTTATTTGAATCAATTTCAAAATTGACAAAGACATTTGATAGTGTAAGCCTCAGAAAAACAATAGTGCAAACTTTTTTCAATTGCATGGTTTCAAATGATGCAAGAGCCTTCCGTTGTCTAGAAACATTTCTTCAGATTGAGACAGTGCAAGAAAATCAACTTGTTTCTAGTTGGCAAACCTTTGTAGTGAATTTGGCAGAGCCTTATACAATTGGCCATGTAAATGATGGCCATTTCACAATTCAATGGTTGTGTGAGGTTTTGGAAGTCAACATATTTCTTTTGAACATACACTCCTACAAAGTCCAAAATCAATTCTTCTCAACAATACATCGTCAAAGATCTATTTTCTTCTCCATCATGAAATTGAAAAATGCCATTCGCATTTTCATCCCTTGTCCCAAACAAGCCTTCAAAGACATTCTCCAATGTTGTCAAATGCCATGACTAGGAACCTTACTATCGATGCAATGATGAAAACAACTGACAATTGCCACCAGTTAACTCTTTGCAATGTCATTGAACAACAACCTCCCATTGACCTTTGCAAAGAACATTAAAAAATAGAGACAAACAAAAGGAAAAAAGCTTGTTCCATGGAAAAAACATTGAAAAAAAAAACAAGACTCTTTTGCATTGGCCCATAAATTTCAGTTGTGATGGGAAAATGTCTGGAGAAAGATTCCATTATGAAGCAGAAAAAATCCATTGCCCCGTTCAAGAACACACACGCCATGAAAAAAGAAATGCATCTACAAGCACTTCAATCCTTTCAAAAGCAAAAGGCATATGAGAAGGCAAAAAAAGCACTTAAACAATACTCAGAAAGTATTCAAGATACCCCTATTCATGCATGTTCTATCTGTAGACGCTTGCACTTTAAAAGGGATGTTCGCTATATCAACGAAGACACTTTCTATGCATTGAAATGTCTTCCTTGGAATACTATGCCTTCTTCAATTGCATTGCACAAATACATATGCAAATATTGCAAAAAGAGTATTTCAAATTCAGAAACACCATTGTTTGCAACACCACTTAACATTTGCTGCAACACTTCATTGCCTTATGTACACAAATTGACTTCGCTTGAAGAGCGGCTTGTGTCACCAAGAATTGCTTTTGCTCAGATTCGGCAACTAGGTTATAAATGAGCTCAAGTAGGCTTGACAGAAACAATCATCAATGTGCCCGCATCTCTAGACAAAGTACAAAAAGCATTGCCTAGTAACCTAGAAGAGGGGAAGACCATTGCAGTTATGCTTAAGCAAAAACTAGAATACAAGAATGCGTTCGTTTCTGGAAATGTTTGGCCAAATATTGTCATGCAAGCATTGAAAACCCTTTGTGACATGGATCCTTACAAAATGGAAAATGTACATATCAATTCAGATTGGGAAGAAACATTCTGTGAATTGTTGGCAAAGCAAGAGTCCAACGAACTGTCGATATCAGAATCAAACGATGTAGATGAACCTTTTACAAGCCTGGGAGAAAGCGCCGAAGATACGCATGATCAATTCATAGAACCAATCACAGAGACATTGGTGCATGGATATGGAGAAACCCATCTAATAGATGACTTGGTCACCAAAATCATTGAGCTTGCACCTTCTGAAAACTACCGACCCCTAGGAATTTTCCAAGATCGGTTCTTTGAAGAACTTAATTTCCCTACACTTTTCTTTGGATGCAGTCATTCCAATGACATGTACAAACGCTTTCGACACCAAAAAATATTCCAATGGGAGCTTCAACATGAAAGCACACATTTTGAAGCACATCCCACAAATATATTCTTCAAAGCAGTGAAAGTGTTAATAGGTCAAATCTCTAGCACTGCTTGGATATCTATTCGCATAGGGGAGTTAAAAGGGAAAAAACTAAAAGCCAAAGATGTGAAATGCAAAGCCAACTTTCTTAAGATAATGAAATCCCCAATTGCATATTGTTCACTAAAATCCGTCCGAACATCTCCTGAATATTTTGACAACATGAAAAAAAATATTTTCGCAATGATACGTCAACTAGGCCCACCAACTGTTTTTGTAAGCTTTTCTACTGCTGAACATCTTTGGAAACCTTTGTGTGATGCTTTGCACATGCTTGTGAAAAAAGACAGAGAAAATTGCAACGAACTTCCTCCTGATGATGTCATTGATGATTTGATAAGAAAACACCCTGTACTTTGTACCCGTTACTATAGACAAAAAATGAATGCATTCAAGTCCTTGATCTTGAAAAACAAATACCTTTTTGGTGAAGTAAATGACTTTTTTTTTACAACTGAATTTCAACAAAGAGGAAATGAGCACGAACATGGGCTTCTTTGGATTGAAAATGCACCTGTCTTTGGCGATAATAGCAATGATGAAATAACTTCTTTTTTCGATTGCTACATTTCGACAGACTCCTCGTTACTTGAAGAAGACTTCATCAAAATACAAACTCATAGACATACAAGAACATGTAAAAAACATAGACGCTCTGCATGTAGGTTTCGATTCCCGATGTTCCCTATTGATGTTACAATGGTTTTAGAACCTCTTGAAATTAAATCGGATGCCCTGATTGAAAAAAAAAACTCCTTTCTTTTGCTCTTGTATCTAAAGAATATCCAAAGAGCATGACATTTGATTCATTCTTGCAAGAACTACATTTAAACAGGGACGAGTACATTGAACTAGTGCGTTCTACAATTGAGAAACCGACATTGCTATTAAAAAGAGACCCTTTAGATATTTGGATAAACTGTTTTGCAAAAGGAATTCCAAATTTGTGGCAAGCAAACATAGATGCCCAATTCATCCTAGATGCATATGCAACTGTGACATACGTAAGCTCATACATAACAAAATTAGATAGGCCTATGACAATGGCTTTGAAAAAATCAAGGAAGAGTCTGTTTCAAACAATTGTAATCAACTAGAAACAATTCGTAGGCTTGTAAACACATTTATGAACATGCAACAAATGTCTATTAGACAAGCAGTACATATTGTGCTTTCCTTACATCTATATTCATCTTCAAGAACCACAATTTTTATCAACACTGCTCGAGATGATAAAAAAACCGTCTATGCTAGAAAAGGAGCATGATGATTCTAAAGACATCATTTGCCCGTCGATTATAGACAGGTACATTAAACGCCCGCCATACCTAGAACATGTGTCTTTGGCTGAATACGCTTCTTCCTATTTCCTGGTTCATGGAAAAATAATCAAAAGAAACAGACAATCTATCATTCGATACATTCATTACAAACAAGAAAAAGATCTTGAAATTTTTTCCCGTGAAAGGCTATTGCTCTCTATGCCTTACATAAATCTTTCCAATGTGTTGGAACACCCCCTTCAAACATGGACAGAGGCATATGAAAAATACAAACAACAAATAGCAAATGTTGAAGGAAAAATTACGACAAAAGCAATTTCAAAATGGGGTGATATTGACATTGCAAAAGACAAAGTTGAAACGCATCTTCAAATACCTCTAGACTTTGCAAAAGATACCAATGATGGACTCAAATTGGATGGTGTTGAAAAGTATGACATGGGTGATGATCTTCTCTGTAGAAGAAAGAATCGACTGTTCGAAATGCCAAAGACATTTAGCATAGCAAAAAAACCATTTCTCCCTGATAAAGATGAATATTTTGCGACTAGACGCAGTTTAAACAATTAGCAACAGTCGATTGTGAAAGAAATTATTGCTAGGAAAAAAAACAACCGTGCAAAAGCAATCCATATCTTCCTTACAGGAAGTGCGGGAACAGGAAAAACACATACTGCAAAGGCCCTTTATGATGCTCTAGTCTTTTTCTATGAAAAAGAGCTTGGTAGCGACCCATTGAAAAGAAAAGGTCTTATTGTTGCATTCACTGGAAAAACAACATACCATGCAGATGGGATTACTGTTCACTCTGCTTTTAAGCTTCCTTTTGGTTCCTCAATCTTGATGCCATTAAGCTCAAACACACTAGATCTTTTGAGCAAATACTATGAACAGGTTCGCGTTCTATTAATTGATGAAGTTTCTTTGATAGGTTCACGCATGCTACATAACATAGACAAACGTCTTCGTGAGATCATGCATACTCCGACAAAACCATTTGGAAATCTAGATGTCATCTTTTGCGGCGATTTCTACCAAGCAGAACCTGTTCACAATTCTTGGATTTTTGACTTCCCAAGTTTCAATAATAAAAAATTCCCTTATAGTTTTTGGAATGATTCTATACAATACTATGAGTTAAAAACCATTGTCAAACAGAAAGACGAAACTTTTATATCGATCTTGAATAGAATCAGAACAGCAAAACAAACATTTGACGATATACAATATTTGAATCGGAAATGCTACAGACAACCACCAGTTGATCCATCGTTTCCATTTCTTTATTATTGCAACAAAGATGTTCAACAACATAACTCAAAGATGTTGGCCCTTGTTAATACAAAAGCGTTTACCATTGTCGCTCAAGACACCAAAATTGATCAAATTGATAACATAGCTGATATACATAAGAAAATTCATTTGCCATCTATAATTACTCTAAAAAAACACATGCTTATCGAAATAGTAGGCAGAAACTATTCAATTGAAGATGGCCTTGTCAATGGTGCTGAAGGCATCTTCAAACATTATAGCCAAGCAACAACATACATTTTATGGATTCAATTTTCAGATCCAAAGGTTGGAGCAATTGCACGGGCATCTATGCAGCATCTTTACACTGATTCCATCCTATGCACTTGGACACCTATAAAAAGAGTTGCAACACAAATTTCTCTTGGAAAGAGAAAAAACTACATCTGAGTACAAATCCCAGTTCAATTAGCATGTGCTCGAACAATTCATAGAGCACAAGGTCTTACACTTGAGAAATTGGCATTTGATCCAAAAGGAGTCACAAAACATGGTCTTGTTTACACCGCATTGTCACATGTAAAGAACATTGAATGTCTCTATCTTGTAAACAAACTACAGGAAAAAAATTTCTCTGTTTCATCAAAAGTAGTTGCAAAATTGAATAGATTGGAGAAACAGGCTTCTTTGCAATTTCAATATGGACTTAAGTCGTTTCCAAATACTAAGCACATTTTCATTTCTTCACTTAACACGCGAAGTTTGCTTTCACACATTCATGATGTTGCAAATGAATTTGAACTTATGCAATCAGACATTCTTTGTTTGCAAGAAACACATATGAATTTGCCCCTGCTACTGCAGCATTTGTAAACCAAAACAATTGCATTGAAGCACATTCAGTTCATGGCCTTCTGACAGTTGTAAAAAAGACAATTCCTATTATGGAAACAATCTTTGTTAACGAGCCATCAGTCGAGGCAATTGTCACTTACATTGCACTCCCTAGGAACATTCTCCAGCTTGTCAATATTTATAACAAACCAAATAATCTTGTTGACAAACTTATTGATGTCTTGGACTCTGTTATGTTACAAAACAACAAGAAAATGCTAACCATAATAACTGGTGACTTTAACATTGACATGTACAAAGAAACAATATCGAAAAGGAGATTGGAACTGTTTATGCAGAATAAACATCTAAAGTTAAAAACAAACATACCTACAACAGAGTATGGTTCTATGATTGACCATTTTTGGACAAACATAGATATTGATAGGCTTTCATTTACCATTTCCGATGCATATTGGTCAGATCATTTTACTAGTATCTTATCAGTACCTGCAACTTGCAAATAGTCCTCATTTGTTTTTTTTTTACATGTGCATAATTTCATGTCATTGATTTTGTTTTGCTTCTGTACAGTTTGTTGCCAACACTTCCTTTGTTTCTTGCAAATGCATCTTATTTTATATTAGCAAATTTGGAATGAAGATCATTTTTTTGCTGAGGTCACTTCCATCTCATCTTTTACTGCCACAACAAAGCAATTTAAAAAATATTTTTTTCTTTTTCTTTTGACAGCGGTCAGTTCCATACAAATCTTTTTTATAAATGAAAACCCACTTTGAAAAGCACTTGATACTATAATCTAGTGCACTTTTCTCTTGATATATGCATTGTTCTAATGCAATGCCCCTAGCATCGGAGGAAAAAAACCAAAACAACAAAGCTTTAGAAAGTATTTGACAGAACGATGAAACCATATGAATGAACAAAAAAGAAAAATCTCTTCATGGAACAAAGCATATACTAATATTCATGTTCCTGGCTTTGCTAGATTTCATTGATCTTTTTTTCCTATTCAATAAATGGAATATTAAAACATTATAGGTAGCTTGGTTTATATCTTACAACAATATCCTTTTTCTTTTTCTATGCAAGAGTCTATTTTGCAAAGTTTTTGCAACCAGGTTTTCTTTTACCTTTTCCATTGGTGAAACTGTTATAGTCCATTTCATATTTGCTGCTTGCAGGTGACATTATTATGATTGCTCATCAATAACATGACTTCTTTCCTTATTCAAAAGTGAATTACCATTTCAATTGAAAAGCATCAAAAATTGAAAAAAAAAAGACGAGAAAAAAATTGGCTATCATCATTTTCTTTATTTTGTCTTTGTTGTTTTTTCTCTTCTTTTCAGATGCTTTTCTATGTGAAATATATTCTTGAATATTCTAATATGCTTTCAGTCTTCATTGGATGTGCAAATTGAAAAAAAAAAATACAACATTTCAAAAAAACAACTAATCAGAAACAATATTCTCAATCAAGGAAACAATTTAGCTATGTCTTCGACATCAGACAGTCCATCGATAGAAAGAAATATTTCTTCCTCACAAGATGCTGCAGAGACCATTCCAATGGAAACATTGTCGCAGCCTTCAGGAAATGCAAAAACAAACAGTCCTAAGAGGTAATGTTCCTATCGAACAACTTTGTTCATTCACTATTCTTGACCAGATTGTTTGATCTTCTACCTAAGACAAATGTCAATGTTTTGATCAAGCATCTAGTTCGGCTTCTCTACTAATTTCATTATAGTGTATTCAATACAAAATTCAACATTCAATGAAAGACTAATCTATTTGTTGTTTCACTTTTTGGTATTTTTAAATGTGCATAGATTAAAGCAAATGGCAGTTGAACCATCATCAATAATACAACTATGTACTGCAACACACAAGCATGTATTTGAGGGGGATGTTTTGGTTGTGTATGGACCTACATAAAATCGTAACCAAAACTCCCCTGTCAAAACAAAGATTCTACATGCATATCTTGTTGACAAAAATGGATTGATGACGATGACAGTTACAATTAATGATAGTTTGATAAATCGCTTTGGCAGTTTCTTTTTGCCTGGAAAAAGTGTAAGAATTTATGGTTTCGAACTGAAGAAGAAAGGTCAATATGACCGAGGAGATTCCATAAATTCAATAGCGATATTGCCAACAACTGTCATAGAGACAATCGAACAAGTATGCAAAATGCATTGCCTTCCACCAGACACAACAATCAGTGAGCTGGTTACATCAAATGAGACATATGTCGTTGGCTCTGTCGCAATAAACAATTGGACTTCTACATAAGAGATGGTGAAACTACAAATGACTATGCAACTGTAAAGTCAATTCTCTTTAAACAATTTTTTTTCGCTATATTTCTTTTCATTGTTTATGTTTTTTTTCCCCGCTCCATCTGTTGCTAGATGCATGTACAAAAAAAACAAAGTAGAATTGGTAACAAAAAACATTTGTCTATTCCCCCCCCCTTCACTAATTCTTCTCCAGTTATTCATGCTCAGTTTCAGGTTAATGAAAGCTACACAAATTTCTTCCTCCGAGTGCAAAAACAACTTGCACTTGATGAACCGCCTCTGTATCTAATAAAAAACATTGTAAGGCCAGGTGCAAAAGGAAGTAATCTTATGAATACCTCACAAGCAACATTTATAGATCCCTTAAATGATGAATTCGCAATACAAAGTTTGCTTCCAATAATTGAAGCTAAAACATAGGTCAGATGTGAAGAAGACCTCCTGTAATGTCACTTGAAATGTTTTTTTGTCATTTCATTATCAATTAAGCAGGCTCTCCGTATGTAGTTTGAGCAGTTTCATGGTTATCAAAAGAGATTTTATTCTTTCTTCAATGTTCACCCTGTTGCATTACCGATATCAAAGTTTTCTGCTTCTGATATAAACAAAATATAGACTTTTTACTTCTCAAAATGTTTTTTTTACAGTACCATATTTAGCACTCCAATTAACAACAACATAACTCATTACAATGAGATCTTTTCAAACACCATGTTTCAAAAGCTGCATTTGCAAAGTTGTTTTCATAAATTCGTTTCTGTGCTTTTTTCTAGCATGGCCTTCATATAAAATCATGCTCACTGCAATGTTTTTTTATGTTTTCTGTTTGCTTGCCTACAACAGGTATATGGAACATTGAAAGTAAAAAATGTTTTTGCACCACCCTACCACTGCATTTGCACACAGTGTAAACTGCCAATGATACAAAGCACTGTTTTTTGCACATTTTGCAATCGTGAAACACCAACTACTTATGAACACATATTACAATGCAAGCTAGAGACGGAAGAAGGGATTATTGAATGTACACTTCGAGGTACACAATTAAAAGAATGTTGCCCCGATGTTGTAGTTGTTTCTTATGAACAATACTGCAATAGTGTTTCCTCAATCATTTACAATCTTCGCAAATTGAAGCAACAAGGGCTTTACACTTTGGAAATGAACAACAAAATTTTCGAGGTCAAAAAATTCTGAATAGGAGGTATGATCATAATTTTCCTTTTTCTCCAAACACCTTCGACAATTTTTCCCTTCTTTCAACTTGCATTCAATATTTCAAAATATAATTCAAACATTCTCTGTTGCAACTTCTTTTATGAATCTATTTGAACCTGTTTTTTATAAAATATAGACAATATTAAGTCATTTTTCTTTTCCCATTCACAGAAACCTTGCATCCTAATCATGTTCATTGGTTATATACTTGTCATTTGTCCCATTTGTTGTTTAATCAACAATAGCAGATCAATAGAAGGCATTGATCAATATTTCAAAATAGAATTCAAACATTCTCTGTTGCAACTTCTTTTGTGAATCTATTTGAACCTGTTTTTTACAAAATATAGACAATATTAAGTCATTTTTCTTTTCCCATTCACAGAAGCCTTGCATCCTAATCATGTTAATTGGTTATATACTTGTCCCAATTGTTGTTTAATCAACAATAGCAAATCAATAGCAGGCATTGACAAGTCTCTTTCCTGGCAACTCGCCATGAACAAAAAGATAGATATAGAATAGAAATGGAGTTTACAACAATCAGAACAAATGATGAATCTAAAACTTCCAATATCAATATCTCTGTGTGGTAGAGCACTTGTCAACACCATTAATCGTACTACCTACAAAGAACCTAATCTATGACACAAGAAAGTGGCTTTTTGTTGTTCGTAACTCTATTGTACAAATTTGGGTAGCATTTCTCCTAGTGGGTTGTTCTTCCAAAACTTCAATGAATGAATGAATGAAGTGTACACAACTGCTGGTTGCTACTTGTCAACCGAAGTCAATTGAATTACACAGAAAATAGGAGGTTTTTTTTTATTCATCTACCATCTTATCTGTAAAAATGTCACAGATGCTGAAAATCTAGATATTTGGGGAATATAGTAGAGATCCAATTTTAACATATTCGGAGTTGACTTTTGTTATTGTGTTCATTTTTTTGAACATTGCAGAAAGCAGTGAATCCAATAAAACCAGAGGATTCATCCCTACCATAAGAACTAGTCCCACCACAACAACCATCCCTACCAAGTATAGAAAATTTCCCTTAAGATCCATGGGAACTGCCATTACTATTAAGTAGAGGATGTTGCAAGTTGCAACCAGTTAGTTTAAGATTTATAGAGGAGACAAATAAATAAAAAAATTGCTCTATTAAATTTCTTCCCCATAACATCTTCCCTATAGGGACCATGTCAGTGAGAAAATAGACTTCCAAATTCTTTCTACCACCCTACTCCAAGCTCAAAGATGGATGAGAATGCTCTGTGCAGTAATATCTATGCAAGTAAGACAAGGACTTCAATTTCAGAGGTTTTGTTAAGGAGACAATGTTCAGCCAAATCCTCCTACCTCCATATATTTCAAATATGTCAATGTAGCAGTTGATTTAGATAGATTTCATAACTTGATCATATAGTCTAATCCAACACCAATCCGACAACCTGTGTAGTGAACTATGTTTTCGATCCAATCTAATAGGGACTTAGAGCTCCATACCTCCATCTGTCCTAAAGCTGGAAACTGTGTTCTCTACTGAAAACTCTAGAATACAACTCGATCTCAAAATACTCGATCTCAGAATACAACTCGATCTCTAGGTTGCTGTGGTCAACCTTAAATTGCTTGGGTTGGGCATATTCTAAACTATTTTGGGAGGATTACAATACCCTTCACACACATTGGTTTGGTTGGGCATGTTCTGAGTTTTTATGGGACAATTAGAATACCCTTCACACACATTGCTTGGGTTGTGCATATTTTCTATGGTCAACCTTAAATTCCTTGGTTTGGGCATATTCTGAACTATTTTGGGAGGATTACAATACCCTTCACACACATTGGTTTGGTTGGGCATGTTCTGAGTTTTTATGGGACAATTAGAATACCCTTCACACACATTGCTTGGGTTGGGAATATTTTGAGCTTTAATGGGCGATTACAATACCCTTCACATACTTTAGAACCATAAAATGCTTGTCAGCTATGTGGGTTATCTTTTTAAAAAGTTAATTATCATGAGCCAGCTTGAATATGATCAGTGGTAAAAGCATTCATTTTGACTTTCATGGACTTGACGGGCTTACTCTCGTGATTGCATTTTCTTTATTTGGGAATTTCAAGGAACCTTGCAAAGATATAATGTCCCAGGCAAAAAAAATAGTAAAATAGCAGTGTATTGGATCGGTTGCTTCGCCCTTTTATTTGAAACTTCAATTTATTTTATTTGAAACTAGACACCTTTCATTGCACACAACTTTGCACTTTCCACTGCAATAGCTACATTTCTAGACATAAAACATGATTTCCAAAATCCTGTTCACTTTTAATGGATTTTTTGCTTCTCCATGGGTTGACTGTCAATCACAAAGCTCTTGCAGTTGCTATAGCCCTGTTTTTTTTTTTTGACATTTTATCCATTCCAATGGCCAATGTATGGGAAAGAAAAAAAGACATAGGAATATAACAGTTGACAGTATTTATTTTTCATTTAAATTAGCATTTGCTACATATGTTGTCATCATATGTGCTTTTATATTCTCTCCATAATCGTTGATAATAATGCACGGCCCATGTGCAGGAATGATAGGAATTGAACACGTTGTTGCAACATGCCTTATGTTGTCAGTGTTGCAGATTTTGGTAGAGCGTGACCTGTTTTAGCTTTTGGTGCAAAGTGCATATGCTATGACTCCAACAAATCTATGGATGCAATATACAATTGTGTTTTTTTAAGAAATTTTCTTTTATTTGCCTCTTGTATTGCATAAAAAAAAATTCTGGGCATGTTGCTCTATATTTTGGACAGCTTCAACAGCGACACCTGTTTCTTTTTTCTTTTCTTTTTTTTATTTCCAGACATTACTGAACATGTTTTGAATACTATTTAGATATATATGAAGTAGATACACTATCTTTTACCTCTTTACTCCGATCAAGTCTCTTTTTAATGAATATGTTAGACTTATGCCAAATGAACAACTAAATTAGTTGCATTTATACTGCTTTTTTCGTTCCAACCTCTTTGCTCTTTTTCCATCATCAATATAACTTAGCTATTATTGATCCAAATATGTTATTGCTAAAGACATGGTCCAAACAATAACTGTATTTGTATTTTCTACTTTCAATACTTTATGAAATTAAAATAAATAGTTAACTCATATATATACATACACATAGTTAATATGTTCTCTGCACATACATGTTTTAATTTAGAAAGATTGGAAATATGTGTGGATTTTGCATGCTGAAAAAAAAATCCTTTATGTGGCTTAAAGAAAAAAGAAACAGATTTTATGGCATCCACATGGTTTTCATTTCATCCATAGCCAAATTCCATTGGCCAAACTATTTTTTTTCCTCTTAATGCAAAATCTCTAAAGATTTTAAGAATTTAGATTCTTTATACAACTTAGGAATATTGTAGATTGAATTAGATGTTAATCAAGAAAACAAAAAAAAACAAACATTCACATGAACATTGCAAATAATTCTGGCAAATTTTAATGCCTTTTATATCTGCTTTGTAGATGGAAAAGTCTGTGCCCTTCCAATGTAATTTAAGTTTATGCTATTGTATCCACATTAACACACAACATGTTTTAAACTCTTTTTTGAATTATAGTTATACATATTTCTTCCTTTGAAAGAAGAAAAGACCAACACATTGAAGAAATTTCTTTTACAAACATTGTTTAAATTTATGGCATCCTTTCGAACAAAATCCTTGTCGCATAAGAAGGGTATTATTTTCATGTTCTATAATACTATGTGGGTATGTTATAAAATTAAAATAAAATATGTATCTTATATGTAAATCCAACTGGGCAATAGGTTTCCAATTACATAAGAATGGGCAATTATTTTTTTGTATGTTGACTTTTACATAGCTATTTACATTGCTTGTCTACAATTTTAATGGAACTCACGAAAAAAAGAATCAACCCCAAATCATTTGCTTTTTTATTTGATGTCAATTGCATATGTACTTGTAAATGTCTTCACTAGCAATGTCGGGGACATTGCCACATTGTGGCTCTTGTTGTAATTAGCAGTGATGCAATTTAATTCTTCATGTCTTCGAATAAATTTTTGTAATCAGCAGTGATGCTATTTAATTCTTTAGAATAAATTTTTTCATAAATAATTTTAAAAACATGAAAATATTGACAATGAGGTGTACATAAAGTATTTGTATGAACTATTTATGGTAGCTAAATTTTCTAAGGTTGAGGTCAACCAATACTACTCCTATCTCCACTAGTGGTCCCCCTCTCCATGACTCCTCTCCCCTAATATTAATGTGAATTGATGGCTTTGGACTTTTTTCCCCTGTGCTAGTAGAATTTGGGGATGGACTACATCTATGTATTTCTTAGATTGCACAAGGATGAGACAATTGTACTCTCCAAATTGAGAATTTTGGAAAATTATAAAAAATAATAAAATAAAATAAAAAATAACTGGTAGTTGATGCATTAGTTGATGCATGGATAATTGGTAGTTGATGCATTAGTTGATGTATGGATAACTGGTAGTTGTTACATAGATAAGAGAAAGTTTGTGGCCAACCATCTGTTTAAAGAGAAAATTTCCAGTAGTAACAGGTAGCTGAATCATACATAACTGAATGAGAGAGTTCAAGAGAAAGTTATTTTGAGTTGAAGGGTGAGTTCATCTAACCGGTGGAAGCATGAGTAACCGCATTCATCATTAAATCAAACTGCGGAGAAGAGCGAACTAGCTAATTTGATTGTGGATGCGAGTGATGTGTTCAACGACTTCCTCAATACCTAGCACTACATGCAAACACTCACTCTGTTTTGTTTAGGTGGGAACCTCCTGATTTGTTGTTATGTGGGATACATATAGCTGGATGAAATAAAAATTTTGTTGGCGTGTGTAATTTCTCCTGCCACATCATGGACATATGGATGTATGTACCTGGTAGTAGTTGACATTGTAAATGTGGATTTAATGCTATGAAGCTTCCCAAAAAAGCCATTAGGTGGATGCTTTTAGATATCTGGATCATTCCAGAATTCTTGATGTGTGTAAACGTGTTTTTGGTTAATGAAATGAATATGGAGAATTTTCTGGGCATTTCACCCACTCTATCCGCTGTGCCTTCTCCATCAATTGGTATCAGAGTAGGGAGATCCTGCCACTGCCAAGTTTTCCCCGCTACAGAATGCAGACTATCTAGGGAATCAAGATTGGATTCATTTTCTCTTAAAGGAACCATAGTTCCTGGATAAGATGCCATTATTTGAAGCCCATTCTTTAGTTCTGTGAGCTGTGAGCTGCTGCAACATGAATTTTGTCAAAGCGAGAGTAGAGAGGAGCTACCATCATAATTATCCCTTTGGACATGTGGTAGTTAAGGTCGCAGATTTGTGAAGTAAGAAAGTGTTGAAAGCCCACGCGAGGTAGTGGCTAAAGGATGCGCCATTCACTTGGAGACTACCTCGATAGAGGGTCTCGATCTGCATTGAAGAGACACCCTCAAGATCAATAAATACGTAGAGGCCTCTAAAGCAACGGTGGCTGAAAGGAGTAGCGTATTCACAAAAGGGTTGGTTGAACGGAACGAAGGGGCTAGTCGCGACCTGAGTAAGAGGAGAACCCGTGAATTGTTGAAAGGTTATGAAGTAAAGAGGAGCAGAATCTCTATGACAGAGTGTCGCCCAGTATAAAAGGAAATTGTGAGGGCATCGAAGTGATTGTTGGAGACACCTTGCAGATCCTCTCATGCACATGAAAATACAGAGCCGTAGCTCTATCTCTGTGAGAAGTAGCTTCATTTGAGTGATTGAATTTATATTGATGTTTTGTTCTTTTCTCTTCACCGTGGTTATTGGGTAACTTGTAATAGAGAAAGGGTCGTAGCCATATTACAAGCCTTAGCTTGGCAGATATAGTTGTTTGTTGTGTGTTGAGGAAGGTCGGTGAAGGGAAGACATCCTTCCTTGCTTTAGTGGCTGTCCACTCCCATGGTTTAATGGTTGAGATGACTCATGGTTATCCCGTGTGGTTATGCAAGAGAGCTGAGAAGCCGTGGATGGAATTTGAGTAGGTCGAAGCCTGAAGTTGAGTAGAAGCTTTGTAATTGACAGTTGTAGTTGTGTGTGTAGAGAGTAGTTATGGGTAATTTTGGCCCGCTGTCCACTGTGCCTACTCTCTCAATTGGTATAATGAACAAAAATACACCACGGTTTTCTGTAAACCGAAAAAAAAATTTGGAGAGAGCTTCCTCGAAAAGTTGGGTTGCTGAGACTTGGGAAGAGTTGTAAATCCCTTCTAGACCGCCGGTATTTGTGGGTTGAAATCCCTGTCTAAAAGGGTGTTTGTGTTGGGATTTGGAGCTGTCGAGCTGCTGAAGCAACAACGTAAACAGAGGGTGACAAAATCCTTTGTTGTTTTTGTTTGTGCCACCGACTGTGGAGGTAGGATCCCCCACGCCATTGAGCCTGCCTACAACTTGTGTGGTATTATGGAGAGCCCACAGGAGCTCTGAACAGGCCAAGAAATCTGTATGTCTTCTCTAGCCGAAGAGGAAGCTGGGTGAGATCATCGATGGAGATCGTGGATTTCTCAATCAGCCAATCCATGGTTTTTCTTGGATGATCGTAGCTAAGCATGTCCTGCACGTGTGGTTAAAAAAGGGGGCCGTAGCCCTGGTAGAAGTTGGAGCCCATTATTTGGTGAAGAGGGCCATCGTGAATGCTTGAAGAGGACGAGATGTTGAAAGGGTTGGAGCTAGAAGGCTGAGAAGATCATCCTGATGGGACACAATATTAAAAGGAGGAAAGACATGGATTATGTATACTTAATGTTTGTTGAGGAGTTTGATAAGATAATTGCAAACTGCACAGAAGCTGTAGCAGAAGCATAATTGGTACAAGCTGTGCGAATCCATGATGATGCTAAAAAATGTAATGCCTATGAGGCATATTTAAAGTTGATTGCAGATTGGCTTGAAAATCCAAGGCATGTTGATGTTGTGGAGTGTCTTGTTGATTATGACTGTGCCATTGTTGTAGTGGTTGAAGGATGTATGGCAGTTGAAGATGAAAAGAATGCAACTAAGGAGTTTGCAAGTGCAGCAGACCAAGCTGCCAGAGAGCGGATGAATGAAGAAAATCCTGCTTTATTTAAAGTTTTAGTTCTCTGTGTTTGTGCAGGTTTTGATTGCAGTGTTAAAGTTGTAGGAGCTAAAGTATTGAAGTTGCCATGCAGCATAAATAAGAAGAAGAAAGTTAAAATGAAGAATCCAGCAAAAGACTGGTTCAAAGTTTTGCACTGTTGGAAAATGAAAAAGGAAACGACCCCGTGCTTTCAATGAAGAAAATGTTCAAAGAATTTTTTTGTATGTTTTTAGTTGTTTTTCATTTGCTATAAGCCGTAGTAGCTTGAAGTTTTTTTTTTAAATGATGATGCTGGTTGAAGCCACTATTGGATGATAGATGAATTTCATGATGTTTGATGTTGAAGAATGAATGTTGTTTGTTGAAAGGTTGTAGCCTTGTAATCTGTGTTATCCTCCACCATTGATGAGTGGTTTGTTGAAGTCTGCCAAGTCTACCACCTATAGGGAAGGAAGAGCATAGAGTGAGCCTCCGCCAATATGCAGTTGAGAAAGGCCTCTGCACAAGTAGAGCTGCCATAAGACTCTCTAAGATATGAGAGCAATCGAATGATGAAGACTATGATCAGCAACAACAACAACAAGGAAATTGAAAGAAACAAATTGAAGTGTATTGTGACTACATGTAAGTTGCCTGGCTGAGACTTTAGAGCAGCAGGCTATGATTTTTTGTAAGTTGTAGTTGTAATTGTGGCTGTAGAAATTAAGGGGGAGTGTTGGCATGTGTAATTTCTCCTGCCACGTCATGGACATATGGATGTATGTACTTGGTAGTAGTTGACATTGTAAATGTGCAGTTAATGCTATGAAGCTTCCCGAAAAATCCATTAGGTGGATGCTTTTAGATATCTGGATCATTCCAGAATTCCTGATGTGTATAAATGTGTTTTTGGTTAATGAAATGAATTTGGATTCACCCAATCTATCTGTTGTGCCTTCTCCATCAAATTTTGGATGAAGAAAAATTTTAGAACGAGTGATATTTTTGGATTTGATTGTGGATGTGGGCAATGTGTTATTCCATAGGCGGCTGCCTCAATATCCAACAGTGCATGCTAGAATTATGTTATGTGAAATTTCTCGTTGTTGTGATGTGGGTAACAAAATAGACATTTCGAACTTTGAAACCCTTCTTCCCGGAATGAATCAAATCTTCACACCATCTATATATGTATGGCTCTACTTTATCTGTTATTAGTTTAACCTTGATGCCATGGATGCTGCACATATCATCCTTTGTTGAAGAAGGTATCTGCATACCTTTTGATTGTATGCCAATGTGTTGGATCAAACAGCCACAGAACACAATATGCAATGGAAGCAATTAAAACAAGAAAGCAAATAATGACACACACATAAAATATACGCATATATTTATGTGGTAAAACCCTCTATAGGGAAACATCCATGAATAAATGGTATCAATCTTCTTATTATTCAGTAAATGGAGATTACAACAGCTCTCAATTGTCCAATACTTCTCTATTAGAATACAAGAAATATGTACATTTCTTACACAGTTACTCATAACTGTATAAACTTAGTTACTCGGTTAGACAATTATACAGTCACCGAGAGATCCGGTTGTCACCCATTTCCAACAATATCCACCTTGAAAACAATTTACCTGGTACCATTGCTCATTGCTCTATTAATCACCTTTCCTACAATCCTAGAGAAGCTAAGCACCACTGTAGCTTCTCTAAAGTAACTGGCTTCGTGAACATGTCTGCACTATTCTTTTGAGTGTGAACCTTTTCAATAACCACTCCACCTTCATCAACAACATGTCTAACAAAATGATATTTTACAGGAATATGTTTTGTCTTACTGTGATAAGCTGGATTTTTAGCCAAATGAATAACACTTTGACTATCACAGAAAAAATTTATAGTGTTCTGAACCTTTCCTAACTAACCCAGCAATCCTTTTAACCAGATTACCTCTTTGCAAGCATGTGAAGCAGCTATATATTCTGCCTCTATAGTGGATAAAGCAACAATATTATGAAGCTTTGACATCCAACTAATAGCTCCACCTACAAGAGTAAAAACATAACCTGAAGTGGACCTTCTCTTGTCCAAGTCACCTGGAAAATCAGAATCAACATAACCACATAATTCATCATTGCAACCATCAAAAGTGATACAATAGTCGTTTGTGCCTCTAAGATACCGAAGCACCCATTTCACTGCTTCCCAATGCTCTTTTCCTGGATTTTCCATGTATCTACTGACAACACCAACTGCATGTGAAATATCTAGTCTTGTACTTATCATCGCATACATCAAACTTCCTACTGCATTAGCATATGGTACACGAGACATATACTTCTTTCCTTCATCACTACTAGGACTCAAACCTGAAGAAAGATTGAAATGAGAAGCTAAAGGGATATTAACAGGTTTCACCTTATTCGTACCGAATCTCTGAAGTATTTTCTCCACATACTTCTTTTGTGATAACCACAACTTTCCATTTTTCATGTCTCCGTGTATCTGCATGTCTAAGATCTAATTTGTTGCTCTTAGATCCTTCATATCAAACGCCCTAGCCAACTGAGCCTTTGGTATTATATGTTGATGATATGCTTTTTGCAAGCAAAAGCATGTTTGAAATCAGTAGGTTAAAGGATGAACATGTCATTTTTCAACTTTTTAAAGTACACACAATGATTATACTCACTCCTCGTAAAATTCTGGCTCACCATGAAGGAATCAAACTTCTTGTACCATTTCTTGAGAGATTGCCTCAAGCCATACAATGATTTTCTGAGCTTGCAAACAAACCTCTTGTTGCGATTATGAACAAACCCTTCTGGTTGTTCCATGAAAATTTCCTCATCTAAATCTCCATGTAAGAAAGTTGTTTTGACATCTAACTGCTCGAACTGCAAATCATATAAAGCAACTAGTGCTAACAGAATTCTGATAGAAACAAGTTTTACAACTGGTGAAAAAATCTCATGAAAGTCAATAGCTGCTTTCTGAGAAAACCCTTTTGCAACCAGTCTGGCTTTGTACTTCGGAACAGTGTCATCAACTCCTTTCTTCAGTTTGTACACCCATTTGCATCCAACCACTTTCCTACTCTCTGAAAGTTCCACAAGATCCCATGTTTTGTTCTTTGCCAAAGAATCCTTTTCTTCTTTCATTGCATGTTTTCATTTGTCACTGTGAGACACTTCTAATTCTTCCTTATAACTGTCAGGTTCTCCTTCATTAGAAATGAAAGCAACAGATGTGACAAAATCATCATACCTCTTTGGAAAAGTTATGTTCCGTGTAGATCTCCGTAGAGTTTGTTGTGGTATTTCCTCTATTTCTATCTGCTCAAGGCCTCCTGAGGAGTGTTCTCATGAATATCCTCCTCCTGGACATCCTCATGATTCCTCCTCGTAGATGACAGAGTATCAAACTGAATTTGGTGTAACTGTGGTACATTAGCATGTTTCAAATCATTACTTACATCTAAATTTGACAAAGAAAGTTCATCAAATATTACATCTCTATTTATGATGATTTTGTGGACAGTAGGATTCCACAATCTATATCCCTTAACACCATCACCATATCCAAAAAAGATCAATTTTCTTGACTTAGGATCTAGTTTGTAACACTGATTTTTCGGAATAAGTGCATAGGCTTCACAACCAAATACTCTAAGGTTAGAATAATCAACCTCTTCTGGAATTTTACAGTTAATTGTTGTTGATGGTGATCGATTGACTAGGTAACAAGCTGTAAGCAATGCCTGTCCCCACAATTCCTGTTGCAACTTTGCATTACTGAGCATACTCCTTGCTCTTTCAAGAAGAGTCTTGTTCATGCGTTCAGCAACACCATTCTGCTGTGGAGTGTAAACAGTGGTCTTATGCCTCTCGATCCCATCCTTCTTGCAATAATTATCAAACTCCTTAGAAGTAAATTCAGTTCCATTATCTGTTCTAAGACATTTAATGAACCTGCCAGTGCTCTTTTCAACCAAAGCTCTAAATTGCTTAAATAGATCAAAAACATCAGTTTTTCTCTTTAATAAATAGATCCAGACTTTCCTTGAGTAATCATTTATAAAACCGACGAAATATGATGATCCCCGATAAGAAATTGTAGGAGATGGGCCCCATAGATCAGAATGAATGTAGTCTAGGATACCTTTACTAGTGTGTTTTCCAGATTTAAATTTTTTTCTAGCTTGTTTACCATAAATACAATGCTCACAAAACTTCAAATCTACAGATTTCAAACTAGGAAGCAACTTTCGATCAACAAGTACCTTCATTCCTCTTTTGTTGATATGACCTAACCACTGATGCCATAAACGAGCGAAGTCTGTTGTTGCACCAACTGATGCTATTGTTGCGTGATTGATTTATGTCCTCCCTTCAAGTTTATACAGGTTCCCAACTCTGTTTTCCTTCATAACAACCAAGATACCTTTCGATATCTTCATAACTCCACCTTGAACTGTAAATTTGTAACCGACATCATCAAGAACTCCCATTGATATCAAGTTCTTCCTTAGTTCAGGTACATGTCTCACATTTGTTAGCATCCTAACAGTCCAATCATACACTTTTATTCTGATACTCCCTATCCCAACAGTTTTACATGAAATATTATTTCCCATACAAACTACCCCGTCATCTACAAATTGGTATGTGGAATACCAATGTCACATACCCCAATTTTATTAAAATAATGTAATTATTTTATTAATATTTCTGAGACATTATGTTAAATTTAATGCTAAGTAGGAATAGATGACTCAGCAGAGTCTCCAGAAATGGAATGTAAATTCTGAATAATTTTTATTTAATAAATAAATTATGGAGACAACAGCATGGGAGAGCTGTTAAAAGAGGTTACTGGTCTAACTGGTGGATGGAATTAGGTGGAAGGACAAAAGACAAGTGGCAGCATCCTCAAACACTTCCTGAGTTGCAGGTGGCAACTTCCCTATATTTTGGGGTCATGATTCCCCAAGAAAGTGGAATCTGAGCAGGTGGCTCATTAATGACAGTTAACCCAACTAAGACCTAGGCAATCTTTTAAATACTACTCAATGAACTGAGCTGGGGGTTCAGCATTTGTTCTAGAGGGAGAATACATTCAGGTGAATGATATTCAGGAGTCCCATTGAGATAGTGGGAAAACAGTAAGGAAGTGTTTCGAGTCAGGAAGTTGCAGTAACTTGGTTCCAGTATAGCTGTTTTGGCTGAGGGAATTATTGGCTGTACCTAGTTCCAGCCAGTTAGACCAGAGCAAGCTCGGGGGTCCTGAGAAGTGCTGTCTGGGCACTCTCCAGGAATTGGTAGGGAGGAACAGCCTCCCATTGCTGTTATTGTCTACCAGAGATACAGGTTCTGTCACCCTTCCTGTTGTTTATCTAATAAATTTAAATGTAGAATGGACTATCTCAACTGCGTTATGAACTGTATTTATTTTCAGTAAAATAGTATTTTTGTATTGTCTTATGGTAGAATTTGCAGAACTCATATGTCTTAGAATTTTTCCCATTATCATTTAAATAGAGTAATTATTTTATACAGAATATGTTGTTACTATTACAGTAATCAGATATCATGGTAATTATCTCTAGAATTTCTATTAATAGTTAAATAATAGACAGAATATTAAACAGTAGTCATTCCAGAAATATACTCATTAAAAACAGTCATAAGAACAGACACATAGACAAATCTTAGAATTACTATGAAATATTTCCCAATAGAGAATGTACAGGAATAGTTTCTATTTGAGCAATATACTTGTATATATATATATATATATATATATATGTTTTATATTTCTGTCAACTATAGATACAGGTTAGTCTCTGCAACGAGCTAAAGGAGAACAAAACTTATATCATCTTATTTATCTATACTCAGAACATCCTTGACTGTTATCGATTATCCAAAAGATGTGGCTGCAACAATGTTTCATTGTTTAAAAACTTTCCATACAATCTCATTCCATAACATAGTGGTCAAATACAAACACATAAACTGTAGATGGTTATTTTTTTTAAAAAAACTAATACTATAATTTAATAGCCATGTTGACACAACAGAGTTAACAGAGTTATTATAAAACAAGACAAATATCTTGACTGGCTCGAAGCCAAGTCTTAGTACTTAGAGACTTTATTGTTTCACTATCCAAATCATAAGCATAGAATCACTATTCATTATCGAGCTTGTATTACATGAAATACACAGCTCTGTCGTAGGTTGTCTTATCTATAGTCACACATTTTAAACGTAGGGAAGCCATCAGCGAGCGTAGCCATTGTTGGCTGTTACAACCCTCATAGTTATTTATTGTATGAAGACTTATCTTATTATCAGTATTCCCTTTGGGAGTGGATAGCAAACTTATCACGGCTGTAGCCAGACCTTATTAAATCGACAGCGTGAAAACAAGAGAAAAGAAATGCCTCATATGACAGACCGAACCTACAGGAGGTTTTATACATAGTTTATGTATATAATTTATCTACGGTTATATTCAATAGTTATACAAGAACCAAAACAAAATTCCACAACTCGTTTCCAGTCACCACCGAACCCAAACATTTCCATATATATGTTTTGAACCAGGAACGGAATCCCAACTTGTCAGGGTTAAACCTATATTATTTAACCATTACAGTAATAGTATTAATATCAACATTCTTTTATTAAACATTCAAAATCCAAGAAAACACAGAGAAGATAGATACATGGACTCACCTACAGCGGAGTTATCAGAATTGTAAGTATCTGAGAACGCAAACAGTCCTTATATATTTTAAACCCTCTATTCATTTATCAAAACACAGAATGATACACGGCCATATGACAGGCCTAACGTCACAGTAACTATTAATTTATACAGTGTGGGTAAAACCCTACGCATAGCAAATACAATGACAATAATAAAAACCCTGGCCTCATACAGTCTGAGCCGTGGATGGTTCTCCATAGACATGCCAGGTATCAAACCCTTTCTATTATAAACAATCAATTTATACAGGTGACTGTATCCATGTCACAAGAACCATAACAACCCGTTACACAGGAGGTCCCTCCAAGACTTAACCCTAACACAACAAAACCAACAAAGGGAGAGACAGCCGTGGATAACCAGGCTTACCCGGAGGAGCCAGCGCTGGAGATGAAGCCCTGTGCACATTCAGAATAGCGTGACCTGCACATCATTGAATGCCGAGAGTTGTAAATCATATTATTGAATGCCGAGAGTTGTAATACTATTGTAAATATAAACAATCTGTTGCAAAACCAAAACTGTGAAACTATTATCTTACCTGAGCCATGGAGGAATGCGAGCCGTGGACAACCTGGTAGCCACCAGTGGAAACAAGTAGCAAAACCCCATTACATTCGTCAGTTGGAGGAGTAAGGGAAACTTTCATAACCTTTCTATTGACAGCCGCGACAGGCAGCATTTCAGATACAACCCTTAAGCCGTGAATGGACCAGTCGAGAAGCACACTCCCAAACCCAAATGCACGACCACCTCATAGATAAAAACAACCGCGAAACCCTGCCTCATACTCACACCAGCGACAGTGGAAAGTTGTAAGTAGTAGGTGACTAAAAATGGTGATGACAACGAGACCAGGACCCAAATGAAACTGTAGCAGACGCCATTTCAGAGCTCAAGACTTCTATACTATCAGAAGAATGAAAATAACGTAACCAGAACCTAAGCAAATAGCCTGTTACAATGCCAAACTAACGAGTTCAGACATGGAGGGTTTCTCCCTTACAACCCGAGCCCGAAGGCAAAGACAATGACCAGGTAGGGTTTCGATATTGGCTTATGTATCACCAAATGCATGGAGGAGAGCCAACGACGTAGCCATGTAATTTATCAACGTAACATGGGTCGAGTTCCTATAGTATGTTGCAGTTCGATTAATTGATCACCGATTCCAAATCATTGCATGAATATATACCTTGTTCAACGTATAGGGAAGCACTATGATTGATAATCATTGTATTATAGATATATTAAAAACCAAGCCATCGATAATGTAAAGAGCCATTATGTTTTGACCTACAATCATTTAAAACAATGATGTAGTCAACTTTCAAAGGAAAACTCCATATCACTTAATACATGGAATGTTACAATAACTATATGTTGGGATACACATTGGTTATTATGTCCTATCATCATATTTCTCTCGATACTATTGTTAAATAATCAACAATGAAAATAACAATATTCATTATCATGATGTCTAAGTATAAATTCATCTACAGGTCCATACCATGAACATAGATTAAAACCAAGACAGAGTTAGATGATACAGGTTAAACAATAATACTAAGTGGACGTTGGGACCTTGAAGCATAGATGAATAGAATGGAGCATCGCTAGAGGCGTCACAACTCAAACTCATGCTAATAACACGTGAACACAGCAGTAATCACCGGTAATAGTTGACAATGTATCACCTAACACAAACGTCACTATAAGCAGACAATAAACATGATACAAACAATTGTTACAGTGATAGTTTCAGTATTAAACTAAAGTCATGATCGTATCGCAATGGATATGACGGAAACTTTGTAATTTATCGCAAACCTTACGATACTATCCAGGATAAGAGATATCATGTCGAGGCAGACTATCAATTTTATTTCAAGCGTAACTTTCATGAAAAGAACCTTACTGTATTACACGACAACCAGCATAGTAAATAGATCTTCTTTAAGTTTTTACAGTGCAGGGAAAGGAGCTTGATACTTACAAAGATTAAATTACAGTGACCCATACTTCCCCGATGTACCTGCGAACAAAAGACAACTTATGCATTAGCTCGTAAGCTAAGTAAGCCAGTCAGCTATGGCTAGCTCTCCCTTTGCAGTTTGGAACGAAAACAATCAACATTTAAAATCACAAAAAAATTACATTTGTATTAAACAGAACCTTGTTAACAAGATTATGATTAGTTACTGAAATTAAACAGGACCAGGAACGCATTTAGTTAGCATTTATTGTTATAATAAAAATTTTAAATTTTTCAGAAATTTCGGGTTCTGACATGTGGTATCAGAGCATGGTTCAGACACTAGGCTTGGATGTGACTCCACTAACTTCCGCAAAAACAGTGACCATGAAAGAATTTTTTTTTTTATAAAGTACTAACATATATTTCGGTTGCATGAACAGAACAGAAAATTTCCTTTTTTTCTGAATTTTCAGACAGGTATGGAACAACTGGGAGAATATACCGAGGAGGAATCTCCAAATGCAGTGACAAGACAGATGTCAAGAGAACCTGAGACAGAAGAAGTAACAGCTCGCACCACTGAGCTGATGCAGACCATAAGAGGATTAAAGACAGAGATGGAAACAGTCAAGAAGGATAATGAAAGAATTTTAAAGACTCAGGAGCAGTTAAATCAGCTATTGATAGAAAAATTTCAGACAGAAGGAAGGAGCAAACGAGCTGACTCAGAAGAAGTTAGTCATCAAAGAGGGTCAAAAAGGACAAAACCGGCTAAGTCCGACAGCAGTTCATCATCTGAAGAAGGAAAGGGACAACCCAGTTATTACACAAGCAGTGACAGCAGTGAAACTGAGCTGCACAACCGAAGGAAAAAGTACAGGCCTTATGAAGAGATTTCCTGGGAGTTTAAGAAGATAAAGCCCCCAACTTTCAATGGAGAATCTGAAACTGGAGAAGAGGCAGAATCCTGGTTATCCGGGATGAGAAAATATTTTCAGATCTATAACTACTCAAATCAGCTGAAGGCACGAATGGCCATCTACAATCTTTCGGGAAAGGCGGACATATGGTGGCAAGACCTGAAAAGGGTCAAGGGGATTAAAGAGAGAGAAGTTAATTGGAGTACTTTTAAAAGGTACTTCAAGAAGAAATTCCTGTCCGAACAGTATTATGAAGAGAGGGCCAAGGAATTTTATGAACTAAAGCTCGGATCTATGACGATGAAGGACTTAAACAGTAAATTCTTAAGTCTGTTGTGGTATGTACCGTATTTTGTCGAAGAGAAACCAAAAATACAGCGGTTTCTTAGTTGTCTGCCCTATCATATCAAGGACAGAATTGAATATGACAACCCCAAAACACTGGAAGAAGCTATGCGCAAGGCCAATTTCTGTTATGAACAGAATAAAAAGAAAGAGGGTATAGCCAGCTGGAAAGCCAAAAAGAACAGCAATCAGATGGAGTACAAGAAAAAGGAGTTTGTCTCTCATAAAAGTTTCAAGAATGGCAAAAACGGAAACCACTTCAATGGTAAAAGCTTCCAGGGAAACAAAAATGGAGCTGTCAGCCATTCAAACAATTACAAAAACAGCAAGGAGATTCCTAATAATCATGGGAACTACACCAAAAATTTTGAGCGAAAGGAACCTGTCAAGTGCTGGGAGTGTAATGGGCCACATTATGCTTCAGTCTGCCCAAACAGAAAGAAACAAATTAGCAACATTCATACTGTTCAAGATGAAATGACAGTTGGGGATTTTGCAGGAACTATGCCCCGAATCAATGCAGCGTTGGAAAACCGCCAGGCTGACTACCAAACTTCCATGGTGGAAGTAGGAGGTATGATTAACAAAACCCCTGTTATTATTTTAATAGATCCAGGTGCTAGTCTTAGTTACATTTCACCTCAGTTGGTAGAAAAATGTAATTTGACTGTCGAAAGATTTGATAATTCTTGGTCTGTACAATTAGCTACTGGGGCAAAGAGGAAAGTAAACTGTTATGTAAAAGAATGCATCTTAAACATGAACGATTTTAGAACTACAGTTAAACTGAACATCTTACCACTTGGCTCTTATGACATACTTATCAGAATGGACTGGTTGGAACAACATAGGGTCGTTTTAAACTGTTTTGACAAAACTTTTAGGTGTTTAAATAGTAGTGGACAGCCTGTAACTGTCAGGGGTATCCCTAGGAAAACAGTAGTTAGGCAGATTTCTGCCTTACAACTTAAAAGGGCAGTCAGGAAAGGGTGCAAGACCTATGCTGTAACTATTACAGATGAGACAGATAAGTCCGGAAGCAACCAGAAAACAGTAGAGAACATCCCTGTAGTCAATGAATTTATTGACGTTTTTCCTGAGGAAATCCCAGAATTGCCTCCCAAGAGAGAGCTAGACTTTACAATCGAGATGGTACCAGGTGCTGTTCCCAGTTCAAAAGCCCCGTATCGTATGAATATCTTGGAGCTTAATGAGTTGAAAACTCAGTTAAAGGAGCTAATAGACAAGAACTATATTCGACCCAGTGTATCCCCTTGGGGAGCACCAGTGATTTTCGTTAAAAAGAAGGACGGAACTATGCGACTTTGCATAGATTATCGTCAACTAAACAAGATGACAATCAAAAACAGGTATCCGTTACCTCGTATTGATGATCTGTTTGATCAGCTACGTGGAGCTACGGTATTCTCCAAGATCGATCTGAGATCGGGTTATCATCAGGTAAGAATTAAAGAAGAAGACATTTTCAAAACAGCCTTTAGAACAAGGTACGAACATTACGAATTTGTCGTAATGCCATTTGGGCTTACTACTGCCCCAGCTGTTTTTATGTGCTTAATGAACAACATAATGCATAAGTACTTAGATAAATTCGTGGTTGTATTCATCGACGACATTTTAGTCTATTCTAAGAGTAAGGAGGAACATAAAGAACACTTACGTATAGTCTTACAAGAACTGAGAGAACAACAGCTCTTTGCGAAATTTAGTAAGTGTGACTTCTTCAAAGACGAAATCCAGTACTTAGGACATGTAGTCACTAAGGAAGGGATTTCAGTGGATCCCGAAAAGATTCGGGCAATTGAAGAATGGCCAGTACCTAAAGATGTGACGGATGTTAGATCTTTCATGGGGATTACCGGTTACTACCGGAGGTTTATTGAAGGTTTTTCAAAAATAGCCAACCCAATTACTTCTTTGCAAAAGAAAGGCAAGAAGTTTGATTGGAATGCGAAGTGTGAAGAAAGTTTCAAGAAACTTAAGACCTTATTGACAACTGCACCTATTCTTAGAATAGCGGACCCAAATAAAGATTTCGTAGTTTGCACCGACGCTTGTAATGATGGTTTAGGAGGAGTGCTGACTCAAGAAGGACATGTCATTGCTTACGAATCTAGGAAGTTGAAAATCCATGAAAAGAATTATGCCACTTATGACCTAGAATTAGCTGCTGTAATTCATGCTTTAAAGATGTGGCGACACCACTTAATAGGCAGAAAATTCACCTTACTAACAGATAATAAAGGTCTGAAATACCTTTTAGATCAGCCAAATTTAAATGCAAGACAAGCCAGGTGGCTGGCATTCCTAAGTGAATACGATTTTGAAATCCAACACATAAAAGGGAAGGAAAATAAGGTGGCTGATGCCTTGAGCAGAAATGCAAAGCTAAATTTTATATCAGCTAGCAGCACTTATACCTCTGACTTAAATGAACAGCTGGCTGAAGGGATAAAATTAGACGAAAATTATCAGCATTTACAAACTACAGCCAAAGAACAACCCACAGAAAGTTTGATAAAAGGGTATAGTTTAAACGAAAACGGATTTTTATTATTTAAAGATAGGCTGTATATTCCTAATGCACCTAAAGTTAAGCTGTTAATTTTAGACGAAATTCATAAAACCCCTTACTCCGGGCATCCAGGCTATCAAAAGACAGTCACCATGTTGAGAAAAGAATATTTTTGGCCTAACATGAAATCTGAAACAGCTGAGTATTTAGCTAGGTGTTTGGACTGCCAACAAGTAAAAACAGAACACCAACATCCAGCTGGATTGCTGCAACCTTTACCTATTCCTAGCTGGAAATGGGAAATAATCAGCCTGGATTTCATTACGGGTTTACCCAAAAATCAACATTAGAATGATTCAATTATGGTAGTGGTAGACAAATTAAGTAAATCAGCACACTTTATTCCTGTTAAAACCACATACAAGGCTGCAAACATAGTAGATATCTTTTTAAAACAGATTTTTCGGTTACACGGTATTCCAAAAATTATTATATCAGACAGGGATCCTAAATTCACAGGAAATTTTTGGAGGTCCTTGTTCAAAGGATTAAACACCACTTTGAATTTCAGCACCTCTTTCCATCCTCAGACGGACGGACAAACTGAAAGAGTTAATCAGGTATTAGAAGATCTGTTAAGGATGTATGTTAAAGATCAACCAGGTAAGTGGGAGGATTATTTACACTTAGCCGAATTTGCATACAATAACAGCTATCAATCATCAGCTAAGTTTAGTCCTTTTGAGATTTTGTATGGACGAAAATGCAACACTCCTATCTCTTGGAGTAATCCAGTAGATAGATTAGTGTTAGGACCTGATTTATTGAAAGAAATGGAACAGATTGTGAAACAAGTGCAGGAGAACTTGAAGATTGCCCAGGATCGGCAAAAAAGTCAAGCAGATTTGAAAAGAACTCCTAAAGAGTTCCAGGTAGGCTAACATGTGTTCATCAAGGTAAGGCCAAAGAAGAGCTCCCTAAGATTAGGAAGTTGTGCAAAATTAGCACCACGTTACTGTGGTCCATTTGAAATTTTATCTAGAATCGGTCAAGTTGCTTATCAGTTAGCATTACCACCAAATTTAAAAGTACACAATGTTTTTCATATCTCTGTTTTGAAAAAGTATGTTCATGATGCTACTCATGTTATTGATTGGAACATTGTACAAGTAGAACCAGAAGGGGAAGTTCTGGTGGAACCGGATTGTATCCTCAGGAGGAGGGAAATTACTCTACGGAACCGCATAATTGGACAAGTGAAGGTGCAATGGAAGCACCTTAGTCCTGAAGAAGCTACCTGGGAGCTAGAAAGTAAGATGCGGGAAGCGTATCCCCATCTATTCCAACAGGTGGCTGAAGAAGAAGAATAAGTAACATCGAGGACGATGTTACATTTTAAGGGGGTGTGTATGTCACATACCCCAATTTTATTAAAATAATGTAATTATTTTATTAATATTTCTGAGACATTATGTTAAATTTAATGCTAAGTAGGAATAGATGACTCAGCAGAGTCTCCAGAAATGGAATGTAAATTCTGAATAATTTTTATTTAATAAATAAATTATGGAGACAACAGCATGGGAGAGCTGTTAAAAGAGGTTACTGGTCTAACTGGTGGATGGAATTAGGTGGAAGGACAAAAGACAAGTGGCAGCATCCTCAAACACTTCCTGAGTTGCAGGTGGCAACTTCCCTATATTTTGGGGTCATGATTCCCCAAGAAAGTGGAATCTGAGCAGGTGGCTCATTAATGACAGTTAACCCAACTAAGACCTAGGCAATCTTTTAAATACTACTCAATGAACTGAGCTGGGGGTTCAGAATTTGTTCTAGAGGGAGAATACATTCAGGTGAATGCTATTCAGGAGTCCCATTGAGATAGTGGGAAAACAGTAAGGAAGTGTTTCGAGTCAGGAAGTTGCAGTAACTTGGTTCCAGTATAGCTGTTTTGGCTGAGGGAATTATTGGCTGTACCTAGTTCCAGCCAGTTAGACCAGAGCAAGCTCGGGGGTCCTGAGAAGTGCTGTCTGGGCACTCTCCAGGAATTGGTAGGGAGGAACAGCCTCCCATTGCTGTTATTGTCTACCAGAGATACAGGTTCTGTCACTCTTCCTGTTGTTTATCTAATAAATTTAAATGTAGAATGGACTATCTCAACTGCGTTTTGAACTGTATTTATTTTCAGTAAAATAGTATTTTTGTATTGTCTTATGGTAGAATTTGCAGAACTCATATGTCTTAGAATTTTTCCCATTATCATTTAAATAGAGTAATTATTTTATACAGAATATGTTGTTACTATTACAGTAATCAGATATCATGGTAATTATCTCTAGAATTTCTATTAATAGTTAAATAATAGACAGAATATTAAACAGTAGTCATTCCAGAAATATACTCATTAAAACCAGTCATAAGAACAGACACATAGACAAATCTTAGAATTACTGTGAAATATTTCCCAATAGAGAATGTACAGGAATAGTTTCTATTTGAGCAATATACTTGTATATATATATATATATATATATATATATGTTTTATATTTCTGTCAACTATAGATACAGGTTAGTCTCTGCAACGAGCTAAAGGAGAACAAAACTTATATCATCTTATTTATCTATACTCAGAACATCCTTGACTGTTATCGATTATCCAAAAGATGTGGCTGCAACAATGTTTCATTGTTTAAAAACTTTCCATACAATCTCATTCCATAACATAGTGGTCATATACAAACACATAAACTGTAGATGGTTATTTTTAAAAAAAAAACTAATACTATAATTTAATAGCCATGTTGACACAACAGAGTTAACAGAGTTATTATAAAACAAGACAAATATCTTGACTGGCTCGAAGCCAAGTCTTAGTACTTAGAGACTTTATTGTTTCACTATCCAAATCATAAGCATAGAATCACTATTCATTATCGAGCTTGTATTACATGAAATACACAGCTCTGTCGTAGGTTGTCTTATCTATAGTCACACATTTTAAACGTAGGGAAGCCATCAGCGAGCGTAGCCATTGTTGGCTGTTACAACCCTCATAGTTATTTATTGTATGAAGACTTATCTTATTATCAGTATTCCCTTTGGGAGTGGATAGCAAACTTATCACGGCTGTAGCCAGACCTTATTAAATCGACAGCGTGAAAACAAGAGAAAAGAAATGCCTCATATGACAGACCGAACCTACAGGAGGTTTTATACATAGTTTATGTATATAATTTATCTACGGTTATATTCAATAGTTTTACAAGAACCAAAACAAAATTCCACAACTCGTTTCCAGTCACCACCGAACCCAAACATTTCCATATATATGTTTTGAACCAGGAACGGAATCCCAACTTGTCAGGGTTAACCCTATATTATTTAACCATTACAGTAATAGTATTAATATCAACATTCTTTTATTAAACATTCAAAATCCAAGAAAACGCAGAGAAGATAGATACATGGACTCACCTACAGCGGAGTTATCAGAATTGTAAGTATCTGAGAACGCAAACAGTCCTTATATATTTTAAACCCTCTATTCATTTATCAAAACACAGAATGATACACGGCCATATGACAGGCCTAACGTCACAGTAACTATTAATTTATACAGCGTGGGTAAAACCCTACGCATAGCAAATACAATGACAATAATAAAAACCCTGGCCTCATACAGTCTGAGCCATGGATGGTTCTCCATAGACATGCCAGGTATCTAACCATTTCTATTATAAACAATCAATTTATACAGGTGACTGTATCCATGTCACAAGAACCATAACAACCCGTTACACAGGAGGTCCCTCCAAGACTTAACCCTAACACAACAAAACCAACAAAGGGAGAGACAGCCGTGGATAACCAGGCTTACCCGGAGGAGCCAGCGCTGGAGATGAAGCCCTGTGCACATTCAGAATAGCGTGACCTGCACATCATTGAATGCCGAGAGTTGTAAATCATATTATTGAATGCCGAGAGTTGTAATACTATTGTAAATATAAACAATCTGTTGCAAAACCAAAACTGTGAAACTATTATCTTACCTGAGCCATGGAGGAATGCGAGCCGTGGACAACCTGGTAGCCACCAGTGGAAACAAGTAGCAAAACCCCATTACATTCGTCAGTTGGAGGAGTAAGGGAAACTTTCATAACCTTTCTATTGACAGCCGCGACAGGCAGCATTTCAGATACAACCCTTAAGCCGTGAATGGACCAGTCGAGAAGCACACTCCCAAACCCAAATGCACGACCACCTCATAGATAAAAACAACCGCGAAACCCTGCCTCATACTCACACCAGCGACAGTGGAAAGTTGTAAGTAGTAGGTGACTAAAAATGGTGATGACAACGAGACCAGGACCCAAATGAAACTGTAGCAGACGCCATTTCAGAGCTCAAGACTTCTATACTATCAGAAGAATGAAAATAACGTAACCAGAACCTAAGCAAATAGCCTGTTACAATGCCAAACTAACGAGTTCAGACATGGAGGGTTTCTCCCTTACAACCCGAGCCCGAAGGCAAAGACAATGACCAGGTAGGGTTTCGATATTGGCTTATGTATCACCAAATGCATGGAGGAGAGCCAACGACGTAGCCATGTAATTTATCAACGTAACATGGGTCGAGTTCCTATAGTATGTTGCAGTTCGATTAATTGATCACCGATTCCAAATCATTGCATGAATATATACCTTGTTCAACGTATAGGGAAGCACTATGATTGATAATCATTGTATTATAGATATATTAAAAACCAAGCCATCGATAATGTAAAGAGCCATTATGTTTTGACCTACAATCATTTAAAACAATGATGTAGTCAACTTTCAAAGGAAAACTCCATATCACTTAATACATGGAAATGTTACAATAACTATATGTTGGGATACACATTAGTTATTATGTCCTATCATCATATTTCTCTCGATACTATTGTTAAATAATCAACAATGAAAATAACAATATTCATTATCATGATGTCTAAGTATAAATTCATCTACAGGTCCATACCATGAACATAGATTAAAACCAAGACAGAGTTAGATGATACAGGTTAAACAATAATACTAAGTGGACGTTGGGACCTTGAAGCATAGATGAATAGAATGGAGCATCGCTAGAGGCGTCACAACTCAAACTCATGCTAATAACACGTGAACACAGCAGTAATCACCGGTAATAGTTGACAATGTATCACCTAACACAAACGTCACTATAAGCAGACAATAAACATGATACAAACAATTGTTACAGTGATAGTTTCAGTATTAAACTAGAGTCATGATCGTATCGCAATGGATATGACGGAAACTTTGTAATTTATCGCAAACCTTACGATACTATCCAGGATAAGAGATATCATGTCGAGGCAGACTATCAATTTTATTTCAAGCGTAACTTTCATGAAAAGAACCTTACTGTATTACACGACAACCAGCATAGTAAATAGATCTTCTTTAAGTTTTTACAGTGCAGGGAAAGGAGCTTGATACTTACAAAGATTAAATTACAGTGACCCATACTTCCCCGATGTACCTGCGAACAAAAGACAACTTATGCATTAGCTCGTAAGCTAAGTAAGCCAGTCAGCTATGGCTAACTCTCCCTTTGCAGTTTGGAACGAAAACAGTCAACATTTAAAATCACAAAAAAATTACATTTGTATTAAACAGAACCTTGTTAACAAGATTATGATTAGTTACTGAAATTAAACAGGACCAGGAATGCATTTAGTTAGCATTTATTGTTATAATAAAAATTTTAAATTTTTCAGAAATTTCGGGTTCTGACAACCAATTTCTATGAAGGCACATGAGATGAGATGCTCCAGAATCAATTAACCAGTCAGAATGGTATTGTGAGACAGTAGATGTAGATAATACCTCATCAATCGTACCTGAATCATTCTCAGCTATGTTTGCCTCCTTTGTAGAGTCCTCCTCCTTAGAAGCTTGCTTCCGTTTCCAACAATCTTTCTTAAAATGTCCTGCTTTGTTGCAATACCAACACTTCAATTTACTCTTTTTTCCCTTCGACTTTGACCTTGATGTACCCCTTGAATGTTGGCCTCTTTCACTGTTTCTTCCTCTGGCCACCATTACTTATGATGTCGAGGTTTCAAGACTAGATTTCTTTTGAGTTTCCTCAGAAATTAAGGCTCCCACAACTTCATCGAAGGTAATAGACTCATTAGAACTGAAACTAATAGAGGTTACAAAATGTGCCCAAGACTTAGACAGAGAGCACAACAGTAAAATCGCCTTGTCTTCAGATTTAATAATATCTTCCATACTAGCCAACTGACAAATAAGAGTATTGAACGCATTCAATTGATCATAAATTTGTGTACCTTCTTTCATATGCAAGGTAAATAACTGCTGCTTCAGGAGGATTTTATTCGTCAAGGATTTAGTCATGTACAGACTTTCCAATTTTGTCCAGAGACCTGCTGCTATAGTTTCAGACACGATGTTAAATAAAACATCGTCGGCCAAGCACAGACGAATAACACTGAGAGCTTTTGCATCCATCTCACTCCAGTCGTCATCTGAAATATCCACGGGTTTCTTTGTCTTCCTTGCCAGTGCCTTCACCACTTCTTGTTGCACGAGCATGTCCCACATCTTGACCTTCCATAACTCGAAATTATTGCTCCCATTGAACTTCTCAATATCAAATTTGACACTTTGCCTTTTCGCCATTTTCTCAAAAAACGAGGTAAAATAATACTTTATAAATGAACCATTTTCAAACTATAGTAAAATAAAGATTTTAATACTTTAAAATTCCAAAGTAATGGAAGAAAGATTTATAAGTAATAAAAGAACAATAAAACCTTCACCTTATAACTCCCACCTTAACCCACTTTTAAATTTATTTGAAGAACAACGACCCACCTTTTAATAATTACGCCACCTCCACCTCCACCTCCACCTCATACAAGATAAACCCAAGAATGCTTTACTTACCAAACTTTACGAGTAATATGAATTCACCTTTTTGCATGGAAAAGTGATTTTTGCGCTTCTCCACAATAGAAGGCCGCGATAATTCTCAGGTAATTCTCACGTAATTTAATTCCGTAAGTGTGCCATGTAAGTTTCGCGCCCCACTAAGCTTGGGACCCACGAAACTCTGGTATTTTCGCCCCGTTCTCTATTTAGGTAACTTTCTCATTCTCTATGGCTTTTTACCAGGCTCTAATGATACCACTTGTTGGATCAAACAGTCATTGGCTTTTTACCAGGCTCTGATATCACTTGTTGGATCAAACAGCCACATAACACAATATGCAGCATAAGCAATTAAAACAAGAAAGTAAATAATGACACACACATAAAATATACGCAAAGATTTACGTTTTAAAACCTTCTATAGGGAAACATCCACTGAGCAATGGTATCGGTCTTCTTATTATTCAGTAAATGGAAATTACAACAGCTCTCAACTCTCCAATACTTCTCTACCAGAATACAATAGATATATACATTTCTTGCACGGTTACTCATAACTGTATAAATTTAGTTACTCGGTTAGACAGTTATACACTTACCAAGAGAGACAGTTGTCACCCATTTCCAACACAATGAAAACAATGTTTTGATTGCATGCCATGAAAACAAAGTTATCGAACTCCCATCATGCTCCATGGAGTGCAGTTCCACCCCAAATTTAGACAAAAAAAATATCTCTGCAATATTTTTCATCTAACCAAAACAAACACACTCTTTTTTTGCAATATTGTGGAAACTATTAAGCCTTTAAATTCAATGTTATCAAGCTGTTACAGCGAGTGGACATCTAACCAAAACAAACACACTTTTTTTTTTGCAATATTGTGGAAACTCTTAAGCCTTTAAATTCAATGCTATCAAGCTGTTACAGCGAGTGGACGATGACAGTTAGGGCGCCCAATACTTAGCAAATGCAACAAAGCCTCCATGCTTAGAATCCTGCACGGGATACTCAAGCAACAATGATGGTCGATGCATCATCGTTGCATGCCATAAACTTTGTCGATGATGAGGGTATGTAATTTAGTTTGAGGAAGCATTTGACCCTCTCTATTTTCAGTTTTATTTGTCTATTTTAAGTTAGAAGTGTGCCTCACTTGAGCTCTATTAACTGCAGTTTTAAGTTATTCTAGACCAGAAGAGGGCACCCTACTCAAGAGTTATATTATCAGCCTTATCCTTGTAAGTTTTAAACCTTAACAGTGAAGTACAAACATATATCGATTCTTAAGCATTTACAGAAAATACACAATGGCACACACATTACACAGAGATTTTCACCTGGAAACCCTTAACCGGGAAAAAACCAGCAAAACTTAGAGCCGCATAGCTCCTTTCTCATTATATGTTTATTTTACATGTACAATACAATAAATGGTATTCTGCAGCATCTAAAACCCTAATTCGTTTACCCGAATTAGGTTACAACCCTAATTCCTTTTACCGGAATTAGATAGAGTACAATGGGTCGAAAATCGCGAAAAAGCAAAAAGCAACCCAAAAAAATTTTGCGCTCCGCGCGGACTCCGAGGGCCTAACGGCCCCCTCCGTGTCGTTTCGGAACCTAACGGTCCGAAACGAAGGGGGTGGGCCCTGTCGGGCTACCCCCCCCTCTAAACCCCCCCCCTCCGGACGCGCCCGGCGCAGGCGAATCGAAGGTGCCGTAGGGATCGTGTTGTACACGCAGCGACCATGTGAAGAGATATAACATACCCAACATTCTCCCACTTGTTGTTCTCTTCACATACAGGAGAAATTTATGACTTCAACAATTCAGGGCAACAATGCCCATGTTCTCTTTGCACCAAGAGAACTTCTGAGTACTCACAGACTTTGTCAAAGAGTCTGCAACATTTACCAAAGTGTCAACCTTTTCCAGCAACACTTTGTTCTGTTCAACCATGTCTCTGACGAAATGGTACTGCACATCAATGTGCTTTGTCCTCGAGTGATAAGCAGGGTTCTTTGCCAGAAATATTGCACTTGAGCTATCACAACCAATTTTTACTGCATTCTGAACAAAACCAATACCTGAACACAATCTTTGCAACCATACAGCTTCCTTACTTGCATGGGTAGCTGCCATGTATTCAGCTTCTGTAGTTGAGAGTGCAACTACAGCTTGTCTTCTACTCATCCAACTGATTGCTCCTCCAAATAGATTAAAAACGTAGCCACTTGTAGATCTTCTGTGATCAAGATCTCCAGCCCAGTCAGCATCAGCAAATCCTTGTATATCTATCTCTCTGTTTAGACCGGGTCTTCCTTGGTAGCAGATTGCAGAATCTGTAGTGCCACGCAAATACCTGAAGACCCTTTTTACTGCAGTCCAATGTTCCTTTCCTGGTTTTGACATGTATCTACTCAAAACTCCCACTGCATGGGCTATATCTGGTCTAGTACAGACCATGGCATACATCAGACTGCCAACTGCACTAGCATATGGAACATGAGACATGTCCTCTACCTCTTCTTGTGTAGTGGGACACTGTTCTGCAGATAACCTTACACCTACAGGAATGGGCACCTTCACTGGTTTGCTTTCCTGCATATTAAATCTCTTCAATATCGTTTCAACATATTTCCTCTGATTTAACCAGAGTTTCCTGTTTTCACGATCTCTTTTTATTTCCATGCCCAAAATGAAATTTGCAGCACCAAGATCTTTCATGTCAAATTCAGATGACAGCTGATTCTTGACATCCTTGATGATTTCTTTGTTGTTTCCAATTAGCAACATATCATCAACATACAATATTACATAAATAAAATGATCACCAATTAGCTTAAAATAAACACAGTGATCAGCTTTGCTTCTTGAGAAACCAAGTCCCAGTATATAAGTATCAAATTTTTGATACCACATTCTGGGAGATTGTTTCAAACCGTAGAGAGACTTTTTCAGCTTACAGACAAGCTCCTTTCTTCCTTTCACCACAAACCGTTCTGGTTGCTTCATATAGATCTCTTCATTAAGATTTCCATGTAGGAAAGCCGTCTTTACATCCATCTGTTCTACTTCAAGATCAAAAGCAGCAGAAATAGATAAAAGAAATCTAATAGAAGTCAATTTTGCAACAGGTGAAAAAATCTCACCAAAATCGATGCCCTCAATTTGGGAGTAACCTTTCGCAACTAGTCGAGCCTTGTACTTCTCCACTTTACCTGCTGCATTTATCTTCTTCTTGAATACCCATTTGCTTCCAATAGGCTTTCTTCCTTCTGGCAACTCAACCAGATCCCATGCCTCATTTTTGTCCAAGGCATCCATTTCTTCTATCATGGCCTTCTTCCATAGTTTACTATCTTCTGAATCCATTGCCTCTTTAGCAGTTCTAGGATCATCATCAGTAATAGATAACACAAAATTAGAACGAAAATCAGGGGGACTGTACCTTTCAACTTGCCTTCTTTCTCGGTCAGATCTCCTCAATACCGGAGTCTGTGGATCCGCCTCTTCATCTGATTCAGACGATTCTGCCTCCTCATCTGATTCAGACGAATCTGGTTCCTCAAAAGAGTCACCTCTTTCATCCTTGATATCAAAGTGTAGCTTCTCTGAATCCTTTTCCTTTGGTACACCCTCAATCCTGGAAGTGCTTTCAACTTCTCTGAAGATCACATCTCGACTGTAAACTGTTTGCCTTTTTACTGGGTTCCACAGCTTGTAACCTTTCACTCCATCCTTGTAACCAATGAAGATACATTTTTCCGCCTTATTATCCAACTTGCTCCTTTTCTCCTTTGGAACATGTACAAAAGCATCACACCCAAACACTCTGAGATGAGAGAGAGAGGGTTTCTTACCAGTCCAAACCTCATGAGGTGTCTTGTCAACCAACGCTGATGTGGGTGTCCTATTCACTAGGTAACACGCAGTGTCAACAGCTTCTGCCCAGAATTGTTGTGCTAGCCCTGCACCACTGAGCATACTCCTTGCCTTTTCCATCAATGTCCTGTTCATCCTTTCTGCAACCCCATTCTGTTGAGGTGTGTATGGAGTAGTCTTTTGCCTTGCTATTCCACACGTTTTACAGTACTCCTCAAATTCACTTTCACAGAATTCTCCACCGTTATCTGTTCTGAGTACTTTTATTTTCTTCTCAATTTGATTCTCTACAAGAGCCCTAAATTCTTTGAATCTATTAAAAACCTCAGATTTCTTACGCAGGAAATAAATCCAAGTTTTCCTTGAGAAATCATCTATAAATGAAACATAATACACAGATTTACCAAGTGATGGAACAGGCACAGGTCCAAAAACATCACTGTGTATTAACTCTAAGATTCCTTTAGCTCTTACAACACCAGATGAGAATCTTACTCGATTCTGTTTACCATATAAGCAATGTTCACAGAAATCAAAATCTAATGTGAAATCAGACATGCCTTCAGCCATACTTTTACCTTGTAATAGTCGAAGACCCTTTTCTCCAATATGTCCCAGCCTTCGATGCCATAGCGATGTCTTCTCACTAGAGACAGTAAGGACTCTGTCTCCTTCATTTTTACCCTCAGAAACAATAGTGCTGTTACATCCATTTTTGAAGGTGCTTCCCAACAACTTGTATAGAGTTCCAATCCGAACTCCCCTCATCAACACCAATGACTCTCGAACCATTTTGCATGTGTTCTTTTCAAATAGAGTTTTCACACCTGCATCATCCATTTTACTTACAGATATAAGGTTTCTAGCCAACTTTGGAATGTGCAGAACCCCGGGAAGAGTTTTAACCCTTCCATCTTTGAGCAGTAGCTTGACCTTTCCTCGACCTATGATTTTCGCTACCGAGTTGTCTCCCAGAAATACATCTCCTCCATCATACTTTTCGTATTCAGAAAACCACTCCCTGTGGGGAGTCATATGATAAGACGCACCTGAGTCAATCAACCACGAATCATGCTCTGCATGTGTACTTGAAGATGCCAGATACACATCTCCTCCTTCCTCTGTAGATTCTTTCCCATCTGCGGATGGAGCGTCATTAGGTCCTCTACTTTTATCAGTAATTTTCGATTTACAATCCTTCTTGTAATGCCCAGCTTTTCCGCACTTCCAGCATTTTCTTACAGAAGGTCCTGGAGATTTAGATCTCCCTCTAGATTTAGATCTACCACCTGAAGACTTATTTTTAGATCTGTCTCCAGGGCGACCTCTTACAAATAAGGCATCCTTGGCTGAACTATCTATGGATTTCCGCCTCATTTCCTCCGATAGTAGGGATGCAACCACATCATCGAAGTTTAGTGTGGTTGCATTACTCCCAATAGCTATGACCAGATTATCCCATGAATCTGGCAAAGAGCACAACAGACTAATACACTTTTCATCATCATCAAGTTTAATACCAACAGATGTCAACTGACTTACCAGAGTATTGAAGGCGTTTAGATGCTCTGAAACAGAGTCTCCATCAGTCATCCTCAGAAGGTACAATTTCTTTCGCAGAAATAACTTATTTACCAGGGACTTTGACTGATACAGACTTCCCAGTTTATCCCATAGCTTCTTTGCAGTGTCTTCTCCAGATACGTTCACCAATACCGAATCTGCAAGGCAAAGACGAATAGTGCTCCTTGCTTTCCTTTCCAGCTTTTCCCATTCTTCTTTTACCGCACCAGAGGGCATGGTACCTGGATCTACTGCGATCCATTGTTCTCTATCTACCAGAAGATCTTCCATCTTGAGCTTCCATAGCTCAAAGCTATGACCATTAAATTTCTCAATCTCGAATCTAGAACTGCTCGCCATTCTTTAAACAAAGAATAAATCACCGCTGCGAAGCTCCCACTGAAACCAGGTTTATCACAAATCCAAGATCGAGCCAAACCCCTGGAAACAAAGGCGTCCCTCTGAACCCAAAATTGCTCTGATACCAAATGTAAGTTTTAAACCTTAACAGTGAAGTACAAACATATATCGATTCTTAAGCATTTACAGAAAATACACAATGGCACACACATTACACAGAGATTTTCACCTGGAAACCCTTAACCGGGAAAAAACCAGCAAAACTTAGAGCCGCATAGCTCCTTTCTCATTATATGTTTATTTTACATGTACAATACAATAAATGGTATTCTGCAGCATCTAAAACCCTAATTCGTTTACCCGAATTAGGTTACAACCCTAATTCCTTTTACCGGAATTAGATAGAGTACAATGGGTCGAAAATCGCGAAAAAGCAAAAAGCAACCCAAAAAAATTTTGCGCTCCGCGCGGACTCCGAGGGCCTAACGGCCCCCTCCGTGTCGTTTCGGAACCTAACGGTCCGAAACGAAGGGGGTGGGCCCTGTCGGGCTACCCCCCCCCTCTAAACCCCCCCCCTCCGGACGCGCCCGGCGCAGGCGAATCGAAGGTGCCGTAGGGATCGTGTTGTACACGCAGCGACCATGTGAAGAGATATAACATACCCAACAATCCTATCCAGTTTGACATATATTCCTGTTAGATTATGGTAACTTCGGGATGTCCTCCATGGTTCAGATGCCTTACATGGAGGTACATTAGCTGCATAGGCATCAGGATGGAGTAGAGAGTGAGATGCACTCTACTCAGTGGCATGAGCGCAACAGGGGCTGCATGCGGAGCTTCAAGGGAGATTGACCTTTGCATGCATAAGTATTGCATGACCTGCCAGCGTTCAGTGACTGCATGCAAAAGTGACTTTTTGCATGCACCGGGAATTAGGGTTTTGGCAAACCTAATTCATCGGTGAGATTATTTATAGAGGCAGGGGGTCCCCAGATGGGGTTACTCAGTTGTATCATCGGAGAGAGATACTGCCAGAGTGAGGGGGACGAATCTGTCCATGTGGGGCGACTTTCTGAGATACAGAGGAGTTGTTGCAGAACCTCGGAAGGTCAAATCTGAGCTAGATCAGTGACCTTCAATTCCAGAGAGGCTAGATACCCGTTCTTGTGAGCTGAGAGAGCTCAACAGTGAGATTACTGTGGAGATTGGAGGATGCCGAGTTCTCTTGGAGGAGGACGTTTTTCCTGAGGGCAGAGGAGCTCGTTGTGAGCTAGATTGACCGATTAGGAGTCTGTGACTTCCAGGATAGCCTTGCCTCGAGATTTGAGGAAGGTTAGGGACGATCGAAACTCAGATCTGTTGAGATCCGGAGCAGTACGAGCATTTGACATCCAGAGGGGAGGGCGCACTTTTGCATGCAAAGAGGGCCGATTTCATTAGTGGGCAGTCTTTAGAGCGAGCATATAAGAGCAGAGAGATCTAGAGAGGGTAGATCTATCAGAGGCACCGTCTCTAGATCTTCCAAAGGAAAAAAAAAATTAAAAAAAATAAAATATATATATATATATTTGATGCGGCCCCAAAGTTGTGACGATGCTCCTCCACGATGACGTGTTCTGTCTCATGTGTGTGTGTGTGTGCTTGCTTTCTATTATGTGAAAAGGCTTACCCCAGATATAGGTATGGATCATGGATCAGGCCATACGCTCTGATACCATGTTAAAATATACAAGACATAAGCAAATAGAAGATAGAACACAAATGGGCATATTCATTTCCTTCTGATTATTAACCTCAAGCTTATATAGGATTACATCACACCAATACTATTGTCCAATACTATGGGACAAGAAATACTATGGGACATCAAAGTGTCCTAGTCATACTTAACTAACTAATGACTCAACTAATTAATGCACTAATGACACGTAGTGGACCGGTGAGATTACAATTCTTAACATGGATCATCCACATCTCAAGATTATATAGGATTACATCATATCAATACTACTATCCAATACTATAGGACAAGAAATACTATGGGACAACCAAGTGTCCTAGTCAAACTAATAACCAACTAATAAACATACCAATAAAGGATAATGAACAAGTGAGATTACAATTCTTTAACAGTTCTTACCTTAAAGAAATACATAGCATTTAAATACTAAAAAAAAACTATGGTATAGCTTGCCATGAAGACACGGAGGGTGTTTCTGCGTACATCCATGTTGAACCCATGTCATCATATCGATCTCCAAAGACACCAGCTGAGGACACCAAATCTCCTAATTCCTTCACCTCCAACGATGTGATCTCAACAGAAAGAGAAGCTATGTTCTCCTCTAAGTTCTTCACTTTGGTTGTCCCAGGGATTGCTGCAACATCATTTCCCTGATGCTCAACCCAAGCAAGTGCCAGTTGGGACGGATGTCACGTCCCCTCCCATCCTACCAGCTAGATGGAGAGGATCGTGAGGTCAAACCGGGCATCCAGCCCCATACATATTAAACAAACATTCAAATTTAATTGAAAATATACATATGAAAGTGCATAACAGACGTGATGCTGAACTGGGCGTCTAGCCCCATGAAACTTTCACCCATAAGCGTTCACAGATTATAACAGAGACATATGGAGATGTATGATTTTAAGAAAATCACAGCGGAAGTAAGTTCATTTAACCCATCCACATACATTCATAATATTCATCAAATGGTAATTGCAATTTAACACAAGAGAATACTTATCTTACACAAAAGTAGTCCCGAACAACCAGCTACGCTTCTACAACGTTCCACCCAACCGTAGGCCAGTGTGCTCCTTAATCTCTCAGCACCATTGCCACCCCGAGCTGGGCACGATCTCCACAAGGAAAAGGGGAAACAGGCTCTCACATAGCCAAAGATATGCCAGAATCAGCCAAGCCAACTAGCAGTTGGGTTTCTCAGGCTGCTAAGAGGTGTGCAGAGGTGAATGACTAGGCTAGTGGCTCAACCATGGAGCTATGGATACACCATTGGGTTCATCAAGCCAAATCTGTCCTCTTCCACTCTTGAAGCTCCTGCTCACAGGTTCAAATCCAAAACGGGATGCACTGAACAACAAAACCACAACTACTGGGCATGAGGAAAACGCTTTCCACAGTGGGATGCATGAGATGGGGTTTCAACTCACTCAGAAAAACGTGGGAACACACAAAAACGAAAGTGGAATATGGGGAACAACCCTGGGAAGCCAATCCGTTTTTAGAAAAACGTCCTTGGACATTCGGGGGCAAAAACGACCTCCATACAGTCCCCAAATCGTGGCCCTTCTCTCCCAAGCTACTGTATATGCAAAAACGAACTCCCAGGCATGGAAAAATGCAGGATTTGGATGAAAAACGTGCAGGGAAAGGCCCAGCTAATTCCAACTGCGTGAGTGAGTGAAGACTGACTGTTCAGAATGGCTTTGGGCACCATTTCGTGGGTGTTTTCTTGCCCAACAAGCAAAAACACAAATTTCCAGGTTGATGGCTTGCCCATGCACGAAATTGGCTGCCATACTTCTCCATTTCCAAGGCAATAACTGCCCCAACCAATCTTTGGAAGAATTGAATGATTGGGTGCATGAGACAAAATAGGTAGTTGGTGGTTTTTATGGATTTCCCCATGACACATGGATTAACACCATAAGGGTTTGAATAATCTCCCTCCCTATTCCTTGTAAAGATCATGCCCCCATCTCTTTTGTTGCATTGCGTAGCTGGTTGTGGGTTTTCATTAAAATTGCATATTTACATGATTTCCGATGTTACATTGTGCACCGCTAGCACAAGAACCATATGCATCTATTCTAATTGCCGATACATAAAACGATAAATCAGTGGCGGGGCCTTGGCCTTGAGCTCCTCACCATGACTAAATGACAATATTTACATCATTTACAATATTCATGCAATAGGGTCAAGCTGGGGACGTTACAACGGAGAGCACTGCTTCTTTGAAGCTATTTCACATATCCTCTCAAATATAACCTTATTTTTTTCAAGATTCTCTCCGCTAAACCTTGATGTATCCTGCAACGAAACAAAAGTTATGTAAATCAGAAAATTATGTGTGTCCTAACTTGATTCACGACCTAGTGAAGAATAAATAGAGGAAACGAACATGAAAAAAGGAAAAGTAAGAAGTATAATGCATCTTCAAACAATATCTCTGTTTCATATAACATGAAAAATGAGCAGGCAATGGTTCATAAAGCTAAAACATACAAGTAAGAATAAATGGATCCAAAATACCTTTCTGTAATCTGTATCGGTTAAATCCTCAACCATCTTTGGTCCAGAAGATAGGAAACCACGTCCTAGAGGGCTGTATGGAACAATTCCAATACCAAGCTCTCTGCAATGAAACTTTTAATTAGTAATTTGCAACCTCTAATATTGGAAAATTATCTACAAGGTGCAAAATTTGAGCTCCAAAACATCCTCTACCTGCAAGTTAGAATAATCTCTTCCTCTGCATCCTTAGTCCACAGGAACCACTCTAATTGCACTGCTGTTATAGGATGAACAGCATGAGCTCGTCGAATTGTTGATTTGGCTCCAAACCCTGTGGCTAATTGAACTTTGTCTCTTATCCCTTTAATGGCCTACAGGTGCGTCCAAATTAAATCAAGATCCATAAGAATTATATATAGCATTCATCAGTAATTGTATGGAAAATGGAAAACCCAGGAGGAGTAGGCAGGCAAGCAGTCCCACCTTTCCAACGAGGAGTTCGTTGGTGAAAGGGCCGTACATGTCTGAAGTGTCGAGAAAAGTGATTCCCCTGGAGACGGCGTGGTGGATGAGAGATATCATTTCTTGGTCGGGCTTAGGAGGGCCATAGAAGGCAGACATGCCCATGCAACCCAACCCCAGCGCTGATACCTCTAATCCTTGAGACCCCAAATGCAATCTACGCACTGATACCTCTAATCCTTGAGACCCCTAAGCCCGACCAAGAAATGATATCTCTCATCCACCATGCCGTCTCCAGGGGAATCACTTTTCTCGACACTTCAGACATGTACGGCCCTTTCACCAACGAACTCCTCCTGGGTTTTCCATTACGCAGGAGGTTGGAGTCGTCTTGGACTCTGCTACCCATTACGCAGGAGGTTGGAGTCGTCTTGTGAAATTGTTTGTAATCGGTTGACTTGATTTTAACTACAGAAGTTAATAATAAAATAAATACTAATATTGATTTAGTTTAATAATAATAATTTTAAATTAATCTTTACTCATCGAAGAAGACACGCCCATCACCCACATCCTATCTCTCCATCGTTGGACCCATTCATTCGAAGAAGACACGCCGGCCATCATCCACATCCTATCTCTCCGTCGCTTTAAGAAATAAACAAGTTGGACCCAATCATTTGGTTCTTTTCACTCACTCATTGTTTATTCTATCGAGTCCTAGTTTATGTGGTGCGGGTGTGATTGTGTTCCTTTCTACCTCTTGTTATTTTTGCATTCGGTTGAACTCATTGTTTATTCTATCGAGTCCTAGTATATGTGGTGCGGGTGTGATTGTGTTCCTTTCTACCTCATGTTATTTTCGCATTCGGTTGAATTCTGGTATTGGATCCAACACTCGTAGTGAGCTTTGTGCTCTCTGGTTTTTGTTATACTTTGCTCGTCTCAAACAGGGATCATCTCTTATGATATTGGGTGACTCGTTGTTTATTATTTCATAGGCCAAGAACAGCTCCATGTTTCGGTCCTATCTTATTGGCTGGCTGAGGTTCGGCGGGTTATCAATACTTTTGATCACATCAATTTTTCACATATCTTTTGGGAATGCAACCATGATGTCGACTTGCTTTCTAAATCGGCTTTATCTACTCCAGTGGGGATTATTGTTTGGGAAGAGTGGTTGGACGACCAGCATATTACCTGTGGTTATATGGATCTACACTGGACTTAGCTTTCTCTTCTTCTTGTCGTTTGGACTCCATTATATTTTATATGTGGTACTTATTAGTTCTCTGTCTTCCAACAACTTGTTGGGTTTTTGGTCCGTTTGGGTGGTTTCCAATCCATCTTTTTTGGTTCATGCTATGATTGGCGAGGCCTCATCGGCTGCTATGGTCTCTTGGTTCTATTTTTATCTCTGGCGGGCTTGTTTTTTTGGCCGTGGAGGTTTTATCGGCTTTATTTACTCTGGATATATGTATCTCTATTTGGGTATCTGTTTGGGCTTTTTTGAGCCTATCTTTTGTGGTTGTCTGTTTATGTTTCCATCTGTTTAGATGGTTGATACTATCATATTGGCTGGCTATTGTAGACTGTTTATGGTTTCCATCTGTTTTGATGGATAATACCTTTGATATTTGTTGGTTTACTTTGGGATTTATGTTCTTTCTCTGGGATGTTTTATCGCTGTTTTGTCTGATGGACTTGTTTTACTATTTCCTTTATTAATAATAATATATTTTCATGAAAAAAAAAAAATCCAAACACCCGTTAAAGTGTCACATATTCATTTTATATATTTTTCATTTACAAACATGGACAAGACCCATTTCTTATATTATGAGTTAAATTTATTTAGTATCATAATAGATTTGAGTAAAAATATAAATACAAATATGATTAGATATGGAAAAATATGTAACCAATAAATCTAGTACAAATAAAATTTACAAAGTAAACTATACTTTTTATAAATTAAAGAAAAAAAAATCAATTATCATTTTCAAAAACCTCAAGAACTTAAATTGCAATTTAAGAATTTGGTTAATTTCATCACGCATTGATTTATAATATCAATAATTTCGTGACCACTCTTGTTACTATCAAACCAATATATTAGGAGTCTCATGCCTAGAGCTACTCGATTTAAGGATGGACCTTCACTTTATTGAAATATATTATATAAACACAAATTCACACGTCAATATGTTACAATTTCCATGACAAGAACTACTGGATTCACGGATGGACCTTCACTTTATTCAAATATATTCTATACCCACAAATTCGCACATAAATTGAGTTGATTATGTAGTCAATGCAACCTACTTTTAAAATATCCTAATTGGGATCATACAATATCTATACTATGCTAAATATAAGACAAATTTAAATTACCTATACAAGAAAAGTGAATACGGACAAATTATGTTACTATGCTTAACATACATCTTATATATTTGATTATATAGGAAGGAGTCCAACTAAAGTTGAACACACATAACAATCAAGTAAATTATGCTACTATGCTTAGCACACATCTTATATATTTGATTATATAGAAAGGAGCCCAACTAAAGTTGAACGCACATAACAATCAACCATGTCTGAATTGCTAAAAAAATTGTTGCTACTACAAATAACTTGGTTGCGCGTACTTTTAGGTAGGGACTTGTTCTTGAGCAATTCTAATTGTTTAATATTTGAGAATAACCATGAATTTATTACCACATTTATGTTTTATTAATCAATTTCATATTTTGTTTAATTACATGATTATGAAAATGAATAGCAGTTATATAGGGCTCCCCATTAAGGAGATTTTCAGGTTTAAAATGGGTCTCTTAAGAGATATAATAAAATATTACAAGTTAAACATTTTGTGAGGGAGGTATATTCACAACTCACCTTTTACATTACAATCAATGTAACTATGGTTAAGTTAAGTTAAAAAGATATCTAAAATAAAATCAATAAAAAAATCATTATTTAATGTGACTAAAAGTATTGCTCTTGAATACATAAATTGTTTTTGAATATAATATGATGAATGTATTTTTTTTTTCCCGCGAAAAAAAACATACTATTGTTATTCAAAGAGCCGAATCAAATAGTACATGATTGGATCTATCATAACCAGATTGTCCAAAAGATATCTCTATCAAAGAGAGTCTTGATTATACAAAATTTACACCATAAAAGATGTCAATTGTCCAAAAACATAGAAAATCATATAACAAAATCAGATCATGATATTATAAGAACCCAAATCAATCAACTAATTCTCCCAGAATTCCTCCCAAAGCAAATAATCCTCCTCGCCTTCAAGAACCAACTTTGAAAGACAGTATGCCTGATCATTGAATTTCCTGGAAATATGCTCCAAAGAAAACAAACTGAAAACAGTGAGTTCATCCTTAATTCTCCTACACCAGCTGACCAAATCCAAGACTTTAATGTCATATTCTCCTTGGGCCCATTTGATAGTTACACGTGAATCCCCAAAGATCTTCACACATACTAACCCGAAGAGATTAACAACTCTGACAACACACCACAGTGCCAAGAGTTTTGCCTTCATGTTAGAACCTCTGCCACATTTTAAACGAAGTGAAAAATAATGAGAATGATTTATAAAGATCACTCCACCAGCACCACAATTTCCAAAATTGGCTGCACCATCAAAAAATAAAACAGGGTCCTTTATGATGAAGTGAAATTCCCCAATATTTCTATGAACTGAAACTAATAAATCTGTCTGATACTACAGAAAGTGTGATAGAATAATATTGAAAGAGCCCCGCACATTTGGAATATGATCTTCAAAAGTAACCTTGTTTCGAACAAACCAAACGGACTAGCAAATGAAGATAGGCAATGTAATATACTGTTTACAGTTCTGCATCCAATCCCGAAGACAAGCTTCCACCGTAGAACCACTCCATTTAAAAGCAATACCAAAAAGCTGATAGAACTTATCCCAGAGTTCCACAATAAATGAACACTCTATGAAGAGATGTGAAATAGTCTCCTGATAAGATTTGCATAAAATACAGCAATTGGGACCAACCCAACCTATCCTAGACAGATTGTCCCATGTCTTTAAACGATCCAGCAACAAAAACCAACTAAAACATTTCATCTTCAGAGGCATGTTCCAAAACCATATTTTTCTATACCACCAGTGGTTAGGAAAAATACATCTTCTTCTAATAATACAGTCATAAGCCGATTTAGCTGTAATGCTACCCGAAAGTATGTACTAATAGTTTTTATTGATCATGATGTACTAATAGTTTTTATTGATCATCAATTTACATTCACGTAAAGTTTGTAAATTTGTTTCACAAAACATTATAAGTTGTGAATTTTTTTAAAATAAAATGTTCATAATTTTTTTAAATGTTCAAAATAATAAAGTAAGAAATTGAAAACATAATTTTAATATAAATACAAATAAAATCTAAAAAACTTTTATTACTATTAAAATTTTATTTAAAAAATTTATGTTAATATAACTAAATATATATATACAAATAAAATTAAATAAATTGAAATTATATTATTTGTATTTATAATCAAAATATAAATTAAATAATTATATTTATTCAATCAATAATATTTAAAATTATTAGTCAATTTTTTCTAGATCATTCAATTAAGGTGTGGGTCTTGTCAGAACCAATGGTTCATTGCTACCAACCTCGAGTGACGAGCAATCGAACAAAAAATTAAATTAAAATAAAATTATTATATCTCACCAAAAAATAAGATTATTTTATTTAATTAATTAAAATTACGTAAGCAATAACTAAATTAAATAAAAAAAATATAAAAAGCATTTTATTTTATTACATCATTAAAAAAAATAGAACCAAAAAAATGAGGTTATATTTTTTATTATTAAAAATAATCAAATAAACCTAAATTAAATTTTATTTTGTTTTCTCATTTCAAATGGTTTGTTTAATTTCATTCTCGGGTAAATATTGTAAATATTGCTAAGAATATGTATTTTAAAAATTACAAAGATTATTAGTAATTCCAATGCTATAACAAATAAAAATAAATGTTTTTAATTAATATTAAAAATAATGGTTTTTTCTATATGAGTTTTTAATTTTTTAATTAATATTAAAAATTAATGATTTTTTCTATACAAATTTTTATTTATTTTTAATTAATTTTAAAAAATAATGATTTTTCTATATAAATCTTTATTAAAGAATCTCTTCACAACTTCACCTAAAAATTCACACATTTTGCTCATGATTTTCAATATTTAAGTTTCAAATATTCTTTCTTTCAACCCTCATACTTATATATATATATATATATATATATATATATGGCTTTATTTTGATAGACTCTTATTTATCATATATTAAATAAGAGTTTGGTTATGGAGATAAAGCCTTAAAATAATCAAATTTTTATAACTATACATTAAAAAAAGTTTAAAATAGATAAAGTCTGTCAAATTGAAAGTAAAATTTCATGTATAAGGTAAACTCTTGATGATTTGCACCTAAAATTAGGAGATTTTCCAGAGTTGAAATTATTGAAGTAGTAGTTTTGGGTTGCTGGAATTGCATAATCGGGATACTCAGGATAACTGAGAATGCTAAATCCATTTGTACAATCAAAATTGTAATTCCAACCACAAATTCTATTATCAAATTCCAAAATTGTAATTCCAACAACAAATTCTATTATCAAATTCCAACAACAAAAAAAACACAAAAAAATACAAATCCTTACTCAGCTACTAATACCTTACACAAGATAACTAACAGCATTGAGAGACATCATTGAGAACCTCATACCTTTCCAATATAACAATATTGCATAGTGCATAGTAAACTCAACCAAGTTGACATCATTGAAAAAGTCATACATATATTTTTGTTTATATATATATATATTTTTTAACAAAAACGATTAGTTTTTTATTTGAGAATATCATGGTTGGCCCGAAGCCTAATCAACCCTTCTTACACTTTGCCACTTGTAGAATAATACTTTTTCCATTCTATTACAGAATTGATAAGAAACTTCCTTCTACGGAATAGGAGACCAAAGAGAATCATCGTCATTCTTGATCATCTCAGAATGAGCTAAGAGACAACCCTTATTAGCCATTGCATCAGCTTCCTTATTAAGAGACCAGAGAATCTGAAAAAAGGAGATGGAGCTTAAATTTTGCAGTAGATTACGAACTCTCTGCAAGATTTTATTGAGCACTGAATTCTTAAAGTTATCTTCCATGATTATGATTTTGATTAAGATTTTCGAGTCCCCAAAGATTTGAATGGCTTGGCCACCATTCCTTTGGGCCAACTGACAAGCTTTGAGCAGTCCTAAAGTTTCAGCCTGGTTATTTGTGCTATGACCAAGACCCCAACTGAAAGTGTCTTTACTATATCCATCCGGACCATAGATGATCCCTCCAGCTCCTGCAATCCCTCGATTTCCTTTAGTTGCACCATCAAAGAAAATCGTGACTTTACCCTGGTTCTGCCACCACTGCTGGAATTCTGATTCAGGGCTCCAAATTCGCCAAGAGGGATTGCTGATAGGATGCGGATAGTTATTGTTCCTGGCTTGCTGCAAGGGAACTCCAAGCCAACCAATTTATTCAGGAAGAAGCTGGTTATTATTTTTAAAGGGGTGATTATCCATTGTTTCTACCAGTAATGCTTTGGCTTTTGCAACCATCGTTGAGGGGGAACACAAATTTTTTTGAAAAATACCTTCATTCCTGACTAACCACACTTCCCAGCAACTGTATTTAGGGAGTGCTAGCCATATTTTTTACCAAAGAGATTTACTCTTAATCACATGGGGGTATCGATCTTTCCAGGTAGAAAATAAAATGATTAACGTGCTTTGCGAAGGAATATGAGCATTAAGCCCCTGCAACACCTGCTGCCACACTTCCTACGTATAAGGGAAATCAATAAAAATGTGGTCTATTGTTTCTTGTGCCATACAACAGAGAGGGCATCTATGTGGTCCAATTATACCACGCTTAATTAAGTTCTCTTCGGTCAAAATACTTCTGTGCATAAGTACCCAGCTAAAGAATTTAATTTTAGGGATGTTGAAGGGATCCCAGATGTGCTTCCACAAGGCGGCAGTATGAATTAGAGTGTGTTGCGGTTGAAGGACAGCAAAACCAATCGCAACTAAGTAAACTCCAATCAGACCCCATCCCCAATTGTCTCGAGCTCGAGTGTGCACTAGAGCTAGCCCAGAAAGCGCATTAAGCAAAATGCATTCTTGATTTTTCATCAAATCTAGAGGTTGTGGAAGATACCAGTCTTTCCAATTACCACTGGGATCCCAGATAGAGATGTCTGCTATTTTTAGAATGCCACGCTGAATGAGCCAGTCACGCAACTCTACAAAATCGGTTGACTGCCTGAGAGGTTGATTTCCCATTATATTATCGTCCCACAGCCATATGTTCTTTACATTGTCGGGAATTCAATAGAGGTGAGCTTTAAAGAACTCCCACCCTCGACTACACATTTTCCAGAGCGTTGTGCCCTTGCTGGATATGCCATCATCCATGCTAGACAAAGAAATCCCAGTTAGATATTTTTTAATGAGCACTTGGCTGACTAGATGTCTTTGGTTTGAGAAAAGATGCCACAAAATCTTTCCTCCCATAGCCATATTTGCAAGCCATGGATCTCTAACCTGGAGACCACCTTCAGAGAAAGGCCGTTTCACTATGTCCCAACTGACAAGATGAATGTTTTTATGATTTCCCTTGCCTCCTTGCCACAAAATTTTTTGAATAAGCTTGGACATGTGATCGGTCATCATTTTTGGAGCCAGAATAAACGAAGCCTGATAAATGGGTAGAGAAGAGATAGCCTATTTGATGAGAGTAAGCTTTCCTGGAGTGGTGAGCCACTGAACACCCCAGGCTGCCAATTTAGCTTTGATTTTGCTGAGGATTTCGAGCCATTGAGTTGCCTTCGCTCTGACCAGGGTTAGAAGCAAACCTAAATACTTGATGGAATCCCACACTGCGTATCCCGTGAAACCTAAGGAGTGGGTAATACAAAGGATGGCGGGTTGATCAACCTTCCATCCATAGATAGCACTTTTTCTCTTATTGACAAGCGCACCTGAGACTCTGCAGAAACTTTGAATAACTTCATTGAAATCCTTTGCAATTTTTACAGAGGCACCTCCCAATAGGAGAGAATCATCGCTGAACAGGGCATTATTTAAAGGTTCTAGCTCTTTTACCACTCGAATGCCAGGAGTTGTCCCTGCTAACTTCTCAACTGTCAATTTCCGGCTAAGAGAGTCTACCATCAGGATATATAGGAAAGGGGACAAAGGGAAGCCTTTCCTAATGCCCCTCGTTCCTTGGAAGTAATTGGATGTCCTGCCATTTACCAGGGGGGGTGATCCAAGGCTTTCCTATACAAGCTTTGATCAACCTTACAAATTCAGGGCTAAAACCAAAAGAAAGGAGAATTTGGAAGAGAAAGGAGTGTCTTACCCGGTCGAAGGCATTAGCCATATCAAGCTTTATAAGCATCCCTTGCTCATGCCTTTGGTAGATGGAGTGGATGGTTTCCTGCACAAGAACCACATTATCCATAATATGTCTGCCTTTGACAAACCCACCCTGGCTAGGAGAGATACGTTTTTCTAGTAGAGGCTTGATTCTGTTCGCCAGAAGTTTGGACAACATTTTATAAGAAGCATTGCACAACGAAATAGGCCTGAAATGCTCAAAGGTCCCAGGGTTTGATTCCTTAGGGATTAAGGCTAGGAAGGTATAATTTGTGCTACCTCCAAACTTGGCTTTTTGAAGGAAGCCTTTGATCATCCAATATAAGTCCAGCTTGATTACGTCCCAGCAAATTTTGTAGAAATGAATGGAAAATCCATCAGGCCCTGGAGTTTTGTCCGGCTCCATCGACCAAATGACATTGCAGATTTCAATTTCCGTGAAGGGTTGCAAAAGACCATAATTATCCTTGTCTTCAACCAGTCGGGGTATGTGATTGAGAAAAGAAGAAAACTCCTCCTCAGAGTCCAAGCCTTCTTCAGTGAAGAGCTGCTGAAAATGGGAAGTTGTAGCCACTTTTAATTGATCTAAATCTTTATGGACAACACCATCAAGAGACTTTATTTCTTCTATGTGATAATGAGAAAGATAGGCTTTGAATTGGTTGTGAAAGAAATTAGTATTTCTATCTCCAGACTTGGGCCAAAGACTTCTGGACTTAAGCCTCCAATGCTCTTCTTCCTGCCTGTAAGATTGAAGGGTTGAAAGTTGGGCCGCTTGCTCATTATGAATGTCTGAGAGGGTTATATCTTTATTCTCCAACTCAAATTGCAGATCTAACAGCTGATTGGTAGTCTGCTTTCGGTGACTCGAAGGAGAGATGGTGGGATTTTTTAACCATTTTTTCAAGGATAGTTTGGTAGCTTTTAATTTATGTCCCCAGACAAAGCTGGGCGAGCCTATGATAGGATTACTCTAGGAATTCAGAACCGTGTCAGCAAACCCTTCTCTTTTAGCCCAAAGAGGGCTAAACCGAAAGGGGATGGGTCCCAGATTTACTTCTTCCTCGAACTGTAGTAATATAGGCTTGTGATCAGAAGTCAATTTTTGCAGGACTTTAGTGAAGATAATATTTTTTTCTACCAGAAAGGTACTTTGCAAAAGGAACCTGTCCAACCAAATTGAAATGTGTGACCCCCCAACTCTGTTATTTGACCAGCTATAGAGCCCTTTTTTTGGTTTGAAGTCCAACAAATCCCACTGTTGAACAAGGTCTTCAACAAATGGGAGAAAATGATCTCTGCTCATGTTTCCTCCTCGCTTCTCCTTAGGTTCAAAAATTAAATTGAAGTCTCCAGCTAGAATTAAATTCTTGGGAGAGCGCAGCTCTTAAAATTCAGCCAGAGAACACCAACAATCTTTCTTTTCTGCATACATAACTAGAACATAAAGATTGACGAGAGCAAGGGTCATCATACTTGTAACATGACAGAGCTTAGTGAAGATCCAATACTGCGTCTCGAAGGAGCTTTCTAGGTGTAATTTGTTTTCCTCACAAAGAGTATCCAACCCTACAGAGGAGCCCCTTGCACTTACTACTTTTCCAACATTTTTTTTCCACTTCGAATTGTTGATCTCAAGAAGGGCTTCCCCTCCAATTTTTGTCTCTTGGAGCAAGAGGATCTCAGGATTTTCTGATTTCAACAGATTATTTACAGCTTTGGCTTTTAAAGGATTCCCCAAGCCTCTGCAATTCCAAGAGACTAGACGCATTATTTACTAGCTGGTGAGGGAGCAGCTCCTCCCTTGGGAAGCATGTTTCTCATATTTCTGCCTATGGACATCTCGATCATAGACTAACTGCCTTTCATTTTTTGCCTCTCAGCTTCTTCTGCTCGTGTCTCCCTATGAGATTTTCTCCCTACTCTTTTCAATGGCTTCTCAAAGGTATCATTGTCCGAGGATCCTGAGATCTCCAGAGACCTCTTCCTTGCCATTTTAGCATAGGAGAGTGGGCTAGTTCCTCCTGTTGAGATTCCGACTTGAGAAGGGTCATTTTCTTCCAAGTTTTTTCCTTCAGCAATAATTGTGGGTTGTTTTTCCACCTCATTTACCACTGTAACTGGATGGTCATCTAGAGTACTAAGAGACTCAAAAGGATTGCTAATTATCTTTGTTCTTGAAGGAGTTGAACTACCTCCGCCTTGCAGCTGTCCAGACGGAGGGATTTCATTCCCCACGGGTGGTCCTTTGCCTTTTGATCTACTATCAGTTTTGCCGAGTTTGATTTATGTACCATAGTCCATTGATCAGGCTTCACTTTCTCAACATCCTCATCTCCTTTCTTTTTGCAATACCTAGCAAAGTGGCCATAACCATGGAAGTATCGGCATTTGAATGGCAGTTGCTCATAATCAAGCTCTTGAATGTATGACCAATCAACCACCATGAGATTAATTGCTTCGGGGAGTCCTACCTCCAAATCCACCTCTACACAAATTCTTGTGCAGGTATACTGATCCTTCTGCTTTGCACGATCTATGTATTTTCCAAGCTTGTTTCCAATGGCTTCTAGAGATTTGGGATTCCAACAATGTAAAGGCAAGTGAGGCAAGCGTACCCAAACTGGGACTGCCGAGGGCACATCTTGTGTCGGATCAAAGTCCGGCATCCATTTATTCAGATATAGCCCTTGAGGGCCCATAAAATAGGGGCCATTTCTGAAAATGAGATTCCTATCCTCAGCATTGTCAAAAACAAATACGAAGAAACCCTTACCCACTAGATAGCTTCTGATGCCATCTTGACTCAATGATCTCCAATTTCACTGCACCCAGTTGTCCACTGCTTTGGGCGATGGCTAGAGGTTAGTGAATTTCCCGATGAGGCCTCTTTCAGCTAGATTCAAGGAATATTTGCACGGATCTTCAATTGGCAGGGAAACAGAGGGAATGCTGGCCAATCTTTTCACAAATTTTTTATGTTTCTCCCTAACTGGGTGTTTTCCACCAGCTGCCACCAAAATATTGAATGCTTCCAGCGCAGGAGGAAGAGGAGGGGCCTCGGGGCCCCCTCCAGGATCCATGGCAAGAGGGACCAGCAGGATCCCACCACGCAGAGGGCAAAGCACGCAGGGAGAGTTTGAAATCTCAGTTCGCTCCAAGAACGCGTTCTCCAGGCTGCGAACAATCCATTTGATCTTTCTTTCTATCTTGACAAGGTATTTTTGTTTATATTTTGAATGCATGGTAAATTCATCATTAGGTTTGACATATTTTTATTTATTTAAATATAATATTTATTGATGTGATAAATAATTTTTGTTTAAATATAATATTTATTGATGTGATAAATAATTATTGCTAGAGTTTCAAGAAAGTTACATCATTGAGAACGTTATGCATATATGTAAATATAATATTTATTGATGTGGTAAACAATTAATTATGGTCGTTGGAGTTAACCGTCAAATTTTTTATTTCAAAAATGATTTGAGAGAGCTTTAAACTTCAAATAACATGAAGAATGACACCTGAAACAATTGTTGTAGAATGAAGAATGACACCTGAAGAATGACACCTGAAACAATTGTTGTAGAATGAGTATTAAAGTACATTGCAAATATATACCAATACAACTTCAAATGCCTTGCTTTTCTATATGCTTCCTTTTGAGTTTTACGAAGACTTAAAAATCTCATCTAAATAAACACATTACATCTACGTCAATCCTTTGGTTTCAACTACTTGCTAGTAGCAATGTAAAGAATGACATAATTTTGTTGTTGTTAATTAATGACTATTAAAGAACAATACGAATATACAATGATAACATACACCAATACAAATTTAATGAATAAAGAGGAACATGATATTAACAATTTAAGCAATGGTTCATTAAAGTAGATAAACAACATTTTCTAACATTGCTAGCAAATATTGTGAATAGACAAAAATATGAATGTGCGTATTGATTTTATATTGGCAACCAGAAGGATGGTTTTTGAAGTACTACACAAACCAAAAGCTTTGTGAATTCAAAAAGTGGCTCGAACACCCAACTTCACTCCAACACTAACACCCATTTTCACTCCAACACTAAAACCTCTGCATTAACAAAACTTTATGTAATACCAAATTTTGAACACTCCCAATGATGTTCTACTAATATCAAATCTTAACATCTGCATGAACAAAAACTTTAATGCTAATCCCAAATTTTTAATGCTCCTGCATGGATATAGACTCCCACTTTTAAGTGGTAATTCCACACCAATAGCCAAGCTTGCAAATGGTGCCTAGTTTGGCTTTGAAACAACCTCTCTAATAACCTTCTCATAGGTTGGTTAATTGAATTAAAATTGAATGATTATGATTCTTACCATCCTTCAATCAATGACATTCCACAACCTAACATATGTTTATCTTCAAACCACCTTCTAAGAGAATACTAACCATCTAGATAGGTATTTACAAGAAAGTAAAGAACACAACTAACCTAAATGGAGACAACGCAACTAAACTAAATGTCTAGAAACATAGAATGTAACAAATAAAAGCATAAATTCCATAAAGCTATGTGAAACAATTTCAACAATCCTTCAAACTAAAATTAAAAACAACCCTTCAAACAAATATAATTCATGGTAGAAAGTTTTGAAGGTCCACCACCAGGATGTGAGAATCCATAGATAAGAAGTAAAACCAACCATCATCTAACAATAACGATCACTAAAACATCATATATTCAGTTTGTCAATCATGGCATTAAAAATATATAGAGAATTAGAATTAGATACATGCCATTAAAAATATACAGAGATAGAATTAGATACTCATTTTTTTCAGATACACCATTCAAAAAACATGTGAAACTTAGATTACAATGAACCTCCAACATAATTACCTTTCTATTAAATGAGCCTAACAAAAAACTGCCAACATCCATAGACTAAATTTCACTAAGACTACATTTGTTGGTGCAAAGTGCATTTCTCACCCACTAAAAAAATGCCCAAAAAGGATCCCTAATTCATTCAGTGCTGGAAAACGAGAAATTAGAAGGTTGAGCTACCAGTTTCGAAAAGTCTACATGAAAAAAGCTTGTATTACTTTGGTGAGACTTGAGGTTTTGAAATAGTGCTTTCTAATTAACTAGTTCAATTGTTAGGGATAAATTATGATACCTTTTATGCTTGTAATTAAGAAATATCAGATGCTATGATATCAATATTTTTTTTGAAACTCATGCTTTTAATGGATCTAATTTTGGGTTGTTTGAAGAAGTCTACTTACATATAAGTAGTAGTTTTTTATTTTCAAATTTGAGATCTATAGATGAAGGGAGGCTATATAGTGCTCCTCTATTTTGTTTTGTAAGTGCAATAGCACATGAAAAGTGTGATTTATTTTCTCCTTGAATAGAAATGATAATTTTTTCCTTAGTAAACAAATATGTGGGTGTGTGCATGCTAGCACACACAAGGCTTGCAATGAAAATTCTTGACCTATGATATGATTGTAGGACTGACAACACTACACCTAAGTCCTTCAATGGCTAAGAAGTTTCACTTAAAGTTGTGATTTTTGTCATATGCTAAACTATTTCTAAGTGTTTGTTGAATCAGTTGTTTTGTGCAAAGAGCAAGTTTTAATTTTTGATAACTTTCAATAGGATTTAGCCCAGGTTGTTGCCCTTTATTGTCTCATTACAAATTATGTGCTCTGTATATAGATTTTAAATAAGTTCCGGTTATTAATATTGATGTTGGACAACTATGGGTGGCTTCATTTTGGAAAACCTCATATTAATATTATTGGATGGTCTCTTGCTAAAGAAATTTTCCATACTCAATTCAACCTACAAATTTCCTAGAAGAATTGAAAAAATAAGGGAGATGTCCATCAACATTAAAGTGAAAGTTCCATATGATCACGCTTTTAGCGAGTCTTATATGGGATAATATAGTAGTGTATAGTAATTATTAATGTGGAGCAAAGTCCCTTCGTAAGGACATGACATGCCATTGTACCAATAGCTTGCAATACAATCACATTAATAGTTTACAATACAATCGCATAGATGACAACCATAAGCCATCATAATGACACGCCACTGCAGTAATAGCTTTCAATACAATCACATAGATGAAAACCATCATCCATTATAAGGACATGCTACTATATTGCAATACAATTACATAGATGCCAACCATTAGCCAAAAAGAGATGTGGCATAACATCGATACCACTGCTGATGTTAATGCCAGAGTTAAGAACTTGCACCCCAAAGCCATTTCCCAAATTGGCATAGATTTTGGTACAGAAAATTCCTCATACCCTGAATGGCATAAAAACTTGTGCCATGTCTTAATTAAGAAGGAAATGTTAATAGGACATTGTCACTGTAATATCCCTTTTTCAAATTTTATTAAAATGCCCAATTTTCCACTTTTTTCCTTGGTTCGACCTTTGACTAGTTTCGATCTCTAGGTCCCAAATTTGCCCCAAATGATCCCAAATATTCTGAGAAGGTATATGAATTATATTAGAACATAAATATGTATTTCAGGGATGCCTTTGTACCTTTAAAACACTTCTGCAAATACTCTTTCAATTCTGGTCAATGTAGGTAACTTTACTAGTGATTTCCCTTTGACTAGTATTGGTCTCTAGGTCTCAAATTGACTCCAAATGCCTTCAAATCTTCAAGGAAGGTTTATGAATGATATTAGGAATTGAATATGATGTTTATGGATGAAATATGTCCACCAAAATACCTCTGCAAACTCTCTTAAGATTCTGGACCAAGTATGCAATTTTATTAGTAATTTGGGGTTCAAATCCCCCTAAGGTAAGTACTGAAAATGGCTTCCCAAATGACTCCAAACCCACTCAAATTTATGAACAAAGGTATGTAATGTGTTAAATATGTTATTAATGTCTCATATGCATCATTAATGGTTTATTACAACTGTTCTCATCCTCTCCCATTCAATTGCAAAAATCTCCAATTCGACCCTTGCGGAAATGGCACTATTTCTTCTCCCAATGCAATTAAACTGAGTAAAAATGCTTCAAATTCTCAAGTACAGTACATGAAACTTGTATAAGACATCCATGGAAGTATATTTGTCACAAATATATCAGAGAATCATCCATTCATTCGAAATCATCATCAATACATTGGCTCACAACAAGGTAGTGGGGAAATGGCATTGTTCGTCCATTAAAAATGAGATTTATACATTTCTACTTGGAATTTTGACCTGAAAATTTTTGGAGATGAAGAATAGAGTATTTAATTCATATTAAAAAAGAAATGGGGCATTAGAATCTCCCCCAAAGAGTACAATAGCTCACCAAAAACGCCCTCCCTCAAGGATCAAGAATATGCCATCAAAACTGGAAATGGTTGAAGGAGCGAGCTGCAATAGAAGAAACCATGAGCTGCCCTATAGCTTACACCTTAAAATAAAGAATCCATTAAAGCTCCAAATGAAAGGTCTGAATGGCCTTTCCAATTGCCAACTTGGATGGGAATCTTTCACCCTCGAAATTGGCTAAGGCAAGAAACTAGTCATCCACTAGCTCTCCCTCTTCACAAATGCAATTGCAAATTCTACAAATGATCAAAAGCCGGTTTCATTCTTTGTTATTGACATTTATAAAGTTCTAATTTCCTCCATGGGTCGAATTCTTTCCAAGAGACTCATGCCAACTCAAGTTGGGAAGAGATTCCAAAGAACGCCACTTGTACAACAATTCCTAGTTTCCCACTTCCACCAAATCACATGTGGAAGCATCTTAGCTGCCCTAACACCCTTGAGCGCCCTCTTGGAGTCTATTTTTAGCCCTGACATGTCATATATGTCATATGTCAGCCTTCAGGTCTGATTTGTGTCATAGGTGTCATAGCATCTTCATCATTGTTGTCATAGAGCTAGGGAATCTAGCCCAAGTGTCTCACTAACTCCAAATTGCCTCTTCCTCTTCCATGGGAGTTACTCTTCCTCTATATTTCGACCTTGGATGAGTCATGCCATGAATAATACCTTTTGGACTCCCCCAAGTATGTTACCATTCACCTTGAATTCGAATTGGTGAGAGAATGATGCCAAGTGTAGTGGGGAAATCTAGCCATATGTGGGTCCCACTTCCTCCATGTGTCTTCATGATCAAATGCCACTTTGATTTTCACTTGTATATATTTATTTAGATCCTTTATTAAATATTTATGCCACTCTAATGTTCAAACATCATTTATTATCCCCATTATTCCAAATCCCAAAGCTTCCACCCCAAACCTAGGAAACTAGTAATTTTCCTCCTTGGCAATTATTTGACCTGTAACATCAATTTTACAAACTCTAATGAATATGACCAATGTGATTAGGCCATTGTGACCCAATTCCACATTTGGGACATGACAAATCCTCCCTTCCCAATATTGCTTGTCCTCAAGCAATTTCAAACATGGGTGTTGAAGAACCTGCTTCCTGTATAATTCTTTGAAGTTGCCATTGAACTGCCCAACCTTGAGTCTTTGAGTTTCCTTGAAGATTTTAGAGAGGAACCACCATGCTTGTTGCTGCACTACTCTGATAAAATTCACTTTATTAAGTGGGAAACCCATCTCCCATACTGCTTGTTTCCCCCCCCAAAAAAAAAAAATTCAAACCAATGAGACAAAGATTATTCCAGGGTCCCATTGCTTGTATTGCACCCCAACAATTAAAAGTGCTCTCCAACCCATACCATCAGATAAGAGGATTCCTGGATCCCATTTTCTTGTATGCATTCTTCCAAACATCATGAGTACAAAATATATATCATCAAAGTACATAGCAACATAATGAAAATGTACATCAAGAAGATGCTTCATCAAAGAATCATGAAAGTGTTTATACCTCCAAGTAAGTAGACCACCATTTGCTAGGTGCATACAATCTTCAAGTGACCAATCAAATCTGCTCCAATGACATAGGTGAGGATCCCATGTCTGATAGTGTTGCTCCAAAAGAACGTGATATGCATCAAAATATTCAGCCATGCATTCTTTCATCCAAGAAGTGAATGAAGAATCTCCACTAAAATCTGAACCAAATAATGAGCAGGAAAAACAAGGAGACTTCAAAGGACTCAAAGAAGTCTCATCCATACATCCATGAGGATATGTATCATCATACGGTAAAGCAATATGCCGCTGCAATTCTAAATAATGAGGTGCTCTATTCATGTCATCATCAAAAGGAGAGGTAGGAGTTTCATACCCCTCATGTGGCACCACTAGAAAAAAACCTTTCACCCAATTTTCATCCCAAAGTGATGTGGCTGGAAAAGAAGTGTGGGGTGAGGAATTATGAACCAAATTTAATTCTTTACAAGTCTTACCCATTGAAATATTTAATTCAACTTCTCCATAATTGGATGGTCCAACTATTGTGAGATCATGTACCTCTTCCAAGGCTTTGCAACTCTCTCCATGAGGCAACTCATAATCCCTTTGAATAAGGACAAGTGCTTGTCCTTCTTCTTGTTTTAGTGTAGCATCTTCAAGAACCTGCATATCAACATGTACCTCATGTTCCACAATTACATTAGGTTCCTCTTTTGTGACATAAATTATTTCATCCTTTTCCTTGAAAAGAGAACCATTGCTCATTATTTTTTCCGAGTTGCTTCCAAGTTCACTAAGCAACAATTTGAACTCTTGAAAGTATTGCCTCCACTGGTCTTCAAATGATGGTTTAAGTAATTTTTTTAACTCCTCATTCTCCTCTAAGGTTCCTTTCTCATCCTTACTCATGGTGACCAATGAATGCACTTCTTCTCCTACTTCTTCCCTTTCACCAAAGTACATCCAATTCCAGTTTCTAAGGGTGGTGGATTATTTCTTTGACTCATGGTCTTCATTAATGTTCTACCACATCAGGTGCCAAGACCATGCTCTGATACCACTGTAATATCCCTTTTTCAAATTTTATTAAAATGCCCAATTTTCCACTTTTTTCCTTGGTTCGACCTTTGACTAGTTTCGATCTCTAGGTCCCAAATTTGCCCCAAATGATCCCAAATATTCTGAGAAGGTATATGAATTATATTAGAACATAAATATGTATTTCAGGGATGCCTTTGTACCTTTAAAACACTTCTGCAAATACTCTTTCAATTCTGGTCAATGTAGGTAACTTTACTAGTGATTTCCCTTTGACTAGTATTGGTCTCTAGGTCTCAAATTGACTCCAAATGCCTTCAAATCTTCAAGGAAGGTTTATGAATGATATTAGGAATTGAATATGATGTTTATGGATGAAATATGTCCACCAAAAGACCTCTGCAAACTCTCTTAAGATTCTGGACCAAGTATGCAATTTTATTAGTAATTTGGGGTTCAAATCCCCCTAAGGTAAGTACTGAAAATGGCTTCCCAAATGACTCCAAACCCACTCAAATTTATGAAAAAAGGTATGTAATGTGTTAAATATGTTATTAATGTCTCATATGCATCATTAATGGTTTATTACAACTGTTCTCATCCTCTCCCATTCAATTGCAAAAATCTCCAATTCGACCCTTGCGGAAATGGCACTATTTCTTCTCCCAATGCAATTAAACTGAGTAAAAATGCTTCAAATTCTCAAGTACAGTACATGAAACTTGTATAAGACATCCATGGAAGTATATTTGTCACAAATATATCAGAGAATCATCCATTCATTCGAAATCATCATCAATACATTGGCTCACAACAAGGTAGTGGGGAAATGGCATTGTTCGTCCATTAAAAATGAGATTTATACATTTCTACTTGGAATTTTGACCTGAAACTTTTTGGAGATGAAGAACAGAGTATTTAATTCATATTACAAAAGAAATGGGGCATTAGAATCTCCCCCAAAGAGTACAATAGCTCACCAAAAACGCCCTCCCTCAAGGATCAAGAATATGCCATCAAAACTGGAAATGGTTGAAGGAGCGAGCTGCAATAGAAGAAACCATGAGCTGCCCTATAGCTTACACCTTAAAATAAAGAATCCATTAAAGCTCCAAATGAAAGTTCTGAATGGCCTTTCCAATTGCCAACTTGGATGGGAATCTTTCACCCTCGAAATTGGCTAAGGCAAGAAACTAGTCATCCACTAGCTCTCCCTCTTCACAAATGCAATTGCAAATTCTACAAATGATCAAAAGCCGGTTTCATTCTTTGTTATTGACATTTATAAAGTTCTAATTTCCTCCATGGGTCGAATTCTTTCCAAGAGACTCATGCCAACTCAAGTTGGGAAGAGATTCCAAAGAACGCCACTTGTACAACAATTCCTAGTTTCCCACTTCCACCAAATCACATGTGGAAGCATCTTAGCTGCCCTAACACCCTTGAGCGCCCTCTTGGAGTCTATTTTTAGCCCTGACATGTCATATATGTCATATGTCAGCCTTCAGGTCTGATTTGTGTCATAGGTGTCATAGCATCTTCATCATTGTTGTCATAGAGCTAGGGAATCTAGCCCAAGTGTCTCACTAACTCCAAATTGCCTCTTCCTCTTCCATGGGAGTTACTCTTCCTCTATATTTCGACCTTGGATGAGTCATGCCATGAATAATACCTTTTGGACTCCCCCAAGTATGTTACCATTCACCTTGAATTCGAATTGGTGAGAGAATGATGCCAAGTGTAGTGGGGAAATCTAGCCATATGTGGGTCCCACTTCCTCCATGTGTCTTCATGATCAAATGCCACTTTGATTTTCACTTGTATATATTTATTTAGATCCTTTATTAAATATTTATGCCACTCTAATGTTCAAACATCATTTATTATCCCCATTATTCCAAATCCCAAAGCTTCCACCCCAAACCTAGGAAACTAGTAATTTTCCTCCTTGGCAATTATTTGACCTGTAACATCAATTTTACAAACTCTAATGAATATGACCAATGTGATTAGGCCATTGTGACCCAATTCCACATTTGGGACATGACAGTCACTCCTAACCGGCTCGAGAATAGATGTAATGTACCAACACCCCAAGTCAGACCACTGGGGTCAGATACACCGGGATTCTAATGGGAAAGAGATGATTCGAGCGAATGCACAATGGAATAAGGTTCAATTAATGCTAGGAAAACATGCCAACAATCCAAATAAATTAAATCAATCAACCATTAAAAGAAGACGGTGCTTCCGGTGCAAACTTTTCCCTAGATGTACATGTGATGCAAGGTAATTGTAACATGAATGCAACCAACTCTAAGTAACCTTTCACATGTAAATTTAATATCATCATCACATCTATGGGAAGTCTCCCATCGCCATTTAACCAATAATAAATTCATATCTACATATGTTAATAAAATTCAGCCTTGCGACAATAAGCAAATCAATGTTACGATATTCCAATAAAGCATAATTATAACACCATAATGCACCAAATTTACGACATTAATACACAACCATTAAACCCATAATATATCAGATCCAAAAGTTGTCATCTACCACCATATATGTTGGCTACCACAAAACATAAACCAAATATCATCTACTAGCCACAATAACACATAAACAAATTTGCTCTATGAATTGCCAATTTAACACTATTAATTCAACAATATAACATAAGAATATAATCAAATATGCAACATAAAATATCAGAGATAAACCTATCCTCCATGGGAACATATGCAACATAAAAACACAACAAATATTTTTCCAAAAAAATACTTATCTCTGAAAGGCACAACTAGCTTCAACAGGACAACGTTCCACCTATCCTTAGACATAGTCAAGTCAAATACTTGAACAGGTCACCCCCGAACTGAGGCCATGGATCCACATACTAGGGAAATCTCAAAAGCAGATCCTAATAGAAATATTCAGGCCACAACTCGAGGAAAACAACACAATCCCTCACCACTTACTTTCTCCTCCACCTCACTACCAAGTGCAATAGAAATCCCTTCACCACCCAGGTTCCTCAAGATGTCACCATTCACCATCGGGATTTATGTGCAAGATCACAACAAATACAAGTGATTCTATTGAGGTATTTTTGTGTTCAATAGAAAATATCACCAGTCTGCTCACCGGAATAGATTCTTGTTCAATCACCCTCATTGGTATCTAAGTTTTCCTGCAAACAAAAGGGTATGACAACTATGTACAAAAAGGACCATTCAAATTCATCAAGAGAGATTCGAATGCTTGACAGAGAAACTCCCAAAAGCTCATAATTATCTCTAGAGACCAATTTGAATGCCTTTAAACTAATTTGAATCCCCTCTAAGAGACTGATGAGTTTAATGAGAAGTGACTCAAACTTACTGAGAGCTTCACTAGTTCATTAGATGACCATCCGAGTTCTCACGAGAGCAACTCAAATCCACCTAGATTGACTCAAATTCACTGGATACCATGAGAGAAACTCGAATCTACCAATACTTACTCGAATTCATCAAAATTTACTCCAAAGCACTGGAGTTACTGGAGACAACTCAAATTCCAAGAGTCGTACTCGAATTTCATTAGTTTAACCAATTGAAGACAACTCAATTGACCCAAAATGACTCAAATTAGCTGAAGAATATTTCGAAATACCCAAATTTACTCAATTTAACTGTCCAGACAACTCAAATTGATCCAAAATTGCTCAATTTAACTCGAGAATAATTCGAATTACCCAAAATTACTCAATTTAATTGGAGAGAACTCAAATTGATCCAAAATTACTCAATTTAACTAGAGAATAATTCGAATCACCCAAAATTACTCAATGTAACTAAAGAAAAATCAAATTTCAAGAGAGGTAACTCGAATTCACCAAACTGACTCTAACTAACTAACAGTCATTCCAGTTCACTCAAGTTACTAGGGACTAACTCGAATTAATTGGGTGGGAGCTATCAATGGTTTGGTGGGCAAGAAAACTAAAACAATGAATGAAGAAGGGGACAAGGAAAAATATAGTTCAACTTGCATTAAGGCCATCTTCTAAATTGATGGCTTAAATGGATAGCTTAGATACAAGTGAAGCTCACTTATTGATACCTAGTTAACAATGCAATCGAAGCTCCCTTGGGAGGCTCCCTATTTTCATTGATTCTTCCATTGGGTTGAAAGGGTGATCAATGAAGGTTTGGTTGAGAGAAGACCTCTTATTAGTTCACTTATTTTTCCTCAATTATTGGATCATAGTTCATGAAACAAATCCAAGCTTGTGCATATTTACCATCATGGTGTTCATAGACATGGAGTAAAACTATATATTCTATTTAAATGTGGGAAATTTTCAATTTACTAGTTGAAATAAAGGAGCATTATTGTGCAGTAGTGTGACCTATCCACTCCATTCATGAGATGAAGAAAACCTCTCCATGATTATGGTTGTCTACTCTCTTTTTCATAATACAAGTTATAATTCCAAGTTGGAAGTTGAAATTCTTGTAGTTGTAAAATTCAAGTCAAAGTTTATGAAGCATGCTAGTTGGAAAGGGATAGGGGCAATGTAAAAATTAAAGAGGTGCTTTGTTGTAATGCCTAAAAGTAGTTGATAATTTCATGTCAATTGTGCATGGGAGAAAAGAACATTAATCTTTATTTTAATGTTTTCATTATTTTTTATTTTTTAGATTTTGTAATATTATTGTCAAATATACTTACATTTGTATAATTAATTTTCTAGTTAAAATATTTTCTTTCTGAAACAGAAAGTGAAAAGCATTTTGGTTTTCCTGGATGGAAAAAAGATGAGAAATATCTAGATATTAAATGCTTTAAAATTAGTATAACATAATTTATAACAATTTTATTCTTCCTTTCATTTGTATATATTTTTTATTTTTATTTTGTTTAATTATATTTTTTATTTATTAAAAAAAACTATATCTAACTCCTAAATGCACTACGTGCCAAGTCTAGCATCCTATGCTACATGTTACATTAAAAGTATGTCGGTGCTTGTACAGATTTAAATCTGCAATCAAGGACGGGCATTCAAAAAATGTTTTATACCGTTGCACATATATGTTGATTGTTTCTGTAGGTGAAAATATAATTGCTAGGTTCATTTATTTTCCAATTTAATTATTTGTTATAAATTATTTATTTGTTTGTTAATTAATAAATTAATTATTAACGAAACAGTTTGTCTTTTTATTATTTTATAATAAATTAATTATAAAATTAATTATTTTAATTAAAAAACAAAATTATAATTATAATTAATTTAAAATTATTTGTCATAATTATTAAATTTGGTAGTTTGAAATTTAAAATCAACATATATACTACTTTTTAATTAAGATTAAAAATTAGTATGAAATACTGTTTTTCCATTAAAATAATATGTTACTATTTAATATGGAAAATAATGCGTATTCATTAAAATAATCTGTTACTATTTTTTATTTCAGAATTTATTGTTTATGATTTAAAAAAATAATGTAAATTTTATTTTAAAAATTTGATTAAAAAGTAATAAAATAATATAATAAATAATTCAATTTATAATTATTTAATTTAATATAATTTGCACACTAAAAATATATATAAATAGTTTTTATATTTTTTTTAAAGATAAATTTAATTATTTTTTATTAATAATTTAAAAGATAAATATTTAACAACTTTGTTGTTAATTTTACTTATTTTATATTATATTAATAATGGTAAATTAAAATTTTCAAATAATTTTAATAAATACTTAAAGATATTATTAATAATTATTTATTTTAACACTCTCTCATAATAAATGAATGTTTCTCTGGCTCTTAAATAATAAAATAATAAAAAGAGTAGTTTTCCATAATGAGAGAACTTGTTAGAGCAATAAAATATTTTAGCCCCTCCCTGGTAAACAAATGACGTTTCTCTTTTTATTTTGTATTATGTTGATCAATGTTGAATTTTTAAATGACTTTAGTAAATACTTAAAAGTGTTGTTACATTAAATAATTTATTTAAGATAGATGGTAGGTTTATCTTTCAATGGATTTAATAAAATTTAAAGAAGTTTATAACCACTTAACAGCTAAAATTTAAAGAAGTTTATGACCACTTAACAACTAATTTTAAACTAAAAAAATCAAAGCGAATTAATTGTTTTTATTTCATGTCATGATTTTACACTTACAATGATAAATGTTACGTTATCTTATTATTTATTGAGTTTTTTCAATCTCCAGCTAGCTGGTTGTAGTATGGATCTTAGTTTGCATTTTGTGGCAATTTAACTAGTGAACAAGGTAACATGTGAAAAATAAATCCATATTCATTTTGGAGGTATATATGTTTTGGACGAGACCATTATGATTTATTATCACAATAAATTACGAAGTAATGCGAACTTTAAGAGATTATTAATATAAATTAAATACCAAATGTTGGAATTTGGATTTTCAAAGTTTTTTATCCTACATTTAAGGGACTATGGATAAGAATATCAATGTTCTTAAAAATAAAAATATTGGGACAACCTTCAAACCCTTAACCATGATTAGAAACTCCATCAATTTGATTAAAAAAGATCCGATTGATTTTGTCTACATGATTCTCTACTCTTGTCAAAGACTTTTAAAAAAAAAAGAGCTAGCACGCTTGGAGGCGAAGGCATCGTGAAAACACTTGGTTGGGGGTTCGATCTGGGGTGAGGATGGCCACATCCAACTGCCCTAGCTACCCCGCCTCTTCAAGACCCCTCTTATCAAAGACCTTATGTGGGTGAAATTAAAGGTTTCTTAAAATACAAATTTAAAAATATTCAATATGTATAAAGCATAGTTGATTATCTTTTTGTGATAGTTGGACGCTCAAATAAAGGTTTCTTAAAATACAAATTTAAAAATATTCAATATGTATAAAGCATAGTTGATTATCTTTTTGTGATAGTTGGACGCTCAAATAAGATGTAGCGTTGCATTGGTTTTGAGGAAACCAAAATTTTGGTTAAAATTGATCATTATCACAATATAAAATTTAAAGAAGTTATTGAGATTGAAAAGAGTAAAAGAAAAATTAAAGAAGTTATTGAGATTGAAAAGAGTAAAAGAAAAATATTTGTAGAGATGATGGAAAAAGATTAAAAAAAATGGTAAGTTTTTAGAAAGTCCAATTTATTATTTATTATTTATTATTTTCTTTATTTTCTTTATAATTTATTTTCTTATTGATTCAATTATTCTATTATAATATTTAACACAATTTTTATTTGATGACATCAATTATTTTATATGATTTCATTTAAATTAATGTAATGATCTATTATATCACATTTGTTACATAATTACTTGATTTATGATTTGATTTTCACATTATATTTCTTTAGTTTATGTGTCTAGATTTATATGCTCAAATATTATATGGAATCAGAATTGCAAGGTACTAAACTAGTCAGTGTTCTGGTGATTTTTTTGTCAAGGGTCAAGCTTTTGAAGTTTAAAGAAGGGATTTTGTAGCCATTAAAAAGGATTTTGCATCCATCAAAGATCTCATTTGCAGCTCATTTACATCCATTAGAGAACTCATTTGTAGCCATGGATCTCCTACCTCCCTAGCTTAGTTGCTACATAGTTGGTATGCTAGATCCAGTCTTGTTGAAGGAGACCCCAGAAGCTTCACAACACATGTCTTGAGAGGACATGTTCATATATATTGAGAGGATTGAAAGAGGCCCAAGAAGCTTCACAACATATGGACTACAAGGACATATGCACATCCAATATCCAGCACTCAACCAAGGAAGACCCTTTTACAAGCCCAGAAGAAGATGCGATCTACAAATTTATTCTCTCCAAATTGAGTTATGATTACAATATATTTGTTTTTGCTTTCCATTCTACTAAATTGGGTATTGGATCCTTGATGCCAGGAAATGGTATGAACCTCTGGGAGCTTATCACTACATGAGCTACGTGAGTCTTCTCAGCTTTATTGAAGGATGGCAACACTGTATAAGGCCTCAGGCTTTTGTATCTAAATCCCCCCCTACTAAGATTCAGGTACCCAGGTCGAATCTATGCTACTTCTCAAATAACCATGTCCATATGTCCAAGTCGCAATGGTGGGTCATGCTTCACTTCACAGGTTCTATTCCCTTGGGGTTGGCGACATTCAATAAGGAATCAGGGTTCAGGAATCCTTTCCCAGCTATGGAGTTCTTCGGGTAGTCAAAATGCTGATTCGATAGTAGGAGGTGGATGTAACATGCTTTGTAGCCATGTCTTCTCTTTTAATTTTTCGGTGGGTATTCCTCAACCCCGATTGCAAGAATAGATGAGCTCGTTGAATCCTTCAACGCCGGTTAGAAGAGCCTCATCCCACTTGTATCTGGAGACTCGTCTACATTTGAAGCCCTAAATCGATTTTTTTTCATATGAGAATCACCCCTGCACCTGCGACTGGGAAGACATTAGTCCCTTCCATATTCCAACCGCAGAGGGTTTCTATGATATATTTCGGCTCAACCGTGCCTTATTGGGCCGTCTCAGGTATTGCATGGACAAAATGGTCGGTTTCTGCGCCTAGTTCTACTGAAATAAAATTGGTGTGACTGTAATACGTGGGCTCTAGTGGCAGATAGATAAAATGCCTTCATACATGCAAACAAAACATGGTTATGGTGAACTCAGAAAATGAAGGAAGCAGGAGAAGAAATTATCCATTCACACTTGAATCATTCACACAAATCACTTCATCTTCTCCCAAAATCTCGAATTTCTTCTTTTATTAATTAGCAGGCCTTCACATATTTCTCTCTCTCTTTTATTATGACAGAAAAATCTTCCAATTCCTCTCTAACTATGAGTTACAAAAATCGATGTCCAGAAATGCCATTCGCCAGCTCTACTTGCCCAGCTGAAAGGTTTCTTTCTAATTGTAAGTAACTAATTCCTAAAAATCTTGTAACAGTCTATCTAGGTGGCTTAGTCTCCTCACAGGGAGCTAAAATTAGCCAATTATTTCTAACTACTATTCTATAACTGAAAACATACTATTATCAAGATATTCAAGTAAGCTCCTTCTTAGATTCAGGTTCCCTTGATTCAACCTTGAACCGCAATGTGTGTCGAAACGCTCACATGGCTGTCTCTACAAGATGCCCCTGCATCAGAATCCTAGGGTGGAATGAATTGAACCCCTATTCAAAAGATCAGCAATAGCAAAACCCTTGGATGCTAATTCTGTTGCACTCATCCAAGTAGCATCTTCCACAGGGTGTGCTTTCCGCTTCACCAAATACTCCAGATAGTCCTTCTGCCTAGTACTCTTTGCAATTTTAGTGTCCAAGATCCCCTCTGCTTCTAATTCCTGTGCTACAGGCATCTGCTTCAGCCACTGCAAATCATCATCATCATCTTTGTCTCCTGTAACCTGACTTGCATTGTCTGCTGTAAAAGGATATATATCAGCAACATTAAAAATAGGAGATATGTCAATTCCTACTGGCAATTCCAGCTCATACGCATTTGCAGAGAATTTTCTAAGGATTTTGCACGGCCAAATTTCTTCATTTTCAGTTTGTTATACTCTCTCTTAGGAAACCTTTCCTTCCTTAGATGGGATAACACTAGGTCTCCCACCTCATAATTCTTTTCTCTTCATTTGGAATCAGCTCTAGCTTTATAATTTGCATTACTTCTTTGTAGCCTCTCTTTAACTTCTTCCTGTAACTCTTTGATACTAGCTGCAAAGTCTTCGCCATCCACACTCCTCCTTTCCATCTGCCCCAAATCTCGCAATTCATATACTCCTCTAGGATGCATGCCATACAAGATCTGAAACGGGCTCATACCTATGCTCTTGTTTGGTGAGTCATTATAGGCAAACTCAGCTTGCACTAACACCCTATCCCACTATTTTGGATTTTCTCCAACCAAGCTCCTCAGCATGTTACCCAGACTCTTGTTAACTACCTCAGTTTGACTATCCGACTGTGGATGATAAGTTGAACTGAAATTCAGCTTAGTACCCAGCTTCTTCCACAAGGTCCTCCAGAAGTGACCGATGAACCTCGTATCTCTATCAGAGACAATACTTCTGGGCAAACCATGCAGCTTCACTACTTCATTAAAGAACAAGTTTGCTATGTGGGTGGCATCACTTGTCTTAAAACACGGAAAGAAATGTTCCATTTTTGTAAATCTATCCACTACTACAAAGATGGAGTCATTCCCTTTCTGAGTCTTTGGTAGTCCTAAAATAAAATCCATACTTACAGAATCCCAAGGTCGGGTAGGGACATGCAAGGGTGTGTATAAACCGGTGTTTTGGCTTCTTCCTTTGGCATGCTGACAGGTTCTGCATCTGCTCACAAACTTCTCAACCTCAGACCTCATCTTGGGCTAGATGTAAAAATGACTTAGCTGTCCATAAGTCTTATCACTTCCAAAGTGACCAGCCATCCCACCATTGTGCTTCTCTTGAATTAAATTTTCCCTCATTGAGCAGTGTGGGATACACAACTTACTATTCTTGAAGAGTAAGCCGTCCTGCAACATATATTCAGCCCACAACTCTTTGCCTACCTCTACGGGATTCTTGCATGCTCTATATGCACATTGAAAATCATTGTCATTTTCATATAAATCTCTAAGATATTCAAATTCTAAAACTTGTACCTGAGTTTCCTGCATGATTAAGGCTCTCCTGCTCAATGCATCAACTACACGATTTGACTGTCCACTAATATGCTTCAACACAAAAGTGAAACTCTGCAAGAACTCTACCCATTTGGCATGTTTCTGATTCAATTTGGGCTGATGCATTATGTACTGCAGAGCATGGTTGTGAGAATATAGTACAAATTCCCGAGGCATCAAATAATGCCTCCAATGTTTCAGGGCTTGAACTATAGCATAGAACTCTTTGTCATATGATGAATAATTCTGTTTTGCATCATTTAGTTTTTCACTAAAATAGGCCACTGGTTTACCTTCCTGACTGAGCACAACCCCAATGGCTATCCCACTAGCATCACATGTAACTTGGAATGGTCTTCTAAAATCTGGTAGCCCCAACACTGGTTGCTCGATAATCTTTTTCTTTAACAGCTGAAAGTTATTTTCAGCTCCTGCTGTCCAATTGAATGGCTGCTTGTCTTTCCTAATAGTCTCAACAATGGGTGAACAAATGCCACTAAAGTTCCTTATGAATTTTCTGTAAAAACTTGCTAAGCCATGGAAGCTCCTTACCTCAAATATGCTGCGGTGGGAAGGCCAATCCAAAATCGCTTGCACTTTTTCTGGATCCATCTTCAAACCATCCTTCGAAACCACAAAACCCAAATATACCAGCTCATATTTCATGAATGAACACTTCTTGATATTCACCAACAACTTCTCTGATTGTAATTTTTCCAAGACACATCTTAGATGCCTCAGATGCTCCTCCTTTGACTGACTGAATATCAGTATATCATCCAAGTAGATGATCACAAATTTTCCTATGAAGTCTCTCAAGAATTCATTCATCAATCTCATAAAAGTACTTGGGGCGTTTGATAATCCAAATGGCATAACTAGCCACTCATACGGCCCCTCATTTGTTTTGAAGGCTGTCTTCCACTCGTCCCCCTCTCTAATTCTGATCTGATGATACCCACTTTTCATATCTATCTTAGTAAAGTATGCTACCCCACTCAGATAGTCCATTATGTCATCCATCCTGGGAAATGGAAACCTATATCTGATGGTTATTTTATTGATGTCCCATGAGTCCGTGCACATCCTCCACTCACCACCCTTCTTTGGGCTCAACATTGCAGGCACTGCACATGGGCTCAAACTTTTCTTAATCAGTCCCTTATCCAACAGTCCTTGCACTTGCTTTCTGATCTCTTCATTCTCCTTAGGTGTCAACCTATAGGCTGCCTTGTTGGGTAAGCTAGCTCCCGGAATGAAGTCAATGTGATGGCTGATATCTCTCTTTGGAGGCAACTCATTGGGTAAATCATCCACTACTATGTCACTAAATTCAGCCAACATTCTCTGAATCTCTTCAGGCAGATCTGAAATAGTAGTCTTCATCATTACTACCTTGGGCTTGCACATCACTGCATAGTTCACTTCCTCTTTCTCCAACTGCTGCAAATAATTTTTACCGGTCAACATCAAGACTTTTGCTGCTGGTTGCTCTACTGTACTACCTTCTTGCAAAGGGAGTAAGACATTTCTCACTCCATCCTTATCAAAACTGTAGCAGTTCCTCCTACCATCATGCACTACTTTCCTGTCAAACTGCCAAGGTCTTCCCAAAAGAACATGACAGACATCCATGGGCATGACATCACATATTACTTTATCCTTATATGTACCTACTTGTAAATCAAATTCACATTTCTCACTTACCAGAATTTGATGTTCTTTGTGTAACCAGGATACCTTGTAGGGGACTGGATGTTTGATCTTCTTCAAGTTCAGTTTCTCCACCATCTCTATGGAAACCAGATTGTCAGTACTCCCACTGTCAATCACCATCTTGCAACACTTTCCTTTGACCTTGCACATAGTCCTGAACAAGGTTTTCCTCTGAGCAGGTTCTGCCCTTTCCTTCTCAGGTTTCAACAAGACTTTGTTTATAATCAAAGCCTCTCCAATATCAGGTAGGTTTTCGGCCACTAGAAATTCCTCTTGCTGCTATCCTTTCTGAGCTACATAGGCTCCTCTTTGTCCTATGCTTTCCTTCTCTGGGCACTCGAAAGACCTGTGACCTAGTTTGTTACACTTATAGCACCGAAAGACAGATTCTATGCCTCTCCCTCTACCTCTACTTCCCTGGTAGGGTCTTCTCCCTCTGGGGTCACTGTGTCTGACTTGCTGCTCCTGCTGATTCGAATTGCTGGACTCTCCCTTTTGGGCTGCAAACTTCTCCCTTCCAGCTAATTGTCCTCTCCCTTTGGCTGAGCCCCTTCATCTATGGAAGGTTTTTTTCCTCAACAACTTCTCTTCTTCTCTCAAGGCACACTAGTAGGCCTCTTCCATTGTCCTCGGTGATATCATGTTGATTTCATCCTCGATCTCCATACTAAGCCATTTACATATCTGGCGGCCTTCTCAGCTGATTCCTCCACATAACCAGCTCTCAAATTTACTTTGTAAAATTCCTCGGTGTACTCTCTCATAGTCAGTACTCTTTGCCTCAGATTCTGCATTTTCCTATACAGGGTCAGCTGGTAATCCTTGGGCAAGAATTTGGCCTTCATCTTGTCCACCATCCTATCCCAGCTCTTGATTAGTGGCTTATTCTTCCTTCTCCTCTCTACCTGCACACTATCCCACCAGAGGGATGCGTGCCCCTTCAACCATGTCACTACCAATCTGACTTTCCTATTTTACTCGATCTCATCATACTCAAAATATTTGTCTAACTCACTGATCCAGTCAATGAGGTGTTCAGCAGTAAGGCTTCCCTCATAGATGGGTAGCTCATGCTTCGGTCTAGATGTGGTTCCAAAAATAGATCGGAGGAATCTCATCTCAAGTGTCTCTTCTATAGGGGTTGTCTCCTCTTCATGTTCTTCCTTGTCAGGCTCACTCACATTGTAATGTCCCTTCTTAGGAATTTTATTAAAATGGCAATTTTTCACTTTTTTCCCTAGTTTGACCTTTGACTAGTTTTGATCTCTAAGTCCCAAATTTGCCCCAAATGATCCCAAATATTTTGAGAAGGTATATGAATGATATTAGAACATAAATATGTGTTTCAGGGATTCCTTTGAACCTTTAAAATACTTCTGCAAATCCTCTTTCAATTCTGATCAATGTAGGTAACTGTACTAGTGATTTCCCTTTGACTAGTATTGGTCTCTAGGTCTCAAATTGACTCCAAATGCCTTCAAATATTCAAGGAAGGTGTATGAATGATATTAGAACTTGAATATGATGTTTATGTATGACATATTTCCACCAAAAGACCTCTTCAAACTCTCTTAATATTCTGGACCAATTATGAAATTTCACTAATAATTTGGGGTTCACATCCTCATGGGGTAAGTATTGAAAATGGCTTCCCAAATGCCTCCAAACCCACTCAAATTAATGAATAGAGGTATGTAAGGTGTTAATTATGTTATTAAAGTATCATATGCACCATTAATAGATTATTAAAAATGTTCTCACCCTCTCCCATTCAACTGCAAAAATCCCCAATTCGACCCTTGGGGAAATGGCACTATTTCACCTCCCAATACAACTAAACTGAGTAAAAATGCTTCAAATGCTCAAGTATAGTACATGAAACTTGTAGAAGAAATCCATGGCAATATATTGATCACAAATATATCATATAATAATCCATTCATTCGAAATCATCAGCATTACATTGATTCACAACAAGGTAGTGGGGAAATGGCACTGTTCTTTCATTAAAATTGAGATTTATACATTTCTACTTGGAATTTCGACTTGAAACTTTCTGGAGATGAAGAACAGAGTATTTAATTCATATTACAAAATAAATGGGGCATTAAAATCTCCCCCAAAGAGTACAATAGCTCGCCAAAAACGCCCTCCCTCAAGGATCAAGAATATGCCATCAAAACTGGAAATGGTTGAAGGAGTGAGCTGCAATAAAAGAAACCATGAGATGCTCTGTAGCTTACACCTGCAAATAAAGACTCCATTAAAGCTTGAAATGAAAGTTCTGAATGGCCTTTCCAATTACCAACTTGGATGGGAATCTTTCACCCTCGAAATTGGCCAAGGCAAGAAACTAGTCATCCACTAGCTCTCCCTCTTCACAAATGCAATTGCAAATTCTACAAATGATCAAAAGCTGGTTTCATTCTTTGTTATTGACATTTATAAACTTCTAATGTCCTCCATGTGTTGAATTCCTTCCAAGAGACTCATGCCAACTCAAGTTGGGAAGAGATTCCAAAGAACACCACTTGTACAACAATTCCTAGTCTCCCACTTCCACCAAATCACATGTGGAAGCATCTTAGCTGCCCTAACACCCTTGAGCGCCCTCTTGGAGTCTATTTTTATCCCTGACATGTCATATATGTCATATGTCAGCCTTCAGTTCTGATTTGTGTCATAGGTGTCATAGCATCTTCATCATTGTTGTCATAGAGCTAGGGAATCTAGCCCAAGTGTCTCACTAGCTCCAAATTGCCTCTTCCTCTTCCATGGGAGTTACTCTTCCTCTATATTTCGACCTTGGATGAGTCATGCAATGAATAATCCCTTTTGGACTCCCCCAAGTATGTTACCATTCACCTTGAATTCGAATTGGTGAGAGAATGATGCCAAGTGTAGTGGGGAAATCTAGCCATATATGGGTCCCACTTCCTCCATGTGTCTTCATGATCAAATGCCACTTTGATTTTAAATTGTATATATTTATTTAGCTCCTTTATTAAATATTTATGCCATTCTAATTTTCAAACATCATTTATTATCCTCATTATTCCATATCCCAAAGCTTCCACCCCAAACCTAGGAAACTAGTAATTTTCCTCATTGGCAATTATTTGACCTTTAGCATCAATTTGACAAACTCTAATGAATAGGGCCAATGTGATTAGACCATTGTGACCCAATGCCAAATTTGGGACATGACAAATCCTCCCTTCCCAATATTGCTTGTCCTCAAGAAATTTTAAACATGGGTGTTTAAGAACCTGCTTTCTGTATAATTCTTTGAAGTTGCCATTGAATTGCCCAACCTTGAGTCTTTGAGTTTCCATGAAGATTTTAGAGAGGAACCACCATGCTTGCTGCTGCACTACTTTGATAAAAATCACTTTATTAAGTGGGGAAATCCATCTCCCATACTGCTTGTTTCCCCCAAAATTTGAAACCAATGAGATAAAAATTATTCCAGGGTCCCATTGCTTGTAGTGCACCCCAATAATTAAGAGTGCTCTCGAACCCACACCATTAGTTAAGAGGATTCCTGGATCCCATTTTCTTGTATGCATCCTTCCAAACATCATGAGTACCAAATATATATCATCAAAGTACATAAAAACATAATGAAAATGTACATCAAGGATATGCTTCATCAAAGAGTCATGAAAGTGCTTATACCTCCAAGCAAGTAGACCACCATTTTCCAAGTGCATACAAGCTTCAAGTGACCAATCAAATCTGCTCCAATGACATAGGTGAGGATCCCATGTCCTATAATGCTGCTCCAAAAGGATGTGATATGCATCAAAATATTCAACCATGTATTCTTTCATCCAAGAAGTGAATGAAGAATCTCCACTAAAATCTGAACCAAATAATGAGCAGAAAAAACAAGGAGACTTCAAATGAAGAAGTCTCACCCATATATCCCTGAATGTGAGAGTCATAAATATATAACAAAGTATGTGTCTTGCAACAAAAATGTTCTCCAATCATAAATCTATTCACCCAAGTGTTGGATGAAGTTCCTCCAACATCAAATGAATCAAGTGTTGAGCAAGAAAAACCATGAGTCTTCAAGTGACTCAAATGCATATTACAGGTGCATTCGTGTAGATGTGCATCATCATAAAGTAACAAAGGATTCTGCTGCAAATGTGAATAAGAATGTGCTCCAACCATGTCATCATAAAAGTTAAATCTAGGAGTTCCATACTCCTCATGTGGCACCATAAAAAAAAACCCTTTCACCCATACTTCATTGAGACTAATGTTGCAAAACATGGAATTGTAGGATGTAGGAGAATGAACCAAATCACCCAAATGATCAAAAAGTACAGAAGTTTCATCATGGGAAGGATCCATATGGTTAGTATCATGCAGCTCCTTCAAAAGTGTGAACTCTTTGTCATAGTTTGGTTCTGATGTAGAGGAATCATGCTCTTCTTTAAAAATTGAATAACCTTCATCAAGAGACAATTCAAATTCCTCTTCCACCACATCAAGTGTTTGGATCTCTTCAAGTTCATCTTCAAACACATCAAGAACATTCAAATTTTCACATTTCTCATGATCCACCATGTCATGGGAATCTTCCAAACAATCTACCATTTGACAATCTGAAACATAGGAGGAAAAACAAGTATCTTGCAACTTTTCAAGAAGTTGCTCATTTTGAATTGTGAGCTTATGATTATCCTCATTATTCTTCAAGTATGCATCATGTAACAATTCATTAAGCTCAAACAAATGGTTTCTATCAAAAAGCAAAGACATGAAATTACCTTTGATGTGGCACATTGATCTTTGAATCTTCTCCATGTCTTCAATGAATGATGTTTCCTCCAATGAAGTAGCTCTCCAACAAGAATTTGACACCAATGCTTGAGTGTCATGGAGAATTCTGAGGGACTCTTGGATCTTCTTTTCATTCATCTTTAAGGACCCTTCAAGAAAATGAGGCTCTTGCAAATGAACCTCCTCATCTTCTTCAATTTTGCTTGGACCAACTTCATGAAGCTCATGTGGTGATGGGGAAGTTGATCTTGGTTCTTCTTCAACTGCTACAAGGTCTTCATTATCATGCTTAATGGAAATTGGGCTTGCAACAACACTTTCAAAAGTGATCTCTATGTCACCAACATAGAGGTGTGAGCACCCATCAGTAGGTACTCCTTCATAGTTTAAGCATCCATCAGTAGATGCTCTTTGGTTCATGTCTAAGCTAGAAGGTGTCTCGAAATGATCTTCCATATTTTTAATAGAATATTCTTCATGCTCTTGTGATGTCTCTTCATTTTTATCCTTCAAGCAAGATGATGCATTTTTTCCCTTGTTTTCCTTATGATCAATATCTTTGGAATCTCTTTTTGAAGAATTCCCAAAATCTCTCCTCAAGTGGGACATAATTTCATGCACACATGTATGATACTCACTCCAAGGTTCTTTACAAGAAGGGAATAAAACTTTCTTTACTAACTCCACATCTTCATGTTTGGGCCTATTTTCAAAAACATGTTCAGCAAAGTACTCAAAAGACATGGCATTTTGTGTATTTTTGCTAAAAGAAAGATATTCTTGATATTTTTGATATTGTTGGGGCAAGGTTTTATATTTTGCTCTCCATCTTTGGAACTCACTCATAGAATTATCCTTGGTTGGTGTGACACACTCATATTCATCAGATTTAAAGTCATAAAAATAATCTTCATTTCTCTTGAAATTGTAAGAAGTGTTGCATGATGGCATCTCTTCCTCGTACCATTCACATTCTGCTTCATATTGCTCATAAGCATCTGCATATTTCTCATAAGAATTGTACTCATAGGATTCATCATAATAGTAATACATGTCTTCCTATTATTCTTGAATGTATGTAACTAATACACAGGTTCAAGGACCATGCTCTAATACCACTGTAATGTCCCTTCTTAGGAATTTTATTAAAATGGCAATTTTTCATTTTTTTCCCTTGTTTGACCTTTGACTAGTTTTGATATCTAGGTCCCAAATTTGACCCAAATGATCCCAAATATTCTGAGAAGGTATATGAATGATATTAGAACATAAATATGTGTTTCAAGGATGCCTTTGGACCTTTAAAATACTTATTCAAATCCTTTTTCAATTCTGATCAATGTAGGTAACTTTACTAGTGATTTCCCTTTGACTAGTATTGGTCTCTAGGTCTCAAATTGACTCCAAATGCATTCAAATATTCAAGGAAGGTGTATGAATGATATTAGAACTTGAATATGATGTTTATGGATGAAATATTTCCACCAAAATACCTATGCAAAATCTCTTAAGATTCTGGACCAATTATGCAATTTTACTAGTAATTTGGGGTTCACATCCTCATGGGGTAAGTACTGAAAATGGCTTCCCAAATGCCTCCAAACCCACTCAAATTTATGAAAAGAGATATGTAAGGTGTTAAGTATGTTATTAAAGTCTCATATGCACCATTAATGGATTATTACAACTGTTCTCACCCTCTCCCATTCAACTGCAAAAATCCCCAATTCGACCCTTGGGGAAATGACACTATTTCACCTCCCAATAGAACTAAACTGAGTAAAAATGCTTCAAATGCTCAAGTACAGTACATGAAACTTGTAGAAGAAATCCATGGCAGTATATTGATCACAAATATATTAGAGAATAATCCATTCATTCGAAATCATCAGCATTACATTGATTCACAACAAGGTAGTGGGGAAATGGCATTGTTCTTTCATTAAAATTGAGATTTATACATTTCTACTTGGAGTTTCGACCTGAAAATTTCTGGAGATGAATAAAAGAGTATTTAATTCATATTAAAAAAGAAACGGGCATTAAAATCTCCCCCAAAGAGTACAATAGCTCTCCAAAAACGCCCTCCCTCAAGGATCAAGAATATGCCATCAAAACTGGAAATGTTTGAAGGAGTGAGCTACAATAGAAGAAACCATGGGTTGCCCTGTAGCTTACAACTAAAAATAAAGACTCCATTAAATCTCCAAATGAATGGTCTGAATGGCCTTTCCAATTACCAACTTGGATGGGAATCTTTCACCATCGAAATTGGCCAAGGCAAGAAACTAGTCATCCACTAGCTCTCCCTCTTCACAAATGCAATTGCAAATTCTACAAATGATCAAAAGCTAGTTTCATTCTTTGTTATTGAAATTTATAAACTTCTAATGTCCTCCATGGGTCGAATTCCTTCCAAGAGACTCATGCCAACTCATGTTGGAAGAGATTCCAAAGAACACCACTTGTACAACAATTCCTAGTCTCCCACTTCCACCAAATCACATGTGGAAGCATCTTAGCTGCCCTAACACCCTTGAGAGCCCTCTTGGAGTCTATTTTTAGCCCTGACATGTCATATATGTCATATGTCAGCCTTCAGGTCTGATTTTTATCATAGGTGTCATAGCATCTTCATCATTGTTGTCATAGAGCTAGGGAATCTAGCCCAAGTGTCTCACTAGCTCCAAATTGCCTCTTCCTCTTCCATGGGAGTTACTCTTCCTCTATATTTCGACCTTGGATGAGTCATGCAATGAATAATAACTTTTGGAATCCCCCAAGTATGTTACCATTCATCTTGAATTCGAATTGGTGAGAGAATGATTCCAAGTGTAGAGGGGAAATCTAGCCATATGTGGGTCCCACTTCCTCCATGTGTCTTCATGATCAAATGCCACTTTGATTTTCACTTGTATATAATTATTTAGCTCCTTTATTAAATATTTATCCATTCTAATGTTCAAACATCATTTATTATCCCCATTATTTCAAATCCCAAAGCTTCGACCCCAAACCTAGGAAACTAGTAATTTTCCTCCTTGGCAATTATTTGACCTTTAGCATCAATTTGACAAACTCTAATGAATAGGGCCAATGTGATTAGGCCATTGTGACCCAATGCCAAATTTGGGACATGACACACATCTCCTGCTACTGGATCTCTCTATCGGCCCAGTTCCACAGCTGCCATGCGTGCTCTTAGCTCTCTCAACTCCTCCATGACCTCTGTATTTGTTGTTGATCTTCCTCTGCCATGACCCTGAGCTCTACCAACATGGACAACCATGTCTTTTCCTTATTTTACTGAGCAAATCTCCTGCTCTGATACCAAAATTGATGTCAGGAAATGGTATGAACCTCTGGGAGCTTATCACTACACGAGCTACGTGAGTCTTCTCAGCTTTATTGAAGGTTGGTAACACTGTATAAGGCCTCAGGATTTTGTATCTGAATCACCCCCAACTAAGATTCAGGTACCCAGGTCGAATCTATGCTACTTCTCAAATAAACCTGTCCATATGTCCAAGTCGCAATGGTGGGTCATGCTTCACTTCACAGGTTCTATTCCCCTGGGGTTGGCGACATTCAATAAGGAATCATTGTTCAGGAACCCGCTTTCCTAGATATGGAGTTCCTCGGGTAGTCAAAATGTTGATTCGACGGCAGGAGGTGGATGTAACATGCTCTGTAGCCACGTATTCTCTTTCAATTTTTCGGTGGGTATTCCTCAACCCCGATTGCAAAAATAGATGAGCTCGTTGAATCCTTCAACGCCAGTTAGAAGAGCCTCATCCCACTTGAATCTGGAGACTCATCTATGTTTGAATTCCTAAATCGATTTTTTTTCATATGAGAATCGCCCCTGCACCTGCGACTGGGAAGACATTAGTCCCTTCCATATTCCAACCACAGAGGGTTTATATGATGGATTTCGGCTCAACTGTGCCTTATTGGGCCGTCTCAGGTATTGCATGGACAAAATGGTCGATTTCTGTGCCTAGTTCTACTGAAATAAACCTGGTGTGACTGTAATCCGTGGGATATGGTGGCAGATAGCTAAAACGCTTTCATACATGCAAACAAAACATGGTTACGATGAACTTAGAAAATGAAGGAAGCAAGAGAAGAAATTATCCATGCACACTTGAATCATTCACACAAATCACTTCATCTTCTCCCAAAATCTCAAATTTCTTCTTTTATTAATTAGCAGGCCTTCACATATTTCTCTCTCTCTTTTATTATGATAGAAAACTCTTCCAATTCCTCTCTAACTGGGAGTTACAAAAATCGATGTCCAGAAATGCCATTCGCCAGCTCTACTTTTCCAGCTGATGTGAGGCACCTGCAACAATTAATTAACAAGAATACGCGAAATAGCAGAAATGACAGAACTCAGAATCACTTTTGTATTGATCACAGGCCACTTCGAGGGGGCAACCTCCTTTGAGCAAGCTCAATACAAATAACTTCACGGTTCCTTCATAGGCCTCAACGCACACTTATATACTAATTCTAGGCGCCAATACTATGGGTCGAAACCATGGGCCGTTACAAACTATGGATCAACAATACTACGGGCGACTTACAAAGCATATGCGCCAACAACAATAACACAAACTATTGATCAACAAATACTACGGGACGACTTACAAAGCATATGCGTCCAACAACAACATACTAACAAAGTAAAGATATGGGTTCCTAACATCCCCTCCCCCTTAAAAAAAGCTTTGTCCTCAAAGCTTTAGATGTGGAAATTGTTGTTGAATCTAAAGGAGTGGTTCCCATGTAGCATCCTCTGGTTGCATGCCGTGCCACTGAATTAAGACCTCTGTGATAGAGCGAGAGCGAAGCTGATGCGTGCGCCGATTGAGGATGGCCTCTGGCTCCAAAAGGATGGATCCTTCATTATCCAGTTCGGGTAAAATCGTTTGGCCGCTGATGTTGGTGCCAAGAAATTTCTTCAAACAAGAGACATGAAAGACTGGATGAATGCGGGAAGAAGGAGGAAGTTCCAATTTATAAGCAACGGACCCAATCTTCTGAAGAATCCGATATGGCCCATAGACTTTGGAGCAAGCTTACGACGCCCTTTGAGTTTCAAGGAGGATTGTTTGTACGGATGGAGACGAAGAAAAACCATATCGCCGACTTGAAAAGTGCGCTCTGAACGGTGTTGATCTGCTTGTTGCTTCATGCGATTTCTTGCCATGTGAAGATTGTCCCGCAAAATGCGAAGAATCTGATCGCGGTTGCGAAGGACCGTGTCAACTTCCTGAACTGGTGAACTGGTGGGGGTGTATGGAAGAAGAGCTGGAGGTGCTTGACCATAGACTGCTTCATATGGGGTCATTTTAGAGGCAGTTTGGTAAGAGGTATTGTACCACCATTCAGCAAGAGGGAGCCACTTTGCCCACTGATGTTGTTGTTCTGAGGTGAAGCAACGAAGATAAGTTTCCAAGCATTTATTGACAATTTCAGTCTGACCATCTGTTTGTGGGTGATACCCTGAACTCATCTTCAGTTTGGTGCCAGTGTGGCGAAATAGTTCTGTCCAAAAATGACCGGTGAAAGTCGCATCACGATCCGAGACAATGGAAGAAGGGATTCCATGAAGACGAAAGATCTGGTCCATAAAAATTTGAGCAACCGAGGAGGCTGTATAGGGATGACTGAGAGCACAAAAATGACTATATTTGGAGAGGCAATCAACCACAACGAGAATCACTGTCTTCCCGCCAGATTTAGGGAGCCCTTCAATGAAATCGATAGAAATATCTGTCCAAATCCGTGTAGGTATGGGCAAGGGTTCAAGCAATCCTGGAACGAGTGTTGTTTCACCCTTATTGCACTGGCAGGTATCACATTCGGCCACCATCTGTTGAATTGTCCTTTTCATGCCCTGCCAAAAGAAGTTACGCCGTGCTCGTTCATATGTTTTGAGGAACCCAGAGTGCCCGACCGATGGAGAAGCATGGAGTTCATAGAAGACAGTCTGTTGAAGATCTGTGCTCTGGGGAAGCACCAGACGACCCTTGTATCGCAGAGAAGCACCATCCCAAGAGTAATGTGGTACAGCAGAAGGGTTGTTGGTCAAGCGTTGGATGATCTGAGATAAGGAAGAGTCATTGACATAACCCTGTTGAACAGATTGCAACCAATTTGGAACAGGCATAGAAATAGCTGAAAGAGAACCTTGGGCACCAAATGTGCGAGAAAGAGCATCTGCCACAATATTGTCTTTACCCTTCTTGTAAGTGATCTCATAGTCATAACCCATGAGTTTGCTAACCCATTTCTGTTGTGCCGGGGAGGAGACACGCTGGTCCAAGAAATATTTCAGACTCTGGTGATCAGTCTTGATGCAGAAATGATTCCCTAATAGGTATGGACGCCACTTCTGTACTGCATGCAAAATAGCCATCATTTCCTTCTCATAGGTAGAGGAAGCTAAATTCTTACCTAAAAGGGCTTTGCTGGTGAACACAATGGGGTGTTCATCTTGAAGGAGAACAGCACCAAGTCCATTGCCGCAAGCATCACTCTCAATAGTGAAGGGCTTGGAAAAATCGGGCATAGCTAGCACAGGTGTAGTACACATAGCTTGTTTTAGTTTGTCAAATGCACACTGAGCAGCAGGTGTCCATGTAAAAGCATCCTTTTTCAATAGAGCAGTTAATGGGGCTGCAATCTTCCCATAATCCTTGACAAAATTGCGGTAGTAGCCAGTCAACCCCAAAAAACCACGAAGGCTCTTGAGTGTCTGAGGACATGGCCAATTGTTCATGGCGTCGATTTTGGCAGGATCCACGCGAACCCCTTGTGCTGAGATAATGTGCCCGAGATACTCAACTTCCTTTTGTCCAAAAACACATTTAGACTGCTTGGCATGAGATGATGGTCAGAGAAAAGTTGCATGACAAGATCCAGATGCTGGAGATGTTCATCCCATGTTTTACTATAGATGAGGATATCATCAAAGAATACCAGAATGAATTTCCGCAAGTAGGGTCGAAATATTTTATTCATTAAGGCCTGGAATTTGGAAGGAGCATTAGTGAGGCCAAAGGGCATGACCAAAAACTCATAATGGCCATCATGTGTGCGGAAAGCTGTTTTAGGAATATCATCCTCATGAACCCGAATTTGATGATACCCAGAACGAAGATCCAACTTGGAGAAAAAGTGAGCCCCATGAAGCTCGTCAAGAAGTTCATCAACAACAGGAATTGGAAACTTATCCTTGATGGTGACGTGATTAAGTGCTCGGAAGTCAATGCAGAGGCGCCATGACCCATCTTTTTTGCGGACGAGAATAACTGGAGAAGAAAAGGAATTAGTGCTTGGGCGAATAATGCCTTGCTTCAATAAGTCCCAAACGAGCATTTCAATCTCTGTTTTTTGGTGGAATGGGTAGCGATAGGGCCTGATGTTGGGAGGAGCGCTGCCAGGAAGGAGCTGAATACGATGGTCTTCTGGCCTGGAAGGTGGTAATCCCACTGGTTCAGCAAAGACACATGTATATCGATCCAGAATTTGTTGTATATCCAAAGGAGTAGTGGAGACCGCTGATGGTTGCATCTGGATGGAATGGATCTGAGCGATGACACCATGTGAATGCTTCTTAAGGATTTTTTCCATGCGATGTGAACTGATGATGCTGAGAGAACCTGGTTGTAATCCTGTCAATGTGTGTTTGTGTCCATTGAGAGAAAACTGCATCCAAAGTTCGGCAAAATCCCATAAGATAGGGCCGAGTGTGTGTAGCCATTGAGCTCCCAAAACCACATCACATCCGCCTAAGGGCAAGGCAAACATGTCAGAGCGCAAGGTATAATCTCCCATAGAGATATGCACATTTCGACACTTCCCTTTGTAAGGTAAGGTGCCCCCATTGGCAACCATGACTTCAAAGTTGGAGCAAGGATGGATAAAACAATCAGCTTGTTTGGCGATCCGAGGGTCAATGAAATTATGAGTGCTACCAGAATCAATGAGGATTGTAAGAGGAAGCTTCTTGAAGTAACCCCTGACCCGCATTGTTTGGGGGGTGGTGATTCCCGCTAAAGCATGGAGAGATATCTCTGGCTGGTCATCCTGAGATGGAGGGTCAATAGGCGGTTCCTGAATGTCGACCGGGGCATCCAGTGTTTCTGGATCTTCGTCACCCATTTCAGAGGCAGGCGAAGACTCCACATCCAGGAGATAGAGATTTTGCTGAACACATCTATGTCCCCGAGTGAATTTCTCATCACAATTATAGCAAAGACCCTTTTCTCTGCGTGCTTGCATCTCTGTTTCAGACAAACGCTTGATAGGAGTCGGTCGAGGAGCCTGCGGTATAGGTGGTCGCTGAGAACCCATATTTCGGAATGGAACAAAAGGGGGCTTGGAGCGTTGTTGGCTAGGTTCTCAAATTCGGTTTGATACTCTCTCACAGTGCCAGTTTGGCGAAGTTTAGTGAGGGCTCCTGTGAAGTCATCAAAAGCACTAGGGCCAAATCGTTGCAAAAGGAGCTGGCAAAAGTCTGGCCAGTTGGGCTCTGGATGAGCCTTGATGTACCAACGGTACCATTGAAGAGCTTCCTGTTCCAAATGAAAGGATGCCAACAGAACTTTGTTGACATCAAAAGTATTATGCAGACTGAAATACTGTTCTGCACGATAGATCCATCCAGTTGGATTGGTACCATTGAAGCGAGGAAAATCAAGCTTCGGACCACGAAAATTGCTGGAAGAAGAGAACCCATTGTCTACTAAAGACTCGGACTGCCGTTTGTTGTTCATAGCTGAATGTTCAAGATGGAGACCAAGAAATTTTTCATCCAGATCCTGGAGTTTGGCTTGGATGGCTGCAAGGGCTTCCTCCATGGTTTTTGCTCCTGCACGGGTGACAACCATAACCAGGGATTTTTTTTATTTTATTTTTTATTTTTTGACTGGGTAGGAAAACAAAAACAGGAACTACTTCAGTAAAGGAAAATTTGGATTTGGGAAAAAATCAGAAGGGTAATTGGGGTTTGACTCATTTTTTGGACACTATTGGATAGACAGGGAAGTAAAAATGAGGATTTCAGCAGCGGGGTGAAAGGATGGGAAAATTTGGCAGAGGGGAACAAAGAAGCAGAATTCAGAAAGGAACTCTGTGGTAAAAATTGAAGGTGATTGGGTGAAATCTGAGGAAGTTATGGCAAACCCTAAAAATAGACAAATGTGGGATTTTGGGTTGTAGGAAAGGGAATTGAGGATAGGGTCCTCAGGGATGAAATATGCAGAATGGAATGACAGGGGTTCCCTGAAATTTTCAAGGAAAACAGAGGTAAAACAAGGGAGATATGGAGAAAAAACAGAATTTTTGTTTTTTTTACAGACTGAAGCGGCGCCGAACGACTGGATCTGGAACGGCTTGCAAAATGAATCTGGAACGGCGCAGTAGTGATCGACAATAGTTCAGCTGAAAGTAGATATGGACCCCAGGTATGTGCGGCTTCCTAACAGTTCAGGGTTTTCACTCGGCCACCAATGCTGTCTGACGGCTTGCGTATTGGGGCAGTGCCCCTCACTCCACGGCTCAGGTAAAACTGATAACCGCTTTGCCACAAACGACAGCTCTTGGTTTACCTCACGGGTAGGAACTAGTCAATCAGGTAGGGGTCGTTGCCCTTTTCGCCGGCAGGTCCTCTCAATGGGCCAGCTACTTCGGGGTTCCTGTGGTACTCCTCACAATGAGTTTTAGGGCTTATGCCCAAGTACTTCCCACAGTTAAGCGGATAGGGATTATTCCCAAATCCGAACCTGCAACAGATGCGAAAAAAAAATTTTGGCAGAAATTTCACCCAGCGAGCCCAAGAAAGTGCTCTGATACCAGATGTGAGGCACCTGCAACAATTAATTAACAAGAATACGCGAAATAGCAGAAACGACAGAACTCAGAATCACTTTTGTATTGATCACAGGCCACTTCGAGGGGGCAACCTCCTTTGAGCAAGCTCAATACAAATAACTTCACGGTTCCTTCATAGGTCTCAACACACACTTATATACTAATTCTAGGCGCCAATACTATGGGTCGAAACCATGGGCCGTTACAAACTATGGATCAACAATACTACGGGCGACTTACAAAGCATATGCGCCAACAACAATAACACAAACTATTGATCAACAAATACTACGGGACGACTTACAAAGCATATGCGTCCAACAACAACATACTAACAAAGTAAAGATATGGGTTCCTAACAGCTAAAAGGTTTCTTTCTAATTTCAAGGATCTAATTCCTAAAAATCTTGTAACAGTCTATCTAGGTGGCTTAGTCTCCTCACAGGGAGCTAAAATTAGCCAATTATTTCTAACTACTATTCTATAACTGAAAACATACTATTATCAAGATATTTGAGTAAGCTCCTTGTTAGATTCAGGTTCCCTTGATTCAACCTTGAGCTGCAACGTGTGTCAAAACACTCACATGGCTGTCTCTACAAGATGCACCTACATCAATCCTCCTACAAAATTCCTTCTTTGCCTGTAGTTGTTTCCTCCTTGCTTCAAGAGCAATATAAGCTCTCACAAATGGGAAAAAATGAGCAAAAAACAAGGATTTCTATTAAGATTTCGATTCCGATGATGGCAAGATTGAAGAGGAGAAGACATGGTGTCTGTATTGCAATAAAGGACCACACAAAGAAGAAGCATTTAGGTACAAAAAGTTTTTTGAAGAAAAGGAGTACAACAAGGAAGCTACCACACTAAAGAAATCCACTTACATGCATGCACTTTCAACAATTTCTACTCCATGCATTTTTTATTCATAAGACTTTGGAGAACTTGTCCCAAATCAATTTCTAATTGAAGAATCCATTGGAAAATCCCCATACCTTTTTATCCCCTATTCAAGAACAAATTAAAAATGAAAAGGTAGATGAAATTCATAAAATGAACTTTGATGGTGCTCATTCAAGAGCAGGAAAGGGGGCTGGGATTATCATTACTTCACCGAGATGTTAGATTTTCAACTTTGCATATAGACTAGAATTTGAAGCAACAAACAATGTAGTATAATATGAGGCACTCCTACTTGTGATTGAACTAGCAAAAGATACGGGGATAAAGATATTAAGTATAAAAGGCGAGTATGATTTGATAGTTCAACAAGTAAAGAACCAATTTGCATGTAAGTGTCAAAGACTAAAAAAGTATAGAAATGCAATTTGGGACACCATGGAATTCTTTGATGCCTTAAACATAGAATCCATTCCTAGAGACCAGAACAACACAACGGATAAGCTAGCAGTTTCATCATCAACCCTTAAACCATCAAATGAGATGTTAAATGGTGACTGTACTTTAGAAATCAATTCCAGGCCATCCGTACCAGATAACATGGAACATTTGCAGGTTTTTCGAGATGATGGGAAAATCTTAAAGTTTATTCATAAGGTTGAAGAATTCTCGAACTTTAATGTCAAATTGCAAGAGGAGGGTAAAGAGTATCAGGGTGAGGGCAATCAGTTCAAAAATCCCGTTCCTCATGGCTTAATGGCATTTGAAAGCATCTTTGATAGGTAGGATTGGAGGAAGAACAACATTGATTCAATGAAACCTAGGGACTATGTGGAAATAAACATTGGGTCAGATAAAGAACCTAAAATGATAAAAATTGGAAAAGGTACCTCAGAAAAAGAAAGGAATGACTTAATCAGTTTAGTTAAAGAGTATAGAGATGTGTTTGCTTTTACTTATAATGAATTAAAAGCATATCGAGAAGATGTATTTCAACACACTATACCTTTAAAGCAATACATTGAGGAAGTCAAACCTTTCCGACAAAAATTGAGACAGATCAACCCTAAGTTATCTCCCATTGTTAAAAAAGAGCTTGAAAAATGTTAGCGGTAGGGATAGTTGCACTTACAAGACATTCATCCTAGTGCTCTAACTTAGTGTTTGTTAGGAAGAAAAACATAAGCATAAGGATATGCATCGGCTTTAGGAATCAAAATGTGGATTGTTAGAAGGACAACTATCCGCTTCCGAATATGGAAACCCTTCTCCACAGGGTCACAAGTGCTAGCATGATGTCCAAGGCTAGATGGTTTTTCAGGTTACAACCACGTGGTCATCCAGAAAGAGGATAGACATAAGACCACTTTCACAACTCCTTGGGGAACTTTTGAATACTTGATAATTCCTTTTGGCTTATTGAATTATGGCGCCACTTTCCAAAGAGCTATGGACTATGCATTCAAGGATCTAATTGGAAAAATCATAGAGATTTATCAGGATGACTTAATTGTTTTCTCCAAAGAAAGATATAGTCATATAAGTCATTTAAAACATGTAGAAAGTATGGCATTTCCTTAAATCCAACTAAATATGTCCTAGGTATCGATGAAGGAAAGCTCCTAGGACATATCATTTCCAAGGAAGGGATCAAGGTTGATCCCAAGAGAATAGAGGCAATTAAGAAAATACTTTTTCCTAAGAATGTTAAAGCCCTTCAATCTTTTAATGGAAACATCAACTCCATTAGAAGATTCATCCCTAAATTGGTTGAGCTAATGAAAACCATGCAGAAACTATTAAAAAAGGATGCCAAGTTTATGTGGACGGATGATGGAAGGGAGGCTTTCTCATGTATAAAAGATGCAATCACAAGATCGCCTATCCTAGTCAACCCAGACTACACCAAGGACTTCATGATATTCTCCTTTGCATCTGAATATACCAGAGCAAGGGTTCTTCACCAAAAGAATCACGAAGGGTTTGAGCAACCCATTGATTTCATGATTTGTGCTTTACAAACTCATAATTAAAATACACCACCATGGAGAAGCAGGCCTATGCCTTGGTGAAATCATTGAAACATTTCAGGACCTATATTGTGTATTCTAAAGTCATAGGTTATGTTCCCCATGCTGCAGTGAAAGCAATCTTGTCCCAACAATATTGCTTATGAATAAGGGGTACATGGGTGTCAAAAGATTCAGGAGTATGACTTAGAAATAAAACCCACCAATCTCATCAAAGGACAAGGTATTTCTAAAATGTTGACTCAAAAGAACGAGCAATCCATAGGAATGGTTTGTGAAAACATTAGATCTAAGCTAGAGATGACCCCATCATTATAGAGTCTTGACAACCACTGGTATTCGGACATCATTTATTTCCTTCTTCACTTTACTTGCCCATATCACCTCAAGGGTCATAAAAGACGGACTTTAAGGTTGAAAATGTTAAGATTTAATATGCTAAGACAGAAAATAGCAGCATTACATTCCATTTCACAATAATAGCATATATAGGATCACTGAAGAAACAACAAGCATAGCATAAACACAAGAGACATAGATTTATCCTGGGAAACCCTCATGGGGTAGAAAACCTAGTAAAGCTTCCTCAATATAGATGACCAGCAATATACAAAGATGAAACCCTGAGACATGATCTCCTCCTCCACAATAGCAGACCTCTCCTCCACAAGTGCGCTATCCTTAAGTGTATGAGTGTATCAAATGAGGAATACACCTCCTCTATTTATACACTACTCTGACATATCTTTTACACAAGTACATGTAGGCTCGTATTTAACCAATGGGTTATATACCCCACTACAACTGACTGGGCCGACCCCTCTAGGGTGGTCTAATAACCCTTTGACCCATATAACACATACAGGGCCGACCTCCACTAGGGAAGTCTAATAACCCAAGTTACCACATTCCGACGGAGGAATAAACATCTCCGGATATACAATAAGATCTTTACGGAGGAATGAAACATCTCCGGAATAATAAAGTACAATTATAATATTCTTTGAAGTTACAATATTTCAACACTCCCCCTTAACAAGAAGGATATTATAACAGCATCTGCACGAGCAAGGAGTCATCAACATCATACATGATACATCTATAAATCATTGGAAGCTTTCTCAACATCATCAGTAACTCAACCAGTTACTGGAACATCTTCAATACTGGAACATCAACATCTTCAGTATTGAGTCTTTATCTTCTGCAGCACTCAAATAGCTACAGCAACATCAATATTTGAATCCTCACGATCGTCAGCATCGTCATCACACGATCATCAACATCGTCATCACACGATCATCAGCATCATCATCACACGATCATCAGCATCGTCATCACACGATCATCAGCATCGTCACATCATCTTGATCTACAACATCTGGTTCATCACGATCTACAGCATCGTCATTATACGATCATCAACATTGTCATCATACGATCATCAGCATCGTCATCATATGAACATCAACATCGCCATCATACGATCAACAACATCGTCATCAGCATCGTCATCATACGATCAACATTTTCCAGGGTGATCAATCCTACTCTCTTTAGGACATACGTCCATGGATGATGCAATCTAGTCATGTACCTTTTGAACTGAAGTCCAGGGACGATCTAGTCCTATCATGTACCTTTTGAACCGAAGCTCAGGGATGATCCAGTCCTATCATGTACCTTTTGAACCGAAGCTCAGGGATGATCCAGTCTTATCATGTACCTTTTGAACCTAAGCTCAAGGACGATCCAGTCCTATCATGTACCTTTTGAACCAAAGCTCAGGGATGATCCAGTCCTATCATGTACCTTTTGAACCGAAGCTCAGGGACGATCCAGTCCTATCATGTACCTTTTGAACCGAAGCTCAGGGACTATCCAGTCCTATCATGTACCTTTTGAACCGAAGCTCAGGGACGATCCAGTCCTATCATGTACCTTTTGAACCGAAGCTTAGGGACGATCCAGTCCTATCATGTACCTTTTGAACCGAAGCTCAAGGACGATCCAGTCCTATCATGTGCCTTTTGAACCGAAGCTCAGGGACGATCTAGTCCTATCATTCAATTCTCGGAGACCTCATGTCTACGGCTCAATTCATAAGACCAAAGTCCGAGGACGATCCAATCCCCTTACCTATTCATTCAGGATTTTGTTCTCGGAGACATCATGTCTACGGCTCAATTCAAAGGACTAAAGTCCGAGGACGATCCAATCCCCTTACCTGTTCATTCAGGATTTTGTTCTCGGAGACATCATGTCTACGGCTCAATTCAAAGGACTAAAGTCCGAGGACGATCCAATCCCCTTACCTGTTCATTCCGGATTTTGTTCTCGGAGACATCATGTCTACGGCTCAATTCAAAGGACTAAAGTCCGAGGACGATCCAATCCCCTTACCTGTTCATTCAGGATTTTTGTTCTCGGAGACATCATGTCTACGGCTCAATTCAAAGGACTAAAGTCCGAGGACAATCCAATCCCCTTACCTGTTCATTAAGCATTTTTGTTCTCGGAGACATCATGTCTACGGATCAATTCAAAGGACTAAAGTCCGAGGACAATCCAATCCCCTTACCTGTTCATTCAGGATTTTGTTCTCGGAGACATCATGTCTACGGCTCAATTTAGGACTGAAGTCCAGGGATGATCCAATCCCCTCAAATCCACTAAGGACTTCATTCTTGAAGACATACGTCTACGGCTCTCTTTAGGACTGAAGTCCAGGGATGATCCAATCCCCTCAAGTCCACCAAGGACTTCATTCTCGAAGACATATGTCTACGGCTCTCTTTAGGACTGAAGTCCAGGGATGATCCAATCCCCTTATATGTCAATCATGGGTACAAGTATCTTCATCCATACAAGTACATCAAGGCATCATGTATCCTCGTCATCAAAACATGTATATCAAAACATGTATCCTCATCATCAAAGCATGTATATCAAAACATGTATCCTCATCAACAAAACATGTATATCAAAACATGTATCCTCATCAATAGCATCAAATGCATATATCATTAAAGGCATGTATACATCTATCATCAAAAGCATGTATTCTCACTAATACATCTATCATCAAAAGCATGTATACATCTATCATCAAAAGCATGTATTCTCACTAATACATCTATCATCAAAAGCATGTATACATCTATCATCAAAAGCATGTATTCTCACTAATACATCTATCATTAAAAGCATGTATACATCTATCATCAAAAGCATGTATTCTCACTAATACATCTATCATCAAAAGTAAAAATATAAGGGTCCTAAATCTAAATAATTCTAAGTAACTAAGTGCAGTAAATAGGTAACCTCATCATTGATGAGATAGACTTGTTATCAGATACTATGCTACTCCCCCTTTCGAGGAGAGTCCTTTTGAACTAAACCAAGCTTGTCTCGAAAGTATTCAAACTTCACTCGAGACAGAGGTTTAGTCAAGATATCAGCAATCTGATCCTCAGTGCTTATATATTCGAGCTTGATAGCTCCTCTCTGCACCATATCTCGTATATAGAAGTATCGGATCTCTATGTGTTTTGACTTATCGTGGAACACAGGATTTTCAGTCATCTTAATGTAGCTTTGATTGTCACACATAATCACAGTGGGATCCATTTCTAAGTCAAACAATCCATATAATAGCTTCTGAAGCCACACTGCTTCACAGCTGGCAGAGCAGACAACCATATATTCTGCTTCAGCAGTACTGAGAGCCACACTAGATTGTTTCTTGCTAAACCATGAGATCATGGTAGATTCAAGACTATAACATCCACCTGATGTACTCTTTCTGTCTGAGACACTTCCTGCCCAATCAGAATCTGAGTAACCATGTAAACGGAGTTCATGACCTCCAAGATAATATAGACCAAAATCTAATGTACCTTTTAGGTACCTCACTACATGCTTTGTAGCTATTAAGTGAACCTTTCTAGGTTCTACTAGATACTGACTTAGGGTATTTACAGCAAAGCATATATCTGGCCTAGTATTTGTTAAATAGATTAATGACCCAATGATTTGTCTATATAGGGTTAGGTCCACTAAATACGATGAGTCATTAACTAATAACTTCAAGTTGGAGTCCATGGGAGTGGCCATGGCTTTATACTCCAACATATAAAATCTTTTTTAGAAACTTCACAGCATACTTACCTTGATTTAAAAGATTCCTTTTGGATCTTGCCATACTTCTAGACCTAAGAAGTAGTGCATTAATCCGAGATCTTTCATTTTCATTTCTGCATCCATTTTCATGACTTGTTTCTCATTCCTTGTCAGAAAGAGATCATCGTCATACAATAATGGTATGATGGGCTCATCATCCACAACCTTAAGGTAAAGGTTAGGATCAGCTTTACTTCTGGTAAAGCCCAAGCTTTGTCATGAAGTTGTCAATTGTCCAATATTCACACTCTGCATTGAGTGATCTTCTGCATATCTATCTGTGCCATATCTCGTCATATGGGTCTACTAATATGAGCCTCAAAATCATTCGAACTCTGTGGTGAGTTCCTTCTTGCATCCATGTCATATGTGTATAGAATCCATATTCAACCTTGTAGCAAAGGTTGAGATCCACATCACCCATGATGATCATTAAGCTCATCAATTGACTACCGATCCTGGGTACTCATACAGAACCTGATTACATCATTAAGAGAATGGTCTTATCTAGTCTCTTGGAGCAAAACATCTCATCATGATTCTCTTCCTCTTTCTAAGAGAATCTCTTAACCACAAGCTTTCTATAGTGTGTTTGATTTGTAAATCTTTTGTTGAACATCCATCGCTTGTTCAGAGTTCATCATTCATCATGATATTTCCTACAAATCAAAATTAAGTACATGGTTAGTAATACTTCATAATCATCAAATCATGATAATCTATTATGCATACAAATATCATTTACATAGTTATGCAACTATTTTGACCAATACTTTGGCACAACACTTTCCCATATCCTGTATGCATACAGTGGCTATCTAGATACCTTCCATCTCTACCAGAACATACTATCGAGAGTGTGCACAGCTCTCAGCATGTCAACAAAGAGATTTCATTCTAGACAAGCAACAATGGAATGTTTGTCCAACTTACCAATCATATGCATATTAGTAGTATACTGTTCAATGCTTTATGAATGTTTACACTCAGCATGATATATTCTAGGAATACAAATATGCATACAAGCAATATCATTTACTATTTCTAATAACAACTCAAATACTTATCTTTTATGTTTGTGTGTTTGCCTCCCGCTTGATCTTCTATATGTCTTCTGAACTTCTATTCATTCTGTACCACTGTGCATACTCAAGTGTACACTAGTGTCATCCTCATGATATCATACACAAACATACATTCATTAGTATATTTTCAATATTATCAAAACATTCTAATTCTAAATAATCTTGAATATGTACAGTCATGATCATTAGTATTCAGGGTTTCAAGGAAGTCTTCTTTTACTCATGCATATTCTTGTTTGATCTAGTTAGTTAAATCATCAACCAAGATAAGAGACATAATATGCATAAACCCTTGATTACTAACCAATCATACCAAGTATACTTACATAAGGGATCCTAACACAAGGTAAGATTCTAACATGAAATAGGAAAACATACCTGGATTAGTATACCTGCTTAGTTATGTACAACATACCTAAACAATCTCTTCAATGATTTAGAGATCCTGAGCTAGAACTTGCATGTCTCATAGGTTAAACATAATATAACAAAGTCATACATACCTCGTGAGTCTTTGTCTTCATGTTGTCATGGTCATGGAACTTGATTTGTCTTTTGTGATGTACCTGAACCTTGTTAGCAGACAACATCAACCTCACACAACACCATAATGTATAAGTACAATCATATAGCCCTAATCTTCGATCATTCACATGCATTCATATTGTTATTAGGGTGATAAGACAATTAATAACATTTATCAAGATTGTACTAATAAATAACATGAAGACAAACACATTATGAACTTAATCAAGAATCAGATTTCAAGGCATACCTGAACCTCCTTAAGTCATACCTGTCGAGACTTTTTGTAGTCTTCTTATGTAAGGCCTTAGCCTCAACTCCCCCTGAAACTTGATCTGGAGCTTGATAAGGGTTTGCTAGAGAAACCCTAAAAATTCAATCTTTGACTTTCACACTTCTGAATGGATGGAAGAATGTGTCTTGCTGAGCTGATCAAACTAGCATTCTTCAATTTTGAAATCTCCAAAATTTGACCCCTCAAAATTGCCTTCGAAATTTCTGGATCTTCTGGACAGGAACCTGAACTAGGGTTTGATGAAGCCCACCCTTCTGCTCAATCAAAAGGTTTTATCCAAGGTTCTAAACTCTTATTTTTCTAAGGAGCTTCCAGCCGTGGTTACAGACTTCAAAAATTCCAACTTTTGTTGAAGCCCTAATTTTCCATCTTTCCGATCAAAATCCCGAGCTAGGGTTTAATCAAGCCCGGTATTCTACCCAACCAAGAAATTCTATCTTGGTCTCTAAATTTTGATTTTCCTAAGTAGCATTCAGCCGTGGATTCCGATTCCAAAAATTCTAACTTTCTCCGAAACCGTAAATTCCGGAAGCCATGAATAAAGGTGCTCCAAAAATAATTCTGTTTTGACAGAAATATGTACTTGATTGTTTCTGCTATAACTCCGAAATTTTCGCTCCACAGGGTCTGAAAACGTTTTTTGCAGTAGCGTGACCTGTCCTCTTTCCATCATGACAGGTCTGACCTCAATTGGATTTTCTGAGAGAGAGTTATGCCAAATGTCGCAACGTGACCTGTTTTAGGATAATACAGGAGAGCGAACTTGTACGGCATGCCACGTGTCACTGTTTGAACTTCGGCATCTGAAAACTTTTATTAAGATAGATCACCCTGTTATCTTTCCATCCTCACAGGTCTGACCTCAATTGGACTCTCTGAGAGAGAGTTATGCCAAGTGTCGCAATGTGACCTGTTTATGGGATAAAACAGGAGAGCGAACTTGTACGGCGTGCCACGTGTCACTGGTTCCGCTTCGGCCTCTGAAAAAGTTTCTTGAGATAGTATAGTCTGTGTACTACCTGTCACTTTTTATGATATTTCATTTGGAGCTTCCTATCCCAAGTTATGACCTTTTTTCCTAGGTCACCTGATTTTCACTGAGATCTGGAAGAGGCAGAAACCCTAACTTGTATTGATCATAACTTACAAAGTACAACGAATCTGAGGGTTCCCTTTGGACACAAGATACCTGGATATGTTATCTATGACCTGTAAAGGTTTCAGATCCTGAACCTTCGCCAAAATTGATTTATAGTGAAAGTTCCATGATGACTGGTTTTTTCTATATAAAACCCTAACCTTCAAATTGTCGTAAGTAAAGTAAGTGTCGTAAGTGCCATACCTTGTCTTCCTTCAGGTTAGCTCTGATACCATGTTAAGATTTAATATGCTAAGACAGAAAATAGAAGCATTATATTCCATTTCACAATAATATCATATATAGGATCACTGAAGAAACAACAAGCATAGCATAAACACAAGAGACACAGATTTATCCTGGGAAACCCTCATGGGGTAGAAAACCCAGTAAAGCTTCCTCAATATAGATGACTAGAAATATACAAAGATGAAACCCTGAGACATGATCTCCTCCTCCACAATAGCAGACCTCTCCTCCACAAGTGCGCTATCCTTAAGTGTGTGAGTGTATCAAATGAGGAATACACCTCCTCTATTTATACACTACTCTGACATATCTTTTACACAAGTACATGTAGGCTCGTATTTAACCAATGGGTTATATACCCCACTATAACCCTTTGACCCATATAACACATAAAGGGCCGACCTCCACTAGGGAAGTCTAATAACCCAAGTTACCACATTCCGACGGAGGAATAAACATCTCCGGATATACAATAAGATCTTTACGGAGGAATGAAACATCTTCGGAATAATAAAGTACAATTATAATATTCTTTGAAGTTACAATATTTCAACAGAAAACAGCTAGGTATTGTCTCACTTAAGAAGGTTTGGATTGGAGGAACCCAAATGGGATAATACTTAGATGTATGAATGAACACGATTCTAAAATAATCTTGGTAGAATTTCATTCAAGGTTTTGTGGATGCCACTTCATAGCAAATACAACTTCCCACAAAATCCTCCGAGCAGGTTACTACTGGCCAACTCTCTTAACAGATGTGCATAAGTTTTTTAAGTGTCGTTGAGGGTGCGAGCTCTTTACCGGGAAGCAGAAATTGGAAACTCTTTCCCTCACGCCAAGTAGTGGTCCTTCCCCCTTTCAGTAGTGGGGACTTGAATTCATTGGTAAGTTCAAGGATAATTAAAGTAACAGATTTATTTGTATCCTTACGGCTACCGATTATTTTACCAGGTGGGTAGAGGCCATACCCGCTAAATTAGCCACTGGGAAAGTTGTTATCGATTTCCTTGAGGATAAAATCATCACAAGATTTGGTATCCCTCTTAAAATAACAACAGATAATGCAAAGGCTTTCATTTCCATTGATATCACTTCCTTTTTATTCAAGTATGGCATTACCCTATCCCATTCATTCAATTATTACCCCCGGGGAAGTGGACTTGTTGAGTCCAAAAACAAAAACTTAATTAATATTATCAAGAAAAATGTGGGGAACAATAAGAAGGCATGGGATAGCAAGATCAAGTATGCACTTTGGGATGATAGAATAGCCAAGAATAATATTACTAGGAAGTCTCCCTTTGAGATGGTATATGGTTTCACAGCTAAGTTACCCATCACCATGCAAATACCAGTGTTTCGAATGATTAGTGAATATGGTTCAAAAAAAGAGGAGATGGAGCAGAGGGTAAATCAAATTATTGAGATGGATGAGAGCAGAAGGGCATATTTATATTAGAGTATGAGACATTAGGAGAGCATGAAGAATACCTTTGATAAGTCATCCAAGCTGAGACCTTTATGTTGGGTCACAGATTTGTCCCTATTTTCATCACTTATTGACACCTATTCCATCCCTCTTCCTCCTATTATTGCTCATTTATCATTCCAATTTGCATCCATTTGTTGTAACTGCTCGTAAAATACCATATTACTCCCATTGATGCTTTAGTGGTTAATAATGATTATTTTCCTTTATTTTTAATGAATTAAAGAATATTATGCATAATTTTACTAATGATGGTTTACGAAGCAATATCTTGTACCAGCGCTTATGGTTCCAACATCCAAAGTTGGCATGTTAACACATCTCCACTTGGGAATTCACAACATGGTTTCATTCTCAGGATTGATTATGTGGATTTATGATCTCAATTCATGCCCAAGTCCAACATGGCAGCCTCCAGCTCATGATCAAACGGTCCCAACCAAAAACGCGTTCTAGATAAGAACACATTGATTTGTGTTGCACTTTGCGGGCATATGAAGACTAATCTCAAAAATATGGAACATGGGTTTTGTGCAGAACGATCCCAATTAGCTGTCTCTCATGAAAATCGCCCAAACCGGCCCCAGTTTGAGATATCTGGCCGGTTCTCTAAATGTGTAATTTCCTAGATTTGCAGTTATGACCGGTTTTCAAACAGGGCAAATTGTTCAAACAAATTCCAAGTTGGGAATTCAGTTCCTCATCCTACTCAACAAGTTTTTGTATAAATATGTAATGAACATAATGTATTGGGGGGTTGAACAATTAGTATTGAAATTCATTATTCTCTTCAGATCCAACTTTGTAACAGTTTAAGCTTGGTTAATAGATGTTGGTGGTTTCCTAAAGTAGAGTTGTAGACTTTCATTATGGAGATCCAGCTTTGCTCAGTCGAGGAAGGGCCCTCTTCCCTGAACAGATGCTTGTAGCATTGATTATAAGTGTGTTATTGTGTGAATTTGTTTATTATTTAGTTCTTGCTTTCATTCATTGTTATAATTATCACTGTTGTTATTCCTGTTAATTCATTTTGATAGATCGTTGGCCAACATAGTGCTTCTTTCAGATTTGTGTACTTAGATCTTGCTTCGTAAGCACTGATTCTATTACAATGTTTGAAGTGTGATTAGATTTACAATGTGGTTTTACTTATGTAATGAATATGTTTGAGGTTTGATTTCTTTTCAAGAAGGTGTGATCTAGTTTACAATGAGTTTTGATTTCATACCAATAGATCAACAGTGTCAGGTATAAATTGTGCTTGCATAGATATTGCACGATAGCTTTGAAATAAAAGACTTCCTCGGGTTGATAATGTATGTTCTGGGAGTTTCAGTTTTTTATTTAATTAGACAATTAATCTACCCAACATTTTGGCGCCGTTGTTGGGGAAGTTATCAATGGTGCAAAAGTACATCTAACATTGTTTTGTAGATGCATTGTTAAAGTAGAGCATGGTAGATGTGTTCCTGATCTTGAGGTGTTAGGGTGGTAAGACATAGTGAAGAGCTACGCATCCTTCGACAAATTGTAACGGGATCGGCCTCCTAAGGGTTAGTGCATGTAGATTGCATGATTACTTTTCAGTTGATAGAATTTGCTTTGAGTGTGGTGCTTCTTTCTCTGTATTCGGTTTAATTTCATTTTTAATTTTTTGTCCATAAATCTTATCATTCCCCTCAGTGGTGTTGTGAGAACCACCCATCCTACTAACAAGTTGACAGGAACATTCGAAGAAAGAGCCTCAAGATAGCCCATGAAGAACTTATTCTATTTTGGGAAGAGATGGCAGGTGAGAAGGATCCAGGATTTAGCAAGGAATATGTTGTTACCATTGAATTTCCCATCAGAGATCCAGGAGGAGTGGCACTAATGCAAAATATTCCCCCACATGTTCTACCAAATTTTCACGGTTTGGAAAATGGAGACTCTCATGTATTTTTATTTTTATTTGAATTACTTTGTAGAGGATATTATTGTACTAATGATAAAAAGTTGAATGTGTTTCCCTTTACTCTAAAAGTAAGATCCCTCCAATGGTTCATGAGCCTTGGTGGGAATTGCATACAAACTTGGGAATGCATGAAACATATATTCTTGAAAAGGTACCAACATTATTGTAGGTTCGATGAAAATATATTCGAACTGGAACAAGGGGAATAAGAGAGTTTGGAGGATTACATTGAACGCTTTCAGTACAACTTTCAAAGATCCAAACAAAGGCAACTGGGGAAAGAGACCTTGAAAACACTCCTACTCAAAGGAATAGAAGATGAATATTTAGAAATATTAACTCTGATGGGAACATGTGATGTATTCCAGTTAGCATATGATGATATTTTTGAGTTATGTAGAATGTAGTTGTGAAATTCTAATTCATAGCAGATTTAAGAGCTGAGGATACCTTACAAAGAAAGAATGAGCAGAAAAGTTGAATAAGAGTGAAAATTGTAGTAAAAAAAAGCAAAAGAATAATTATGCAAAAGAACTTAGATAGGAGAAGAATAATGTCACACAATCCAATAAATAGTATAATGAACAATGATTATACAATGTAGAGAATTCGAATCACACGGAAGAATTCGAACCGCAGTTGGTCTAACATAGGGATTATCACCATTGGAGGGCTCTGGAAGACTCAAACTCAACTGAACTGAACCTAAACTCAGCTAACTAAAGTCACAATCAATTAACTGATGAAGGAGGGAGAAATAGTGAGTTTGTTATGCATGTCAACCAGAAATGGGTGTATGAGGCCACAATCAGTGGCATCTGGAGCTCCAACCCCCCACAAGAGTTAGCTAACTCAGGTGGACTGCAATTGAACACTTAGTAGATTCCTATAAAATAGGGAACTGACTGAAGTGGTCCTAAAATGATGCATGCAGGGCTCAAAAGGTGGTATATGGATCAGGGATGACATCTGCACACCACTAGGGGGAAAATGACATCATCAACATTTAGGAAAAATAATAATGCTAGGTAGGACAAGGATGGAGTATTAAAATATCCTAACACCCCCCCTTAATCCATACTTTTGCATCCTGGGCCCTGGTTACTAAGAACAAAGGTCACCCATACAATCAAATAAATGATAAAAAATAAAGAACTGTCCATGAACGAAGGAAATGGGGAAAACCTCATGGGAAAAATACCCCCCCTAAAAAAGAATAGCAGTAGGGAATTGAAAGAACCTTCATACAAAGCAGAGAAGGAAAACACTTTCCTCAGTGAAAGACTTTGCAAAACTATTGGAAAGCTACTCCTTTGTAGGATAGCAATGCAGGTGCTAGATATGGATCTGGATCTAGATCTGCTCCTCTGATGTACCTCCCACTATGTAGAAGTTGTATTTTCCAAAAGAAGTCTTTCAGGAACCCTTCTTGCTACTGGAGCGAATGGCTCATTGTGGTCCAAATCATGAACGTTTGAGTACCTTTTGTCAGACAACCGAGATTTGTACTTGGTTGTAGATCCCCCATGGCAAGTCTCCTCAAGAGAAAGTGGATCAACCCCCACCATCATGTAGCACCTCTCTGAGAGAAGTGGATCTGCATGACATAGTGCAAGTTTTGCATGATACTCAGATCTGGTGGTTCTATGGTCAGATGGATCCCCAAATATGTTTCCAATAGCTACAAGGACTTTGTGAGCTCATATTGGCCTTGGCCATGGATTGGGAGCACATGTTGGATCTGGATCTCAATCTCCTTGAACTTTATTCTCAACATCAAGATCTTGATCCTCATCTTCATTATAAGTGATATCAATCTAATCTTCATAATATTCCAATGGGGTAGGCAGAGAGTATGGAAAAAAATGGGAGAATTCATATTCCTTGGAGGCATGGTTCACAAACCCTTTCGCTATAATCTTCCCAGTAGAGATTTTTGCAATCTCAACTGTGTCAGGACCAAAGAACACTTTCTTTGGTGAACCTGTGTGAGTCATCTGATATACAAACAACAAATTTGCTGACAAAGAAGGCACAACTATAATATTTTTTACTTCCCATGCTCCATATGTATTGTTCCCTTCCCTTCAACAGAGATATGAGAGTTGTATCCCATGTGAATAATCAGACCATCTTTGAGATCCAGAGAAGAAAATGATTCTCCGGAGAAAAACATGTGGTTGGAGGCTCCAAAATCTATGAGGAGGGCTTGCGATTTTGAAAATCCAGCTTTCAGTGAATGGCATCTCTCATGACCATCAGACTCACTTCCATAATCAGTCTCTCTTGCACCTTTTGGGAGGGAAATGTTGTGCTATTCGAGAAGCTTGGTCATCTGATCTATCTTATTCTGCATGAAAGATCTCTCTGGTTGGTTTCCTTTCTTGCAATAGAAACACTTGGATTTCCCAAATACATTTTGTTTGTCCTTCTTGGAGATGGAGGTTCCTTCTGATGGAATTGACGTGGCATTATTCTTGGGTTTAGATGGCCTCCTATCCTTTCCCTTGTGCTTCCCCTTCTCATTCACACTTTTTGCTTCTCCAACCATAAGAGCTTGATCTTTGGAGGCCTTCAAGGCGTTGTTGCTGCTGCAAACTAATCCCCAAAATTTTCTTAAAATTGTAGGGCCCCTCCTTCTATTTTTGAGTAGTCTTAGAGTTCAGCTCGTCCTAGAGAAGTTCACCCTATACACTTATAATTTTTTCCTAAGAATCAAGTAAAGAAGGCATTTATTTTCTGGCTAAGTGTTAACACCCAAAAAGTGTTCACTACCTCATTACCACATTATATGGCTCATTTGTCCATTTTCCTACCATTTTTCCCTTAAAATCCCAAAAAATCCCATTAAAAAGCCTCCAAAAGGCCTAAAATGCCTCCAAAAGGCCACAAAACCATCAAAATAGCCTAAAAAAGGCTAAAAAACCCCCTTTTTCCTCTAAAAATAGCAAAAACCCCTAAAAAAGGAAGAAAAAATATAAAATAATGAGGAAAAGGAGGAAAAAACCCTATACAGCTGCACAAAACCATGTGTTTCCCAAAACCATGGGTCAGCACTCCACCACCAAAAAACTATAAATAGGTGATGGAGATCCCTTATTCCATATCCACAATCACAAGCACCCTTACTCTGCCAAAATCTCTCTCGAAACCCTAGTTCACCATTGAACTATTTTCACCTTGAGAGCCACTTTTGGCCCATTCCCATCATTGGAGAAGGAGAAGGAGCATCTTGAAGCTTGGAGCATCCTCTTGGACACTGCAAAGGGCTTCATCAAATCTTCTCATTGAAGGTAATATCAATACAAAAAGCCATTCTTTAAATTTGATGTTTATGTTTCATGCATGCTTTAGAAGTAATTTAATTTTTGTTTTAGCTTAATTAGTTTAATATACTGAACTGCTACTAAGGAGTCCATTCTCCTTAGTAGGTGCTCATTTGCACAAGCTAGGGGTAAAACCCTAGCTACAGTTTTGGCGACTCCACTAGATTTTGAATTTCTGGTTTCCGTTTTGAATTTTTTACTTTCGGATGTCCCTTTCGGCCGCCGCATACCGCGTCTTTTCCCTCTGCAGTCGCGTCCCGACCGCGCCTTTCAGGCCTTTACCTACGATCCGACCGCGGCTCTCAGACTGCTTCCGACGCCCTGCCGGCGGATTCAAGTCTGTTACCTGCGATCCGACCGTGGCTAATCATCCTGTTTGCCGCGATCTGACTGCGCCTGTCGGCCTTTTTCCTGCGTCCCGACTGCGGCTTTCTGTCTCTTTCGTGCGTCCCGACTGTGCCTGTTAGCCTTTTTGCCGCGACCCGACTGTGTCTTTTTCCCTATTTCCTGCGTCCCGATTGCCTCTGTTGGCCCGATAGCCGCGACCTGACCGCCGCTGTTTCCCTTAAACCCGCGGTCGGCCTGTTCCAAATCGCCACAGACCCGCGGTCTGATTTATGCTCTTTTCCTGTTTTGAGCCCAGCCCCTTTTGCTGCAATATTTTCTGCATCTGAACAGCCCCCTGTCTCACCTGCAGCTCACTACCTTACAGCCTTTTTGCAACATAATTTCTGTTCCTTTTACAGATTTCATTTTCCAAATTTCAGTATTTTTAACTCAGAAAATTTTGCAAGTTAAACTTTCAATTTCAGTATTATTGATAGATTGGAAGTTGCCCCCCTTGTGGCACTTCTATTTTTGGGTTCAACACCTCACGAGCACACACTCTGTCACATAAATCAAGTGAGCCTTAAAAAGTACCTAACTAAACCAACATTCTAACCCCACTTGGGGAACACAAAAGAATCATTGTAGTTAGGTAGGATCAGGGGGATAGGCTTCCAATAACACCCCTTGGTTATTTCACTTGAGACATAGTTGTTGTCCAAATAGGGAACCAAAATCCCCTAGTACTTTTTGGCACGGTCACGACCAGTTTATCAGAGGGCCTCTCCCTTAGGAGGGTTGAAGTCGGGAGACTGGTTCCGGAGGCCTGAGTGGAATACCGCACTCCATTCAGTAACCGAAGGGCTACCTTTCGCGGTTCGCGGGATATCCCTGTATAGGGGTATTGCGGTCAACGAACTAAATGACAGATTCACCTTTCTGGACGTGTCATGAACGGGGTATCTTAGTTGCCATTCTTCTAGGATTGACTACCCGGTATCCCTCCCGGTAGGGGGATATCATAGCCACTTGGCTTTCCTACTCATATTGTCTGACTTGGATTTCATCACCTTGCAGAGGATATGTTTAGTTGAGTCAGAATACTTTTAGCTAGGTGTTTGCATGATCCTTTACCTCCCTTTGGTCTAGTGAGTCCACCATTTTTTCTTTTTAGGAAACCTGCTGCTTGTTGGTATTCTGACCATCTTTGTTGTTACTCCACCTATTGTAGCACAGCTGCTGCCGTGGGTGTTTTGAGTTGGTTGTTGGCCTGAGTGCCTTGCTTTTTAGCTCTCCTTCTGCACACTCGGTTGCATTAGGCCTTTTTTGAGCTATTTTTACTCACCTCAACCCACAGAGATTTAGACACCATCTGTCACCATTGAGTCCCCGAGACATTCTCGGCGCCTCAGGGGCGAGCCCCCACAGCACGGTTCTCTTGACACCACTCGTCATAGATTCCGATCATCATCCGTTGATACCACCCATCACAGATCTAGAGCCTTGTCACTTGACTCCACTCGTCAGCGACGTAGGTCTCCGTCACCAGATAGTGACGCACCTTACTTTACCTCCGATTCTGAGACAGAGTCTGAGAACCCTATTTATACTGCCCCTACTAGCCCCATGGCTGGCACGACTTCCACTCCGTTTGTCATAGGAACCATTGGTGGCACATCCACCACCACACCAGTTACTACACCTGTTTTGGGTATGCCCTCTATGGGACCCCCATCTACCGTTCCCCTCACGGTACCTATTCCCGCAGCGGGGATCCCTATCCCCACTACATCAGTGGCTCACACTACCAATGGTGGTGCTGGACCATCCTTCACTACCTCAGTCCCCCCACTTGGGGGCACCACCTTACATCTTGTCCCTCCACTTGGGGGCACTGGCCCCAACTTGGTCCAAAGCACTACTGTGTCACATCCTCCTTCCAGCTTGCCATTCATGGCTAGCCTCAACCTACCTGACCTGGCCAGATTGACCAACGATCCTATTCGACACGACCCTACATGGCCTCATATGCCTACCAAACTACCCTCTGACATCCCTAAGTTCGAGGGCAAGGCCGGTGAGGACCCACAAAACCATATCATGTCTTTCCACCTATGGTGTTCCTTTAACTCCATCGTGGACGACTCTGTTCGCCTCCGTCTCCTACAGCGCACCTTCACTGGCTTTGCAGCCAAGTGGTATATCGAGCAACCACATGGGACCCACGCCACCTTTGCTTCCCTCGCCTCGACCTTCCTGCAGTTCTTCCAGTTGCCTGTCCGCTATGACGCGGGCGTTGAGATCCTTCTATCTTGTAGACAAAACACGACTACCCATATCACGGACCACATCCATGAGTGGCGTCGACGCCGTAGCTTATGCAAGATCAAACTTGACGACTGTATCTTCCTAGATTGGTTCCTCAAATCCCTTCTCCCTGTAATCGCTAAGGATGTAGCCTCAGAAAGACCCCATTCTGAAGAAGAAGCCATCCTTAAGGCCCAACAGTTCGACCTCATTTACGCCCAATCGGGTTACCTTTATACCATTATACCTGATGCCCCTCGCGGCGAGTATTCCCAGCATGATGCGCCGGGGGCATCCCACGCTGCAGATGGTATCATTGGCCGTGTTTCTTCGCATCCCCAACCATTTTCTATAGCATGTCCTACCCCTGGCCCCGACCTGTCGCGGGCTGCTTCACAGTCTGGAGCAACCAACTCGTATGCTCCCATGACACATCACCATTCCCATGGACCCTCATGTCCACCTCAGTGCTTCGGGTATGCGACTCCTGCTTATGCTCCTCCAGTCGCCCCTCAGCCTTACTACCATCAGCAGGCTGCCTCAGCTCCTGCGCCTTTACAAGCCCCACCAGCTTATTATCCGCCACAGGCAGCCCCTGCGGCACATCCACAACCTGCTCCGCAGTCCTATCAGCAACCCCCTCAAGTTGCTGCACCTGCTCAGCCTCAACCTGCATATCATCCACCGCAGCCTGCTCCAGCACCTGCGCAACCTCAAAATCCACCTGCTGCCCAAGGGCAAGTTTACGCCCAACAGAACCCGCAGCAAAACCAGAATAACCAACGAAACCAGGGCCAACAGAACCGCGGCAAGGGCCGTAATCGGGGGAAAAACCAACCTGCAGACCAAGCTGGTCAACCGGCTAATCCCCCTGACAACAACAATGCGGCCCCCGCTAATCAAAACCCTGATCGCCCGCCCAAGCAGGCTAAAAACCCCAATTTGCGAACGAACCACCCTTGTTCTATTTGCGGGGTCTATGGACATTACACACATGCTTTCCCACACTTGGAGCGAGCTCGGCAACTCTGGGTTGACGAGGCCCATCGCCAAGGGCATGCGGCTCCCCAAGCACCGCCCAACCCTCCCCAACCTCAACAACCCCCTTTAGTGCTGCAAAACCCCCTACCGACCCAAGGCGTAGTGAACACTCAGCCATTGGCTCCCCATCAAGCCAATGCGCCCCAACAACAACAGATCACTTACGCTGCTCCTGATCAACCCATGTTTGACTCAGGTACCCACCACTTGCTGATGATGTCATCTGCTGACGTCAACCTCCAGACCCGTCGGAACCAATACGGCTCCACCTCTGAAGCCCCTCCCACGGATAAAACTACTAACGCCCATCCCACCGATCAGGCGTTACGTATACCTCCGCCGACCATAGACGGCGCTGCGAAAGCGCCTCGTTTCCCCCTTCGCCGAATCAACAATAACCCTAACGCGCGCGCTGCGTCAAACTACAACATCGTAGACGACCTAGCCCAATCTCCCGCAGCCATGTCTGCGTTAGAAGTCTTGAAGAACTGTCCTTCCCAGCGCAAGACGTTACTTTCCGCCATTGGGGGGATTGACCCAATTGATTCGCATTTGATGGCATTTGATTTAGACCAGTCCGAACCACGCCTACCTTCCAGCTTAGCATTCCAAGTTACTGTCTCCGTTAGGAATCTTGTCATCCATCGGTGCATCATCGATGAGGGTGCCTCCACATGCGTTATGTCTACATTCGTATGGCAGAAGCTAGGATCCCCTCCTCTCCAGCAGTCCACCACTGCGTTACGTGCCTATGACGGTCGTTCGGCCCAGCCCCAAGGCCTCCTACCCAACGTACCCGTCCAGTTAGGTGGTAAAACCGTCCTTATTGACATAGAGGTAATCAATGCCCAATTGGATTACAACCTTTTACTTGGCCGCAGCTACATGTATGCCATGCGGGCGGTTGCCTCTTCGGTCTTTCGCACCATGATGTTCCCCCATGAGGGACGCGTGGTTAAAATTGACCAGCTCACATACTATGATCCTAGTGCTCCCGCGGCACCTGAAAACGTTCTCCCCATGGTTGAACAACCTGTTTCTCCTGCCACCACTTCATTTGTTTCCTCTTCGGGGCCTAGAGTCTACTCAGACGCGCCGATGACTTCCACCTTTCAATCCATTCCCCCCACGTCATCTACGCCCGAAGTCTCTGACTTATGTACCTTGTCCCACGACAACCTACCACCTAATACTCAACCACCCTTGTTGCCAAAACCTCCATTGGTACCTAGCCACATTGGTGTTACACCGATCCATACGATCCCCTTCCTAGTCCCTCCATCGGGAGTAGTAAGCGCCCCGGTCATGGCTACCCTTAGCCTCCCTGGGTTAACCTTGGGATTACCTGTATGGTATCTTTCGCCTCCCGTTCGCCTGCCGACACCAGATTTCGTCCTCCAGCCGGTGCAACCCATGGCTACTACCACTCAGCCACCTCCCGGTGTCTCTACCCCTTCGTCCTCCATGACACCTCCTCCTACTCCCAAACCCACTGGGGGCAGAGGTCCACAACCTTACACTGCTGTACCACCTCCCAAGACAGTAAAAAACCCTCCAGTCTTTCGTGCTCCTCCCAAATGCTCGTTGTGCGACGAGTTGGGCCATGCGACCCACCAATGCCCACAGTTACCCACATTGCAGAAGCACATGCAAATGCTCGATGATGACCCCAACATCCCAACTGTCGAACTAAACCCCACTCCTAAGCCTAAAGATAAGTCCCTACGTACCAACCACTCCTGCGCCATCTGCGGTATTTACGGACACTATTCACATCATTGTCCCGATCTCCCAGATTACAGAGCGGCTCTCTATGAGATGAACAATCTGGATCTTGAGACGGCACCACCTACCATTGAGGAGATCTACCCCCCGGTCTCTCCCCCTTCTGAAGAGGTTAATATCATCTACATGATCTCTTCAACCACCACTTCCACTACCATTCCCTCGTCAACCGATTTGACGACGCAAACTTTCCGTACCGATGAGGAAGTTCTTGAGGCCCTAACTGCCCCGGATTATCCCTGGGACGATATGCACCATCGTTCCTATTTCATCCCAGAAGAATCCTCCTCTAGCACAGCTAACCAATTCACAGTTGAGTCTAAAGACTTCCTCCCCACCAAGGTCGACTGGTTCAAGGACCCTATCCCTGCTCCTGATGCCTTCGAGGAGGGAAACATGGCCAACATCTCACCTGTCATCCAAGTTGATATCGCTGCCCCAGGACGTGCCCCTGAACTCATCACTTTAGGAGCATTCTGCAGTAAACAAGAGATTGAGGACTACATAAACCTTTTCAGAGAATTTCGTGATGTCTTTGCCTGGTCCTATACCGAAATGCCTGGGCTTGACCCTGCCATTATAGAGCACCACCTTGACACCTCTGAGTCAAGGGGCATAATAGATTCCCTCGACCCTGGGATAGGGGGCATGATCAATCATTTTGAACCTTCCCCATCACATCTATCTCAGCACGTCAATGAACCCATTGTTCAACCCCACACATCTGTGATCCATAATCACAAACCCCATGCACATAGCATGGGGGCACGTGATTAACCCTGCTCACTTTTTCACATTTGTGATCTCAACCATTTTTGAGGTCACGTGTCACTTGTACATTGGATTTGATATGCATAGTTCTTTCCTTTGACCATTCCGGAGTCCTTATGACCTCCGTTTTTCGCACCATTTGCACCGTCGGATTCATTTTTCCGAGCTGGTGATGATGCTTGAGATCATTTCTCGCTCTCACCTCCAGATTTTTTGGGCATTTTTCAAAATGCCCCCGTCACCTCGGTTTGCGCGCCACATCGGCCGTCACCCGTTTTTGACATCCTTTATATCGCCGGATTCATTTTTCCGAGCTCGTGATGATGCTTGAGATCATTTCTCGCTCTCACTTGGTACAATTTTAACATTGTGTCCCAAACACCTTGTTGCCTCGGTTTGCGCGCCACATCGGCCGCCATCGGATTGTTCCACATTTTTACATGAGCCATTCACTCCTGTCATACTGCAAATGTTTCGTTATTTTGCCACCATTTCATCCACCCCGCAAGGAGGCCCACCAGTGTTCCCCACCTACCCTCGTTCTTGGTCACCATAAAATCTGCCTTGATCGAACACTTCCTCCTTGCCTGGCCATTCCTTTTGTTCGGTATAATTTTATCCCTTTTTCGGGCCGGACAAGTCCTTTACGAAAAAGGCACTTAGGGAGTTTCCGTTAAGCTCTTTTCTGACTCCTAAAAGAATGAAAAGATCGCCGAGCAATCTTGCTTCCTTTCATGCTCGTTAAAGTACCTGAAAGGGCGTCTATCTGGTATAAGTTTAACCCTTTTCCGGACCTGGTAGACTAATTACGAAAAAGGAATACTCTAGTCACACCGGCTAGAAGAGTTCTTCATTGCATCCTTTTATGCTTCTTTGGGCCTTGGAGACTAAATCTACGAAAAAGCAACCCCCTGGAGTCTTCTTACTTGCTTTCAGACTCTCTAAAATTGGAAGCAACCACGAGCATGAACTGTCCTGGGCTCGTAAAATCCACACGACAGTACCATTCCATTACTTCAGAGTATTCTTATTTGCTTTCAGACTCCTTAAAATTGAAAGCAACCACGAGCATGAACTGTCCTGGGCTTGTAAAATCCACACGACAGTACCATTTTACACACACTTCTTCTAGTTCCTTAACCCATGAAGAAGTTTTCCCCCGTGCCTCTTGGCACTTTGATCTATCATCTCGGCAGCACCCCCAATCAGGTCGCCTTTGTTCAGAGTATTCTGCAGTCTCCTACCATTGTACCCCAGCTTGAGTCTCCCTCAGCCAGTTAACCTTCCCAGATCCCATACAGCTATGATCCCTTTCCCCTCAGTCAGTTTCATATGCTGCCAGATCATTCCCATTATCATACTCTGAACAAAGGAAGTTTGAGTCCACCCACTCTACTTGCCCAGTTGTCCCCCCACAGTTTATCAGTCCTGCCATCAGCACTATCACATTTCAGTCTTGTACCTCGCGCTCATGTCAAGGAAACATCATTGCCTTGATAGTTGCAGGTCTCCCTCTGTCGACGACAGCTCCTCTATTCCAGAGGATAGGCCCAGAGGTCCCTACGCCTTGGACTTATCACCATCTGTGGTAAGTGCCTACGGATCGTTCTGAGAGGAGTCATCATTGCCTCTCCGAGTGGTTGTTCCTCACATGCTCGACTTCAGCACCCTGATCGCATCGTTGAGGATCGCGTAGGATTATATCCCATCAGTTTTTAGTCGAAGACCCCGGATTTCCCCCGACTCTAGCACATTGGTGAGTCACTTTGGAACGACCAGTTATATGTTCCTGTGGATGTCCGGGATGCGTTGGCGATTGTATTCGGAAGCCATCCAGTTCTATGCTTCCTTGAGTACCCAGGTTTATTCCAGTTCAGTGTACCATCGAGGTTATTGCTCCCAGTCACTATGATCCAGCAGCTCATCAGTTCCTTTGGTACCACACTCAGTAGCACTGTTGATTTTTCCAGTGCACCATTTATCCAGTTCACACATGATCCGCTCAGCAGTATGTCCCAGATTTGTGTCCCCTCTGGACTCTTATGATGTACACAGTGGTCATGTATCTTACAGGTCCCCCTTTTCGGGCCTCACAGTTATGTTTATGTATCTTGATACGAGCATGGGAATGCCCGCCTCGTCCATATGATCAGATGATTCCTCATCCATTATTGAGGTTATGTACTTTTAGCTCTTGCAGTTGTTCGGGATCGTTGTTCCGGGCTTCAGTTTGTTTCTTCTCTTCTCTCCACATCCCAGGAAAACCATTCATGACTTATGATGTCCATCGGCCATACGATGAGCTCCTGACCTCGCACATCAGGGGGCAATCTGTTAACACCCAAAAAGTGTTCACTACCTCATTACCACATTATATGGCTCATTTGTCCATTTTCCTACCATTTTTCCCTTAAAATCCCAAAAAATCCCATTAAAAAGCCTCCAAAAGGCCTAAAATGCCTCCAAAAGGCCACAAAACCATCAAAATAGCCTAAAAAAGGCTAAAAAACCCCCTTTTTCCTCTAAAAATAGCAAAAACCCCTAAAAAAGGAAGAAAAAATATAAAATAATGAGGAAAAGGAGGAAAAAACCCTATACAGCTGCACAAAACCATGTGGTTCCCAAAACCATGGGTCAGCACTCCACCACCAAAAAACTATAAATAGGTGATGGAGATCCCTTATTCCATATCCACAATCACAAGCACCCTTACTCTGCCAAAATCTCTCTCGAAACCCTAGTTCACCATTGAACTATTTTCACCTTGAGAGCCACTTTTGGCCCATTCCCATCATTGGAGAAGGAGAAGGAGCATCTTGAAGCTTGGAGCATCCTCTTGGACATTGCAAAGGGCTTCATCAAATCTTCTCATTGAAGGTAATATTAATACAAAAAGCCATTCTTTAAATTTGATGTTTATGTTTCATGCATGCTTTAGAAGTAATTTAATTTTTGTTTTAGCTTAATTAGTTTAATATACTGAACTGCTACTAAGGAGTCCATTCTCCTTAGTAGGTGCTCATTTGCACAAGCTAGGGGTAAAAACCTAGCTACACTAAGATTAACTCAGGTCTTTTGCGCCAAAACAGTCGGAGCAACTTGGCGAGTTGAACTGACACGGTCGGAGCAAAATTTAGTTTTTTTGGTGAACTCCCTATTTTGGAGCAACTCGACGAGTTGATCCGACGGGGTCGGAGTGTTTTTCGCAAGTCCCGCCGAAACACTTAGAAGTTTTGAAGTCGCATTAGTTCGGAAAAAATGAGTGAGTCACGTCGACCTTTTCGACGTTAAAACCTTAGCCATGTTGAAACACATCGACATGAAAAATCCAGTTACGCCAATGAAACCCTGGCAAAAAAATATCGGCGTAAAATGCTAAGATCCGCGACGCGTTTCGCAGCAACTCGACAAGTGCCACCGAAACGGTCACCAGCGAAACATGAAACTGAACGATGAAGAGATTGTGGCAAGCGCTAATGCAAGACCACAAAGGCGGAGTGAAGGGTCAGAAAACTCACGAAGTAATGCCAATGCTTTCAGCAAAACTCACGAAGTAACTCTGAAATGGTCGCAGTAAAATTGTGAGATGCGTCGATCCATTCCAGAGAAAATTTGCCAAATGAAGCTGACGTTGGCACAAGATTGAGAACGTTGCTGACGTGTTTCACTACAACTGGGCGAATCGTTCCAAAATAGTCAGCGGTAAATTGTTTTTGGCAGCGACGCGGGAAATAGAGAATTCCATGCTGAAATGGGATCCCGTCATTAATGACCCAACCAACTCCCCCCCGTTCGCATTTATTTCTAGGGGTTTTCGAAAATTAGTTATAGGGCAAAAAATATTTTTTAACATTTGCAAATGACGTTATAGTGAATTTTTCTCCATTAATCACTGGACACCAAGCATCCCAATGCCGTTGATCTCAAATTTGTAGCCACTCTGCAACTGATAGGTAGGCCACCTCATACCCTCATGTTCCATTTTGAGTTGAAATTGCTGTTTTCTATTGGGTATCTTGGTTTCTTATGAGATGTTGACCTTTCCTTATCACTGCTTTATCCATGTCACTGTGACCTATTAGGGAAAAATTGTGGGGTTTTCTTTTTTGATTTTAGAATTGTTATTAAGGGGGTGTTTTTGACTTCACATAAAGGGTTGTTTCCTATTTGGACAGTCGCCCTACCTCATACTTACTGCCCGGTTTCACCCCTCGACGACCCTCGTTGTTTTCAGGTTGATAACCACATACTGTTGTTACGCCGTGAATGGCGAAGTTTCCTGCAACTTTCAGGTTAGAACAGCGACCTGCTTGCCTCCATGAAACCAACACAGAAAACCAACTTGGAAAACCAAAGTGACCCACGAAGTGAATGTTTCTCTTTCATGTGTAACACACTAGACCAAACGTTCTCCAGACAAATAGAATGTAATGGCTATGCAGGTTCTTCTCAGATTGCTCATGGTTTTTTATCCTTATGATGATGAAAGGAGGCCAGCCTTAGCCAGTTATGGTTGAACACAGCGAAGCTTTTCAGTTTATCTGAACCCCACGCAGAACTTTTGTGTAGACATTTGTCATTAACAAGTTTTTCCCGTAGTGGTTAACCTTAGCAATTTGACGGTTTGTTTTGCTAACCCCACAAAATTTGGCAGAATCCATCATGAGTTTATATATGCACTTTCAAAGAAGGAATGAGGCTTGAAACATTGTTTGAGTAACCCTTTTCAGCAACCGTATCTGGTTGTTGGGTTAAAAAGTGGATCCGACCTCCATGCTGAGAATAAATATATATGAATAGTATAATAATTGATTGATAGATGATAATGATTACAAATTAAGCTTGCCTTTATAGGCTTGGGCGTGTAAAATGAAGGGTTACACCCTTTCATATAATAATTAACTAATTTAATTAATATTTTATTTTATATTTGTTACATTGCCACCCCCTTTAAAGGGAGCTTTGTCCTCAAAGCTGTATTTCAGACATCGTCTTTTAGTCTTGATTTGTGTTTGTTCGAGTACACAGGGTACTCCCAAAAGACTGAACACCTAGAGAAACCACTTCACACAAACAAATCACAGATCGATACACTGATGTTTTGACGTGTTTTAAACTCTCGAGAGGGAAACACTCCACAGGCCTAGCCAAATATCTTCTACGGAGCAATTTATTATGCAAAGAAAGAAAGTTACAAATGAGCTTCTCATAATCGATCAACTAAACAATGACCCTCCATGCTCTTTAAATAGACATCATGGACCAATCGGGTGTTAAGCCATGGATCAAGGTTAGGTATGATCTAAGAGAAGTTGAGCCATCGGATCACGACATATCGTGACCATCGGATTAAATATTTACAAATGCATACTGAAGAAACAAACTTTTCCTAATGGATATATTACACAAGTCGATCTTAACTAACTCCTAAGTGTCTAAATATCCTAACATCCCCCCTTAAGAACAAATTGGGATAGGATTGAAGGATTTACAAAAGTGAGACTATTAGGAGAAGGAAGGAGGCATTAGAGCCTATCCCCCCTTAATGACAAATTCCTGAACTCCTAACATAGATCGAAGTTTAGAAAACTTTGCTTCTGTAAGAGACTTGGTGAAGATGTCTGCAACTTGATCATCTGTAGGACAAAAGAGCACTTCAATAACATGATCATGAACAAGATTTCTGATTAAGTGCATATGTAGCTCAATGTGTTTGCTGTGTTGATGTAGGATTGGATCTTTGGCAAGCTTGATGGCACTTTGATTGTCGCACCAAAGTGGAGTAGGTTGCTGCTGCTCAAATCCAAACTCTGAAAGGATCTGTCAAAGCCATAAAGCTTCCTGACTGGCATTAACTGCGGCTTGATATTTTTCCTCTGCTGAATAAAGAGAAAGAGCTTGTTGTTTCTTACAATCCCAAGTGACAGGTCCAGATCCCAGACTGAAAACATAACCTGCAGTAGACTTTCGATCATCAGGATCGCAAGCCCAATCTGAATTAGTGAAACCAACCAACAAAGGTTCCCCCCTTGTACTGTAATGAATCCCAAATTGAATTGTACCTCAAATATATCGAAGTATTCTTTTAGCTTCTTTCCAGTGACTTTCATGAGGTGTTTCCATATAACGAGCAACACAACCAACGGAAAAGGAAAGGTCAGGACAGGAATGAGTCAAGTATAAGAGACTACCAACAAGCTGATGATACAAGGTGGCATCTACTTCAGGCGAAGTACAAGTGGCAGAATGTTTGACTCCAGACTGGAAGGGAGAAGGGGCTGGTGTACAATATTCCCTGTGAAAGCGACGAAGAAGGTCACAAGGATACTTAGACTGAGAAAGGAAGATTCATTCTTTGGTTTGCAGGACTTGAAGACCAAGAAAATAATGCAAATGTCCTAAGCCTGACATTTCAAAATTTTGCTTAAGACTGGATTTCACATGGGTTATAAGCTTAGGGTCACTATCAGTAAGAATAAAGTCATCAACATATAGAAAAAGTATGATGAGATGGTTTCCTACTTTCTTGGTATAGACATTGGGGTCAGAATGGCATCTAGAAAAACCAGTGTCAAGGAGAAAGCTATCCATTTTGGCATACCAAGCTCTAGTAGCTTGCTTAAGGCCATATGAGGATTTCTTAAGGCAGTAGACAAGGCTAGAGTTATTCTGAACATATCGAGGAGGTTGTTCCATGTAAATTTCCTCTTGTAAATCACCATGTAAGAAGGAAAAATTGACATCCATTTGATGGACTTCCTAGTTATGTAAGGCTACAAGGGAAAGAACAAGGTGGATGGAGTTCATTTTTGCGATAGGAGCAAAGGTTTCATTGTAGTCAATCCCTTCAACTTGGAAAAAACCTTTGGAAACTAACCTTGCCTTAAGTCTTTCAACACTTCCATCTGATGCATACTTAGTTCTGTAGACCCATTTACATCTGACAAGTTTTCTTCCTTTTGGAAGAGGTACAAGATCCCAAGTATCGTTCGTCATTAAGGAACGATATTCTTCATCCATAGCTGCATCCCAATTTGTATTTCTTGAAGCTTCTGCAAAGGTTTCTGGATCATGATTCTTGGAAACTTGAGCCAAAAGAGAAGAGGCTCGCTGAAACTGAGAATGTGTTTGATGTTGATCTCTAGGATCACTGGCAAGATCACCAGCTTCTTCACATGTTGAACGGACCCATCGAGGAAGCACTTGTTCTAGTGCAACTAGAGGAACATGAGCAGGAGGAGGTGGATCTTCATCCTCATTGTCATCATCAGAAACAAGAGTTGGAAACCTGTCAAGGAAGTTGGAAGAAGAAGAAGGCACAATCGCCGAATTAGGCTATCAGGCCAAAGATGGCACAATCGCTGAGTTAGGCTCGCAGGCCAAGAGATTTTCATCAAATTTAACATCTCTTCTAATGATTACATCATGATAATGTGGTTGAAGAAGTCTGTAACCTTTTACATCTTCAGAATATCCAACAAATATGCACTTTTCACTTTTAGTCTACAATGCTTTTCGTTTTTAATTAGAAATGTGAGCCCATGCTTCACTACCAAACACACGGAAGTGACTTACATCTGGTTTAATTTTACTCCATGCTTCTTCCAATGTGATACCTTGTAAAGCTTTAGTGGGGGTACGATTAACTATGTAATTTGCACAATTTATGGCTTCAGCCCAAAATTGAAGACTTAGTCCCTTAGATTGGATCATACAATTAGGCATTTATTTTAAAGTGCGGTTCTTCCGTTTAGCTACACCATTTGGTTGTGGTATATATGGAATAGTGTGTTGTTGTTGGATTCCTTGTTCAGTGCAAAAAGTGGTGAAATTTTTGTTAACATATTCTCCTCCATTGTCAGATATTAACTTAATAATTTGATGACCAGATTGTTTTTCAACAAGGGCCTTGTAGGCCAAGAACATGTTAAACACTTCGCTCTTAAGTTTTAGGAAATAAACCCAAGTGCATTTGGTGTAATCATCAATGAAAGTTAAGAAATATTTGAAACCAAAAAATGAAGCAGATGGAAGAGGACCACATAAGTCACTATGCACAAGCTCCAAGGAAACCGAGGCGTGCCAAGAGGCACGTTTGTCAAAACTGTTCCGATGATGTTTTTCGAGTACACAACAGGAATAGACACCATCCCTGCAAGATACCATCGGAAGACCTGTCACCATATTGTCTTTACATAGTTGTTGCAATAAGCGATAATTTAAGTGACCAAATCGCTCATGCCAAAGTTTGCTCAAGTTATCACTATGAGCAACAAAAACTGAAGGAAAAGGCGATGACCCAAAGTTATTAAATTTGTACAACCTGGTAATATCATAAAAAATTCCGGTAGCTAGGACCTGTTGAGGATCTTTAAAATCCTTGATTACAACTTGGTGAGGTGTAAACGTCACAGTTTTACCTTCACCAGAAAGAGTGATTTGATAGACTGATAACAAATTGCAGGAAATTCTTGGAACACATAGTACATCACTGAAATGACCATTATCTACTGGAATTGTTCTAGCTCCTACAACACTTAGAGATCTATCATCACCAACAAATATTTGTTTGGTGTTAAATTCATGCATAGTATAAAAGATGGTTTGATCCTTAGCCATATGATAAGATGTTCCAGAATCAATGAGACATTCATTTGAAGTAGAAGAAGAAGATGCATTATAAAAATAACCAAAAGCACAAAGTGCATGTCCATGAGAGGTAGATTCTGAAGGCGAATCTAGGCTGATGTGGTGCTTCTTCATTGTTGCTTCCAAGGCTGCCATCTTCTTGAAACACTTAGATTCATCATGATTATCTTTCCCGCAATAGTTGCAATGACGCTTAGTCTTCTTAACTTTTGTCTTGGATCCTTTGTCATTTTTTAAAGGAGCTGACTGAGAGGGTTTGGGACCCTTGTTTGACTTATTATTGCGAAAATTTTGTTTCTTGGGAGGCTTGGACTTTTCTTTCTGTTGGGACAATAAGGATTTTCCAAATGTATCTACATTGTTAATTATTCCAAGATGGATGAGCTTATCTTTCTCTCTAATCAAGAAATCACAAAAGGATTCAAGACTAGGCTCTTGATAGGTAGCTGCATTCAAGGATTCTTTCATGGAGTAAAATGTAGATACACAAATAGAATATGCGGTTCCAAGTTTGGAAAGAATATGATAAATGCATTGTTTTTCTTTCCCCTTAATCTTACATTCTTCACATAAGAGTTTAAGAGTTTTGTACTTAGATAAATAACCTTGTATGCATGAAAAATCACTTGGATTTAAATAAATCAACTCATTTTCGAGTTGGTGACCTCGAATTTCATTGTGTTTACCAAACATAGATTCCAACTTGTCCCAAGCAGCATCAGGTTTATCAATTCCAGATATGTGGAATCGCAAATCAGTAGAGATTGACATCCCAATCAATCCACAAGCTTTGTCACATCTATTTTCCCATTTGATTTTCTTATCATCATCAACAGGTTCTGTTTCTTTCCCTGAGGTAATTCTGAAAAGTCCTCTACTTCGTAGAACATCCTCTATACGAGATTTCCATGAGAAATAGTTAGAACTGGTAAGTAGAATATCACAAGGGGCGGCCATATTTATAAATTAATGGCTGTAAAAGTATAAACCAATAGTCTGGATGTGAAGAGCTCAAAAAAATAGGCGGTTTAAAAAATAACGGCACTGAAAATGGACTCTGTATGATGAAGTTATGCTTGATTGAAGAAAATGTTGAAGATGTCCCCAATAGTGACGTGGCAGATAGAGAATGACTAGCTAAAAAAAAAGGACCCCCCTCTTCCCAAGATGAACCTTTGACAATCACTTTACAAGAAAGTTGATTTAAGTGAATCACATTTGTAAAATAAGTGATTTCACTTTTACAATGATGTTACTTTAAATAGTGCAACAATAAAAAATAACTTAAGTGACTCACTTTTTATTTTTATATTTTATTATTTAAGTGAGATGCACTTTTACAATAAAGTAACTTGAAAATAGAAATTTCATGCACTTTTCCTTTTAAAAGTAACTTCCTAAGACTTGAACTCAAGACCTATTAAGGAATAAAGAAACTTTGAACCAAGTGAGCTAGATTAAAAGGTATGTAAAATATGGGAAGGAGGAAGGGTTTTTTTTTTTCTTGCTCAGTTTCCATGATTGCCTTTTTTTCCTGCAAATCACACCATAAACCAAAACAAAAAAAATTTCCACATTTGTGGGGTTAGATATCGTTAGCTTTCCTGGAAAGTCTATGTTTTCTCTCTGTTTCTGATTTGCCAAGATCGTATAAGGTGCATGGCAAAGAGCATACGCAATCGAGAAAAACCCTTTCCCTTTTTGTTTCTGATTCGCCGAGATCGCACAAGGTGCATGAAAAGAGCATACGTAGACAGGGAAAGCAAAAATCCGAAACTAAAAAAAATCTAACAATAAAAACTGATAAAATATGAGATATTTTTCTTTAAAACAGAAATAAAAAAACGTCACTATAACATTATACCTTCAGATCTGATGAAATACGCGTTTCTAAAGCAACCGGGAACTGTTTTCGATCAAACGAAAAACTATTTCCCAATGGAAACGACGCTCCGGACGCAATGGAACACCGCCCACAACCCAGAAATATACAGAAATACCAAAACCAGAAACCCTTTCAAGTTTCGGCAATAATAGTTCAAGATCTAGATCATAACCGGAAGCGGCTCTTCATAAAAGCTCTAATACCATGTTTGGGTACACAGGGTACTCCCAAAATAACGAACACCTAGAGCAACCGCTTCACACAAACAGACCACAGATCAATACACCAATTTTTTGACGTGGTTTAAATCCTCGAGAGGGAAACACTCCATGGCCCCAACCAAATAGCTTCTACGGAGCGATTTATTATGCAAAGAAAGAAAGTTACAAATGAGCTTCTCATAATCGATCAACTAAACAATGACCCTGCATGCTCTTTAAATAGAGATCATGGACCAATCGGGTGTTAAGCCACAGATCAAGGTTAGGTATGATCTAAGAGAAGTTGAGCCATCGAATCACGACATATTGTGACCGTCAGATTAAATATTTATAAATGCATACTAAAGAAACACACTTTTCCTAATGGATATATTACACAATTTGATCTTAACTAACTCCTAAGTGTCTAAATATCCTAACAGTGTTGATGCTTGATTTGAGTTAAGTGATCTGGACTGGTCTCTCTATCTTGATGATGGACTGGGTCCCTTTTATGCTGCGACTCTTTCTCCTTGGGTGGAAAATTCCTTAGACCATAAAATCGATACTTAGTTCCATTCCATGTAAAACTCATGTATTGTTCTTGTAGATTGGTAGAGTACGTCCCTAGTGATGCTAACCAGTCGGTGCCTAATACCATGTCTACTTCCTTGAGTGGTAAAGCAATACAATTGAGTTGTAGGTGTAAGTTTTGTATGTGTAATGACACCTTATGGAATTTTCCTACTTCTTCTATGTGTTTATTAGCGATGGTTGATGCTTTAATCCCTTTTGTGGGAAACACAAAAAGATTAAGTTCCTTTTCCTTATTGATGTTGATCAAATTATGGGTACTTCTAGAATCGACCAAAATTGTGACATCCCTATCTTTAATTTTTCCATTAATTTGTAGTCTTTTTGGCCCTGAAATCCTTGATCTGTTACTCGTACTATGAGTTGTTCCATTTTGAGGATGTTACGATTTCTCAACTGAGATGGAATATATCTTCTTACGAGTGCTTGGATTCCTTTTTGTTGGGTGTACTCTTTCTCAGGTGTCTCTACCTTTTCTTCCTTACAAACTTGTTGAGTACACGTAGCCGTCGCAACTGATGCTTCAGATGAGCTTGTGTCTGTATCTGAATCAGCTGTATCTGCCTCTCTTGATACCTGTACTTGCTTCCCATTAATGATTTTGCAATGTACCATGTGATTGCTTTTGCATTTATGGCCTAGAAACCAATCTTCTCCACAACGATGACAAGTATTCTTGTTGTTTTTCCTATCATTGTCGGTGCGACTGCTCGAGGTTTTTGAGCTCTTTTCAACTTCATAGCCATATGATTGATATTTGTTACATTGTTGACCAGGTGACCATGTCTCTTCTCAATACCTGCACTGGGTCTCTTGCTGTCGCAAATATCCCTTGTTAAGGTTCCCTTGTCTTGATTGTTTGAATTTTTCCTCAATAAGTTTTGCTTTGCGCCTAGCCTTATCCAAATTGGACACATTATGTAATTCTAATTCATCTCTTATGTATGGTTTAAGACTAGAGATATATGTATGGAGGCGTTGACCCTCTGTTAATTCTGGTACGTGTGTCGCTAATGCTTCCCATGTGTAGGTGTATTCTTCCACGTCACTTTCTTGTTCTGGCCTAGTTAGTTTGGCGAAAAATTCTTTCTTTGTCACATATGTTAGTTTCTCATCATTTAATTCAATATGATCTAGGATCTTAACTAAAATAACAACATGTACAACATGTCAAGCATAAGAGATAAGAGACAAGAGACACAAAGCATTTCACCGGGGAAAACCAAGAAGGTGAAAAACTCCGCAACTTCCTCAGAGATAGAATAAGCACCAATACGAAGATCACCAAGATGAATCCCCAAAATATAAATGTCTGCAGTAGCGACTCCTTCTCCACTTGTGCGCACTCCTCCTCTCTCTCACTAATGCGAAGTGAGTGAATGAGAGAATTTGTCAAATGAGAGAGTCACACTCTCTATTTATACTTTTACTTTCACTTGACCTTTACTCAACTAGGTCAGCCCCAACTTAACCACTTAACATAATATTGAAGGGGTCAACCCCACTAGGGTGGTCTAATAACCCTTTAACCCACATGAATCATATAGGGCCGACCCTATCAAGGTGGTCTAATAACCTATCAAATATAAGTTATGACACTTACAATATAACTTGCGACATTTGCAAGTACAAATGACGACACTTCCAATCGAAGGAATAATACATCTCCATTGGGGATGCAATAAAGTACAAATGTAATACATACAATATACAAGTGAATATCTTCTGAAGTTACAAATACATCAACACTCCCTCTTAACTAGGAAGGTATTCTCTTGACACAGGTCATCAATACATATTGGCACAAGTATTCAAATATGGAGCTAGATCATTGTCACTGGGTCACAGAGCATCATCGTCACTGCTGCTGTACTCGTCATCTCGATCACTAGTTCTATCTCTCAATTCTTTCTCGTCATAGGAAGTTCTAGAGAGCCAACCATTTTTTAGGCTGGTTGTAGGCCTAGCCTCTTGTAGGTATTCAACATCTCTGGCCATCCTGTGGATTGTGCGTCAACAAAACCTCGAAAGAGCATCCTAGGACTTTTACGAGCACATAGCTCAACTCATCAGATCTCCCTGGATATTTTACATGTGACCACCACAAAACCTTGAAAGAGCATCCTAGGACTTTTATGAGCACACAGCTCAACCTATCGGATCTCCTAGGATCTTTTACATGTGGTCAGGAAAAACCTTAAAAGAGTGTCTTGCAACCTACAAGATCTCTAAAGAGAATCCCAGGACTTTTACGAGCACATAGCTCAACCTATCGGATCTCCAGGACTGATTACATGCCCCCTGTAGCAAAACATCGAAAGAGCATCCGAGCTCAAACTATCGGATCTCCCAGGATCTTTTCTATGCTACCTGTAGCAAAACCTCGAAAGAGCATCTGACCTCAAACTATCAGATCTCCCAGGATCTTTTCTATGCTACCTGCACAATCTTTCCACGACCATGAAGTATCAACCTGATACTCATGAACATGCTGATTATCATCATATAGTACATCATCCTGATGCACATCATCATCACATGATCACCTTGATCATATACACATCATCATCTCGATGCATATAATCTGGAGCATCATCCTGATGCTCATCACACATGATCATCCTGATTGTTGGGCCTCAGAAATGTCCCATTTTAATCCACTTTACCTTTCACTATTATTCACATTTCATCGTCCCATTAACCTTTCTTATACCATTTCCATACATATATTTGGGTTTTGTTGGCCCGGTTTTGCAACCAGGCTTAGTGCTATGGGCACCTGCTAACTAGTAGCAGCAGTTTCAATAGAATTAAAAACAAGAAACTAAACTAAACTAAACTAATCATGGATCTTATGCAAGAATCTAAGCAAATAATGTAAACATTTAAAAAACAAGAACAAGAAAATATTAAAGAATGAATTTGTATTGAAAAATGGGGGCAAGCAAGTGCTTGCGATAATACCTTCAATGGTGAAGGTTGATGTTGAGAAACTCCCAAGATGAGTAGCTCCAAGCTCCAAGAGGTCTCCTTCTCCAAGGTTGCTTCAATGGCTAAAATGCTCAAGGGAGATTTCAGCAGCATAAGGATGAGATAATAGATGGATGTGAAATGAGGAGCCCCTACCACCTTTTTATAGGTTTTGGTGGTGGGGAATACCATTTGTGGTTTTGTGGAAACCAAATGGTATTAACCAACATGGTTTAGGTACTTTTCCCTCCTTTTTCCTTTTTTGAATAAAATTAATATTTTAATTCCCTTTTTAATATTTTTGGGAATTTGGACCCTTTTTGAGGGTTTTTTTATGCTTTTCAGGAAAAATAATCTTTTTTAATGGAAAAAGGGGTGTACTAAGGTCTTTTGGTGACCTTTTGTTGGTTTCAGAGGCTCAGATGGTGGAAAAGTGGACAAATGGGTCATGTGAATAAGGGAATGAGCTAGTGAGCACTTTTTAGGTGTTAACGGATTGCCCCCTGATGTGTGAGGGCAGGAACTCATCGTATGGCCGATAGACATCATAGTTCTTTTGTCTTTTTTCAGGGTTTTGGGAAGGAGAAGAGACCGATTGGAGACTGGAACCACGGCCCTTGGAAGCTGCAAAAACAAAAAATATTACATGGCCTCAATGTGAATGAGGTATAATCTTTAATAATGGACGAGGTGGGCATTCCCATGCTCGTATCAAGACATATACATAATAATTAGTCCCAAGAAGGGGGATCTAATACATAAAGAATCTACTGGTATATCATAATGGTCCACGGGGGACATTATTCTGGGACATACTCTTGATCATAACTGATCTCAATAACTGATACACTGGAATAACTTGTGAACTGCTGAAACTGAAGGTGTCCAACATCTGTAGGGACTCAAAGACTATGAGTCATCTCTGAGAAATAATGTAACTGTATACTCAAGGGAGTATGAAACTGGGGTACATCTGAATACTGTCACCATGCACAACCCGGATATCTATAGAAAAAGTGTAACTGGTGTTATCCATAGGAAGACTCTCAAATGTGGAGGAGTCAGGAGGTATCCGGGGTCTTCGACTAATAAGTGAAACGGACGAATACCCTGTGCGAGTCTCAACGATGCGATCAAGGTGTTGAAGTCGAGCATGCGAGAAACAACCATTTGGAGAGGCACTGAAGATTCCTCTCGAAATGATTCGTAGGCACTCATCATAAATGGTGATGAGTCCAAGACACAGGGACCTCTAGGTCTCTTCTCTGGAATCAATGTGGTTGTCATCGACAGAGGGAGACCAGCAACTAACAAGGCAATGATGTTTCCTTGATAGGAGCACGAGGTGTAAAACTGCAGTGTTGTTGTAATGATGGTAGGACTGACATACTTGTGGGAATGGGAAATAACTGGGTCAAAAACTGGGTAGACTCAAACTTCCTTTGTTCAGAGCATGATGACATGGTTGACCTGGCAGCGTAGGGAACTACTTGTAGGTGTGGGGATGATTGCTTTGACTGAATGGTAAATTGACTCTGGGGGGGAGGACGAGCTGATAGGTGTCGTCGAGGAATTATCAAGGTGACATACTGCAGAATACTCTGAACAAAGGTGACCAAAGTGGGGAAGCTGCCTAATGAGTAGATGTGATCTGTCGTGGCGTCAAGAGGCACCATTGATTCCTTCTTCGTAGTTTTAATGAGCTCCAAGAAGGGATAAAAGTATGCTCTGAAATGGTATGGTCCTGTGGATTTTGTGAGCCCAGGACGGCTCATGCTCATGGTTGCTTTCATGTTTAGAGAGTCTGAAAACGGTAAGTGGACTCTATTGGTGTTTCTTTTTCGTAAGTTTAGTCTCCAAGGCCCGAAAAAGCATAAAATGATGCGGATGGAGAACTCTTCTAGCCGATGTGACTAGAGTATACCTTTTTCGTAATTAGTCTACAAGGTCCGGAAAAGGGGTAAACTTATACCAGGTAGACGCCCTTTCAGATACGTTTAGCGAGAATGAAAGGAAGCAAGATTGCTCGGTGATCTTTTCATTGTTTTAGGAGTCAGAAAAGAGCTTAACAGAAACTCCCTAAGTGCCTTTTTAGTAAAAGGGGTTGCTCGGCCCGAAAAAGGGATAAACTTATACCGAACAAAAATGGATTGATGAGGGTGAGAAAAGGTCTCAAGCATCGTCATCGGTGCGGAAAACTGGATCCGGTGACATAAGGATTGTCGAAAACAGAGAACGGCCGATGTGGCACGTAAACCGAGGTGACGAGGGGGCATGGAAAAAATGCCTGAAAAATCTAAAGCTGAGAGCGAGAAAAGATCTCAAGCATCATCACGAGCGCGGAAAACTGAATCCGGTGATATAAGGCATGCCCAGAACGGAGAACGACCGATGTGGCACGCAAACTGAGGTGACGTGGGGGTATGAAAAAAATGCCCTGAACATCGGGACGTGATAGCGAGAAATGATCTCAAGCATCATCACGAGCGCGGAAAACTGAATCCGGTGATATATGGCACGTCCAAAACGGAGAATGGCCAATGTGGCACGCAAACCGAGGCTGTGTGGCAGGCATGGAAAAAATGCCCGAAAACTCTAAAGGTGAGAGCGAGAAATGATCTCAAGCATCATCACGAGCGTGGAAAACTGAATCCGGTGATATAAGGCACGTCGAAAATGGAGAACGGTCGATGTGGCACGCAAACCGAGGTGACGAGGGAGGCCAAAAAATGGTCAAAAAATGGACCCCGTGAAAATGGGAAAAGGAAGGAACCTGCATGAAGTTCTCACTGTGCTGATTCCAACGGTACCAACGGTTTGAGAAATGGACTTCGTATGATCCCGCAATGGTTGTTTGAAAATTGGTGGAATTTCTATAAATAGGGCGTGGGGCCCAAATGACATGTCATTGTTACGTGCGAGTTTGATAGAGCTGTCAGAGCTATTTCTCGATTTCTGGGAGATTTCACCGTTGGTTTTTGATTCAGCGAGTTGCAGGTAACTCTATTTGCCTTAGCCTTGTCAATTATGTCTTTTTTGTTTGGCGGCGGGCCCCCGAAGGCCGCGAAATTCCATGTTGACTCTCCAACGTGGAATATCGCGGGTTTCGGGGCTGTTCCCGCGATGAACTGCGCGGGTTTTAAGCTGATAGTCGCGATGTTCATCGCGACTGGCCTGCCAAAACCCGCGATGCTCATCGCGAGTTCATGGGGGATAGTTGCGATGTTCATCGCGACGGTCCGGCCAAAACCCGCGATGTTCATCGCGGGTTTTTTCATGGATCCCGCGATGGTCATCGCGGCTTTTGGTGGAAAAGCCGCGATGGGCACCGCGAATTTTTGTGAAAAATCCGTGATGGGATTTTTTCAAAAGAATTTTATGCTGGGGCTAAAAATTTCTTCTATTTTCTGGCAGGATGTTGAGGAGACCACAGTCCTCGTGGCGTGAGCGAGAGATCGATGATGATCTTATGGCGAGGATTGAGACTGATGCAGGGGTGAGACAAACTCTGGCTATGAGTGGACTTTTGAAGTTCACTCAAATCCCACCTATTCGTTCAGTGAGACGGCTCCTGAACAAGCTTGTGCATTGGTGGGTGCCGGCTGAGGGTGCATTTATTATTGGGGGTGAGAGGTTAGAGATCACTCTCACGGATGTCTATTTTTTGACTGGGTTGCCTCGTTTGGGTGAGGTGGGCGATATCTTGCCGAGGTTGCCTCCAGGTGTAGATATGGAGGACCTGTTACAGACTTTCTGTGTTGATGATGCTGTTTTCGTGAACAGCTCTATTAGTCTGCGATCCCTACGTGAGTGGGATATGCGAGCTGTTGGTGCCTGCGTTCTGCGGATATTGGGTGCTGCTGCGCCACATCGTATGTCTGGGGGGCAGACGATGATGGTGGATTCTATTCTTCAGGGTAATTATTATGCCTGGGGGCAGATGTTTCTGGCTGGTGTCCGGAGAGATCTGGACAAGGCCATTAGAGAGGGAGGCGAGTTTTGTTATGCCTCATTTTTATGCTGTTTTTTCTTCGAGTGGGTGCTGACCTTGCGGCCACGGGTACCCATTCGTGCTGGTCTTCCGAGTGAGCCTCGTATGATGAGATGGGGGCAGATGATGCCTCGTGGCGGCGGTGGTGTCCGCGGCTACTTCACGGAGGATTTTTATCAGCAGTGGGAGCAGATGCCTCTGGTGATTGAGGACTACCCCTACGCCGGCATGGACTACCGAGGTGACCCAGAGATGCCTCGTGCCCCAGGACAGGCCTGGAGTTTAGACGGTATGTTTTGTGTTTTATTTGATATTATATCATATGTTGTTTGATTTATCATTGATGATTATTGTTGTATAGTATGTGATGGCTTACTTGCTTTGTGCAGATGTGGGTCCAGTGCCACCGGACGATTACGTGCCTCGTCAGGGGCGGGCGATGGTGGTCGCCCATCCACCCGTAGCGGTACCACCTCCACGTGGTGGAGGATTTGCAGCTCGTGGGCGAGGGGTTGGCCCTCGCGATGACGCCATAGAGGGTGTCAGACAGACCTTTGCCCGGATCCTAGCTGGACTCCCCGAGGATGGTTGGAGAGACTTGGATCGGGATATTTTGCAGGGTTGTTTTGGTGCGCCACCTGAGTGGCAGTCGCTCCTATTGAGGACAGCGGTGTTCGTGGAGGGGCACAGGGATGGTAGACGAGATGATCCGGTAGGGCCGGCTCAGGGGAGGATACGTCTGCGGGACGATCCAGCGGGGCCGGCAGAGCGGAGAGTTCGGGCTCACCATGACCCAGCGGGGCCAGCGGAGGAGGAGCCGGAGGATCCTAGGGATCCAGATGAGTAGATGATATTGTATCTGCCCCCAAATGCTGAGGAGCATATGGGGAAGCATTTTTGTATGACAGATGTATATATATATTTTTTTTTTGTATATCGGGTGCTGAGGGCACCTATGACATGTTGACTATTTGGTTTATATATATATGTGGATATATATTTGGATATATTGTTGTGTATGCACGTGGATGCACCTTTATCTTTTGTATATGCCCATGGAGGCACATGTTATGTACTTGGATGCAGTATGTTGTTTATTTATGTATGCCCGTGGAGGCAGATGTTATGCACGTGGATGCATTATTTGGTTATTTGTTTTATGCCCGTGGAGGCACATGTTATGCACGTGGATGCAATATTGTTTTTTGTATATGCCCGTGGAGGCACATGTTATGCACGTGGATGCATTTTGTTTATGGATATGACATGATGTGATTGGTGTGCCAGTCGAGGACATTGTTGGCCATATTATCTGCTACACTATTGAGGTGTCTTGGGACATGTGTGAATGAAATGGTTTCAAACTGTCTAACCATTTGTTTAGTGCACAGGAATTTTCTGAAAAGACAGGGATCGCCTACCTGGTAATCATTGTTGAGCTGGGAAACTAGGAGCTATGAGTCCAAGAAAACGTTGAGGTGACGGATGCTCATTTGGAGAGCAGCGGCCAGGAGACCGGTCACGACATCGTATTCAGCTTTATTATTGGTAGCGGCACCTAAACATACTCCGTCAATGTGAATTAACTCATGTGAAGGGGAGTATATTACCCAAGGTGCGGAGGCGAGATTGGGAGACCAACGGCTTGCACCATCAGTGAAACCGACATGGCAGAGTGGAAGAGGCTCCATCTGTGGTCATGCAGAGAAAAACAAATATTTAGGTTTTTTGAATTTTTTGTGAACAAAGAAAGTATTCCTATACTAAAATGGACGATGGTGTCCATCAGATTTTCTATGGGTAAAATCGTTTAAGGTACAACCCGTTGCGTGGGTTGCGCAGGGGATTGCCTTCTGAATCGGTTAGAATGTATGCCCCCTGCCCGAGGCAGGTGTGTATGATGTAGGGGCCTTGCCACATAGACACGAACTTTCCCTTTCCGGTTTTATCATGAGCTTGATCGTAAGCGAGGACAAGGTCTCCCTCAGAAAAGGTTCTTGGGTGGACGTGTTTGTCGTAACTTAGTTTCGATCGTTGTTTAGCTGCTTCCATGTTTTGAATGGCTGTGCGCCGATCTTCATCGACCTGCTCTAGGAGTAGTAAACGTTGCTCGATCGGGGAAGTGTCCAGTAGGAGTTCAACGGCGATATGTAAGGCTGGGATCTGGCACTCAATAGGGAGGACGGATTCGACACCGTGAACTAAATGGAAAGGGGTAAAACCGGTGGCGGTTTTGGTTGAGGTGCGGTAGGCCCATAGTGCCGGGAAGAGCATGTGGTGCCAATTGGATTTGTGCTTGTCTACAGTACGTTGGAGAATGGTCTTCAAAATTTTATTGATCGCTTCGACTTGGCCGTTTCCTTGGGGATAGTAAGCGGAAGAGAAATGGCGTTCAAATTTCAATATGGTTGATAATTCCTTCCAGACGGCATCTTCGAAGTGAGAGCCGTGGTCAAAGACTAGTTGCTGTGGTACTCCGAAACGAGCGATAACATGGTTGAAGAAAAACCGTGCTGCAGTGTCGGCTTTGCAATTATAGGTCGGCATGCCTTCTGCCCACTTGGTGAAATAATCTACAGCCACAACGATGTGTTTGTGACCGCCGGCTGACGTGGGGTTGCAGTCGAGGAAGTCGATGGCCCATTTGCAGAATGGTCCAACAGTGATGACTGGATGAAGGGGGGCAGGGGGGGTTCTTGCTTTGGGGGCAAATAGTTGGCAGTTCTGGCAATGCTTGACTGTGGTGATGCAATCAGTAAACAATGATGGCCAAAAATAACCGGCCCGGATGATTTTCTGGGCGGTGGCCATGCCGGAGAAATGGCCTCCGCAGGCACCGCTATGACAATCATTGAGGACTTGTTCTGCCTCACTATGGGATAGGCAGCGGCGTAAGATGGTATCAATGCCACGTCGGTAAAGTACATCCCCTAACAAGAGGTATCGGGGGGCGTGGTGTCGTATGCGACAGCGTCCATCACGATCGATGTGTGGTCGAAATTTTTGCGTACGAAGGTAAGTCAAAATGTCTCCGTACCAAGGGTCGTCAGACGAAATGATGAAGATCTGCTCGTCAATCAGGTCCGTTTGGATAACGGGTGATGTCGAAGAGGATGGGAGGTCAGTGATGAGGTGAGCAAGCGCGAGGGCTTTAGTGCTTTTGGGAGTTCTGAAAGTAAGGTCATATTCCTGGAGGATAATGACCCATTTAGCAACACGACCTTGTAAGAGCCGCCGGGTTAGGAGATAGACCATGGGGTTGGAGTCGGCCACGACTGTGGTATGACTGAGTAGAATGTAGTGTCGCAATTTTTGCACGGAAAAGACTACAGCTAGGGCTAATCTTTCCTCGTATGGGTAATGCAGAGGTGGGCCAGACAAGGTCTGGCTGACGTAATAAATCACATGCTCTTGGTGGGAGGCATCTTCTTGGACCAAAACTCCGGACACAGCATATTCAGATGCCGAGACATAAAGGGTGAAGTCTTGAGAGAAATCCGGTGGGGATATCAAGGGGGCTTGTGTGAGAGATTTCTTGAGGGCTTCGAATGCCGTGTCTGCTTGCTGATCCCAAACAAAGGGTATGTGGGTGCGAAGTAAGCGTAAGAACCCGTGGACTTTGGTGGCATAATCAGGAACGTAGCGCCAGAGGAAATTGGACCGCCCTTGTAGACTTTGGAGCTGTCGAAGCGTGCGAGGAGGCAGAAGTTCTAATATGGCTTTGAATTTCAGGGGATCGACAGTGATTCCGTCTTGGGAAACAATGAAACCCAATAAGCGGCCTGCTGGGATGCAAAAGACACACTTGTGTGGATTCAAGCGGATTTTATATTTGCGACAACGCAGGAAAACTTGTCGGAGGTCGTTAAGGTGGTCTGATCATTTTCGGGAACGAGCTGTGAGGTCGTCAAGATAGACTCGCAGGATATGGACCAAGTCGTGAAAGCAATAGGTCATGGCTCGCTGGAAAGTGGCACCAACATTTTTAAGGCCAAATGGCATGACGCGATAGGAAAAGGTGCCCCATGGGGTGGTGAAGGCAGTCTTGTACTGATCCTCCTTGCGGATGTGAATCTGGTTATATCCGGAAAACCCGTCCATGAAGGATAGGACTTCATGGCCCACACACTCATCAATGAGTTGGTCAATGAATGGCGTGGGGAAATTGTCTTTTGGACAAGCTTGGTTTAAATCGTGGAAGTCAGTGCATACTCTAAGGGTGCCTTTCTTTTTGTTGACGGGAATGGGGTTCAACACCCAGGTGGTGTACGGAATAGGGTAAATGAATCCTGCTTTGCGAAGTTTTTCGACCTCAGCTTTAACAGCGGGGAGCTTGGAAGGGTGATTGGGTCGCTGTTTTTGACGAACAGGGGGTACCTCAGGCCATGTATCAATGTGGTGTTCAATAATGGCGGGGTCGAGACCAGGCATCTCAGTATAAGACAAGGCAAAGACATCACGGAACTCTTGAAAGAGCTTTTTGTACGCCTGAGTTTCTGCTTGAGTGCAAGATGCGCCCAGCGAGATGAGCTCAGGTTTCCCTGGTGTTGTGGAAATGTCTATCTGTATAGTGGGGGAAATGTTGGACATGTTCCCTTCTTCAAAGGCATCCGGTGCTGGGATGGGGTCCTTTAACCAATCGACCTTAGTGGGTATGAAATCTTTCGATTCGACCGATAGCTGGTCGGATGCGGAGGATGTAGATGCTTCCGGGAGGAAGTACGAGCGATGATGCATATCATCCCAAGGGTAGTCGGTTGCAGTGAGTGTCTCCAAAATTTGCTCATCAATATTGAAGTAGTCAGACCATAAATCAAGGGGTTCTGGTTTGAAAGTTGTTGAAATCATATATATTGTATTGACTTCTTCCGACGAGGATGATGGCGGGGGGTGGATCTCCTCGATTAGGGTAGGAGATATCTCCAAATCGACATTGTTTAACTCGTATAATGCTGCTCTATAGTCAGGGAGATCGGGACAATGGTGAGAGTAGTGGCCATAAACACTGCATATGGCACAAGGATGGTTGGTGCGCAGTGATCTGTCGCGAGGCTGAGGAGGTGGCTCAAGTCTAACGACTGGGATGCCGGTGTCATCGTCCAACATATTCATATGCTCTTGGAGTGATGGTAACTGTGGGAATTGATGAGTTGGATGGCCTATCTCATCGCACAACGAGCATTTAGGGGGAGCTCAAAACACCGGTGGGGGTTTAACTTCCTTAGGAGGTGGTATAGCAGTGTATGGTTGTGGACCTTTGCCCCCAGTGGGCTTGATAGGAGGGGGAGGATTCGTGGACGACGAAGGGATATTGAGACTAGGAGGAGGTTTCGTTGACGACGAAGGGATTGCGACACCAGGAGGAGGTTGATTTGTGGTAACAATAGGTTGTACCGGTTGGAGGATGACGTTTGGTGTCGGCGGTGGAACGGGAGGCGAAATATACCACACGGGTAATCCCAATGTTAACCCGGGTAGACTAAGGGTAGCCATAACCGAGGCGCTTACTACCCCCGAAGGAGGAAATAGAAAGGGGATGGTGTGGATGGGAGTAACACCGATGTGACTTGGTACCAATGGTGGTTGACTACCGGGTGTTTGTGTATTCTGTGAAAGAGTACAGAGGTTTGCGACATGGGTCTCTGGTGACGGTGGTGGAATGGCCTGGAATGTAGAGGTCATTGGTGTATCTGAGTAAAGTCCGGGTCCCACAGAAGAAACAAAGGAGGTAATTGCACTAGAAGCTGGTTGTTCAATCATGGGAAGAACATTTTCGGGTGCTGCAGGGGCATTGGGATCATAGTATGTGAGTTGGTTGATTTTGACCACGCGTCCCTCGTGAGGGAACATCATGGTGCGAAAAACGGATGAGGCGACCGCTTTCATGGCGTACATGTAACTGCGGCCAAGTAAAAGGTTATAATCGAGTTGGGCATTAATGACCTCAATGTCGATGAGCACAGTTTTCCCACCCAACTGGATGGGGACCTTGGGTAGTAGACCTTGAGGTTGAGCTGACCGACCGTCGCAGGCCCGCAACGCAGTGGTGGATTGTTGGAGAGTAGGGGATCCCAACTTCTGCCAAACAAATGTGGACATGACGCATGTGGACGCACCTTCGTCGATGATACATGGATGGATGACAAGATTCCGAATAGAAACAGAAACTTGGACTGCTATGGTGGAAGGCAGACGTGGTTCGGACTGGTCCAAATCAAAGGTCATCAATTTCGAATCATTTGGGTCAATCGCCCCAATGGCGGATAGTAAAGTCTTGTGCTGCGTAGGACAGTTCTTCAAGACTTCTAATGCAAACATGGCTGCGGGAGATTGAGCTAGGTCATCTACGATGTTGTAATTTGACGCAGGCCGTGCATTGGGGTTGTTGTTGATACGACGGAGTGGGAAACGAGGTGCTTTAGATGCGCCATCGAGTGGAAGAGGTGGTATCCGTAACGTCTGCTCGGTGGGATGAGCGTTAGTATCCTTATCGGCGGGGGGGGCTTCGGAGGTAGGGCCATACTGGTTCCGACGGGTTTGGGTATTGACGTCGGCAGTGGACATCATCAATAAGTGGTGGGTGCCTAAATCAAACATGGGTTGATCAGGAGCGGCGTAAGTGATTTGTTGTGGTTGCACGTTGCCCTGTGGGGGGGCTAACGGCTGAGTGTTCACCACTCCTTGTGTTGGAAAAGGGTTTTGTAGCACCAAAGGTTGTTGTTGAGGTGGTGGAGGGTTGGGTGGCGGCTGAGGAGCTGCCTGCCCTTGACGATGGGCGTCATCTGTCCATAGTTGTCGAGCTCGCTCCAGATGTGGGCAAGCGTGGGTATAGTGGCTATAGACACCGCAAATAGAACAAGGATGGTTTGTTCGTAAATTAGCATTTTTGGCTTGCTTAGGTGGCCGATCAAGATTCTGATGAGAAGGTGTCGCGTTATTGTTTTGCGGAGGATGGGTAGGTTGTGGAGCTTGGTTATGGTTTTGGTTGTTTCCACGGTTACGTCCTCTTCCGCGGTTTGGTTGCCCACCCTGGTTGCGTTGGTTATTTTGGTATTGGGGCTGATGTTGTTGTGCGTACACATGCCCTTGAGCATTGGGGGGATTCTGGGGAGCCGCAGGTGCAGGAGCAGGTTGTGGTGGATAATATGTTGGTGGAGCTGGAGGTGGTCCAGCTGCCTGTTGGGGTTGTTGGTACCCCTGAGCTATTGGATGTGGTGGATTAGCTGGTGCAGCTTGCTGTGGGTACTACATCTACTGTGGCGAGAACTGAATGGGGTTCTGTGTAGCAGGTTGGTTATAGTATGTAGGAGGTACATATGCTAATGGTGCTTGTCCATAGCAATGTTGCGGACAAGAGGGTCCATGAATATGATGTGTCTAGTTTGTTGGAGCGTAAGAAGTTGTCGCTTTGGAACTGGATGTATCCCTAGAGAGGTCTGGGGCAGGCATGGTACTCACCATGCTGAAAGGTTTCGCTTGGGGTGTGATTTGGCCAATAATGCCATCGACGGCATGAGATGCCCCCGGCGCGTCACTGCGTGAAGAGTCGCATCGTGGGGCGTCTGGTATGATTGTGTATAGATAACCCGATTGGGCATAAATGAGATCAAACTGTTGGGCTTTGAGGATGGCCTCTTCTTCAGACTGGGGTCTTTCAGATGCCACATCCTTTGCAATGAGAGGGAGGAGGGATTTTAGGAACCAATCTAAGAAGATACGGTCGTCTAATTTGATTTTGCAGAGGCTTCGGCGTCGACGCCACTCATGAATGTGGTCAGTGATGTGGGTGGCCGTATTCTGTCTGCAAGACAGTAGGATCTCGACGCCCGCATCATAGCGGACAGGTAACTGAAAGAATTGCAGGAAGGTCGAGGCAAGGGAGGTAAAGGTGGCATGCGTCCCATGGGGCTGCTCGATATACCACTTGGCTGCAGAGCCAGTGAAGGTGCGTTGTAAAATTCGGAGGCGGATTGAGTCGTCCACTATGGAGTTGGAGGAACACCATAAATGGAAGGACATGATATGGTTCTGGGGGTCTTCACCTGCCTTGCCCTCAAATTTAGGGATGTCAGAGGGGAGTTTGGTGGGCATGTGAGGCCACGCAGGATCGTGTCTGATGGGGTCATTTGTGAGGCTAGCTAAGTCTGGCAGGTTCAGACTCGCCATGTATGGTAAGCTAGCAGATGTGGTGACTGGAACTGGGACATGCCTAGCCATTGTGGTATGGTGTAGGGGTCCAGTAGCGCTTAAAGGTATGCTAGGTATGGAGGGTATGTGCCCTCCAATAGGTGTAGTCTGGTATGGGCCAGCGCCTCCAAGTGCAACATGGGTTACACTTGGGTTAGGAATAGCAGTGGGGATTCCTGGGATAGGGTTTGTGGAAACCAGAGGGGATGTGGCCCCTATGTTGGGTACACCCATAACAGGTGGTGGCCCTGTGTTGGGCATTCCTAAATATGGAGTGTTACCCATGTTGGGCATACCCAGGGGGGTGGTAGTCGCCATGGATGGAACCACCGCAGAAGGGTCTGTGGATGTCTCACCTATGGTGCTGGTAAACAGTGGATCAAATGGTGTTCCAGCCATAATGGTGGTTGGTGGTAACTCTGTGGGGTTTTCGGATTCTACCTCCAAATCAAATGTGAAGTGAGGTGTGTCAGAATCGGACGACTGTCTAGTTGATTGACGATGTGTCGAATCAAGGGATAAGGCTCTGCGTAGGTGACGTGGAGAGCCAAGCGGACTAAACTCTGGGAGTTCGCCCTGTAGACGACGAGAGCGTCTAAAATTCTCAATGGTGAGAATTAAGTTTTTTGTGTAAAAATTTGTTTAAGTATCAGGTGGTGATATATCTAAAAAAGACTCAAAACCCTAATGCAACCAAGGGTGCAAGAAGGGGAGTGAAAAAAGAAGGCTCTCAGGCCAAAAAATCAACCTCAAAAAGGGCACTTATTCTAGCAGCTGTGCTACAATAAGTGGAGGAATGCAACAAATGGTCAGAGTACCAACATGCAAACGGCTTCTATAAAAAATAGGTGTAACTAGACCAAGGGTGGGTTGAATCATGCAAACACCTAACTAAAAGTATTGTGACTCAAACACACGATATCCTCTGCAAGGTGATGAAATCCAAGTCATACAATATGAGTGTTGAGACAACGGCTAGATATCCCCCTACCGGGAGGGACACCGGGTAATCAATCCTAAAGACAGGCTACTAGGATACTCCGTTCATGACGCGTCGAGAAAAGGTAAATCTGCCGTTTGGTCCTTTGATCGCAATATCCCAATACAGGGATATCCCGAGAACTGCGAATGGTAGCCCTTCGGTTACTGAATGGATTTCGGTATTCCACTCAGGCTTCTGGAACCATCCTCGCGACTTCAACCCTCCTAGGGGAGAGGCCTTCCCACAAACCGGTTGTGACCGCGCCAAAAAGTACTAAGAGATTTTAGCTCCCTAATTGGACAACTTCTATGTCTCAGATGTAATAACTGAGGGGTGTTATTGGAACACCTATCCCCCCAATACTACCTAGCTACAAAAGTTCTTTTAATGTTCCCCAAGTGGGGTTAAAAGTGTGTTGAAATTAGGGTACGTTTTAAGGCTTAGTTCAATTAAGTGATCGAGTGAGTGCACGTGAGGTATTGTAAACTGAACTTGAAAAAGGTAAATGCTTTATAGGAAATTTTCACAAAACAAAGGAGCTTTTGAAAATAAAAAAGCAAATATTTATGACTTTTTCAAATGAATAGAAACTAAATTGCTTTGCAAATATCAACCCAAAAGACAAAGAATCTTTTGAATTCTGAAAGCAAATAATAGACTTCTTTAAAAAAAAAAATAAATGGATTTCTTTTTTCAAGTAAATTGCTAAGGGCAAGATTTTAAAGAAGTAAACAGGAAATTTTTTTTTAATCTAGATAAAAATGCAAAATGAATCTTTCTTTCACTTTCTTGAAAATTTTTAAAAAGATTTTTAGATATGCCTTTTAAATAGTAAAAAGTTTTTTCAAAGCTGTAAAATATGCAGAATTTAATACTGTAAAAATGTGCTATGTGGGCAGAAAGTACAGTAAAAATTAATTTTTAAAATCGGGATGGCCGAATGAAAAAATCAGTAGCGCGGGTTTTGACAGAAAAGCCGCGATGGACCGCGCGGGTTTTTGTCACACAGTCGCGATGGACCACGCGGGATTCGGGCACACAGTCGCGATGTGCAGCGCGGAAAAAGTCCGCGAAGCCGCGATGTGCAGCGCGCAAATAGGCCGCGAAGCCGCGGTGAACCGCGCGGAAAAGGGGCGCGCAGTCGCGATGTGCAGTGCGGTAAATGACTGCGATGCCGCGATGTGCAGCGCGGAAACTGGCAGCAAAGCCGCGGTGAACCGCGCGGAAAAAAGGCCAAAAGCCGCGATGGACCGCGTGGAAAAAAGGCCGAAAGCCGCGATGGACCGCGCGACTGTCAGGCTAAAAACCGCGAGGCGAAAGCCATGCACGGAAGCCGAAAAACGAACCCGAAAATCAAGAATTTCGGGCTGTTAATGGCAATAGATGAGGCCAAAACTTAGAGCAGCAATGGATCTGCTGTCTAAGATGGCAGATATATGGATCTAAAGGTTAAAAACTAATAAAAAACTAAGATTAAAAGCAAAACTAGAGATCTATTGTTCAAAACCCAGCGGAGTCGCCAAAAACTGTTGGCCCGGTTTTGCAACCAGGCTTAGTGCTACGGGCACCTGCTAACTAGTAGCAGCAGTTTCAATAGAATTAAAAACAAGAAACTAAACTAAACTAAACTAATCATGGATCTTATGCAAGAATCTAAGCAAATAATGTAAACATTTAAAAAACAAGAACAAGAAAATATTAAAGAATGAATTTGTATTGAAAAATGGGGGCAAGCAAGTGCTTGCGATAATACCTTCAATGGTGAAGGTTTATGTTGAGCAACTCCCAAGATGAGTAGCTCCAAGCTCCAAGAGGTCTCCTTCTCCAAGGTTGCTTCAATGGCTAAAATGCTCAAGGGAGATTTCAGCAGCATAAGGATGAGATAATGGATGGATGTGAAATGAGGAGCCCCTACCACCTTTTTATAGGTTTTGGTGGTGGGGAATACCATTTGTGGTTTTGTGGAAACCAAATGGTATTAACCAACATGGTTTAGGTACTTTTCCCTCCTTTTTCCTTTTTTGAATAAAATTAATATTTTAATTCCCTTTTTAATATTTTTGGGAATTTGGACCCTTTTTGAGGGTTTTTTTATGCTTTTCAGGAAAAATAATCCTTTTTAATGGAAAAAGGGGTGTACTAAGGTCTTTCGGTGACCTTTTGTTGGTTTCAGAGGCTCAGATGGTGGAAAAGTGGACAAATGGGTCATGTGAATAAGGGAATGAGCTAGTGAGCACTTTTTAGGTGTTAACAGGTTTCACCTTATTATTTCCACTTTATTCATTTTAGTATTAATAAGTGAATTTATGATTAAATATTAGAAATTAACATGCTTTTTCATTAATATCTCAAGTATGGATGAGCTTTGTCATGTGTAGGAATATGTGAAGGATTAATATCTCCACCACCATTTCAAGGAGATAATTATTCAAAGCTTATTCTAAGGAGAAGATCATGGATATTTGGATGGCATATCTTATCCAAGATTTGTGAGAGATGTGTGGAGGATTTGAAGGGATCATATTTTGTAATAATGGGATATTGGTTGAGAGAATAGTGGATCTGTAATTATGAGATGCTCATCTTATTTTCAAAGTTCTCATGTATAAAAGAGAGTGTTCTCTCTTCATATGGGAGGTAGTTTTTAGATTATAGAAGTTAGTCTTGACTTTGTAGATTGGAGAAGGGGCTTCTTACCTTTGATTCCTAGTCTTAGTTTTGATGCTTTCATTATTTGTAATTTGATGTTTGTGATGTAATTTAAGATTGATGTTAATGTGAGCTCACACATATTGTCTTGTTGCTCTTCACATGTTGTCTTTCCAATTTCCTGCTTTCTTAGTTAAGTTTATTTTCATGCAATTTACTTTCAGTCGTAGTTAGTTTATTTCCATGTAATTTACTTTCAGTTGTGTGTTTCAGCTTAAGGGGGGATTAGGTTATCAATTAGCAAGGGGGGTATATTAGTTTAATTCCACTTCAGTCCTGCATATACTTTGCATGTGCTTCATAAGTCTATGAACTCCTCGGATTGATAAATTAAATGGTTGGGAAAATACTACAACGGAATTAAATGACAATATTTCCTCCCAACATTTTGGCGCCATTGCCGAGGAGGCACGATGGATTGAAGTTTAGTTTGATTTTTCCTCCAAGTGCACCTTAGAGTGTGAATTTCAATATCTACAAGAGTTTTTCAATTTCTGAAAGTATGAATTTCAATTCTTGCAAGTGTACACTAGAGTGTGAATTTCAATTTCTACAAGTCTGTTTGATTTCTGCAACTGTGAAGAGTAATTTTTTTCTATTTCAGTGAGAGTGTTTTTCATCTGTTTCAGCAAGAGTGTTTTTATTTAAGTTTTCATTTAGATTTGGGTGCAGTAAGAATCCCCTTTTCAAAATGATTTAACAATGAGTGTAAGCTTGGAACAACTCGCTCAGATCCTTGCAAAAGTCGGGATCCCCTCTTCTTGGGAAGATGAGATCCTGACAGCAGCCGAGAGCTTAATTACTCCTCCAGCAACGAACGAGGAATCAACATTTGAGGAATCCTGCACATTTGATGAAGAACAATTATGCGAGCAGAAGGTCGAGGAGGACAACAAGGAGTTGCAGCGTGATCTGAGTGAGAGAAATTGCGCCTACGAAGCCTTATCAAAAAATGGTTTCAAGTAAGTATTAGGTGAGATCAGTCTTTTTGTTTTTATTTTGTTAAATCAGAGTTTCCGCAACTAATTTCACACATTTATGTTTATCTTCATCTTCCATTTGCAAAATTAACATTCAACATATTTCTATTACTGTTGCGTGAATGGTTAAACTGGAAGTTTGCTTACATGTAATTAATTTTTAAATGCCAATTAGCATAGTGTAGGTAGGGTATTGTTTTCAAGTTTTTCTAGAATAAGTATGCTCTCCTCCGCGCTTCGTGCGATTGCGAGGATCAGAGAGGAGGATGACTAAAATTGATTTCAGGAAGAATTTTAATTATGGACGATGATACAAAAACTGCCTAATCTATTTTTCGTCTACAATTTGTTTCCATTCGCTCATAAATTTTCAATACGTTTGCGAAATAAATTTTTAAGTTCTTCTATTTTTGATTTTCTGAAAACATAAAAAATAAAAAAAATTGCACCTCCATCCTTGTATATGCAAATAAAATCAGTAAAACAATGGCTGCAAGTCCGAGCGGAAACAACAGCTGCAACAGTGCCACCCTTGTAAGATTCTATTTGGCTTGAGTTGCAGCGATGCCATATCTCCCCTTCATCCAAAACCTACACCTACTCACACAAAATCCTGAATGTAATTGCCGCTGCTGCCTTCACTCTTTTGACCTTGAATGAAATTTGCAACATTAATCCTTGCACCTTACATGCCGCAACCTACAAAACAATAAAATCATTCAGATCTGAAGCTCTTTCCTCAGTCCAAAACGAATAAAAACAATGCAAATAATTACAATTCTGGTTGTTGCAAATCCCTTTCTGGCGGTTTCAACTGCCTGCAGATCTTCACGTATCTGCTAAATTCGGTGGCCGATCATCTACCTCATTTGACCAACTATTTTGGGCTAGATAACAACCAATTTCCTTTATAAGTTAGACGTAATCCTCTCCGGATATGCTCCCATTCCACTCTTTTGATGATCAATCTCTCCAAGGTTTGGAAAATAGAATCAATTATATTATTCATTCAAAAAAGGGAAGGATGCGATTTTCCTGCCGGCAGTTGAATGTTAGATCGCGACTGCTCTCCATTCCCAAAATAAGACTTGAGATTCGACAAAAGGAATGAGATATCTTTCTGCGGTACTGTCTCTCGCTTCAATCTTCTTTCCAATTCATCTCTTAGTCGACCACCTTCTATGGATGTTGAATGATTATGTTACAAGAGATTGGAGTCATTGGCGGGAATAAGTTTGGGCATTTGCAGTATGAGACTCCCTCTTATTTTGAGATTGCAGAAATCCAAGGTAGAGGATTGTGGAATTGTGATCGAATATAGGGATAAGAAGACGCGTGCTGCAGATTTTGAAATAAAAGATATGATCAAGTAGGTTACAAACAAGATTGCAGGATCAAGTAAGGGCATAAGCGATATACCCATAACTCTTCATGTGAAAAGGATTGATGCCTTGGATTTGACAATCGTGGGCCTACCCAACATCACAAGGGAGCCAAAAGATATCTACCAAAAAAAAAAAAAAATATGGTTATGCAATATATTTCTCACAAAGAGAGCATAATCCTCAATGTAGTATCAGCTTCTGAGGATTTATGTATGTGTGAATGCGTGAGAATGTCACTACAGGTAGAACGAACACGGTCAAAGAACTCTGGCCGTGGTCACTATCCTCGACGAGGTTCCTGATGTACTGAACAGTACAAAATTCTTCTGAAGGAGTCGAGCACCGAAACAATAGTTGCAACTGACCATTTTCAAGCGAATTCTAAGTTTACATGCACAAAAAACAACATTCAGGCTAAGATCAATGAGTATACATGCTGGATTACTGCACTATTTGGGTACACTCCTATTTTTCGAGTTTTTTAAAGTGGAAATGATGAGTTAAAAATCTTAATTCATCAAGCTGAGGTTCATAATTGATGCATGTCCCATCCTTTCCTTTCATACCATCCAGTTGTAGCAGGGATCTCAAACGTGTGTCCAAAAATAACATAAGTAAAGCGACGTAGGGGAATGAGATCTTGGTTTATGGAACCTAATATTAATATATGCAACGACATAACATCACATTGGGTTATCATCCTATTACGTTATTTTTACTCAGTGTAAAACGATAACGCATGGCAGCTCGAAATAATAAAGAGTTGTGAAACACTCTTTGATTGCCAAACTGTCATTTTGGTGGTTATAGTGGAGCCCTACGTGGAGCTGAATTTGAAAGCTGCCAATGCCACCCCATTTTATAAACCTATATGCTCACATGGAGAGAAATGGATTGGGTATTAACGAGTAAATATGGCTAGGTTATGTGCATCCAACGTGGGAACAATCGAGGCCATTAGAGAAGGCTGCAAACGAAACCGTGGCAACATTCATAAATTTTCTCAAAGAATCGAGGAGCATAATCTTCTGCTGGTGATACATAGTGTTGAAGGCACTTCCATCAGTGTTGGAAAGGTTGAGGCATTAGTATCGAATTATGGTCTATTCCCTGAAGGACGTCCATGACATATCTCTTCGGTTGGGATAGTATCCTTTCACCGATCCTCATAACTATCCCAAGGACCTGCACTATTTTGTAAAGGGAGGAAAAAAAAATCTGGAACAGAACCTGCTAAATTTTATGCCCATGCACTTCTAGCTTTTGAGCCACTCATTCATCCACACAGCCTTCCATATGTTGGTACACAAACAATGGCCACGACTATGGCAACAGGAAGGGGATTTCAAGGACATTTGGCTTCACATATACAGAAATCTAATGGGCTCTTCCAAATCCAGATGGTGGTCCAGCTGCTCCTAGAGCTTCTGACAGTACGCCTTTCAGGTATTCAATAAGATTTTTTTTTTTTAGCATGGTTTGCAACTCGGGGAATATGATCTTTGTAACGATAATAAAATATATCTAGGCTAGTTTGGAAATGGTGAAAACTCAAATGCATATCAACGACACCTTTATGATAATATTGAAATGACCTCTATGCAGGCTATCTTTTAATACTGAACATGCAAAGTGCCTTCCTGAATATTATATGACTGTTTTGTTTATAAAGTGTCATGTTTACACACTAAAGCTTGACAAGATACACTATGAACATGTTGTAGAGCAAGAGCAAAAGCCTCCCTGAGTTATAATCATTTATTTTTGGAATGCACGGAGCATGCAGTGTTGACTAAGTTAATAGAACTATGAATAAATATATCTCAATCTCGTGCTGGTTGTTGATTATATTCATAGAAATTTTTGTCTCATTTGCGATATGCTTCAGTCAAGCTTTCAAGTGCCTTCTACTCAGTTACTCAGGGGAATAATACATGCTGATACACATCGACCGATACAAATGGAGAATTACACAATGTTTTTTTTGTCATGACGATACAATCACACGATGAAAGTTTCAAGGAAAGATCTCTGAATACTCAACAACCAAAGCAATGCCACGTTGATATATGAATCCATTGGGCTAAGAGATGTACTCTTCCAAGTCTGTAGCAACACAAAACACCCATTGAATGAAGGAGATGAGTATTAATGAACTATTTTTAACATTCTGCATTTTGGTTTTGTGTGTTTTTTATGATCGGAAACAGTATTTCGTTTATCGTGTTGTTCTTACAATGGTATGTGGCCACAGGTTGAAAGAAGGAAGCACGCTTGATCTCGAAATATTTGTTGACTGATCCAATCTCCCACGATCCTGGCGATTACTCACATGCACAAAACTGACAGGCTTAAGGATGAGACAATTGCTAGGAGAATCAACAAACTGTTACTTATGCCCATGGGAAGATTTGATGAAGCTGAGACAAGCAGTGTTGTTGGAAGCTTTAAGGATATGAGGGCATGTAGATATGCAGATCAGTTCTTTGATTTTGAGTATTTTTGACATCTTGCATCATTTTTTTAATTTATTTTTGTGTGAAGAACAAAAATAATAAAAATCATAAAACTATCAAAAAGGAAAAAGTGCATTGTTTTCTATGATTTGCATGATTTCGATATTTCATTTTACTATTTCACTTTGCATATGCACTTTGACAATAGCAGCCTGTCTTTTTCTGTCGAAAATGTCTATCGATAAACACATATTTTTGGTTGTTTTTACAAGGTTTGAAAAATCTAAGATTCACTGCAATTTGGTAATTTTGAGTGCTTTGTTTGCCATTATTTTTCCTTTAATATCATTTTTTAAATTTCTTTATGCGTTTTCCTTTGATGTGTGAAAAATAAAAACAATAAAAATTATAAAAACCATGATCAGAAATATAAAAATAAGAAAATAATTAAAAATAAAAAAACATTGTAAAAATTAGAAATTGCAAATGGATATTCTATCATTCCTGGAAACAATAATCAATACATGCTTTTATGCTTAACGCTCATTTGTTTTTCTCAAGTCACTTTGACAATAATTAATGACGAAACCAGCATGAGAAACAGGTACAAATGGATTTTATTTTCCTTCTAATTTGCTCCCATTCATACTTATTCTTGCATTTCATATTTTATGATGCTCTCACAAAGTTTTGATTGCAGGATTAGTACTCATATTTTTTAGGTTTGGAAGACGATCACATTTCATGCTGAGGTGATTTCGAGGAATCACAACTACAACAAAAAATTTAGAGAAAAACATGATTTTTTTGACAGCTTGAAGGAAATGCTTCTCATCGCACATATCATGATGTTTGCTGTTACATAGCAATCTTTCATGAAATCATTTGTGTCATGATCTTTTTACCCACATTTCTCCTTCAAAGAACATTAGTCATCCATGCTGGAGTTCACTATTCCATTGCCTTATCTGTCATGACTTCACACATACCTATTATTCTGAGTCGCATACAGTTTACCCATTTTTCAGTTCATCTTTTTCCTCGCGAATAAGACCATTCACGAATAAGACCATTCCACACCCTTTCCATGATTACATTGCCTTGATTTCCTTGCCATAAACACTGCTTGACCATGAGATATTTTCACTTATAGTCTTACCAGTATTTTTACCAACTCGTATTGACTGATGTGGGATTCCTTAAAGCCCACCTTTCAACAAGTCTTGCCCCATCGACCTCAGCACCTTACCTGGAATATAGACTAGAGTTCCTTTTTGAGTACTTGGAGGCTTGCATGCCTTAATGGCAAGTTCTCTCAATGATAATCATGGGAATACATCAATGTCCCTTGATCATCATATCTTGCAAGTGGCTCAACATCAACACATCTATTCGCACTTTGCAATATGTACTCAGGTATCTTGGCACTCATTAACATCAATGGTGAGTTTTCCTCGCATTGGTTAATGGTATTCATCAACGGTCGGTAATCCAATGACTTCTTCTCATGCTCGACATCGACACATTTATTCGCATGACTAGAATTGTACCATCAGGTTTTGTAGCGGGTGAAGACTATACACTTTTTCATGACTCCCTCAGCAGTTACAACAGCATGACTTCAGCTATATGAGAGTACCACTGTTCCAATTTCTTCCTTCGACATTTTCCATGATCTAGCTATAGCTGCAGCAGCATTGATAGTTACATTTTCATGATCTTATAGCAGTGACATCTTCCATGATCCAGTCACAGCAGTCACATGCTCCATGATTCAGCAGAAGCAATTTCAGTTACATTTTTATGATCCTGTAGCAGTGACATCTTCTCTGATCCAGCAGTTACAGCAGTTGCACCAGGGACATCACCAACCACGTTCCTATTTCATAGTTCATCATCATTCTTGGGTAAGTGGAGGTATGTTGTTTTCTGAATTTTAATCATGCAATTCCTTACATGCTAGCAATGAATAATTTGGAAAACTCCCTCACCACACTCCATTTCATTTTTCACTTTCATAGCCCATGACGAGTTGCACGAGGACATGCAACGAGTTCGGTTGGGGAGAATGAGATAGAGGTTTCTTAACACTCTATGAGATCTCAAATGCAATCTTTTCAGAGGATAGGAAATCTTTTGGGGCAGCTTATTCATTTTCTCATGCATATTGTTCCTTATATAAAATGCAGAATTTGAATTGAGTATATCTCACAAACCATACATTGGATCCTCATGATTTTTGGACAAGGAATGGATAACATTATGATGAACAAAATTGGCAAGTTTAAGCTCAATCCAATGCACGGATTTCAAAAAAACAACCATCATCACCTTCAGCCAATTTGCATTTTTCTCGAAATCCGTGATGTGGGTTTTTCTGATTTTTGGTATGGAGATGCATTGGACTTATAGAAACTTGCTTGAAAAATTTCAGCCAAAACTAGATCCTATTTTGTGAGATATTGTCTCAGGAAGTTTGCTGCAACACTAGCTGTTACTCCACCAGATTTGCCCACTTTCGCAGCTGTTACTCCGCAGCTGTTACTACGCAGCTGTTACTCCACTAGCTGTTACTCCACAACTGTTACTCCACAATTGTTACTCTAGCAACTGTTACTCCATCAGCTGTTACTTCATAGCTGTTACTCCAACAGCTGATACTCCTCCAAGCCTTCCATTTCACAGCTGATACTCTTCCAAGCCTTCCATTTCACAGCTGCAATTCCGAACTATGTTCATTATCATCATTTCGCTACCATCATTCCACTCATTTACTATTCACCAACATTTCTTTTTCGACAAATCCTCTGTTGCACTTTCCTTCATACACATTGATACACATATTGGCATGATTCATAAAGAAAATGCTTTCTTATGCACAGTGACACTTGCTTATACATAGTTGATGCTTTATTATTTCCAGTGAGTGTATGGTTTAATTATTGCAGCAAGGAAACAGATGACGGAATGAATGTTGTTTACACAAGAACCAACATTCCTTACATTCAAAAGATATCAGCTGTTACTCCATTCCTTGCATTCATAAGAAAATGCCAGCTGTTACTCATACATTTCGCATCATGAAATAAATGTTGTTAACACAAGAACCAACATTCTTTATGGCTGTTACACAAGAACCAACCATAAGAAAATTCTAGCTATTAGTCATGTGATGCACATCCTGGAAACATTTAAAAGACATCATCAAGCAAAGCCAAAGTTCAGATTCCAAAAGTTCTTAAGCAAATCCATGCAAGGTTGCATGAGGACATGCAACAGGTTTAGTTGGGGGAGTATGTTGGGCCTTAGAAATGTCCCATTTTAATCCACTTTACCTTTCACCATTCTTCACATTTCATCATCCCATTAACCTTTCTTATACCATTTCCATACATATATTTGGGTTTCACCTTATTATTTCCACTTTATTCATTTTAGTATTAATAAGTGAATTTATGATTAAATATTAGAAATTAACATGCTTTTTCATTAATATCTCAAGTATGGATGAGCTTTGTCATGTGTAGGAATATGTGAAGGATTAATATCTCCTCCACCATTTCAAGGAGATAATTATTCAAAGCTTATTATAAGGAGAAGATCGTGGAGATTTGGATGGCATATCTTATCCAAGATTTGTGAGAGATGTGTGGAGGATTTGAAGGGATCATATTTTGTAATAATGGGATATTGGTTGAGAGAATAGTGGATCTGTAATTATGAGATGCTCATCTTATTTTCAAAGCTCTCATGTATAAAAGAGAGTGTTCTCTCTTCATATGGGAGGTAGTTTTTAGATTATAGAAGTTAGTCTTGACTTTGTAGATTGGAGAAGGGGATTCTTACCTTTGATTCCTAGTCTTAGTTTTGATGCTTTCATTATTTTTAATTTGATGTTTGTGATGTAATTTAAGATTGATGTTAATGTGAGCTCACACGTATTGTCTTGTTGCTCTTCACATGTTGTCTTCCCAATTTCCTGCTTTCTTAGTTAAGTTTATTTTCATGCAATTTACTTTCAATCGTAGTTAGTTTATTTCCATGCAATATACTTTCAGTTGTGTGTTTCAGCTTAAGGGGGGATTAGATTATCAATTAGCAAGGGGGGTTGATTAGTTTAATTCCACTTCAGTCTTGCATATACTTTGCATGTGCTTCGTAAGTCTATGAACTCCTCGGATTGATAAATTAAATGGTTGTGAAAATACTACAACGGAATTAAATGACAATATTTCCGACCAACATTTCGGTACCGTTGTCGAGGAGGCACGATGGATTGAAGTTTAGTTTGATTTTTCCTCCAAGTGTACCTTAGAGTGTGAATTTCAATATCTGCAAGAGTGTTTCAATTTCTGAAAGTATGAATTTCAATTCTTGCAAGCGTACACTAGAGTGTGAATTTCAATTTCTGCAAGTTTGTTTGATTTCTGCAACTATGAAGAGTAATTGTTTTCTATTTCAGTGAGAGTGTTTTTCATCTGTTTCAGCAAGAGTGTTTTTATTTAAGTTTTCATTTAGATTTGGGTGCTGTAAGAATCCATTTTTCAAGATGATTTAACAATGAGTTTAAGCTTGGAACAACTCACTTAGATCCTTGCAAAAGTTAGGATCCCCTCTTCTTGGGAAGATGAGATCCTGACAGCAGCCGAGAGCTTAATTACTCCTCCAGCAACAAACGCGGAATCAACATTTGAGGAATCCTGCACATTTGATGAAGAACAATTATGCGAGCAGAAGGTCGACGAGGAAAACAAGGAGTTGCAGTGTGATCTGAGTGAGAGAAATTGCGCCTACGAAATCCTTATCGAAAAATGGTTTCAAGCAAGTATTAGGTTAGATCAGTCTTTTTGTTTTTATTTTGTTAAATCAGAGTTTTCACAACTAATTTCACACATTTATGTTTATCTTCATCTTCCATTTGCAAAATTAACATTCAACATATTTCTATTACTGTTGCATGAATGGTTAAACTGGAAGTTTGCTTACATGTAATTAATTTTTAAATTCCAATTAGCATAGTGTAGGTAGGGCATTGTTTTCAAGTTTTTCAAGAATAAGTATGCTCTCCTCCGCGCTTCGTGCGATCACGAGGATCAGAGAGGAGGATGACTAAAATTGATTGCAGGAAGAATTTTAATTATGGACGATGATACAAAAACTGCCTAATCTATTTTTCATCTACAATTTGTTTCCATTCGCTCATAAATTTTTAATACGTTTGCGAAATAAATTTTTAAGTTCTTCTATTTTTGATTTTCTAAAAACATAAAAATTTAAAAAAAAATAAAAAATAAAAATTTTTGTGCCTCCATCCTTGGATCTGCAAATAAAATCAGTAAAAAAATGGCTGTAACTCCGAGCTGAAACAACAGCTGCAACAGTGTCACCCTTGTAAGATTCTAGGTGGCTTGAGTCGCAGCGATGCCATATCTCGCCTTCATCTGCAACCTACACCTGCTCACAGCAAATCCCGAATGTAATTGCCGCTGCTGCCTTCACTCTTTTGACCTTGAATGGAATTTGCAACATTAATCCTTACACCTTACATGCCGCAACCTACAAAACAATAAAATCATTCAGATCTGAAGCTCTTTCCTCAGACAAAAACGAATAAAACAATGCAAATAATTACAATTCTGGTTGTTGCGAATCCCTTTCTGGCGGTTTCAACTGCCTGCAATTCTTCACGTATATGCTAAATTGGGTGGCCGATCATCTACCTCATTTGACCTACTATTTTGGGCTAGATAAAAACCAATTTCCTTTATAAGTTAGACGTAATCCTCTCCGGATATGCTCCCATTCCACTCTTTTGATGATCAATCTCTCCAAGGTTTGGAAAATAGAATCAATTATATTATTCATTCAAAACAGGGAAGGATGCGATTTTCCTGCCGGCAGTTGAAGGCTACACCGTGCTCTCCATTCCCAAAATAAGACTTGAGATTCGACAAAAGCAATGAGATATATTTCTGCGGTATTGTCTCTAGCTTCAATCTTCTTTCCAATTCATCTCTTAGTTGACCACCTTCTATGGATGTTGAATGATGTTACAAGAGATTGGAGTCATTGGCAGGAATAAACTTAGGCATTTGCAGTATGAGACTCCCTCTTATTTTAAGATTGCAGAAATCCAAGGTAGAGGATTGTGGAATTGTGATCGAATATAGGGATAGGAAGACGCATGCTGCAGATTTTGAAATAACAGATATGCTCAAGTAGGTTACAAAAAAGATTGCAGGATCAAGTAAGGGCATAAGCGATATACCCATAACTCTTCATGTGAAAAAGATTGATGCCTTGGATTTGACAATCGTGGACCTGCCCAACATCACAAGGGAGCTAGAAGATATCTACCAAAAAAAAAATAAAAAAAAATATGGTTATGCAATATATTTCTCACAAAGAGAGCATAATCCTCAATGTATTATCAGCTTCTGAGGATTTATGTATGTGTGAATCCGTGAGAATGTCACTACAGGTAGAACGAACATGGTCAAAGAACTCTGGCCGTGGTCACTATCCTCGACAATGTTCCTGATGTACTGAACAGTACAAAACACTTTTGAAGGAGCCGAGCACTAAAACAATAGCTGCAACTGACCATTTTCAAGTGAATTTTAAGTTTACACGCACAAAAAACAAGATTCAGGATAAGATCAATGAGGATACATGCTGGATTCCTGCACTATTTGGGTACACTCCTATTTTTTGAGTTTTTGAAAGTGGCAATGATGAGGTAAAATCCTTAATTCATCAAGCTGAGGTTCATAACTGATGCATGGCCCATCCTTTCCTTTCATACCATCTAGCTGTAGCAGGGATCTCGAACGCGTGTCCAAAAATAACATAAGTAAAGCGATGTAGGGTAATGAGATCTTGGTTTATGGAACCTAAGATTAATAGATGCAGCTGCATAACATCACATTGGGTTATCATCCTATTACGTTATTTTTAGTTAGTGTGAAACGATAACACATGGCAACTCGAAATAATAAAGAGTTGTGAAACACTCTTTGATTGCCAAACTGTCATTTTGGTGGTTATAGTGGAGCCCTACGTGGAGCTGAATCTGAAAGCTGCCGATGCCGCCCCATTTTATAAACCTATATGAGCACATGGAGAGAAATGGATTGGGTATTAACGAGTAAATATGGCTGGGTTATATGCATCCAACCTGGGAACAATCGAGGCCATTAGAGAAGGCTGCAAACAAAACCGTGGAAACATTCATAAATTTTCTCAAAGAATCGAGGAGCATAATCTTCTGCTGGTGATACGTAGTGTTGAAGGAACTTCCATTAGTGTTGGAAAGGTTGAGGCGTTAGTATCGAATTATGGTCTATTCCCTGAAGGACATCCATGACATATCTCTTTGGTTGGGATAGTATCCTTTCACCGATCCTCATATCTATCCCAAGGACCTGCGCTATTTCGTAAAGGGAGGAAAAAAAATCTAGAACAGAACCTGTTAAATTTTATGCCCATGCACTTCTAGTTTTTGAGCCACTCATTCATCCACACAGCCTTCCATATGTTGGTACACAAAAAATGGCCACAACTATGGCAACATGAAGGGTATTGCAAGGACATTTGGCTTCACATATACATAAATCTAATGGGCTCTTCCAAATCCAGATGGTGGTCCAGCTGCTCTTGGAGCTTCTGAAAGTACGCCTTTTAGGTATTCAATAAGAATTTTTTTTATTTTTTTTAGCATGGTTTGCAACTCAGGGAATATGATCTTTGTAACGATAATAAAATATATCTGGGCTAGTTTGGAAATGGTGAAAACTCAAATGCATATCAACGGCACCTTTATGATAATATTGAAATGATCTCTACGCAGGCTATCTTTTAATACTGAAAATGCAAAGTGCCTTCCTGAATATTATATGACTGTTTTCTTTATAAAGTGTCATGTTCACACACTAAAGCTTGATGACATACACTATGAACCTGTTGTAGAGCAAGAGCAAAAGCCTCCTTGAGTTATAATCGTTTTTTTTGGAATGCACAAAGCATGCAGTGTTGACTAAGTTAATAGAACTATGAATAAATATATCTCAATCTCGTGCTGGTTGTTGACTATATTCATAGAAATTTTTGTCTCATTTGCGATATGCTTTAGTCAAGCTTTCAAGTGCCTTCTACTCAGTTACTCAGGGGAATAATACATGCTGATACACGTCGACTGATACACATGGAGAATTACACAATGTTTTTTTTGTCGTGATGATACAATCACACGATGAAAGTTTCAAGGAAAGAGCTCTGAATACTCAACAGCCAAAGCAACGCCACGTTGATATATGAATCCATTGGGCTAAGAGATGTACTCTTCCAAGTCTGCAGCAACACAAAACACCCATTGAATGAAGGAGACGAGTATTAATGAACTATTTTTATCATTCTGCACTTTCGTTTTGTGTGTTTTTTATGATCGGAAATAGTATTTCGTTTATCGTGTTGTTCTTACAATGTTATGTGGCCGCAGGTTGAAAGAAGGAAGCACGCCTGATCTCGAAATATTTGTTTACTGATCCAATCTACCACGATCCTGGCGATTACTCACATGCACAAAACTGACAGGCTTAAGGATGAGACAATTGCTAGGAGAATCAACAAACTGTTACTTATGCCCATGGGAAGATTTGATGAAGCTGAGACAAGCAATGCTGTTGGAAGCTTTAAGGATATGAGGGCATGCAGATCTGCAGATCAGTTCTTTGATTTTGAGTATTTTTGACATCTTGCATCATTTTTTTAATTTCTTTTTGTGTGAAGAACAAAAACAATAAAAATCATAAAACTATCAAAAAGGAAAAAGTGCATTGTTTGCTATGATTTACATGATTTCAATATTTTATTTCACTATTTCACTTTGCATATGCACTTTGACAATAGCAGCCTGTCTTTGATTGTTTTTACAAGGTTTGAAAAATCTAAGATTCACTGCAATTTGGTAATTTTGAGTGCTTTGTTTGCCATTCTTTTTCCTTTAATATCATTTTTTAAATTTCTTTATGCATTTTCCTTTGATGTGTGAAAAAGAAAAACAATAAAAATTATAAAAACCATGATCAGAAATATAAAAATAAGAAAATAATTAAAAATAAAAAAACATTGTAAAAATTAGAAATTGCAAATGGATATTCTATCATTCCTGGAAACAATAATCAATACATGCTTTTATGCTTAACGCTCATTTGTTTTTCTCAAGTCACTTTGACAATAATTAATGACGAAACCAGCATGAGAAACAGGCACAACTGAATTTTATTTTCTTTCTAATTTGCTTGCATTCATACTTATTCTTGCATTTCATATTTTATGATGCTCTCACAAAGTTTTGATTGCTGGATTAGTACTCATATTTTTCAGGTTTTGAAGACGATCACATTTCATGCTGAGGTGATTTCGAGGAATCGCAACAACAAAAAATTCAGAGAAAAACATGATTTTTTTGACAGCTTGAAGGAAATGCTTCTCATCGCACATATCATGATGTTTGTTGTTACACAACAATCTTTCATGAAATCATTTGCGTCATGATCTTTTTACCCACATTTCTCCTTCAAAGAACATTAGTCATCCATGTTGGAGTTCACTATTCCATTGCCTTATCCGTCATGACTTCACACATACCTATTATTCTGAGTCGCATACAGTTTACCCATTTTTCAGTTCATCTTTTGCCTTGCGAATAAGACCATTCACGAATAAGACCATTCCACACCCATTCCATGATTACATTGCCTTGATTTCCTTGCCATAAACACTGCTTGACCATGAGATATTTTCACTTATAGTCTTACCAATATTTTTACCAAATCTCGTTGACTGATGTGGGATTCCTTAAGGCCCACCTTTCAACAAGTTTTGCCCCATTGACCTCAGCACCTTATCTGGGATATAGACTAGAGTTCCTTTTTGAGTACTTGGAGGCTTGCATGCCTTAATGGCAAGTTCTCTCGATGACAATCATGGGAATACATCATTGTCCCTTGATCATCATATCTTGCAAGTGGCTGGACATCAGCACATCTATTCGCACTTTGCAAGATGTACTCAGGTATCTTGGCACTCATTGACATCAATGGTGAGTTTGCTTTGCATTGGTTAATGGTATTCATCAATGGCTGATAATCCAATGACTTCTTTTCATGCTCGACATCGACACATTTATTCGCATGACTAGAATTGTACCATCAGGTTTTGTAGCGGGTGAAGACTATACACTTTTTCATGACTTCCTTAGCAGTTACATCAGCATGACTTCATCTATATGAGAGTACCACTGTTCCACTTTCTTCCTTTGACATTTCCCATGATCTAGCTACAGCTACAAAAACATTGATAGTTACATTTTCATGATCCTGTAGCAGTGACATCTTCCACGATCCAGTCAGAGCAGTCACATGCTGCATGATTCAGCAGCAGTAATTTCAGTTACATTTTTATGATCCTGCAACAGTGACATCTTCTCTGATCCAGCAGTTACAGCAGTTGCACCAGCAACATCACCAACCACGTTCCTATTACATAGTTCATCATCATTCTTGGGTAAGTGAAGGTATGTTGTTTTCTGAATTTTAATCATGCAATTCCTTACATGCTAGCAATGAATAATTTGGAAAACTCCCTCACCACGCTCCATTTCATTTTTCACTTTCATAACCCATGCCGAGTTGCACGAGGACATGCAACGAGTTCGGTTGGGGAGAATGAGATAGAGGTTTCTTAACACTCTATGGGATCTCAAATGCAATCTTTTCAGAGGATAGGAAATCTTTTGGGGCAGCTTATTCATTTTCTCATGGATATTGTTCCTTATATAAAATGCAGAATTTGAATTGAGTATATCTCACAAACCATACATTGGATCCTCATGATTTTTTGATAGGGAATGGATAATATTATGATGAACAAAATTGGCAAGTTTTATCTCAATCCAATGCACGGATTTCAAAAAAATAGCCATCATCACCTTCAGCCAATTTGCATTTTTCTCGAAATCCGTGATGTGGGTTTTTCTTATTTTTGGTATGGAGATGCATTGGACTTATAGAAACTTGCTTGAAAAATTTCAGCCAAACCTAGATCGTAGTTTGTGAGATATTGTCTCAGGAAGTTTGCTGCAACACTAGCTGTTACTCCACCAGATTTTCCCACTTTCGCAGTTGTTACTCCGCAGCTGTTTCTCCAGCAGCTATTACTACGCATATTAAATTTTGAGCATTAATTCACAATACTCTAGGATATTTACTGAGAGAATAACATATACAGTATATCAATGCATGACAATCACAATAAGCATGACAAGCATCACAAGAATCAAAAGCATGAGAGATAAGAGACACAGAGTTTCCGTGGGGAAAACCCTAAGGTGAAAAACCCACAACTTCCTCAGAGATAGAGAGAGCAATGGCTCAACCAAAGTAAAACCAAAATATACTGAGATAGTCTCCTAGTAGCAGATGATCCTTCTCCTCACTAGTGCGCCACTTTCTGAGTGAGAGTGAGATACTTTTCCGAGTGATCTAAATAGAGATCACCTGATCTCTATTTATACTAATCTGTTTGCCTAGTGACCTTATGGGGCCGACTTGTCTAGCTAGGTACATCCACATTATAATATATATAATTCAGGGCCGACCCCACATGGTGGTCTAATAACCCATCGGCAAGTACACACACTTGCGACACTTTTCAATCCACATGACGACACTTCCTTATAGAGGAATAACACATCTCTAATAAGGGTACAATAAATATATATGAAATACATAGATGAAATACATTCCGAAGTTACATATACATCAACACTCCCTCTTAACTAGGAAGGTATTTCTCGACACAAATCTGCTAGACAAGTCATCTTCTCGGGATCATCATCATCGATGCATCGTCATCATCATCGTCACTGCTCCTGCTATCTCAACCAATCTCTGATTCTACTCGTCATAGGAAGTTCTACAAAGCCAGTCCTTTTTCATACTAGATCTAGGCCCACCACCTGCAGGTCTTCATCATCACTGGCCATACTGTGGAATCCTTAGACTTATTACGTGCGTCACAAAACCTCTAAAGAGCATCTGCCAGATACCCTAGGGCACGAATTACATGCCATAGGAAAAACCTCGAAAGACTATCTGCAGATCTCCCAGGTCCATATTATATGTGACCTCACCATAAAACCTCACAAGAGCATCCCAGGCTGTTACGAGCACATAGCTCTACCTATAGGATCTCCCAGAGACAGATTATATGTGGTCACCACAAAACCTCGTAAGAGCATCCTAGGCTGTTACGAGCACACAACTCTACCTATAGGATCTCCCAGGGCACGAATTACATGTGGTCATGGAAAAACCTCGCAAGAGCATCCCAGGACTGATTACGGGCACACAGCCCAACCTATCGGATCTCCTAGGGATAGATTATATGCCATAGGACAAAACCTCGAAAGAGTATCTTCCAGATATCCCAGGGCACGAATTACCTGCCATAGGAAAAACCTCGAAAGACTATCTGCAGATCTCCCAGGGACAAATTATATGTCCTCCCAGAGCAAAACCTCAAAAGAGCATTTTTCCAGATATCCCAGGGCACGAATTACATGCCATAGGAAAAACCTCGAAAGACTATCTGCAAATCTCCCAGGGCCAAATTATATGCTCATCTGCACAACCTGATCCATGGCCATAGAGTATCAACCTAATACTCACCATACATCATCCTGATGTACACATGATCATCCTGATCATCATCACTGCAACATCCTGCTGCATGTCATCTGGAGCAACATCCTGAAGCTCGTCATCCATGATCATCCTGATCATACAATGCATCTACCTGATGCATACCAATTATCTACCTGATACATATCATCATTCATGATCCAACTGATCATACAATGTATCCACCTGATACAAATACAAATACATGACACATATCACCATACATGATCCATCTGATCATTCCATGTATCCACTTGATACATATACAGATACATGGTCTAAGCATCCAACATGATGCATACTAACATACATATACATGATCCAACCGATCATATCCAACATCCAACATGATGCGTACATACATATAAATGATCCAACTGATCATATCCAACATCCAACATGATGCATACATACATACATAAAAATGATCCAACTGATCATATCCAGCACCCAACATGATGCATACATACATACATAAAAATGATCCAACTGATCATATCCAAGCAGAAACCAGAACATCATCCTGATGCTCATCATCCAGCGCTTACATCCACAGCCATGTGAAGGATCCTCCTTCCAACATGCTTGGAATGGCTTCAGCAAATGTGTCCATCACTTCTTCCTCGAAGTGTCCTCGATCTGAAGAACGCCAAGCCTCTCTCTGAAGTACTCGAACTTCACCCTGGCTAGTGGCTTCGTCAGCACATCTGCAATCTGCTCGTCCGTCACAACATACAGGAGCTTCACAGCTCCTCTCTGCACCATATCCCTGATATAGTGATATTTTATCTCTATGTGTTTCAACCTGTCATGAAACACTGGATTCTCGGCCAGCTTCACACAACTCTGGTTATCACAGAAGATACCAGTAGCATCCAATGGGATATCAAATAACTTAGACAGTAGATTCCATAGCCATACTGCCTCACAACTAGCTGAACATGCTGCAACATACTCTGCCTCAGCTGTACTCAGTGCTATGCAGGACTGCTTCCTGCTAAACCAAGAGATCACACCTGATCCCATACTGAAGCAACACCCAGATGTGCTCTTCCTATCTGTAGCACTGCCAACCCAATCTGAATCAACATAACCTTGCAGGTTAAACTTTTGATTTGCTTCATACTTGAGCCCATAATCCACTGCACCCTTCAGGTGCCTCAAAACATGCTTTACCGCAACTAGATGAACACTCCTCGAATCTGTCAGGAACTGACTCAATGTGTTCAACGCAAAGCAAATATCTGGTCTCGTGTTCGTTAGGTACATCAAGGACCCAATCATCTAACGATACATAGAGACATCAACCGGCTCAAATGAAGCATCACATAGAAGCTTCAGATTCGATGCCATAGGTGTGGCCATGGGCTTGCAATCCATCATCCCGAATCTCTTCAGGATATCTACTGTGTACTTCCCTTGACCAAGGAAGATTCCACCTGCACTCTGCCACACCTCCATACCTAGGAAATAATGCATCATTCCCAAATCTTCATATCGAATTCAATAGCAAGCTTCCTCTTCATATCTGCAATTAGTCTGTCATCTCCTATTACAAATAGGTCATCCACATATAGGAGTAGAATCACAGGATTTCCTTCCTCAACCTTGTAGTAGAGGTTGGAATCCACTTTACTCTTTGTAAAGCCCAAACTAGATAGGATACTGTCCATCCTACCATACCAGGTTCTGGGATCTTGTTTCAAGCCATACAAGGCTTTCTTCAATCTGCACACATATGACTCCCTGTCATGTATTTCAAAACCGAGTGGCTGCTCCACATATACTTCCTCTTCAACTACACCATTCAAGAAAGCAGTCTTGACATCCATTTGGTGTATTTTCCATTTCATTGCTGCAGCCAGGGCAAGTATTGTTCTGATGGAAGTATACCTGGCTACAGGTGCAAAAGTTTCTTCATAATCTGTTCCCTCTTTCTGAGAGAAGCCACGAGCTACGAATCTTGCCTTGTATTTCTCTACACCACCATCTACAGCATGCTTGATTTTGTAGATCCATTTGGAAGTCACAACATACTTCTCTTTAGGTCTTGGGACAACATCCCAAACATCATTCTTCATTATTGATTGGTATTGCTCAACCATGGCATCCTTCCATTCTTTCTTTTCCGCTGCTTCTTCATAACTGGAAGGCTCTTTGTTCATAATGTCACAGAGTAAAGCAACATAGCTGGTATGTGATCTGGTTCTCTTCTTTGCTCTGTGTTCTTCTTCTGGAATGCCAAATCTTTCTGCATCTTGAATGAGCTCTCTAGCCCATGCTAGTTTCCTCTTGTGAGGTTTATCCCCACGGGGTGGATCTACAGGTTCTTGTGGGTCTTCAAACTCACGAACAACTTCTGGAGCTGCTTCAGTCATGGCAGTGTCTTGAAATCTTGTTTCCTTAGGTTCTTCATAAACTTCGATAGGTGCCTTCCTTGATTTGATGAATGCTGAGTTTTCATCAAATGTTACATCCTTGCTGACATCAATCTTCTTGAATCTTGGAAAGTATATTCTGTAAGCCTTCGAGCTTTCACTGTAACCCACAAATATACCCTTCTTTCCTGAAGGATCTAGTTTAGTCCTCTTTTCCTTTGGGACATGAGTGTATACTGGACAACCAAATATTCTGAGATGGCTCACTTCAGGTTTCTTACCAGAAAAGACCTCTTCTGGTGTCTTGTTGTCCAATATCTTGTGGGGTGTTCTGTTATGCACATATATAGTTGTTCTAGCTGCTTCTGCCCATAGATGCATAGGTAGATCCTGGTCATGCAGCATTTCCCTTACTGCTTCCATGATAGTTCTGTTCTTCCTTTCTGCAACTCCATTTTGTTGAGGATTATAAGGAGCAGTCAACTCCCTCTTAATCCCTGAATCACTGCAAAGCTTCTTGAAGTCACCTGAGGTGAATTCTCCACCATTGTCGGATCTGAATGTTTTGATCTTCTTGTCAGTTTGATTCTCCATCAAGGTTTTGAATTCCTTGAACTTATCAAACACCTCATCTTTGTTCTTCAAGAAGTATACCCAAGTCTTCTTGGAGAAGTCATCAATAAATGAGACATAGTAAACATACCCACTTAGAGAACAGGCTGACATAGGACCACACACATCTGAGTGGATGATCTCCAGGATATCCTTTGCCTTGCTTTCACTGCTTGCGAAAGCCTTCTTAATGTTCTTACCTTTTGCACATCCTTTGCAAACACCTTCATGTTTGGTCTTGATTTCAGGAAGACCCTCTACAGCCTTGCGTGCAATTGGAAGTGCCCTATAGTGCATATGAGCAAGTCTTCTATGCAAAATTTCACTTGGCTCCATGGATTCATGTACCATGGCATGTTTAGGTTGTCCCTTCAATTTATACAAACCTCCCTCTTGCTCTCCAATCACTACTGCATCATCTATGGTCTTTCCCTTTGGCCACATTAGGACTTGGCCATCCACAAATGCAACCCTCATACCTTTTGCATCAAATGCAGAGATGGAGAGTAAGTTCTTCTTCAGCCCAGGTACATAAAGGACTTCTTTCATCTTCAAAGATTTTCCAGAATCTAGGTTGTAGGAGGCTTCACCACTTCCTTTGATTGGGTATTGATAATCATCCCCAAGTTTCACCTTATGGGGTGATTCATGTTCAGATAGGTTCACAAAAGATTCCTTAAACCCAATCATGTGTTTGGAAGCCCCACTGTCAATTAACCAATCATTACAACCATGGGAGATAGTACCTGTGAGAGCAGAGATCAGAACATACTCTTCTTCACTTGATGAGTCATCATCACTATCACTTTTTGTCCTAGCCTTCTTCTTTGGGGGTTCATCATCTTTGGCAGCATGAGCATGAAACCTTCTTTTGATGCCCTTCTTCTTCTTACTGGAGTTGTTGTTATTATCCCTTTTGTTCTTGGGACAATCTGAAGCAAAGTGACTCTTCTCATTGCATGTGAAGCATCTTAGATCCTTCTTATTCTTTTGATAGGATCTCTTGTGGCGAGAGTGCTCCTTCTTGGGCTTGCTTCTTTTGGTGTGAGCTGCAAGAGCTTGATCTTCACCTCCCATCTTTTCTTCACGAGCTACAAGTCTTTTCTTCACGAGCTACAAGTCTAGCTTCTTCTTGAGAGCATTCTTCCCACAATCTGTTGAAGGATACCAACTTCTTTCCTGCACAGATTCCTTGAATGAAGAAGTCCCATGACCTAGGTAGGCCATTCAGAGTGGTCATGACAACTTCACCATTCTCCACCATTTCATCTACTGCTTCCAGTTGTTCCTTAATCTGGGAGACCCTAGAAAAATAAGATTGAATGGTTTCTCCATTCTAAAACTTTACTCCTTTCAATTGGTTCCTCAGGGTCATCTTCCGATTTATGTTCTTCCCTTCAAATAGCTTGGTCAAAGAGTCAAACATCTCCTTGGGTGTCTTTAGAGAAGACAGATGGGGTATGAGATGATCATTGATAGAATCAACAATGATTTTCTTTGCCTTGAACAAGTTTTTCTTATGCAATACCTTGGCCTCTTCATCCTCTGGGATAGGGATGTCTTCTTTTATATATAAGTCCAATTCATTCTCTTCCAGGATTAACCCAATCCTATACTTCCAAGCTCGGAAGTTATTATCTCCTTCAAGCTTATCCTCAAGCTTGGTGTGGTGAGACATCTTAAAGAGTACTTCAAATGGAAATAGAAAAGATTTAGGTCTTACCACTTGAAATGTTGAAAACTGGATCTGGTCCTGGATTAGGGTTTGTTGGAAAAAATCCTAAAAATTCAAAATGTGAATTTCAATTTTCTGAAAGGATAGAAAGATGCGCCTTGATGAGCTGATCAGCCTGGTGTATTCAGAATTTGAGATCAGCAAAGCTTTGCCCTTCATATTTTCCTTTTTGTCCTCCCGGGTTCACTGAGGAGAGCCCTGAATTAGGGTTTGAGTTTCCCAGAGATCTACCCAGCCAAAAATCTCCATCCAAAGCTCTAAATTTCGATTTTTGCAAGGGGCTTCCAGCTGTGCCTTCTGATTCCAGAAATTCCTATTTTTGTGGAAACCCTAATTTTTAGGGCCAAATCTGAAAATGATCGGAATTGAATTCTGATTGGACAGATAGATGCGCCTTGATGAGTAGAGTCAATCTACTATACTGATTTTTCAAAATCTGTGGAGATAAACCCAATAAAAAAGAAACTCAATTTTCCGTCACTGCAAAATGTCTTCTTCTCAGGTTAGCTCTGATACCATGTTAAATTTTGAGCATTAATTCACAATACTCTAGGATCTTTACTGAGAGAATAACATATACAGTATATCAATGCATGACAATCACAATAAGCATGACAAACATCACAAGAATCAAAAGCATGAGAGACAAGAGACACAGAGTTTCCATGGGGAAAACCCTAAGGTGAAAAACCCCACAACTTCCTCAGAGATAGAGAGAGCAATGGCTCAACCAAAGTACAACCAAAATATACTGAGATAGTCTCCTAGTAGCAGATGATCCTCCTCCTCACTACTGCGCCACTTTCTGAGTGAGAGTGAGATACTTTTTCGAGTGATCTAAATAGAGATCACCTGATCTCTATTTATACTAATCTGTTTGCCCAGTGACCTTATGGGGCCGACTTGTCTAGATAGGTACATCCACATTATAATATATATAATTAAGGGCCGACCCCACATGGTGGTCTAATAACCCATCGGCAAGTACACACACTTGCAACACTTGTCAATCCACATGACGACACTTCCTTATAGAGGAATAACACATCTCTAATAAGGGTACAATAAATATATATGAAATACATAGATGAAATACATTCCAAAGTTACATATACATCAACAACACAACTATTACTCCACTAGCTGTTACTCCACAACTGTTACTCTAGCAGCTGTTACTCTAGCAGCTGTTACTCCATCAGCTGTTACTTCATAGCTGTTACTCCAGCAACTGATACTCCTCCAAGCCTTCCATTTCGTAGTTGATACTCTTCCAAGCCTTCCATTTCACAGCTGCAATTCCGAACTATGTTCATTATCATCATTTCGCTACCATCATTCCACTCATTTACCATTCACCAACATTTCTTTTCTGACAACTCCTCTGTTTCACTTTCCTTCATACACATTGATACACATATTGGCATGATTCATAAAGAAAAGGCTTTCTTATGCACAGTGACACTTGCTTATACATAGTTGATGCTTTATTATTTCCAGTGAGTGTATGGTTTAATTATTGCAGTAAGGAAACAAATGACAGAATGAATGTTGTTTACACAAGAACCAACATTCCTTGCATTCAAAAGATATCAGCTGTTACTCCATTCCTTGCATTCATAAGAAAATGTCAGTTGTTACTCATACATTTCACATCATGAAATAAATGTTGTTAACACAAGAACCAACATTCTTTATGGCTGTTAAACAAGAACCAACCATAAGAAAATTCCAGCTGTTAGTCATGTGATGCACATCCTGGAAACATTTAAAAGACATCATCAAGCAAAGCCAAAGTTCAGATGCCAAAAGTTCTTAAGAAGATCCATGGAAGGTTGCATGAGGACATGCAATAGGTTCAGTTGGGGAGTATGTTGGGCCTTAGAAATGTCCCATTTTAATCCACTTTACCATTTCCATTCATATATTTGGGTTTCACCTTATTATTTCCACTTTATTCATTTTAGTATTAATAAGTGAATTTATGATTAAATATTAGAAATTAACATGCTTTTTCATTAATATCTCAAGTATGGATGAGCTTTGTCATGTGTAGGAATATGTGAAAGATTAATATCTCCTCCACCATTTCAAGGAGATAATTATTCAAAGCTTATTCTAAGGAGAAGATCGTGGATATTTGGATGGCATATCTTATCCAATATTTGTGAGAGATGTGTGGAGGATTTGAAGGGATCATATTTTGTAATAATGGGATATTGGTTGAGAGAATAGTGGATCTGTAATTATGAGATGCTCATCTTATTTTCAAAGCTCTCATGTATAAAAGAGAGTGTTCTCTCTTCATATGGGAGGTAGTTTTTAGATTATAGAAGTTAGTCTTAGTTAAGTTTATTTTCATGCAATTTACTTTCAGTTGTAGTTAGTTTATTTCCATGCAATTTACTTTCAGTTGTGTGTTTCAGCTTAAGGGGGGATTAGATTATCAATTAGCAAGGGGGTTGATTAGTTTAATTCCACTTTAGTCCTGCATATACTTTGCATGTGTTTCGTAAGTCTATGAACTCCTCGGATTGATAAATTAAATGGTTGGGAAAATACTACAACGGAATTAAATGATAATATTTCCGCCCAACATTTTGGCACCGTTGCCAGGGAGGCACGATGGATTGAAGTTTAGTTTGATTTTTCCTCCAAGTGTACCTTAGAGTGTGAATTTCAATATCTGCAAGAGTGTTTCAATTTCTGAAAGTATGAATTTCAATTCTTGCAAGCGTACACTAGAGTGTGAATTTCAATTTCTGCAGGTCTGTTTGATTTCTGCAACTATGAAGAGTAATTGTTTTCTATTTTAGCGAGAGTGTTTTTCATCTGTTTCAACAAGAGTGTTTTTATTTAAGTTTTCATTTAGATTTGGGTGCTGTAAGAATCCCTTTTTCAAGATGATTTAACAATGAGTGTAAGCTTGGAACAACTCGCTCAGATCCTTGCAAAAGTCCGGATCCCCTCTTCTTGGGAAGATGAGATCCTGACAGCAGCCGAGAGATTAATTACTCCTCCAGCAATGAATGAGGAATCAACATTTGAGAAATCTTGCACATTTGATGAAGAACAATTATGCGAGAAGAAGGTCAAGGAGGACAACAAGGAGTTGCAACGTGATCTGAGTGAGAGAAATTGCACCTACGAAAGCCTTATCGAAAAATGGTTCAAGTAAATACTAGGTTAGATCACTCTTTTTGTTTTTATTTTGTTAAATCAGAGTTTCCGCAACTAATTTCACACATTTATGTTTATCTTCATCTTCCATTTGGAAAATTAACATTGGACATATTTCTATTACTGTTGCGTGAATGGTTAAACTGGAAGTTTGCTTCCATGTAATTAATTTTTAAATTCCAATTAGCATAGTGTAGGTAGGGCATTGTTTTCAAGTTTTTCTAGAATAAGTATGCTCTCCTCCGCGCTTCGTGCGATCGCGAGGATCAGAGAGGAGGATAACTAAAATTGATTTCAGGAAGAATTTTAATTATGGATGATGATACAAAAACTGCCTAATCTATTTTTTGTCTACAATTTGTTTCCATTCACTCATAAATTTTCAATACGTTTGCGAAATAAATTTTTAAGTTCTTCTATTTTTGATTTTCTGAAAACATAAAAATTTAAAAAAAAAATAAAATAAAAATTTTTTTGCGCCTCCATCCTTGGATCTGCAAATAAAATCAGTAAAACAATGGCTGCAACTCCGATCTGAAACAACAACTGCAACAGTGTCACCCTTGTAATATTCTAGTTGGCTTGAGTTGCAGAGATGCCATATCTCGCCTTCATCCAAAATCCAAATCCCGAATGTAATTGCCGTTGCTTCCTTCACTCTTTTGACCTTGAATGAAATTTGCAACATTAATCCTTGCACAAAATAATAAAATCATTCAACCGCAACCTACAAAACAATAAAATCATTCAGATCTGAAGCTCTTTCCTCAGTCCAAAATGAATAAAAACAATGCAAATAATTACAATTTTGGTTGTTGCAAATCCCTTTTTGGCGGTTTCAACTGCCTTCAATTCTTCACGTATCTGCTAAATTGGGTGGCCGATCATCTACCTCATTTGACCAACTATTTTGGGCTAGATAACAACCAATTTCCTTTATAAGTTAGACGTAATACTCTCCAGATATGCTCCCATTCCACTCTTTTGATGATCAATCTCTCCAAGGTTTGGAAAATAGAATCAATTATATTATTCATTCAAAACAGGGAAGGATGCGATTTTCCTGCCGGCAGTTGAAGGCTACACTGTGACTGCTCTCCAATCCCAAAATAAGACTTGAGATTCGACAAAAGGAATGAGATATCTTTCTACGGTACTGTCTCTAGCTTCAATCTTCTTTCCAATTCATCTCTTAGTCGACCACCTTCTATGGATGTTGAAAGATTATGTTACAAGAGATTGGAGTCATTGGCAGGAATAAACTTGGGCATTTGCAGTATGAGACTCCCTCTTATTTTGAGATTGCAGAAATCCAAGGTAGAGGATTGTGGAATTGTGATCGAATATAGGGATAAGAAGACGCATGCTGCAGATTTTGAAATAACAGATATGCTCAAGTAGGTTACAAACAAGATTGCAGGATCAAGTAAGGGCATAAGCGATATACCCATAACTCTTCATGTGAAAAAGATTGATGCCTTGGATTTGACAATCGTGGACCTGCCCAACATCACAAGGGAGCCATAAGATATCTACCAAAAAAAAAAATATGGTTATGCAATATATTTCTCACAAAGAGAGCATAATCCTCAATGTATTATCAGCTTTTGAGGATTTATGTATGTGTGAATCCGTGAGAATGTCACTACAGGTAGAACGAACAAGGTCAAAGAAATTTGGCCGTGGTTACTATCCTCGACGATGTTCCTGATGTACTGAACAGTACAAAATTCTTTTGAAGGAGCCAAGCACCGAAACAATAGCCGCAACTGACCATTTTCAAGTGAATTCTAAGTTTACACGCACAAAAAACAAGATTCAGGGTAAGACCAATGAGGATACATGCTGGATTCCTGCACTATTTGGGTACACTCCTATTTTTTGAGTTTTTGAAAGTGGCAATGACGAGGTAAAAATATTAATTCATCAAGCTGAGGTTCATAACTGATGCATGGCCCATCCTTTCCTTTCATACCATCCAGGTGTAGCAGGGATCTCAAAGGCGTGTCCAAAAATAACATAAGTAAAGCGACGTAGGGGAATGAGATATTGGTTTATGGAACCTAAGATTAATAGATGCAACGACATAACATCACATTGGGTTATCATCCTATTACGTTATTTTTAGTTAGTGTAAAACGATAACGCATGGCAGCTTGAAATAATAAAGAGTTGTGAAACACTCTTTGATTGCCAAACTGTCATTTTGGTGGTTATAGTGGAGCCCTACATGGAGCTGAATCTGAAAGCTGCCGATGCCGCCCCGTTTTATAAACCTATATGCTCACATGGAGATAAATGGATTGGGTATAAATGAGTAAATATGGCTGGGTTATATGCATCCAACCTGGGAATAATCTAGGCCATTAGAGAAGGTTGCAAATGAAACCGTGGCAACATTCATAAATTTTCTCAAAGAATCGAGGAGCATAATCTTCTGCTGGTGATACGTAGTGTTGAAGGCACTGCCATCAGTGTTGGAAAGGTTGAGGCGTTAGTATCGAATTATGGTCTATACCCCGAAGGACGTCCATGACATATCTCTTCGGTTGGGATAGTATCCTTTCACTGATCCTCATATCTATACCAAGGACCTACGCTATTTCGTAAAGGGAGGAAAAAAAAAAATCTGGAACACAACCTACTGAATTTTATGCCCATGCACTTCTAGCTTTTGAGCCACTCATTCATCTACACAGCCTTCCATATGTTGGTACACAAACAATGGCCATGACTATGGCAACAAGAAGGGGATTCCAAGGACATTTGGCTTCACATATATAGAAATCCAATGGGCTCTTCCAAATCCAGATGGTGGTCCAGCTGCTCCTGGAGCTTCTGACAGTATGCCTTTCAGGTATTCAATAATATTTTTTTTTTTTTTTATCATGGTTTGCAACTCGGGGAATATGATCTTTGTAACGATAATAAAATGTATATGGGCTAGTTTGGAAATGGTGAAAACTCAAATGCATATCAACGACACCTTTATGATAATATTGAAATGACCTCTACCCAGGCTATCTTTTAATACTGAACATGCAAAGTGCCTTCCTGAATATTATATGACTATTTTCTTTATAAAGTGTCATGTTTACACACTAAAGCTTGACGACATACACTATGAACCTGTTGTAGAGCAAGAGCAAAAGCCTCCTTGAGTTATAATCATTTTTTTTTGGAATGCACAGAGCACGCACTGTTGACTAAGTTAATAGAACTATGAATAAATATATCTCAATCTCGTGTGGGTTGTTGATTATATTCATAGAAATTTTTGTCTCATTTGTGATATGCTTCGGTCAAGCTTTCAAGTGCCTTCTACTCAGTTACTCAATGGAATAATACATGCTGATACACGTCGACCGATACACATGGAGAATTACACAATGTGGTTTTTGTCATGATGATACAATCACACGATGAAAGTTTCAAGGAAAGAGCTTTGAATACTCAACAGCCAAAGCAACGCCACATTGATATATGAATCCATTGGGATAAGAGATGTACTCTTCCAAGTCTGCAACAACACAAAAATCCCATTGAATGAAGGAGACGAGTATTAATGAACTATTTTTATCATTCTGCATTTTGGTTTTGTGTGTTTTTTATGATCGGAAACAGTATTTCGTTTATCGTGTTGTTCTTACAATGGTATGTGGCCGCAGGTTGAAAGAAGGAAGCACGCCTGATCTCGAAATATTTGTTGACTGATCCAATCTCCCACAATCCTGGCGATTACTCACATGCACAAAACTGACAGGCTTAAGGATGAGACAATTGCTAGGAGAATCAACAAACTGTTACCTATCCCCATGGGAAGATTTGATGAAGCTGAGACAAGCAGTGCTGTTGGAAGCTTTAAGGATATGAGGGCATGCAGATCTGCAGATCAGTTCTTTGATTTTGAGTATTTTTGACATCTTGCATCATTTTTTTAATTTCTTTTTGTGTGAAGAACAAAAACAATAAAAATCATAAAACTATCAAAAAGGAAAAAGTGCATTGTGTGCTATGATTTGCATGATTTTGATATTTCATTTTACTATTTCACTTTGCATATGCACTTTGAAAATAGCAGCCTGTCTTTTTCTGTCGAAAATGTCTATCGATAAACACATATTTTTGGTTGTTTTTAAAAGGTTTGAAAAATCTAAGATTCACTGCAATTTGGTAATTTTGAGTGCTTTGTTTGCCATTCTTTTTCCTTTAATATCATTTTTTTAATTTCTTTATGCATTTTCCTTTGATGTGTGAAAAATAAAAACAATAAAAATTATAAAAACCATGATCAGAAATATAAAAATAAGAAAATAATTAAAAATAAAAAAACATTGTAAAAATCATGAATTGCAAATGGATATTCTACCATTCCTGGAAACAATAATCAATACATGCTTTTATGCTTAACGCTCATTTGTTTTTCTCAAGTCACTTTCACAAGAATTAACGACGAAACCAGCATGAGAAACAGGTACAACTGAATTTTATTTTCTTTCTAATTTGCTCACATTCATACTTATTCTTTCATTTCATATTTTATGATGCTCTCACAAAGTTTTGATGCGGCAGGATTAGTACTCATATTTTTCCGGTTTTGAAGACGATCACATTTCATGCTGAGGTGATTTCGAGGAATCACAACAACAACAAAAAATTCAGAGAAAAACATGATTTTTTTTATAGCTTGAAGGAAATGCTTCTCATCTCACATATCATGATGTTTGTTGTTACACAACAATCTTTCATGAAATTATTTGCATCATGATCTTTTTACCCACATTTCTCCTTCAAAGAACATTAGTCATCCATGCTGGAGTTAACTATTCCATTGCCTTATCCGTCATGACTTCACACATACCTATTATTCTGAGTCGCATACAGTTTACCCATTTTTCAGTTCATCTTTTGCCTCGCGAATAAGACCATTCACGAATAAGACCATTCCACACCCTTTCCATGATTACATTGCCTTGATTTCCTTGCCATAAACACTGCTTGACCGTGAGATATTTTCACTTATAGTCTTACCAATCTTTTTACCAACTCTCGTTGACTAATGTGGGATTCCTTAAGGCCCACCTTTCAACAAGTCTTGCCCCATCGACCTCAGCACCTTATCTGGGATATAGACTAGAGTTCTTTTTTGAGTACCTGGAGGCTTGCATGCCTTAATGGAAAGTTCTCTCGATGACAATCATGGGAATACATCAATGTCCCTTGATCATCATATCTTGCAAGTGGCTCGACATCAGCACATCTATTCGCACTTTGCAAGACGTACTCAGGTATCTTGGCACTCATTGACATCAATGGTGAGTTTGCCTCGCATTGGTTAATGGTATTCAACAATGGCCGGTAATCCAATGACTTCTTTTCATGCTCGATATTGACACATTTATTCGCATGACTAGAATTGTACCATCAGGTTTTGTAGCTGGTGAAGACTATACACTTTTTCATGACTCCCTCAGCAGTTACAGCAGCATGACTTCAGCTATATGAGAATACTGTTCCACTTTCTTCCTTCGACATTTCCCATGATCTAGCTACAGCTGCAGCAGCATTGATTGTTACATTTTCATGATCTTGTAGCAGTGACATCTTCCACGATCCAGTCACAGCAGTCACATGCTCCATGATTCAGCAGCAACAATTTCAGTTACATTTTTATGATCCTACAGCAGTGACATCTTCTCTGATCTAGTAGTTACAGCAGTTGCACCAACAACATCACCAACCACATTCCTATTTTATAGTTCATCATCATTCTTGGGTAAGTGGAGGTATGTTGTTTTCTGAATTTTAATCATGCAATTCCTTACATGCTAGCAATGAATAATTTGGAAAACTCCCTCACCACGCTCCATTTCATTTTTCACTTTCATAACCCATGCCGAGTTGCACGAGGACATGCAACGAGTTCAGTTGGGGAGGATGAGATAGAGGTTGCTGAGCACTCTATGGTATCTCAAATGCAATCTTTTTCAGAGGATAGGAAATCTTTTGGGGCAGCTTATTCATTTTCTCATGCATATTGTTCCTTATATAAAATGCAGAATTTGAATTGAGTATATCTCACAAACCATACATTGGATCCTCATGATTTTTGGACAAGGAATGGAGAATATTATGATGAACAAAATTGGAAAGTTTTAGCTCAATCCAATGCATGGATTTCAAAAAAACAGCCATCATCACCTTCAACCAATTTGCATTTTTCTTGAAATCCGTGATGTGGGTTTTTTCTGATTTTTGGTATGGAGATGCATTGGACTTATAGAAACTTGCTTGAAAAATTTCAGCCAAACCTAGATCGTAGTTTGTGATATATTGTCTCAGGAAGTTTGCTGCAACACTAGCTGTTACTCCACCAGATTTGCCCAGTTTCGCAGCTGTTACTCCGCAGCTGTTACTCCAGTAGTTGTTACTATGCGGCTGTTACTCCACTAGCTGTTACTCCACAACTGTTTCTCCACAATTGTTACTCTAGCAGCTGTTACTCCATCAGTAGTTACTTCATAGCTATTACTCCAGCAGCTGATACTCCTCCAAGCCTTCCATTTCGCAGCTGATACTCTTCCAAGCCTTCCATTTCACTGCTGCAATTCCGAACTATGTTCATTATCATCATTTTGCTACCATCATTCCACTCATTTACCATTCACCAACATTTCTTTTCCGACAACTCCTCTGTTGCACTTTCCTTCATACACATTGATACACATATTGGCATGATTCATAAAGAAAAGGCTTTCTTATGCACAGTGACACTTGCTTATACATAGTTGATGCTTTATTATTTCCAGTGAGTGTATGGTTTAATTATTGCAGCAAGGAAACATATGACAGAATGAATGTTGTTTACACAAGAACAAACATTCCTTGCATTCAAAAGATATCAGCTGTTACTCCATTCCTTGCATTCATAAGAAAATGCCAGCTGTTACTCATACATTTCGTATCATGAAATAAATGTTGTTAACACAAGAACCAACATTCTTTATGGATGTTACACAAGAACCAACCATAAGAAAATTCCAGCTGTTAGTCATGTGATGCACATCCTGGAAACATTTAAAAGACATCATCAAGCAAATCCAAAGTTCAGATGCCAAAAGTTCTTAAGCAGATCCATGCAAGGTTGCATGAGGACATGCAACAGGTTCAGTTGGGGAGTATTTTGGGCCTCAGAAATGTCCCATTTTAATCCAGTTTACCTTTCACTATTCTTCACATTTCATTGTCCCATTAACCTTTCTTATACCATTTCCATACATATATTTGGGTTTCACCTTATTATTTCCACTTTATTCATTTTAGTATTAATAAGTGAATTTATGATTAAATATTAGAAATTAACATGCTTTTTCATTAATATCTCAAGTATGGATGAGCTTTGTCATGTGTAGGAATATGTGAAGGATTAATATATCCTCCACCATTTTAAGGAGATAATTATTCAAAGCTTATTCTAAGGAGAATATCATGGAGATTTGGATGGCATATCTTATCCAAGGTTTGTGGGAGATGTGTGGAGGATTTGAAGGGATCATATTTTGTAATAATGGGATATTGGTTGAAAGAATAGTGGATCTGTAATTATGAGATGCTCATCTTATTTTCAAAGCTCTCATGTATAAAAGAAAGAATTCTCTCTTCATATGGGAGGTAGTTTTTAGATTATAGAAGTTATTCTTGACTTTTTAGATTGGAGAAGGGGATTCTTACCTTTGATTCCTAGTCTTAGTTTTGATGCTTTCATTATTTGTAATTTGATGTTTGTGATGTAATTTAAGATTGATGTTAATGTGAGCTCACACGTATTGTCTTGTTGCTCTTCACATGTTGTCTTTCCAATTTCCTACTTTCTTATTAAGTTTATTGCAGTGAACGTATCCGTTCACTCAGTTAACCGTGTCCGGTTAAGGGTTAAGAAGCGAGACCATCTTCCATATTTGAGATAAATGATAATAATATATTGATTGATGATGATGAGGTTACAATAAGCTCGCATTTATAGGGCTTGAACAAGAATAGCGAAGGGTTACACCCTTTTGCTTATTAAACTAATAATCTATTTAACATATAATTAATAATATTAATTAAATATTCACAGCATTGCCTTCCCCTTTTGGAAAGATTTGTCCTCAAAGCTTGAGTATTTTCCTAATGTCGCCCCTTCATTCAGATTTAGTGTCGGTATTAGAATCGAACATGATTTCTTGTGTAGAGACTTGCACTTCCTTTCCATTGATGATTTTGCACTGTATTGTCTGATTGTTCCTATATTTATGGCCTGGGGTCCAATCATCACCGCATCGACGACATATGTTTTTCTTCTTTTTTCTATTATCAGAGTAACTGATAAATGAATTTGATCTATTTTCCATTTCATAGGCATATGATTGAGGTTTGTGGCATTAATGGCCGGGTGGCCACGTATCTGCACAGTACCTACATTGTGTCTCTTTTTCTTGTCGATAATGGTTATCACCTCTTGTTTTTATTCCTTCCAATTTGTGTTCTGCGGATTTTACTTTATGTCTTGCTACCTCTACATTAGGTATGTCATGTAACTTTAAATCTTTTTGGAGGTACGGTTTAAGACCTCCTAAATAGGTTTCGAGTCTTTGTTTGTCAGACAACCCAAATACTCGTGTCGATAAGGATTCCCACTGATGTGTGAATTCCTCAACGCTTCCAACCTGTTGTAATCTGGTAAGTTTACTGAAAAATTCATCTTCTTTGATACCTTGAAACCTATTAAAAAAATCATTTTTGAACAAGTTCCAGGTGTAGGCAAAATTGTCTCTCTTCCACCATAAGTACCAATTATAGGCGTACCCTTCCATATGCATTGACGCATATTTCACCTTCTCCTCGTCAGATTGAATATTGTAAATGTCGAAGTATTCTTCTGCTTTGTTTAGCCAAGCAACGCATTGGTCTTCACTTCCATTGTATTTCGACAACTCCATTTTTACCTTAGGTGGGTACACTATGTAAGGGTGATATTGATTCCATTTTGCTTTATGGTTTGATGGTGGATCGGAACTACTGGATGACGTAAGTGACATATTTGAACTGCTTCGTTGTTGGTGGTGATTTTTATCTTTTTTATTCTCTACTATCTTACTGATAGCTTCTATTTGGCTGTTTAATCGTGCCTCCATATCTAGCAGTACTTTTTTTCTATCTCTTGCTTAAGCGTCGCATTGTTAATCTTTATTTCTTTTTGCAATTATTCTTGATTCTTGGCAAGTGATTCCTGTGTGAAAATATGAAATGAGGCATCTAGCATGTCTGGACTGCTGACTTGGTCTGTCTTGGGCGTTAATCTTTGTAACACCTCCATTAATATATTATGGTTCTGCGTCATGGTGCTCAAGTTCTGGGTTATGGTGTTTATGTTTTAAGTCATAGCACTCATTTTGTCATCCAAGTCTTTTTGTTTTTCATTCAGAGTGTCAAATTTTTCACTCAACCTTCTTTCTAGTACCAGAACAACTTCATCTTTGATTTCTTTTTTAAGCACGACATTGTTATTTTTCATCTCTTCCTTTAAATCTTCTTGAAACATTTTCTCAAGTTTGTCCATTTCGACGATTTTTAAATCTCTAATTTGGTATTTTTCTAATTTTTCTAGTCGGTCTCGTAACTCGGCCATGGTTCTTGACCTGGTGTGGGGAGGTGAATATTTGGAATCTATTTTGGTGTTGAGAAAAGTGATGAATCAATAATAACTATAGTAATAAGATTTACTATAATTTTTTTTGTGTAGTTAAAAAAATAATAATAATAAATATAATATTTTTTATTATAAGGTGGAATAATAAAGTTTTAATAAAAAATAAAATATCATATAATAATATTTAATATTATTATAATAATATTTGATTAATATTTTCTTTTTGTTTTGTTTTGTGTAGGGCTCACGTGGAGCGGCAGGAGGTGGTTTGCAGGCAGCAAAGGGCGTGGACGAGGGAAAAATCCGGGTGGCAGCTTCCAGGGATGTGCAGGAGGAAGTTGGAGGGCTACGCGATGGTGTGGTCGAGGGATAGAGAAGAGAGGAGCGAAGGTTGGAGTGTGAGGGAGGCACTAGAATGCCTAGGCGGGTGGCTAGCGGAGTGGGGAGAGAGAGCAGGGCACATGAGGGTTGGAGTGGGAGTGGGAGGGCTGCGTGAGGGTTGGAGTGGGAGTGGGAGGGGAGGGCTGCGTGAGGGTTGGAGTGGGAGTGGGAGGGCTGCGTGAGGGTTGGAGTGTTGCTCAGAGGAAGGGCTGCGTGAGTAAGGGATGGAGTGCAGGGCGTGTGGGCTTAGGCGGCTGAATGGTGTAGAGGGTTTAAGTGCATGAGAGAATGGAGAGTGAAGGGGGCAGCATGGAATGAGAGGCTAGCAGCGAGAGCTGTAGGATGGCTGAGAGGGTTTGCGAGCTGGATGGAGGTTGCAACGTAGAGATGAGAAGGGAGATGGAAGTGGTGGAACGTGGCGGAGTGGAGGACGTGGTAGTGGATATTTGAACCTGAAGGAGTGGTGGGAGATGAAGAATAGAGATAGGATAGGTGAGTTGAAACCGAGCTCAATAGTAGGAGGAGCCGAATCCGAGCTCAGGTCGAAGGATCCGAATCCGAGCTCTGATACCAAATGCAGTGAACGTATCCGTTCACTTAGTTAACCGTGTCCGGTTAAGGGTTAAGAAGCGAGATCGTCTTCCATATTTGAGATAAATGATAATAATATATTGATTGATGATGATGAGTTTACAATAAGCTCGCCTTTATAGGGCTTGAGCAAGAATAGCGAAGGGTTACACTCTTTCGCTTATTAACCTAATAATCTATTTAACATATAATTAATAATATTAATTAAATATTCACAACATTTATTTTCATGCAATTTACTTTCAGTCATAGTTAGTTTATTTCCATGCAATTTACTTTTAGTTGTGTGTTTCAGCTTAAGGGGGGATTAGATTATCAATTAGCAAGGGGGGTTAGATTAGTTTAATTCCACTTCAGTCCTGCATATACTTTGCATGTGCTTCGTAATTCTATGAACTCCTCGGATTGATAAATTAAATGATTGGGAAAATACTACAACGGAATTAAACGACAATATTTCCTCCCAACACTGATCATCATCATAGCATTGTCCTGATGCATATCAGCTGGAGCATCATCCTGATGCTCATCACACATGATCATCCTGATCATCATCATAGCATTGTCTTGATGCATATCATCTGGAGCATCATCTTGATGCTCATCACACATGATCATCCTGATCATCATAGCATTGTCCTCTTTAGATCATCTCATCGTCCACAGAGCAAAGCCTAGATGCACATCATACAACACTTACACCACCGACATGGGGGAACACATCTACCAGCATTCGGGGAAGGCTCCATCCCTTACTTTTTCACCATGGGAGAACACATCTACCACCATGTGAAAAATGGCTCAACAATTACATCACGACCATGGGAGAACACATCTACAACCATGTCAGAAACAATCGGCAATTACATCACGACCATGTGAGAACACATCTACAACCATGTCAGAAAAGCCCATGTGCATCTGCCTCTTATGGACTCATCACTTCCCCTTAGAAGGAACCTCAATCTGAAGTACACCAAGCCTCTCTCTGAAGTACTTGAACTTCACTCTGGCTAGTGGTTTGGTCAACACATCTGCAATCTGCTCATTTGTCACAACATACTGGAGCTTCACTGCTCCTCTCTGCACCATATCCCTGATATAGTGATATTTGATCTCGATGTGCTTCAACTTGTCATGGAACATCGAGTTCTCTTACAACTTCACTGTGATGAACCTGCAATAATTAATTAATGCAAATACATGAGATATCAGAAATAATAGAACTTAGAATCACTTTTATATTGATCACAGGCCACTTCGAGGGGGCAACCTCCTTTGAGCAAGCTCAATACAATTAACTTCACAGTGACTTCATAGGCCTCAGCACACACTTATATACTAAGTATAGGCATCAATACCATGGGTCAATACTATGTGTTAATACAAACCATGGGCTAAGTCTAGGCGCCAATACTATGAGTCAAAACCATGGACATATAATACTATGGGACGACTTACAAAGCATATGCGTCCAATACTATGGGTCAATACTATGGGCTAATATAAACTATGGATCAACAAATACTACGGGATGACTTACAAAGCATATGCGTCCAACAACAATATACTAACAAAGTAAAGACATGGGTTCCTAACATTCCCTCTCCCTTAGAAAAAGCTTTGTCCTCAAAGCTTTAGATGTGAAAATTGATGCAGAATCTGAAGGAGTGGGTCCCCTGTAGCATCCTCGGGTTGCATTCCGAGCCACTAACGCCTTTGGAGTTTCAGGGAGGATTGCATGGAAGGCTATAGATGAATAAGAACCATATCAGCGATGTGAAAAGTGCGCTCAGAACAGTGCTGATCGGCTTGGTGTTTCGGTCGAATTCTTGCCATGTGAAAATTGTCCTGCAGAATGAGAAGAAGTTGATCACGGTTTCGAAGAATTGAGTAAATTTCCTGAACTGGGGAGCTGCTGAAGGTGTATGGAAGAAGAACTGGTGGTTCTTGTCTAGATACTACTTCATATGGTGTCCTTTGAGATGTGGTACTATACCACTGGAGCACTTCTAGGAAATCCATAGAAATAGTTGTCCAAATCTGTGGAGGGATGGGTAAGGGTTTGAGAAGTCCCAAAAGGAGGGTCGTTTCACCCTTGTTGACCTGGAAAGTATCACAGTCAACTACCATCCATTGAATTGTCCTTTTGAGTCCCTACCAAAAGAAGTTACATTGTTCCTGGTCATACGTTTTGAGGAACCCAGAGTGCCCTATTGATGAAGAAGCATGGAGTTTATAGAAGAGATAGCCCTGTTGAATAGATTGCAACCAATTTGGAACAAGTAGGGAAATAGCTGTAAGAGAAACTGGGTCATCAAATGTGCGAGGAGGAGCATCTTCCACCATATTGTCCTTACTCTTATGGTAAGTGGTCGCATAGTCATAACCCATGAGTTGGATAACCCATTTCAGGTGTGTTGGGGAAGAGACCCATTGTTCCAGGAAAGTTTCCAGACTCTGGAGATCAGTCTTGATGCAGAAATAATTCCCCAATAGGGATGGCTGCCACTTCTGTACTGTATGCAAAATAGTCATCATTTCCTTGTGAGAGGTAGATGTGGCAAAATTCTTACCGGAAAGGTCTCTTGAAGGCAACAAGCTCATTGGTTCAGCAAAGACACCTGCATATCTATCCAAGGAAGTAGTGGAGACTGTTGATGGGTGCATCTGAATGGAATGGAGCTAAGCAATGACACAATGTGAATTCTTCTTAAGTATTTTTTCCAGGCAATGTGAACTAATGATGCAGAGAGACCCTGGTTGTAAGCCCATAAATGTTAAAATTCAATATGCTAAGACAGAAAATAGCAGCATTACATTCCATTTCACAATAATAGCATATACAGGATCACTGAAGAAACAACAAGCATAGCATAAACACAAGAGACACGGATTTATCCTGGGAAACCCTCATGGGGTAGAAAACCCAGTAAAGCTTCCTCAATATAGATGACCAGCAATATACAAAGATGCAAACCAAAGACATGATCTCCTTCTCCACTGTAGCAGACCTCTCCTCCAATAGGTGTGCCTCCCTTGAATGAGTGAGTGTATATAATGAGGAACACACCTCCTCTATTTATACACTACTTTGATATGTATTTTACACAAGTACACGTAGGCTCGTATTTAACCAATAGGTTAAATAACCCACTACAACTAACTGGGCCGACCCCTCTAGGGTGGTCTAATAACCCTTTGACCCACATAACACATTTAGGGCCGACCCCCACTAGGGAAGTCTAATAACCCGAGTTACCACATTCCGACGGAGGAATAAACATCTCCGGATATACAATAAGATCTTCACGGAGGAATGAATCATCTCCGGAATAATAAAGTACAAATATAATATTCTTTGAAGTTACAATATTTAACACTCCCCCTTAACGAGAAGGATATTATAACAGTATCTGCACGAGCAAGGAGTCATCAACATCATACATGATACATCTATAAATCATTGGAAGCTTTCTCAACATCATCAGTAACTCAAGCAGTTACTGGAACATCTTCAATACTGGAACATCAACATCTTCAGTACTGAGTCTTTATCTTCTGCAGCACTCGAACAACTACAACAACATCAACATCTGGATCCTCACGATCATCAGTATCGTCATCTCACGACCATTAGCATCGTCATCACACGATCATCAAGATCGTCATCACACGATCATCAGCATCGTCACACACGATCATTAGCATCGTCATCACACGATCATCAATATCGTCATCACACGATCATTAGCATCATCATCACATGATCATCAACATCGTCATCACACGATCAGCAGCATCGTCATCACATGATCATCAACATCGTCATCACACGATCAGCAGCATCGTCATCACACGATCATCAGCATCGTCATCACACGATCATCAGCATCGTCATCACACGATCATCAGCATCGTCATCAATACAGGTATCCATAACAATACAAGTATCCACATCATTAGTACACGTATTCATGCCAATACAAGTGTACATATCATCAATACAAGTATCCACACTGATACAAGTAACCACATCATCAATACAAGTATCCTACCGATACAAGTAACCACATCATCAGTACAAGTATCCTACCGATACAAGTAACCACATCATCAATACAAGTATCCTACCGATACAAGTAACCACATCATCAGTACAAGTATCCTACCGATACAAGTAACCACATCATCAATACAAGTATCCTACCGATACAAGTAACCACATCATCAATACAAGTATCCTACCGATACGAGTAACCACATCATCAATACAAGTATCCTACCGATACAAGTAACCACATCATCAATACAAGTATCCTACCGATACAAGTAACCACATCATTAATACCATCACTTTCTCGGAGACCATTCGTCTACGGATCAATTCAGGGACCGAAGTCTGAGGATGATACAATCCCCATCACGTACATTTTGAACTAGCAGTTCCGGGATGATGCAATCCCCATCACGTACATTTTGAACTATCAGTTCCGGGATGATGCAATCCCCATCACGTACATTTTGAACTATCAGTTCCGGGATGATGCAATCCCCATCACGTACATTTTGAACTATCAGTTCCGGGATGATGCAATCCCCATCACGTACATTTTGAACTATCAGTTCCGGGATGATGCAATCCCCATCACGTACATTTTGAACTATCAGTTCCGGGATGATGCAATCCCCATCACGTACATTTTGAACTAAGGTCCAGGGACGATGCAGTCCTATCCTCTATTCTCGGAGACCTCACGTCTACGGCTCTCTTTAGGACTGGAAGTCCAGGGATGATCCAATCCCCTCAAGTCCACCAAGGACTTCATTCTCGGAGACCTCTCGTCTACGGCTCTCTTTAGGACTGAAAGTCCAGGGATGATCCAATCCCCTCAACTGTCCACTAAGGACTTCATTCTCGGAGACCTCACGTCTACGGCTCTCTTTAGGACTGAAAGTCCAGGGATGATCCAATCCCCTCAAGTCCACCAAGGACTTCATTCTCGGAGACCTCTCGTCTACGGCTCTCTTTAGGACTGAAAGTCCAGGGATGATCCAATCCCCTCAACTGTCCACTAAGGACTTCATTCTCGGAGACCTCACGTCTACGGCTCTCTTTAGGACTGAAAGTCCAGGGATGATCCAATCCCCTCAACTGTCCACTAAGGACTTCATTCTCGGAGACCTCACGTCTACGGCTCTCTTTAGGACTGAAAGTCCAGGGATGATCCAATCCCCTCAACTGTCCACTAAGGACTTCATTCTCGGAGACCTTACGTCTACGGCTCTCTTTAGGACTGAAAGTCCAGGGATGATCCAATCCCCTCAACTCTATTCTCATCCATACAGGTACAATCATATATCACATCAAAACATGTATACATCACATCAAGACATGTGTACATCAAAACATGTATACATCACTTAATCAACACATGTACACATCACATCAAAACATGTGTACAACAAAACATGTATACATCACTAATCAAAACATGTACACATCACATCAGAACATGTATACATCACAACTAGCATGTATTCTCACCAATACATCTATCATCAAAAGCATGTATAAGTAAAGCTAAGTATTCTAAGTATAAGAGTCCTAAATCTAAATATTTCTAAGTAACTGGGTGTAGAGAACAGGTTACCTCATCAACGACCTTGTTGTTTGATGAGACAATCTCATCAGTAGTGACTATACTACTCCCCCTTTCGAGGACGGTCCTTTTGAACTACACCAAGCTTGTCTCGGAAGTATTCAAACTTCACTCGAGACAGAGGTTTGGTTGGTAACTTCTTCACTTGACGTAGGGGCTTGGTTAGTACAATGGTAACCTGTTACAAATTCAAACTTTTAGAGTTCATTTCTGTGACATATCTTGTTAGTTCCCTATGTTCTTTGACTTATCATGGAACACTAGATTCTATGTCATCTTGATACAACTCTAATTATCACATAGGATCTCAGTTGGTTCTAACTCTAAGTCAAACAATCCTAAAGCCAAACTTCTTCACAACTAGCAGAGCAAGCAGCCATATATTCCGCTTGTGCTGAGAGTCACACTAGACTGCTTCCAGCTAAACCACGAGATCATGGCTAATCCCAGACAATAACATCCTCTCGAGGTGTTCTTCTTGTCTGATACACTTCCTGCCCAAACAGAATCTGAATAGCCATCTGAAGTCATGATCTTCAAGATAGCATAGATCAAATTCTATCGTGTCCTTTATGTGCCTCATCACATACTTTGCAACTATCAGGTAAACACATCTAGTTTCCACTAGATACTAACTCAAGGTGTTCATAACAGAGCATATATCTAACCTAGTATATGTTAGATATATCAAAGACCCAATAATTTGACTGTACAGAGTTATATCCACTAACTCTGATGAGTTATCCCCTAACGGCTTCAAGCTGGAATCCATAAGAGTGGCCATTCCAACACCTCAAGTCATATTTCTCATCATACTTTCCCTGATTGATAAATATTCCTTCTGAGCCTTGCCATACTTCCAGACCTAGGAAGTAAAGCATCAAATTGAGATCTTTCATTTTTCATTTCTGCATTGAATGATCTTCTGCATATCTATCTGTGCCATCTCTCGTTAGATGGGTCTACTGATATGAGCCTCAATATCATTCGAACTCTGTGGTGAGTTCCTTCTTGCATCCATGTCATATGTGTATCATATTCAACCTTGTAGCAAAGGTTGAGATCCACATCACCCATGGTGATCATTAAGCTTAAATTATTATCGATCCTAGGTACCTATACAGAACCTGATTCATACCTCTTCTTTAATTACACCATACTTGGAGCAAACATCTTGTCATGATTCTCTTCCCCTTTCTAAGAGAATCTTCTAGCCATGAGCCTTCTATATTTTGTTTGATTTGTAAATCTTCTTGTTTGAACATCCACCACTTGTACGGTGTCCATCATTCTTCATGACCTTTCCTACAAATCAAAATTAAGTACATGATTAGTAATACTTCATAATCATCAAAAGATAACCCATTATGCATACAGATATCATTTACATAGTGATGCAACTATTTTGACCATTACTTTGGCACAACACTTTCCCATATCCTGTATGCATACAATGGCTATCTAGATGCCTTCCATCTCTACCAGAACATACTATCGAGAGTGTGCACAACTCTCAGCATGTCAGCAAAGAGGTTTCATTCTAGACAAGCAACAATGGAATGTTTGTCCAAGCATATGCACATTAGTTGTATACTGTTCAATGCTCTATGAATGTTTACACTCAGCATTATATATTCTAGGAATACAAATATGCATGCAGGCAATATCATTACTATTTCAAATAGCAACTCAAATACTTATCTTTTATGTTTGTGTGGCTGCCTCCCGCTTGATCTTCTGTATGTCTTTTGAACTTCTATTCATTCTGTACCACTGTGCATGCTCAAGAGTCATCCTCATGATCTCATATACAAACATACACTCATTAGTATATTCTAAATGCTATCAAAACATTATAGTACTAAATAATCTTGAAAACGTATAGTCATGATTATAGTTAATAAACATTAGTATTCAAGATTTCAGGGAAGTCTTCTTTTACTCATGCGTATCATTGATAAGAGATATAATATGCATAATCCCTTGGTTACTAACTTTATGAATGAGCATAACCAATCATTCCAAGTATACTTATATAAGGGATCCTAACACAAGGTAAGATTCATGGGAAACATACCTGGATTATTATACCTACTTGGTTATGTACAACATACCTAAACAACCTCTTCAATGATTTAGAGATCCTGAGCTAGAACCTGCATGTCTCATAGGTTAAGCATAATATAACAAAGTCATACATACCTCGTAAGTAGAACAAAGATTATGGATGAGTCTTTGTCTTCATGTTTTCATGGTCATGAAGCCTGATTTGTCTTTTGTGATGTACCTGTATCTTGTTAGCAGACAACCTCAACCTCACACAACACCATAATGCATTAGTACAATCATAAGTGTCAACACCCTAACCAATGAATATCTTCTATCATGCATTCATAATTTTGTTAAGGTGATACAACAAATCTAAAATCAAGATTGTACTAACTGTAATAATCATGAAGACAAACATACCATAAACTTAATCATGAACAAATCTCAAAACATACCTCGATGAGTCATACCTATCGAGATCGCTTGTAATCTCCTTATGTAAAGCCTTAGCCTCATCTCCCTCTGAAACATGAACTCCTTCACTTATGTAGGTGACCAATCTATCTTCTTCTAGGATTAACCCTATCCACTTGATTTGCAAGAACTGGACCTGGAGCTGGATATGGGTTTGTCAGAGAAACCCCAAAAATTCAAACTTTGAATTTCAGACTTCCGAAAGGATAGAAATATGCGCCTTGATGAGCTGATCAAACTGATATATTTAGAATTTGAAAACTGCAAAGTTTTACTCCTCAATTTTGCCTTTGAAACTTTCGGATTCACTGGACGTGACCCTGAACTGGGGTTTGATGAAGCCCACTCTTTTGCCCCATAAAAAAGTTTGAACCAAAGCTCTAAGCTTCTATTTTTCTGAGGAGCTTCCAGCCGTGGTCACAGATTTCAAAAATTCCTATTTTTACAGAAGCCCTAATTTTCCACTTTTCTGATCAAAGTCCCGAACTAGGGTCTAATCAAGCCCGGCCTTCTGCCCAACCAAAAATTCTGATATTGGTCTCTAAATTTCTATTTTGATGAGTAGCATCCAGCCGTGGTCTCCGATTACAAAAATTCCAACTTTCTTCAAAGCCCTAAATTTCGGAAGCCATGAATGAAGGTACCAAAAAATAATTCTGTTTTGACAGAAATATGTACCTGATTGTTTCTGGTGTAACTCCGAAATTTTTGATCCACAGGGTCTGAAAAAGTTTTCTGAGATAGCCTGACCTGTTAGCTTTCCATCCTGACAGGTCTGACCTCAATTGGATGTTCTGAGAGAGAGTTATGCCAAATGTCGCAACGTGACCTGTTTTGGGAAAATACAGGAGAGCGAACTTGTACGGCGTGCCACGTGTCACTGTTTGACCTTCGGCCTCTGAAAAGGTTTTCTGAGATAGCTCGGCCTGTTATCTTTCCATCCTGACAGGTCTGACCTCAATTGGATTCTCTGAGAGAGAGTTATTCCAAGTGTCGCAACGTGACCTGTTTATGGGATAATACAGGAGAGCGAACTTGTACGGCGTGCCACGTGTCACTGGTTCAACTTCGGCCTCTGAAAAAGTTTTCTGAGATAGTACAGTCTGTGTACTACCTGTCACTTTTCACGAAATTTCATTTGGATCTTCCTAGCCCAAGTTATGACCTTTTTCCCAAGGTCACCTGATTTTGACTCAGATCTGGAAGAGGCAGAAACCCTATATTGTACAGATCATAAATCACAAAGTACAACGAATTAGAGGTTGTCCTTTGGACACAAGGTACCTGGAGATCTTAGCTTCGTCCTGTAACAATTTCAGATCCGAAAACTTCTCCAAAACGGATTTATAGCGAAAGTGCTACGATGACTGGTTTTTGCTATGTAAAACCCTAACCTTCAAATTGTCGTAAGTAAAGCAAGTGTCTTTAGTGCCATACCTTGTCTTCCTTCAGGTTAGCTCTGATACCATGTTAAAATTCAATATGCTAAGACAGAAAATAGCAGCATTACATTCCATTTCACAATAATAGCATATACAGGATCACTGAAGAAACAACAAGCATAGCATAAACACAAGAGACACGGATTTATCCTGGGAAACCCTCATGGGGTAGAAAACCCAGTAAAGCTTCCTCAATATAGATGACCAGCAATATACAAAGATGCAAACCAAAGACATGATCTCCTTCTCCACTGTAGCAGACCTCTCCTCCAATAGGTGCGCCTCCCTTGAATGAGTGAGTGTATATAATGAGGAACACACCTCCTCTATTTATACACTACTTTGATATGTATTTTACACAAGTACACGTAGGCTCGTATTTAACCAATAGGTTAAATAACCCACTACAACTAACTGGGCCGACCCCTCTAGGGTGGTCTAATAACCCTTTGACCCACATAACACATTTAGGGCCGACCCCCACTAGGGAAGTCTAATAACCCGAGTTACCACATTCCGACGGAGGAATAAACATCTCCGGATATACAATAAGATCTTCACGGAGGAATGAATCATCTCCGGAATAATAAAGTACAAATATAATATTCTTTGAAGTTACAATATTTAACAATAAATTTGTGTTGTGCCCCATTGACTGAAAACTGTATCCAAAGTTCAGCGAAATCCCATAAGATGGGGCCAAGTGTGCGTAACCATTGAACGCCCAAAACCACATCACATCTTCCTAAGGACAAGGAAAACATGTGAGAGCGCAGGTTATAATCTTCCATAGAGATATGCACATTGTGACACTTCCCCTTGCAAGGTAAGGTGTCCCCATTGGCAACCATGACTTCAAAGTTGGAGCAAGGATGGACAAAACAATCTGCCTATTTGGCAATCCGAGGATCAATGAAGTTATGAGTGCTACCAGAATCAATGAGTATGGTAAGATGTAATACCCCAATTTCGACCCTTAGGAAATATTGGCTTTAATGTAAATATTGTAAACACACGATGTATGTTTCCCTAGCGTGGAGCTCAAGGCCAAGGCCCCGCTAGTTTATGCTCGGATTTTATTTAAATTAGACACGCTTGATATTTTGTTACCCACGTGCTATTAAGCCATGGGATACTGTAAATTGATGTAAATATTTAACATTGAAATAAAATACCCAAAAACTGGCTATGGAGGCAACGAATGAGAAGGGGCCATGTGTATCCACTAGGGAGTGGTGAGGGGGCTATGGGACTAAACCCTAGGCTTCCATTTGTCATTATGAGAACCCATTGACTTCCCTAGGTGACATTAATGCCTGTTGTAAGAAGGTGGTTGAGATTTTCAGCCCATGGCTTCAATGGAGCATGGGCAGCCCTGAAATTCGTATGGGTGGGCATGGGCTCTGATTGCTTGGGCAAGAAGTCACTCAACCTCATGGTAGGTTGCTTCATTCTCACCCCATTCCATTGTGAAACTATCTAGCATCATTCCCATCCAAAAACGAGTGCCAGCATGGAGGAAAAACCAGAAATCGCGACCTTGAGAGAACCGAGTTTTTGAAAGACCAAAAACGTCCAGATTTGGCATGGGACAGGGAAATCCAATGGGGGATCCATTAGCATGAACCTTGGGGCGAATTTGGGAGAATTAGCTACCCCGAAATCAATGGAAAAACCCAGTTTTTGCAGCTCAGAAAACGAGTGACGGATTTGAGTATTTGATGAGCAGAATGGTGAGGAATCAAGAGAGGATTGACTAAGCAGAGGTTGGGTGTGTTGGATAAACCCAGTGAAGGCTAGGATCTCAAGGATCAGCAGCTAGACCTTTCTATGCCCATCCTGAAGAGCACTGGAGGGAAGAGTTGCCTGAGGGACTGTGTAACAGAGAAGGGGATCTTCCTTGTGTTGGATGTGGTAGGTAATGTGGGTGCCTAACTGTTGAGCTCACTTGAGATGCCTGTAGCTCTGTGGTTGAGCTCACTGGCTTAGCATTACCCTCCTCTATCTTCTTGTATGCTTGACCAGAACCATGGCTGTGAGTGAACCCAGCTAGTCCTCCTTAGTGGATACACAGCCCAGCTCGGGGGTGACCTCTCAGCTGAAAGAACACAAGCTGGACAGAGGTCTACGGTTGGGAGGAACGTTGCCCTTCCATAGCCAGTCGTTTGGACCGTTGCAATTCAAGATGAGTATTCTTGTGATTTAATTTATATACAGTCTGTGTTCTGCAATGCATTCCGGTTACTGAAATGAAACGCATCATGTTTTATGCAGTATGATAAATTGTCCACGCTTTATGAAATTAATGACTGATTACCTGTATGGTTGATATGGGTATGCTGAACGCATGAAGAAATTGTGTGCACATGTAATGTTTAGTTTCCGCTGTGTTGATATTGAGAAGAATCTGCATATGGACGTTTTTAAATTGTTAGGAAATTATGGGCAAGAATTATTTAGGCTAAGTCTATCTAAAAGCCTGTGTGTTGATTAACGTTTCCTTCCCTGCATTGGATGATGGAAGGGGACGTTACATAAGAGGGAGCTTCTTGAAGTATCCCCTGACACGCATTGTTTGTGGGGTGGTGACGCTGGTTACAGCATGGAGAGAGATATCGGGTGGGTCGTCCTGAGATGGGGTGTCAACAGGCGGGTGTTGAATGTCGACCTGATCATCTACTATATCTGGAGCTTCTTCATCAAGTTCTGAGGCAGGCGGAGAATCCACATCCAAGAGATAGAGCTTTTGTTGAACACATCTATTACCCCGAGTGAATTTCTCATCACAATTATAACAAAGGCCTTTTTCTCGGCGTGCCTGCATCTTTGTTTCAGACAATTGCTTGATAGGAGTTGGTTGAGGAGCAGGCGTGATGGGAGGTCGTTGGGAACCCATATTTCTGAAGGGAACAAAGGTGGGTTTGGAGCATTGTTGAGCTGTGATCTTGTCCTCGGCTAGCTTAGCCAACCCTAGGACTTCCATCCTTATGTTGGGACAAAACATTTTGACCTCTGAGCGGATTTCATCCTTGAGACCACTGATAAAACAACTCCGGTAGAATTCATCAGACAATCCTTCTGTGTGATTGGCTAGTTTCTCAAATTTCGTCTGATACTCTCTCACTGTGCTAGTTTGGTGAAGTTTAGTGAGTGCTCCTATGGAGTCATCAAAAGCACTAGGACCAAATCGTGGCAAAAGGAGTTGGCAACAGTCTGTCCAGTTTGGCTCGGGATGAGCTTTGATGTACCAACGGTACCATTGAAGGGCTTCCTGTTCCAAATGAAAGGATGCAAGTGGAACTTTCTGGACATCAAAAGTATTATGCAGACTAAAATATTGTTCTGCTCGGTATATCCATCCAGTCGGATAAGTACCATTGAAGCGAGGAAAATCAAGCTTCGGCCCACGAAAATTGTTGGAAGAAGAGAACCCGGTGGCTGCAAAAGAATCTGGCTATCGGTTATTGTTCATGGCTGAATGCTGAAGATGGAGGCTAAGAAATTTTTCATCCAGATCTTGGAGTTTGGTTTGGATGGCTGCAAGTGCTTCTTCCATGGTGTTTTCTCTTATGCGAGTGACAACCATAACCAGTAAATTTTTTTTTGTTTGTTGGGGGGGGGAATGGATAGAAAAACACAAACACAAGCTTATTTAGTAAGGGGAAATTTGGATTTGGGAAAAACTCGGAGGGGTAATTGGGGTTTAACTAGGTTTTCGAAACTTTTTGAGGTACAGGGAAGCAAAAAATGGGGATTTCAGAAGCGGGAACTCTATGGTAAAATTTAAAGGCAATCGGGTGAAATTGAAGAAGTTATGACAAACCCTAAAAATATACAAATGTGGGATTTCTGGTCTTTGGAAGTGGAATTTTGGATAGGGTCTTTATGAATGAAATATGCAGAATGGGATTGCAGGAACATCAGTGAAGTTTCAGGGAAAATAGATTTGAAACAAGGGAGATATGGCCGAAAAATAGAATTTTTTTTTTCTTTTTTTTAGACTGGAGTGGCTACGGCTCAGAAGGGATGAAACAGATAGATCTGCAACGGCCCGGAAGTGAGCGGAAATAGAGAGATATGAAACGATGCCGAATAGATTGAAAACGGCTGGATCTGGAACGGATTTCAGAATGGATCTGAACGACTGGATCTGAAACGGCGCAGCAGTGATTGACAACAGTTCAGCTGAAAATAGATATGGACACTAGGTATGTGCGGCTTCCTAACAGTTCAGGGGTTTCACTCGGCCACCAATGCTGTTTGACGGCTTGCGTATTGGGGCAGTACCCCTCACTCCACGGCTCAGGTAAAACTGATAACTGCTTGTCCACAAACGACAGCTCTTGGTTTACCTCACGGGTGGGAACTAGTCAATCAGGTAGGGGTCATTGCCCTTTTCGCTGGCAGGTCCTCTCAATGGGCCAGCTACTTTGGGGTTCCTATGGTACTCCTCACAATGAGTTTTAGGGCTTATCCCAAGTACTTCCCACAGTTAAGTGGATAGGGGTTATCCCCAGATCCGAACTTGCAACAGCGTGAAATTTTTTTTTGCATAAATTCCACCCAACGAGTCCAAGAAAGTGCTTGTAATGTCCCCTCCTATCATACCAGCATGATAGAGAGGATCGTGATGCTAAAACCGGGCATCTAGCCCCATGTACTTATTAAATAAGCATGCACATAATATAAAAAGACATATGGAAGTGTATAAGTATAATAAAACACAGCGGAATTAATTTCAATGACACATCCATCATTCATTCCAATATTCATCAATAATAAGTGCAAGGTTAACACAAGAGAATACTTAACTTGACAAAGTACTCCCAAGCAACCAGCTATGCATCTGAAATGTTCCACCCAACCATAGGTCACTTGTGCTTATCAACCTCTTGATACAACTGCCACCCTTGAGCTGGGCATGATTTCTACAAAGAACCAGGGAACAACAGACTCACACATAGCCAAGCATACACCAAGATGAGCCAAGCCAATCTGCAATTGGGTTTATCAGGCTGCTAGGACATGGAAAGGAAGAATTGCTAAGCTAGTGAGCTCAACCACAGAGCTATGGATACCCCTCCCAGATCTATTCAGCTTGGCACTCACAATGCCTACATACCCAACACAAGGAAGTATTCTCTTCACTGCCACACAGTCCCTCAAGCCATACCTTCCTTTCTAGTGCTCTCAGGGTGTGCATAGAAAAGTAGCCAAAGCCCTCTTGATCTTCTTGAGAGGTTACTCCCTCCACTAGGTTTATCAAGACAATTCTGTCCACTACCAGTCCAAGTTTCTTGCTCACAGGTTCAAATCAAAACCGGGATACACATAACAACAGAGCCACACTTATTGGGCATGATAAAACGTTTTTACAGTGATATTCCCAAAGATATGGTTTTCATTAGCTTCACAAAAACGTGGGAAACCCAAAAACGAAACTGGAAGATGGGAAACAACCCTGGGAAGCCAAATCCGTTTTCAGAAAAAACGTCCATGGACATTCTGGGGCAAAAACGGCCTCCATAACAGTCCCAAATCGTGGCCCTTCTCTCCCAGCTACTGTACAATGCAAAAACGAGCTCCCAGCCATGGAGAATGCAGGGAAAAATGGTAAAAACGTGATGAGGAAAGACCCAATAGTTCAAACTGCGTGAGAGAGCAAAGACTATGGGTTCAGAATGGCTTTGGGCACCATTTCGTGGGTGTTTTCTTTCCCAAGGAGACAAAATATGATTTCCCAGGTTGATGGCTTTCCCATGCACGAAATTGGCTACCATACCTCTTCATTCCCAAGGCATTAACTGCCTCAACCAATTTCTCGAAGAATTAAATGATTGGGTCCATAACCCAAAATGGGTAGTTGGTGGTTTATGGGTTTTCTCATTGACACATGGATTAACACCATTGGCTCAAGGGTTTGAATAATTTCCCTCCCTATTCCTTGTAGAATCATGCCCCATCTCTTTGTTTCCTTGCATAGCTAGTTGTGGGTATTTTTCATTAAAATTCGTATTTACATGATGTCTTATTTACATTGTGCCTATCTAGCATAAGAACCATAGGCATCTATTCCTTTAATTGCGGATACATAAAATGCTAAATCAATGGTGGGGCCTTGGCCTTGAGCTCCTCACCATGATTAAATAACAATATTTACATCATTTACGATTTAATGAAAAAGGGGTCAAAATGGGGACATTACAGTGCTCTGATACCAGATGTGATGAACCTGCAATAATTAATTAATGCAAATACATGAGATATCAGAAATAATAGAACTTAGAATCACTTTTATATTGATCACGGGCCACTTTGAGGGGGCAACCTCCTTTGAGCAAGCTCAATACAATTAACTTCACAATGCCTTCATAGGCCTCAACACACACTTATATACTAAGTCTAGGCGTCAATACCATGGGTCAATACTATGTGTCAATACAAACCATGGGCTAAGTCTAGGCGCCAATACTATGAGTCAAAACCATGGGACATATAATACTATGGGATGACTTACAAAGCATATGCGTCCAATACTATGGGTCAATACTATGGGCTAATATAAACTATGGATCAACAAATACTATGGGACGACTTACAAAGCATATGCGTCCAACAACAATATACTAACAAAGTAAAGACATGGGTTCCTAACATTCACAAAACTCTAGTTGTCACAATAGATACAAGTAGCATCCAAATGGAGATCAAATAAATCAGATAGTAGCTTCCTTAGCTATACTACCTCGCAACTGGCCGAACAAGCTGCGAAATACTCTGCTTCGACTGTACTCAGTGCTACGCAGGATTGCTTCCTATTAAACCAAGAGATCACACCTGATCCCATATTGAGGCAACACCTCGAAGTGCTCTTCCTATCTGTAACACTTCCTACCCAATCTAAATCAACATAACCCTCCAGGTTAAACTTTTTATTTGCATCATACTTGAGCCCATAATAAACCGTACCCTTCAGGTACCTTAGAATATGCTTTATAGTAATCAGGTGAACATGTCTAGGATCCGTTAGGAACTGGCTCAAAGTGTTCACCGCAAAGCAAATATCTGGTCTTGTGTTCGTCAGGTACATCAAGGACCCAATCATCTAACAATACATCGTGGCATCAACCGAATCTGATAAAGCATCACACAATAGCTTCAGGTTCGATGCCATAGGTGTGGCCATGGCCTTGCAGTACATCATCCTGAAACACTTCAAGATCTCTACTGCATACTTCCCTTATCCAAGGAAGATTCCATCTGCACTCTGCCACATCTCCATACCTAGAAATTAATGCATCATAACCAAGTCCTTCATCTCGAACACGGTAGCAAGCTTCCTCTTCGTATCAACAATCAATCCAATCTCACCTATCACAAATAGGTCATCCACATACAGTAGGAGTATCACTGGATTTCATTCCTCAAACTTGTAGTAAAGGTTGGAATCTGCTTTACTCTTGGTAAAGCCTAAACTGGATAGGAAGATGTCTATCTCGCCGTACCATGTTCTAGGTGATTTCTTTAAGACATACAAGGATTTCTTTAACTTGCACACATATGAATCCCTGTCATGTGTCTCAAAACCAAGTGGCTGCTCCACATACACTTCCTCTTCGACTACACCATTCAAGAAAGTTGTCTTGACATCCATCTGGTGTATCTTCCACTTCATCACTGTAGCCAAAGAAAGTACTGTTCTGATGGAAGTGTATCTGGCTATAGGTGCAAAAGTTTCTTCATAATCTATCCCTTCTTTCTGGGAGAAGCCACGAGCCACAAACCTTGCCTACCATCTGCAACATGCTTGATCTTGTAGATCCACTTGGAAGTCACAAAAGAATTCCCTTCTGGTCTTAGGACCACATCCCAGACTTGATTCATCATGATCGACTAGTACTCCTCGATCATGGCATTCTTACATTACTGCATCCCGAATGGGAACTTCAGATTCTTCAATATCTTCAATAGATAGTTTTCTTGAACTTTGTTGCTGGAACAAATGTTGTTGTCCTTCTTTTGTAGGTGATTGTACACGATCTTTCCTACTAGTCAAATTCAATTGCATGATTAGAAACTTCTCATAGTTTTCAGAACAAAATCTTACACATAAGAATATATGTCATACAGTCATGCAATTATCTTAGCCAATGCTTCAATACAACATTTATCCATATCCCGTAACTTTCTAGATGCTTTCCATCTGTACCAGAACATTGTTAAGAGTGTGCACAACTCCCATCATGTCAGCAAAGAGGTTTCATTCTAGATAAGTAGCAATGGAATGTTGTACAGTACCAGATGCCACTTACCCATTACTTGCATATTAGTAGTATCCGTTTCATTAATGCAACTTTTCTAATATGCATAATATACATCCTAAATCTAGGAACATAAGTATGTACATGAATGGACAACATTATTTAAGTAATCATATGACAATTCAAATACTTATCTTTGTTTAGTTTTTGGGTGGAATCCCTCTAAATCTTTTCTTCCTTGCAGGAACTATTGGAGTGTGCTCCCTCTTGATCTTTGCTTCCTTGATTATCTGTCTTTGAGCTTATATCCATCCTGGACCACTATGCATGCTTAAGTGTGCACTAGTGTCATCATTGTGTCATCCTCAAGATCTCATACATAATCATACATGCATTAGTATAATCTCAATATTATAAAAATATTATGATTCTAAATAATCTTAAACATGTATGGTTATGGTCATTTTATACATAGGTAATTTATCACAAGCGTTAGTATTCAAGGTTTCAGGGAGGACTTCTTTAACTCATGCATATTCTTATTTGACCATAGGACTCTTCTACCATGTTAGTTTTCCATATCATCAATCAAAGTAACAAACATAATATGCGTAAACCCTTGATTACTTAAACTTCTAACTTCAAGAATAATCATACAAAAATATACTTATCTAAGATCCTAACACAAAGTAGGATTCTAACTCGATATGGGAAAACATACCTGGATTATCATTCTTGTCTAACATACCCAAACAATTTCTTCTTTGTTCTCTTAGAGACCTTGTGCTAGCAACCTACATATCTCATAAGTTAATGATTGTAGAACCAAGTTAGACATACCTCGTAAGTAGAGCTTCTATGTGGTCCATGACTATGGACGAGTCTTTGTATTCATGTCACCATGGTCATATGTTCTTGATCTAGAACTTGATTTGTCTTTCTTGATGTACCCTTCATGTTAGTGGACAACATCATCCTCATACAACACCACAGTGTATTAGTACAATCATAAGTGTCATACCCCTAATCAATGAATGCCTTCTATCATTCACATGCATTCATACTTTTAATAGGGTGATAAGACAAGTCTAAAACTAATCAAGATTGTACTAACCTCAATAATATGAAGACAAACATATCATAAACTTAATCATGAACAGATTTCAAAACATACCTATATCTCCTCAAGTCATACCTATTGGGATTGCTTGTAGTCTTCTTATGTAAGGACTTAGTCTCATCTCCCTCTGGAACTGGAATCTCTTCACTTATGTAGGTGTCCAAATCATTATTTTCTAGGATTAACCCAATCCACTTTGACTTCATGAAGTTGGATCTGGAGCTGGATTAGGGTTTGTCAGAGAAACCCTAAAAATTCAAATTTTGAATTTCAAACTTCTGATTGGATGAAAAGATGCACCTTGTTGATCTAATCAAGCTAGTATACTTCAATTTTGAAATCTCCAAAATTTGACCCCTCAAAATTGACTTTGAAAGTTTTGGATCTGCAGCTTCTGTCGAATTCTAGTTTTCTGCTTTTCTGGTCAAAATCCCAAACTAGGGTTTGATAGAGCCCGGGGTTCTACCCAACCAAAAAATTTGATCTTGGTCTCTAAATTTTGATTTTGATGAGGAGCATCCAGCTGTGGTCTCAGATTTCAAAAATTCTAACTTTATTTGAAACCCTAATTTCCCGTAGCAATGACAAACCAAAAATGAAAGTGCTAAGAATTCAATTTTGTTTGTACATAAATATATGCCATATTGTTTCTGATGTATCTCTGAAATTTCGGATCCTCAGGGTCTGAAAATTTGGCCTATGGTAGAATGACCTGTCATCTTTCCAACCCCATAGATCTGAGCTCAAATGGATGCTCTGAGAGAGAGATATGCCAAGTGTCGCAACGTGACCTGTTTATGGGATGAAACATTATAGTGAACTTGTACAGCGTGCCACGTGTCACTGTTTCAGCTTAGGCCTCTAAAACTCGGACCTGTGAAATTAAAGTCTATTCCCTAACTTTCAATTTTTACGGAATTCCATTTGGATCTTCCTGGCCCGAGATATGACCCTTTTTCCTAGGTCACTTGTTTAGGACTACACTCTGGAAGAGGAAGAAACCCTAACTTGTACGGATCATATCTCACAAAGTACAATGAATATGAGGCTTTCCTTTGGACAGAAGGTACATGGAAATTTCATCTTCGGCCTGTAAATGTTTCAGATCCTGAACCTTTGGAAAAATAGAGTTATAGCAAAAATGCCACGATGACGGGTTCTCACTATACCAAGCCCTAGTTTCCAATTTGTCACAAGTGCAACAAGTGTCATAAATGCCATACCATGCCTTCCTTCAGGATAGCTCTGATACCATGTTATTTTTTCATCATTTAATTCAATATGATCTAGGATATTAACTAAAATAATAACATGTACGACATATCAAGCATAAGAGACAAGAGACAAGAGACACAAAGCATTTCACCTGGGAAAACCAAGAAGGTGAAAAACCCTGCAGCTTCCTTAGAGATAGAATAAGCACCAATACAAAGATCACCAAGATGAATCCCCAAAATATAAATGTCTGCAGAAGCTACTCCTTCTCCACTTGTTTTCACTCCTCCTCTCTCTCACTAATGCAAAGTGAGTGAATGAGAGAATGTGTGAAATGAGAGAGTCACACTCTCTATTTATACTTTTACTTTCACTTGACCTTTACTCAACTAGGTCGGCCCCAACTTAACCATTTAACATAATGTTGACTAGGCCAACCCCACTAGGGTGGTCTAATAACCATTTAACCCACATGACTCATACAGGGCCAACCCCATCAAGGTGGTTTAATAACCCATCAAATATAAGTTACGACACTTACAATATAACTTGCGACACTTGCACGTACAAATGATGACACTTCCAATCGGAGGAATAATACATCTCTGTTGGGGATACAATAAAGTACAAATGTAATACATACAATATAAAAGTGAATATCTTCTGAAGTTACAAATACATCAACAACATCTTCGAATCTTTTAAAGAAATCATTTTTGAATGTGTCCCAACTGTAGGCACTTACCGTTGTCGTTTTCTTCCACCACATGTACCAATTGTATGCCCGTCCTTTGAGCTGCATGGAGGCGTATTTAATTTTCTCATCATTTGATAAGATTTTCTGAATGTAGAAGAATTATTCCGCCTTGTTGATCCATTCCACGCTCTGTTTTGATTCTCCATCGAACTTGGGTAACTCCAATTTAGGTTTCATTGAGTATCCTCCCATCGATTTCATTGTGGCCCAATATGGCTTATGATGTTTGTAGTCTTTATGGTCTCCTAGGATATCCACTTTGGGGGGATTTGATTGATGATCATTCGTATTGGCTGCATTGCGACATGAATGGTCTCCCTTTGGCGACTTGCTATGTCTAGCATCATATCTATCCTTAAAAAACTGCTTGATATTTTCTAGTCCAGCATCGAAGTATGCTTTCATTTCCTCTCGTACCTTCCTCATTTCCCATGAGACTACCCCAGCAACTTCGCATTGCACTTTGCGCAAAAAATCTTCTTTGTCTTCTTGAAACTCTTTATCAAGTTTTTCCATTCTGGAGTTTCGACCTTCCAGGATTTTCAAATCTCTAATTTGGTCTTTTTCTAATTTTTCCAGTCAGTCCTTCATTTCTGACATGGTTCTTTCCCTAGTGTGGGGGTGAGTAATTGGGTGCAATTTTGGCTTATGTGAGTATTAAACTCAAGTGGTTATGTGGTTTAAGGGAGAAAATGAATAAAATAATTAATAATTATTATATTCAGAGAAAATATTATTAATAATAATACCAAATGCAACAACAATATCCAGTTGTTGGGTTAAGAAGCAGATCCGACTTCCATGCTAAGAATAAATATATATGAATAGTATAATAATTGATTGATAGATGATAATGATTACAAATGAAGCTCATCTTTATAGGCTTGAGCATGTAAAATGAAGGGTTACACCCTTTCATATAATAATTAACTAATTTAATTAATATTTTATTTTATATTTGTTACACCCTGAATTCATTTACACTGAATCATGGACTCCCCACCACTCATTTGAAAAGCATGGATATTGTGGTTATTGATAAAACCTTTGGAAACAATATCTTTGAAACGATTTTTGCTTACATGTTTAGTTGCATATTAGTTTCCACACACCTGCATACTCTCGAAGCAAAACTTATACCTAACAACATGGAAGTAATTGTTTTCTTAACTCAAATTATTAATAATAATATGAATGAGAACTATTCTACAGATTTATTATTGAAATTTGCTTACACATTGATTCCAATGTTTCATCAGGATTTAGAGATGCAAATAAGGAGTGCCAACAGGAAATCCAAGACAACTAAATCAAAGTCGGACGTAGAAGTAGTAGCTGACACTATGATAGAAACCATGTTAGAAGATACTAGAGTAGTAATGGGAATTTCCCTAGAATACAAGTGGGAACAACTGTATCATATGATCCAAAATGAGAATATTCCTGATGCATGTCTCGAAGAGATGATTTTGTACCAACACATTAAGAAATCAGGCATCACCAAAGTGGGCACACGCTCAGAACTTTTTTTTTACTTAGAGGTCATCAGATGGATCCTACCGCACGTGGATGTCACATAAAGAATCATCTATGACACAAAAGGGGAAGGATTTTCGTCTTTCCATATAGGACACATAATGACAGCATATAAAATGCCACCACCCAAGGTCATGATGACCAAAGATTGGATCAGGAGTGTGAACATGGACCACTTCGAATATGCTAAAAAATTGGTAGTCTCAGGGAAGCAACTGAGGCAGAAAGCGAGTGGGGAGTATGATAGTCAAATATTAAGAACCCCAGTCAGAATTATAGCTCTAATGCTAAGCAGAATTTTCGACAGAGCGAATGGAAGCATCTACAAGATAAATTGGGTACCCCTGCTTTATTACCTAGCATTCCGTGGCACTGTGTTTAACTAGGTAGACATCATCTCATATAGTCTGGCATCAACAATAGCAGCAGCACAGGGAGGATTAACCCAGAAGAAAGTAGAGTTCTACATGTCCTCATATCTCATGGACTGCATACTCGTCAGACACCCATTTCCTAATTTGGGATGTATCTGGAATTAGGACGAGTCTCCTATCTATGTGGCCTATCATATTACATGGACCCACAGATATGTGAGCCAATACAAACTCCTTTGTGAAGAGTTGATCATCCCTCTTTATTGGTTGATTTTTAATAAGGAACCAAATTGCCTATCTTAAAATGCAATGGGAGTCATAAACGAGTACGATGATTATTACTTTTTGAAAGAAGGAACCTATATCAGGATGTATGGAGGTTCTAGAGCTCCATCCCTAATTCCCAAACATGCAACTGACTTTGTAGTCCATCAAGAGGCCGCGAGGCAGGTTTTCATTAATGGGATTGGCAGTTTTTTGCATGATAAAAAGAAGGCCTCCTTCCCACCGTTACCCTTTTGTATCGGGGCCTACAAATTTACTAAGGTTAAGGGTGCCAAAGCTTTCATAAAATATTTGGAAGCATTTCATTTTGGGGAGAAGAGTTTCACAAGAAATGACAGCCTCAAGAAGGTTGTCGATCATTGTGCATCAATCAGAATACATTATGAATATACAGATTAATTCGACAAGGGTGAATACGTGTAGAAAATATAAAGAAACATGACTGATTTGAACAAATGTTTTGTTCGGAAAAGCAGCGCCAACCCCTGTCATGCTGCCACTACTGCAACAGAAATAGAAAGGAAAAAAAAAAATAGAGAAGAATCCATAAGGATACAAGTGGCGGAAGTAGAACATAAGATAAAGGAGGAAGCATAAAGGATCCAAAGAGAAGAGACTGAGAAGTTGCTAAAAGAGGCAGAGAGGTTGCGAAAGGAGGAAGAAGATAAAATACAAGCGGAAGAAGAAAGAAGAGAAAGAGAAGCAGCTGAGCAGCAAAGGAGAAAGGAAGAAGAAGATAAGTCCAAGGAAGCTGTGGGAAATGGAGGCCCAAGTGTACAAGACATCGATATAGATTCAACATGGGTATCGGGAGTCACACTTACTAGAGGACATATACCATTCATAGAGCTCAGGCTCACCCCTTTCACCCCATCAAAACAACCTACAATGGGCAAATTGGACACGATAATTTTTTATTCAAGTAGGAAAACCATAATGAGGAGGTCTGAGAAGAGATTAAAGATGGGTTCTAAGCTTGATATAGTAACTATCCAGGAGAACGCTATCATAGAGGGCACTCATAAGGACCCTAATTTCATAGCCTCCGTAAGCATATCAGTTGCACATGAAAGTACAGATAATGTCGACAAGTTGTTGAACGACATTGAGCGAAATAAGGAAAAAATGCTCAAATTAAAATATAACTTGGTGAAGGCACAAGGAGAAGGAATAGAACTAAAAAGAAAACATGATGCCATAATATCTGAGAAGGACATATTACTGAATGAATATCAGAATTTGGAATTGGAAAAGCAGGCATTGACTATACATCTAATGATCATGGAAGGTGAAAGGAGTGACTTCCAAGCTCAAATCAGTGAATTAGAAACAAGAGAGTCGGTTGCAAATCAGCAGGACAAAGAATTGAAAGCTCAGATGGAAGAACTGGTTAAAGAAAAGGAGTCTATGACAGAACAAATGGAGTTGGCGAACAGTAAGAAGTAACACATGAATCCTTTCCATGAGAAGGAATGCAAAATTCAGAAGAAAATATGTCACTCACAAGAATTGATCATTGAAGAATTCTACAAGATGAAAAGAATGATAGCAAGGATGAACGGGATTGCTGTAGAATCACTGAGGATCAGGAAAATATTGGTGAACACTACAAATAAGATTAAGAAACAGATGACATGGAGAGAATGGAAAACAGAGTTCCTTGATCACCTACCCCAAAAAATGGTTGGAGAATTTGATTTAGACATAGCTCTTCTTGAGTTTTGCAGAAAAGCTGACAAAAGGATAAATAATGAAGTCCCTAAATCTATTGAGAAATGTGTATGGTTCTACAACAATATTCGTTAGATCCACGAGAAATGTCATCTCACTATGACCCCAAATATGGATGAGTTTCCTGCCAAAGATCAACGTTTTATGGAGTTGCAAAATGCATTGAGAGATGACCTGGACTACATTAGAAGACTAAATGTGCTGACAGAAGAAGATATCCATCAATACATTGGGCAAGCATCCATTAATGCCTATTTTATGGAGGCCAACTACAAGGTAGCGACTGAAGGAGTAAAAAGTGTGGAAACTAAGCTATCATTTCATGAGATAACTTTGAAATTTTTAGAACCCACACAATGTAACATTATTTTTGAAGAGACTGACATGTGGGCCAATTATATCTCTAGTCTGGAAAGGCCAGCTGGGAATTAATATTTTGTAATTTATTGTAATATTCTTTGTGCAAACACTAGAGGAGGAATTTTGGAAGTCCAAGAGTTAGGTCAGGTGAAGCGAACAACCATATGAGGACAAATATTTTGTAATATAAATATAGGGTGGAGAATACTTGTAAAGGACTTTTTGCTGGTGAATTATATGTTGGAGGCATTTTGTAATAGAACTATTTCTTTGCTAATGAGAAAAGACTGGTTCGCTGGGGAAAAGCTTGCACTGGTGTTTGCCTGGAACGTGTGGTTGCTGGAACATAATCATTTCTTTTTCTTCTTATATGATGTTGTGAGATCTTTTTGATTCTATCCAACTATTTCAATGATGATGAATGTTTCTTTATTTCATGCAAATGTTTATGTGTAACAGAGTAATAATTTGCTTCGATTAATATCAGAGCTATATTTGATCATTTATGTTGTAAATGTGAATGTTTATTTTAATGGCTATCTGTTAAATTTACCTGAACATTTCAACTTATTACTCTTAACTCAAATTTGCTCCATGCAGGGATAGGTTAGATTAATTTAGAATAAGAGTAGATAATTGATAAGCTATGAGCGGTAAGAAGGGAGGTAAGAACCCGCACATCGCTAGTGTGGTTTTTACCTATCAATTATATGCATTTAGTTAGGAAGCACTTGCATCTGCATACCCTTAAAACTAAAATTACATAAACGGTGGGCCAGGCCGCAACCGATAAACCAAAACAAAAAATTAATCACACTTACGGTAGCCGGACAGTTAACCGAATGGATTCCCCACACCAAATAGTGAGTAGTCTAATTGGGATTACTTACCGAGGACAATGTCATATCCCAAATTTGGAATTGGGCCACAATGGCCTAAGCAAATTGGCCTTATTCATTAGAGTTTTTCAAATTGATGCTAAAGGTCAAATAATTGCCAAGGAGGAAAATTACTAGTTTCCTAGGTTTGGGGTGGAAGCTTTGGGATTTGGAATAATGAGGATAATAAATGATGTTGGAACATTAGGATGGAATAAATATTTAATAAAGGAGATAAATAAATATATACAAGTGAAAATCAAAGTGGAATTTGATCATGAAGACACATGGAGGAAGTGGGACCCACACAAGCTAGAATTTATGTGCCACATGGCATCCTCTTCTTGCAATTTCGAATCCATGGGAAGCCTAATGTTCTTGGGATGAGTTATAAGGTCAATAATACTTGGCATGAGTCAATGAGGTCGAAATATAGAGGAAGAGTAACTCCCATGGAAGAGGAAGAGGCAATTTGGTGCTAGTGAGACACTTGGGCTAGATTTCCTAGCTCTATGACAACAATGATGAAGATGCTATGACACCTATGAAACAAATCAGACCTGAAGGATGAAATATGACATATATGACATGTCAGGGCTAAACATAGACTCCAAGAGGGCTCTCAAGGGTGTTAGGGAAGCTAAGACGCTTCCACATGTGATTTGGTGGAAGTGGGAGACTAGGAATTGTTGTACAAGTGGCGTTCTTTGGAATCTCTTCCCAACTTGAGTTGGCATGAGTCTCTTGGAAGGAATTCGACCCATGGAGGACATTAGAACTTTATAAATTTCAATAACAAAGAATAAAACCATCTTTTGATCATTTGTAGAATTTACAATTGCATTTGTGAAGAGGGAGAGCTAGCGGATGACTAGTTTCTTGCCTTAGCCAATTTCAAGGGTGAAAGATTCCCATCCAAGTTGGTAATTGGAAAGGCCATTCAGAACTTTCATTTGGAGCTTTAATGGAGTCTTTATTTGCAGGTGTAAGCTATAGGGCAGCTCATGGTTTCTTCTATTGTAGCTCACTCCTTCAACCATTTCCAATTTTGATGGCATACTCTTGATCCTTGAGGAAGGGCGTTTTTGGTGAGCTATTTTACTTTTTGGGGGAGATTCTAATGCCCCATTTCTTTTGTAATATGAATTAAATACTCTTTTCTTCATCTCCAGAAAGTTTCAGGTCGCAATTCCAATTAGAAATGTATAAATCTCAATTTTAATGAAAGGACAGTGCCATTTCCCCACTACCTTGTTGTGAATCAATGTAATGCTGATGAATTCGAATGAATGGATGATTCTTTGATGCATTTGTGATTAATGGGCTGCCATGGATGTATTTTACAAGTTTCATGTACTATACTTGAGCATTTGAAGTATTTTTACTCAGTTTATGTGATGCACCTGCAACAGTTAATTAATAAAAATATGTGAAATAGCAGAAATGACAGAACTCAGAATCACTTTTATATTGATCACAGGCCACTTCGAGGGGGAAACCTCCTATGAGAAATCTCAATACAAATAACTTCACGGTGCCTTCATAGGTATCAACACACACTTATATACTAAGTCTAGGCACCAATACTATGGGTCAAAACCATGGGCCACTACAAACTATGGATCAACAATACTACGGGCGACTTACAAAGCATATGCGCCAACAACAATAACACAAACTATTGATCAAAAAATACTACGGGACGAATTACAAAGCATATGCGTCCAACAACAACATACTAACAAAGTAAAGACATGGGTTCCTAACAGTTTAATTGCATTGGGAGAAGAAATAGTGCCATCTCCCAAGGGTCGAATTGGTGATTTTTGCAGTTGAATGGTAGAGCGTTGGAATAGATATAATAATCAATGAATGGTGCACATGAGACCTTAATAAAATAATTAATACATTCCCTACCTCTTTTTATAAATTTGAGTGGGTTTGGAGGCATTTGGGAAGCCATTTTCAGTACTTACCCCAAGGGGATTTGAACCCCAAATTACTAGTAAAATTGCATACTTGGTCCAGAATCTTAAGAGAGTTTGCAGAGGTATTTTGGTGTCCATATGTCATCCCATAACATCATATTCAAGTCCTAATATAATTCATACACCTTCCTTGAATATTTGAAGGCATTTAGAGTCAATTTGAGACCTGGAGACCAATACTAGTCAAAGGGAAATCACTAGTAAAGTTACCTACATTGACCATAATTGAAAGAGGATTTTCAGAAGTATTTTAAAGGTCCAAAGGCATACATGAAACACATATTTATGTTCTAATATCATTAATATACCTTCTTAGAATATTTGGGATCATTTGGGGCAAATTTGGGACCTAGAGATCAAAACTAGTCAAAGGTCGAACTAGGGAAAAAAAGTGGAAAATTGCCATTTCAATAAAATTCCTAACAAGGGACATTACAGTGGTATCAGAGCATGGTCCTTGCACCTGTAGATTAGGTACATACATTCAAGAATAATTGGCAGCCATGTCTTACTATTATGATGAATCCTATGAGTAAAATTCTTATGAGGAATATGCAGATGCTTATGAGCAATATGAAGCAGAATGTGAATGGTACGAGGAAGAGGTGCTATCATGCAACACTTGTTACAATTTCAAGAGAAATGAAGATTATTCTTATGAATTTAAATATGATGAATATGAGTGTGTCACACCAACCAAGGATAATTCTATGAGTGAGTTCCAAATATGGAGAGCAACATATAAAACCTTGCCCCAACATTATAAAAAATATCAAGAATATCTTGCTTGGATAAAAAATACACAAAATGCCATGTCTTTTGAGTACTATGCTGAACATGTTTTTGAAAATAGGCCGAAAAATGAAGATGTGGAGTTAGTAAAGAAAGGTTTATGCCCTTCTTGTAAAGAACCTTGGAGTGAGTATCATACATGTGTGCATGAAATTATGTCCCACTTGAGGAGAGCTTTTGGGAATTCTTCAAAAAGAGATTCCAAAGATATTGATCCTAAGGAAAACAAGGGGCAAAATGCATCAGCTTGCTTGAAGGAGAAAAATGAAGAGACATCACAAGAGCATGAAGAAGATTCTATTGAAAATATGGAAGATCATTTCGAGACACCTTCTAGCTTAGACACGAACCAAAGAGCATCTACTGATGGATGCTTAAACTATGAAGGAGTACCTACTGATGGATGCTCACACCTCTATGTTGGTGACATAGAGATCACTTTTGAAAGTGTTGCTGCAATCCCAAGTTCTATTAAACATGATAATGAAGACCTTGTAGCAGTTGAAGAAGAACCAAGATCAACTTCCCCATCACCACTTGAGCTTCATGAAGTTGGTCTAAGCAAAAATGAAGAAGATGAGGAGGTTCATTTGCAAGAGCCTCATTTTCTTGAAGGGTCCTTAAATATGAATGAAAATAAGATCCACGAGTCCCTTAGCATTCTCCATGACACTCAAGCATTGGTGTCAAATTCTTGTTGCAGAGCTACTTCATGGGAGGAAACATCCTTCCTTGAAGACATCGAGAAGATTCAAAGAGCAATGTGCCACATCAAAGGTAATTTCATGTCTTTGCTTTTTGATAGAAACCATTTGTTTGATATTAATGAATTGTTACATGGTGCATACTTGAAGAATAATGAGGATATTCATAAGCTCACAACTCAAAATGAGCAACTTCTTGAAAAGTTGCAAGATATTGTTTTTCCTCCTATGTTTTAGATTGTCAAATGGTAGATTGTTTGGAGGATTCTCATGACATGGTGGATCATGAGAAATGTGGGAATTTGAATGTGCTTAATGTGTTTGAAGATGAACTTGAAGAGATCCAAACACTTGATGTGGTGGAAGAGGAACTTGAATTGTCTCTTGATGAAGGTTATGCAATTTTTAAAGAAGAGCATGATTCCTCTACATTGGAACCAATCTATGACAAAGGTTTCCCACTTTTGAAGGAGCTGCATGATATTATCCACATGGATCCTTCCCATGATGAAAATTCTTCACTTTTTGATCATTTGGGTGAGTTAGTTAATTCTCCTACATCCTACAATTCCATGTTTTGCAGCATTAGTCTCAATGAAGAATGGGTGAAAGGGTTCTTTTTGATGGTGCCACATGAGGAGTATGGAACTCCTAGATTTACTTTTTACGATGATATGGTTGGAGCACATTCTTATTCACATTTGCAGCAACATCCTTTGTTACCTTATGATGATGCACATCTACATGGATGGACCTATGATATGCATTTGAGTCACTTGAAGACTCATGGTTTTTCTTGCTCAACACTTGGTTCATTTGATGTCGGAGGAACTTCATCCAACACTTGGGTGAATAAATTTATGATTGGAGAACATTTTTTTTGGCAGCCACATACTTTGATATATGTTTATTATTCTCACATTCATGGATGTATGGGTGAGACTTCTTTGAGTTCTTTGAAGTCTCCTTGTTTTTTCTGCTCATCATTTGGTTCAGATTTTAGTGGACATTCTTCATTCACTTCTAGGATGAAAGAATACATGGCTGAATATTTTGATGCATATCACATCCTTTTGAAGTAGCATTATAGGACATGGGATCCTCACCTATGTCATTGGAGCATATTTGATGGGTCACTTGAAGATTGCATGCACTTGCAAAATGGTGGTCTACTTGCTTTGAGGTATAAGCACTTTCATGACTCTTTGATGAAGCATCTCCTTGATGTAAATTTTCATTATGGTGTTATGTCCTTTGATGATATATATTTTGTAGAGATGTTGTTTGGAAGAATGCATACAAGAAAATGGGATCCTGGAATCCTCTTATTTGATGGTATGGGTTGGAGAGCACTCTTAATTGTTGGGGTGCAATGCAAGCAATGGGACCCTGGAATAATTTTTATCTCATTGGTTTCAAATTTTTTGGGGAAACAAGCAGTATGGGAGATGTATTTCCCACTTAATAAAGTGATTTTTATCAGATTAGTGCAGCAACAAGCATGGTGGTTCATGGAAACTCAAAGACTCAAGGTTGGGCAATTCAATGGCAACTTCAAAGAATTGTACAAAAAGTAGGTTCTTCAACACCCATGTTTGAAATTGCTTGAGGACAAGCAATATTGGGAAGGGAGGATTTGTCATATCCCAAATTTGGAATTGGGTCACAATGACCTAAGAAAATTGGCCCTATTCATTAGAGTTTGTCAAATTGATGCTAAAGGTCAAATAATTGCCAAGGAGGAAAATTACTAGTTTCCTAGGTTTGGGGCGGAAGCTTTGGGATTTGGAATAATGAGGATAATAAATGATGTTGGAACATTAGGATGGAATAAATATTTAATAAAGGATATAAATAAATATATACAAGTGAAAATCAAAGTGGAATTTGATCATGAAGACACATGGAGGAAGTGGGACCCACACAAGCTAGAATTTATGTGCCACATGGCATCCTCTTCTTGCAATTTCGAATCCATGGGAAGCCTAATGTTCTTGGGATGAGTTATAAGGTCAATAATACTTGGCATGAGTCAATGAGGTCGAAATATAGAGGAAGAGTAACTCCCATGGAAGAGGAAGAGGCAATTTGGAGCTAGTGAGACACTTGGGCTAGATTCCCTAGCTCTATGACAACAATGATGAAGATGCTATGACACCTATGAAACAAATCAGACCTGAAGGCTGAAATATGACATATATGACATGTTAGGGCTAAACATAGACTCCAAGAGGGCGCTCAAGGGTGTTAGGGCAGCTAAGATGCTTCCACATGTGATTTGGTGGAAGTGGGAGACTAGGAATTGTTGTACAAGTGGCGTTCTTTGGAATCTCTTCCCAACTTGAGTTGGCATGAGTCTCTTGGAAGGAATTCGACCCATGGAGGACATTAGAACTTTATAAATTTCAATAACAAAGAATAAAACCAGATTTTGATCATTTGTATAATTTACAATTGCATTTGTGAAGAGGGAGAGCTAGTGGATGACTAGTTTCTTGCCTTAGCCAATTTCAAGGGTGAAAGATTTCCATCCAAGTTGGTAATTGGAAAGGCCATTCAGAACTTTCATTTGGATCTTTAATGGAGTCTTTATTTGTAGGTGTAAGCTATAGGGAAGCTCATGGTTTCTTCTATTGTAGCTCACTCCTTCAACCATTTCCAATTTTGATGGCATACTCTTGATCCTTGAGGGAGGGCATTTTTGGTGAGCTATTGTACTTTTTGGGAGAGATTATAATGCCCCATTTCTTTTGTAATATGAAGTAAATACTCTGTTCTTCATCTCCAGAAAGTTTCAGGTCGCAATTCCAATTAGAAATGTATAAATCTCAATTTTAATGAAAGGACAGTGCCATTTCCCCACTACCTTGTTGTGAATCAATGTAATGCTGATGACTTCGAATGAATGGATGATGAATTTGTGATTAATGGGATTCCATGGATGTATTTTACAAGTTTCATGTACTATACTTGAGCATTTGAAGTATTTTTACTTAGTTTAATTGCATTGGGAGAAGAAATAATGTCATTTCCCCAAGGGTCGAATTGGTGATTTTTGCAATTGAATGGTAGAGGGTTGGAACAGATATAATAATCAATTAATGATGCACATGAGACCTTAATAAATCCTGAATATATTCCCTACCTCTGTTTAGGAATTTGAGTGGGGTTGGAGGCATTTGGGAAGCCATTTTCAGTACTTACCCCAAGGGGATTTGAACCCCAAATTACTAGTAAAATTGCATACTTGGTCCAGAATATTAAGAGAGTTTGTAGAGGTATTTTGGTGGCCATATATCATACTTGAACAACATATTCAAGTCCTAATATCATTCATACACCTTCCTTGAATATTTGAAGGCATTTGGAGTCAATTTGAGACCTAGAGACCAATACTAGTCAAAGGGAAATCACTAGTAAAGTTACCTACATTGACCAGAATTGAAAGAGGATTTGCAGAAGTATTTTAAAGGTCCAAAGGCATACAAGAAACACATATTTATGTTCTAATATCATTCATATACCTTCTCAGAATATTTGGGATCATTTGGGGAAAATTTGGGACCTAGAGATCAAAACTAGTCAAAGGTCGAACTAGGGAAAAAAAGTGGAAAATTGTCATTTTAATAAAATTCCTAACAAAGGACATTACAGAGAATCCCTAATGTCGATGCTGATATTTTCTGGGCATCAACAATTTTGTTGCTAGAAGGAGGGCCACCAGTGCATGGCTGGAAGAGGAAGTATGTTTTTGACAGGAAATTTTTCTGGGTTCCCATTAAATACAACCACATCAGAAGAAGTGATTCCTGAGACTGAACATCAAGAAAGATTAGACTCTGAAAATGATAATATTGAACATTTATATGTTGTTCCATACACTGAAATAGACCACTTTCAGAGGCATACGACATCTTACATGAGAAATCTTGGTGATTTAACTGTAATTCCTGCCTTACCTAGAAGGCGAGCTCCTAGGAAACAGGTCACACACACTAGGGATTCTGTGCTTGTATAATATTTAGAGGAATTGTTTGATTTATCATTACAAGAAATACTAGATCCCCTTAATCAGTTACCTGATTCCCCACTGGCTCATACACTACCCCATACACCACATCACTCACCACCACATTCTCCACCGCGTATCATGGCTGTAAATATTAACCAACCTGCGTGGAGATCCAGAGGACCACTCAACTTTGTTGCACCTTTACACAATTTACCTAAGCACCCAGAGAGAGTATTACCGAAATTTGATCCTGTAAAAGGTATTTATGTGGAAGATCACCTGAAATTTTTTTATTTAGCTCTGAATCTTTTGAATGTTGAACACGAAGATATAGTCTGTAGAATTTTCCCTTATACTTTTGAGCCTAGAGCTTCTTCATGGTATTTCATTTTCCATGCAAATTCTATAGCAGATTGGGATGGTTTTGAAAAAAAAATTATAAGCAAATTCAGCAACCAAAAGACTGTTGCCACACTTATGAAAGAACTTTTGTCTATGAGGATGGAAAAGAAATAAAATGTACATGAATTCAACCATAGATTCACTACCTTGTTAAACAATTTCAGTGCTGCAACAAAACCTGTTGAAGAAGCCTTGGTAGAATATTACACTACAACACTTTATACACCTATAGCCATGTTTGTCAAGAGATCAGTTTAAGGCCACTTTGGTAGAAAAATACAAAGAAGCCAAGAAAGTAGAAGCTGAATTGGACAGTATCAACAAACATGCAATGGAATTGGAAGTAAAACCAACAACAAGTAATAAGCCTTTGATACTATCCAGACCCAAAGAGGAGTCCTCAAACGAATTTGAAAATGTGGTTAAAATGGTACAAAAGGTATCCAAGAAGATAGTAGATTTAGAAAAGGAAAAGGGAGCTAGTACATCAAGAAAACCATTCAAGCCTTTTTATAAGAAAAGGGGAGAAAATGCACAACCCCAACCACCATTGAATAACTCTAATGTTTTGAATTTGAATGAAGTTGGCATGGATAATTTCTGCACTTTCCATCAAGAACATCACTCTAAAAAGAGTTGCACACAATGGATTAACTCAATGACTTTGGTGATGAACCAATTATTAGATGCGTAGTTGATAGATTAGGAAGACCAAGAAGAAGATCAAGCCAATGAACAAGAAGATCAGAATGAGGCAACCACAATGGTATTGTGGGATTGGGCACCTACTTTAGGATTAAATGAGGAAGAAAAGGTGGAGGAAATTAAAGTATCATCTGTAAATTATACTACTAGGAGAAAAGGACCAGTTGAGGACAAAAGCATGATATTGCCTAAGGCAAAGGTAGCAAGGGAAAATGTAAAAAAGAACAATGGTGTTAATCAGTCACAGCCTAAAATCAGTTCTGGAGTTCCAAAAGAAACAAATTTGTTGATGAATAAGCAAGTAAAGCCTATAGGTAACAAAGACAACAGTGGTGATAAGGGGGTTGTAGATCATAGTATGGGATATGAAATTATGGAAGATATTAAGAAAACCAAAGAAAACATATCCTTGTTTGAATTATGTAATCTCCCTCAACATAGAAAGAAACTATTAGAGGCTTTTGACCCACAACCCAGCAATTCAACAGAGGTAGTTGAGTCCGATACTGAGATTAACGAAGCAAGCATTGGTGGTAAATCAAAATTTCAGACTCTGCCTTTCCTTCTAACTTTTGAAATCATAATGTGCATAATTGCTTGGTAGATTTTGGAGCTTCGTCTAATGTTATTCCACTATCGATTTGTAAAAAGATCAATGGGAAACTAACATCATCCACTTCTTAGATTATACAATTAGATAGATATGTTAAGGTTATAGGGGAAATGAAGAATGTTTTGATCAGATTATCAGCGGACCCGAGGGTGTGTCAATTCATTTATACCATGGTAGTAGACATACCTAAACCTTATGGTTTTATATTGAGTAGGGACTTGTATACAAAATTAAATGGTTATTTTACAACAGATTGGTCTCATTTATGGATGCCATATCAAAATAGGCAAAATCAGATTAAGGTGTTGAGAGAACCCCACATGAAACAGAATGTAACTCAATTGGAAGAAAAGAATGAGCCCGTGAATTTCTCATCCTCAGTTTTGGGGAGTTATTTGTTAGAAATTGAACCAAGAAATGATCAGATGAAACATGTTAGTCATAATTCAAATAAACAGTTTGATCTCCTTCAATTCTCACAGACTGATGGCATTGATTGTAACATAGTAGAATTAGTTACTAACTTAGGAGATAGTACTGACGTAGTTAAATCATAAAATAAATTTTGGATTTTATATTTTGATGGTTCCAAAACACAAGAGGGATAAGGATTCGACTGTGTTCTTGTTGATCCTGAAGGAAATAAACAATTTCTCTCTTGTAGGCTAGAGTTTGAATGCACAAATAACACTGCTAAAAATGAAGCTCTAGTTCAAGGTCTTAAAAGAGCCATTGATTTAAATGTAAACAATTTAAAAAATTTTGGCGATTCAGAAATAGTTGTTAGACAAATAAGAAATACTATTCATTTTCTATCTCACATCTGAAAGGTTATCAATCTGATGTTTGGAATTTGATATCTAAGTTTGATGCTTTTAACATAAAATCCATTCCTAGATTACAGAATGCTGTAGCTGATTTATTAGCTACTTCTTCTTCTCGATTAGTACCAACTAATAACAAGTGTTCTATTGAATTAATTTTCAGTCCATCGGTACTCGACAACATTACGAAGCTAAGGGTTTTTGATGATGATGAACAGATCATCAGATTCTTGATGAATGAAGATGCCTTCAAGGAATCCATAATTGATGAACATGAACACTTCTTGGATTTGCAGAATAAAGACACAAGTAAAGGAAATTTTATGCCGAAAGGAGTAAGGAATCTTGAAGGATTGCTTGATTTACAGAATAAATTCAGGAGACCAGCCAATGTCAAGACCAATAGACCCTCAATGTAGCATGAGTTAGTAAACTTGGGTACAGAAGTTGAACCTAAATATGTTAATTTAGGAAAATGTTGCTCACCTAGTGAAAGAAGTAAGTTCATCAATCTTTTGCAGCAATACAAAGACGTTTTTGCATGGACTTACAAAGATTTAAATACATATGAAACACGTATCATACAGCATGTGATACCCATCAGACAAGGAGTAAATCCATTTCAACAGCAACTTAGAAAGATGCATCCGACACTTGAACCATTAATACAAAAGGAATTGAAGAAGTTGTTGGATGCTAAGATTATTTTTAAAGTTTGACACTCTGAGTGGGTGGTTAATTTGGTCCCTATGAGGAAGAAATTAGGGGAAATAAGATTATGTGTCAACTTCAGAAATTTGAACAGAGAATTGGATAAAGAAAACTATCCTGTGCCACCAATGGAGCAAATTTTACAGATGGTATCAGGCTCAGAATTGTTCTCATTACTAGGTGGATTTTCAGGCTATAACCAAGTATTAGTGGCCGAACTGTTGGGTATGTTATATCTCTTCACATGGTCGCTGCGTGTACAACACGATCCCTACGGCACCTTCGATTTGCCTGCGCCGGGCGCGTCCGGAGGGGGGGGGTTTAGAGGGGGGGGTAGCCCGACAGGGCCCACCCCCTTCGTTTCGGACCGTTAGGTTCCGAAACGACACGGAGGGGGCCGTTAGGCCCCCGGAGTCCGCGCGGAGCGCAATTTTTTTTTTGGGTTGCTTTTTGCTTTTTCGCGATTTTCGACCCATTGTACTCTATCTAATTCCGGTAAAAGGAATTAGGGTTGTAACCTAATTCGGGTAAACAATTAGGGTTTTAGATGCTGCAGAATACCATTTATTGTATTGTACATGTAAAATAAACATATAATGAGAAAGGAGCTATGCGGCTCTAAGTTTTGCTGGTTTTTTCCCGGTTAAGGGTTTCCAGGTGAAAATCTCTGTGTAATGTGTGTGCCATTGTGTATTTTCTGTAAATGCTTAAGAATCGATATATGTTTGTACTTCACTGTTAAGGTTTAAAACTTACACGAACAAGATCGACTCAAGGTTACATTTCGCACTAAGTGGGGAACATTCACATATAGGAGAATGCCTTTTGTCCTAATGAATGTTGGAGCCACATTCCAAAGGGCCATGGATATTGCATTCTGGGGATTAGTCGGCCATTGTGTTGTCATATATTTAGATGAAGTAACAGTTTTTTCTAAAAAATGAGAAGACCATGTTTTCCATTTGATGCAGATCTTTGATCGTTGCAGAAAATATGGTATATCTTCAAATCCAAAGAAAATTATTTTTGCAGTACTCGAAGGAAAACTGCTGGGACACATCATCTCCAAGAAGGGAATCTCGATATATCTAGAGAGAATTCAGGCCATAAATTAGATTCCCATGCTCCATACAAAAAATACTATGCAATCGTTTATGGGCACAATCAATTTTGTTCGAAGGTTTGTACTGGATTTTGCACAGATTGTAAATCCTTTGCAACAAATGGTAAAGCAAAGTGTATAGTTCAAGTGGACTGATGTGGAGAAGGATGTATTTAGGGATATAAAGAATTCTATAGCTCATGCACCTTCCTTAAGGAGTCTGGACTTTGAAAAGGATTTTATCATATATACCTTTTCTTCAGATAATTCTCTCACAGTAGTGCTCACACAGAAAGGAGAGATAGGAGATGAGTATCCAATATATTTCATGAGCACTGGGTTGCAAGGAGCTGAACTGGACTACCTAGCTGTAGATAAACAAGCATACACTGTATTCAAGGCAGTAAAAAAGTTCAGACCTTATATTTTGAAGAACAGAACGAAAGTTATAATACCTCATCCTACTGTCAGATACTTATTTGTGCAAAAGGAGTTGGGGGAATGAAGAGGAAATTGGGTAACTGCACTACAGGAGTATGATCTAGAGTTCAAGCCAGCCACTATCATTAAAGGTTAGGGGTTGTGCAAGTTACTCATTGAAAATCCAACTAACGAAGATCATGAATAGGAAAATGAAGCTGAAATGAATTCGATCGAAGTATGTTCCATTTTTACTACTCCAGAATCTTGGTATAGAGATTTGGTTCACTATCTTGAATGAGGATATTTTCCAGAACACTAGAATTCCAAGCAGAGAAGAGCACTCCGATGGAAATCAATATCTTACCAAATAATAGATGGAGTACTCTTTAGAAAAAATTATGATGGAATTTTTCTTAGATGTCTTGAGAAAGAGGATGCTAATAAGGTGGTCAAAGAATTACATGATGGACCTGTAGGGGGACATTATTCTGGAGATACTACTGCTCACAAAATACTAAGAGTCGATTACTATTGGCCCACTCTTTACAAAGACGCTCATTCTTATGCTAGAAAATGTGATGTATGTCAGAGGAGTGTTGGTAGATTACTGAAAGCAGTAGGGCCATTGCAACTAGTTATTATCTCTGAACCATTTGAGAAATGGGGCATAGACATTATTGGAGAGATCAATCCAAATTATTCACTGCAACATCATTACATCCTCACAGCTACTTATTATTTCACATGGGGGACAGAAGCCGTTCATTTGTGTAAAGTGAATGAAGACGCAGTCATTGGATTCATGCAGGAAAACATCATAACCAGGTTTGGGGTTCCAATTTCCCTGGTTTTTTATAAAGAAACTTACTTCTCATCTTTTAAGTTAACTGCATTTTCTTATGAAAGAGGAATCAAATTGCATTATTCAGCCAATTATTATTCGCAGGGAAATGGACTAGCAGAATCTACAAATAAAAACCTCATCCGAATTTTAAAGAAAACAATTATTGAGAGTTAGAAAAATTGGCATGTAGCCCTTCCAAATGCTTTATGGGAAGATATATTCACTCTGAAGAATTATTTAGGATTTTCTCCTTATACACTTGTCTATGGGAAAGAAGCTCTACTCCCACCTAGCATACTACTCCCATCCCTACAACTAGCCTAGGCCTCTCGAGGATCCAGTAGTGAAATCCTACAGTCATGAATCAATACTCTACTGAAACTCAAAGAATCATGGCAAAAGGACAAGGATAGATTTAATCAGCACCAAGATATTATCAAAAGATGGTTTGATAAAAGGAATTTCGGTAAGAGAAGTTTTGAGGTAGCAGACTTAGTTCTGAAATGGGATCACCCGCATGAAGAAAAGGGAAAACATAAGAAATTTCAACAATTATGTCTTGGCCCCTATCAGATTGCTGAAAAGCTTGGCCCGTCGACATATTAACCGCAACATTTACATGGGGAGGAGGAGAATCTCCATGTCAACGGACTTGCTCTTAAACAATACTTCACATAGGTTTAGGAACACCTGTTGTACATAAATAAACTTTTGCCTTTCCTTAGATTTTCTAGTTTGTTATTTTCTGAATTGATTAGTTTTAGTTTGTTTTGTTTTCCCATTGATCAACTTCATTTTGTTTGGCTTTATTTTTGTTTTTAAATAAACCCTAGCTCAACATTTTGATGTGTGAAATATAGGAATCTGAACAATCTCAAGGTCATCACCTGAAAGATCAAAATCTACTTATAGAGAAAGAATTCTATGTATGACATTGTCATGTGGGATTTTTAATTGCTTCTCAGTTTTAGAAAGGGAGAACCCGCTTCATTTTCATGATTGAGTCATGATAAACCCTGTAAAATAGCTGAGAATCATGAGTTCTAAATTACTATCTTGGGGATCCATTCACTCTCACATTAATAACCATTTTAGGCAGTCTACTATAATGGACCCACAGAAAGGAAGCGTGTCTTACAGATGTATGGCAATTAAAATGATCCCATGCTACAAATTCAAAATCCAAAAGGCTTATATAGAAGAGTCAAAATTCTGAAAAAATTCATCTACATCAAAGAAATGGTCTTGAAAACAAAGAGTTACAATCAAGAAGGTTGCTCAAATGACAGGATCATAAAGGTTCTTCTCCGTCCATGAGCATGACAAACAAATAAACTTATCAGTCACACAAAAGGACATTAAGGATGGAAGAACCCACGTCAAATTCTAAAGATTGAAGAAAGCTTTCAAAGAAGATTCCGACGACAAAATTCGTCAAGAAAGAAAGCATCTAATGAAATGCTTACAACATGAGAATGAGGAACAAATGAATACATCTGCTTGATTTTGGTTACAATCCCATGGAGTCTTATTTAGTGGCAACCGAAAGATGGAACTAAAATGAAATCCATATTTTGGCCTCAGGAGAGTGGTCAAGAAATCTGCTTCAAGTTACCCTTTTCCCAAAATCTATGACCAATATGATACAAAAGAGGCTATCTTCTAGTATAAAATTTGGCCTTTTAGAAATCTTGGAAAATTGATTAAGACGTTGTTTTACATTTAGGATCGATAACATGTAAGTATTTCTGATTTTCAAAAGATATTGTTCAAATATCTGTGTTCACCCGCGAGTCGCCAATTGTTGTTGCTGCAACCTAATCCCAAAATTTTTCTTAAAATTGTAGGGTACCTCCTTCTATTTTTGAGTAGTCTTAGAGTTCAACTCGTCCTAGAGAATTTCACCCTCAATCCGTCTTAGTATTAGAGTTCAACTCGTCCTACAAATTGTTTTTTCCTAAGAATCAAGTAAAGAAGGATTTTTTTTTTTGGCTAAGATTAACTTGGGTTTTTTGTGCCGAAACGGTCGGAGCAACTCAGTGAGTTGAGTGGAAACGGTGGGAGCAAAATTTAGTTTTTTTGGCAAACTCCCTATTTCAGAGCATCTCGGCAAGTTGAGTCGATGCGGTCAGAGTGTTTTTCGCAAGTCCCGTCGAAACACTTAGAATTTTTGAAGTTTCCTTTGGTCAGAGAAAATCAGTGAGTCACACCGACCGTTTCGGCGTTAAAACCTCATTCATGCCAAAACGCATCGGCCTGAAAAATCCAGTTACACCGATGAAACCCTGACAAAAAAATATCGGCGTAAAATGGTAAGTTTTGCGACATGTTTCACAGCAACTCGGCGAGTGCCACCGAAACGGTCACTAGCGAAATGTGAAAATCACTGATGAAGAGATTGTGGTGAGCGCCGATGCAAGACCACAAAGGCGGAAAGAAGGGTCGGAAAACTCATGAAGTAACATCGATGCTTTCGGAGAAAATCACGAAGTAACTCCGAAATGGTCACAGTAAAATTGCGAGACGCGCCGATCTGTTCTGGCGAAAAGTCACGAAATGAACTCGACATTGGCGCAAGATTGAGAATGCCATCGACATGTTTCGCTACAACTGGGCGAATTGTGTCAAAACAGTCAGCAATAAATTTTTTTTGGCAGCGACGCAGGAAATAGGGAATTCCGTGCCGAAACACTATCCCATCATTAATGACCCCACCAACTCCCCCCCCCATTCACATTTATTGCTAGGGGGTTTCAAAAATTATTTATAGGGCAGAAAATATTTTGTTTAACGTTTGCAAACGTCGTTATAGCAGTTTTTTCTCCGCTAATCACTAGATGCGAAGCATCCCAACACCGTTGATCTCGACTTCGCAGCCACTCTGCAACTGACAGGTAGGCCACCTCGTATCCTCATTTTCTATTTTGAGTTGACATTACTTTTTCTATTGGGTATCTTGGTTTCCTATGATATGTTGACCTTTCCTTACCACTGCTTTATCCACGTCCTTGTGACCTGTTAGGAAAAACTTGTGGGGTTTTTGTTGTTGAGTTTCAAATTGTTAATAAGTGGGTGTTTTGGACTTCACATATAGGGTTTTTTCCTATTTGGACAGTCTCACTACCTCATACTTACCGCTCGATTTCACCCTTGACCGCCCTCGTTGTTTTCAGGTTAATAACCACATAGGGTTGTTACCCCGTGAATAGCAAAGTTTCCTGCAACTACCGGCTTAACAAAGTGACCTCCCTACCGCCATGAAACCAACGTAGAAAACCAACTCGGAGAATCAAAGTGACCCGCGAAGTGAATGTTTCTCTTTCATGTGTAACACACTAGACCAAACGTTCTCTGGACAAATAGAATGTAATGGTCATGCAAGTTCTTCTCAGGATGCTCATGGTTTTTTATCCTTACGACCATAAAAGGCGGCCAGCCTCAGCCAGTTTTGGTTAAACACAACGAAGATTTTTGCTACGAACATAAAATAAGATAATAATTAAATAATTAATAATTAGGTTAACTAAAGTTAGGTTATAAAATGAGGCGTCTCCTCAACATCAAATGCCCAAGCCATATTTAAGGCAAGGCCATCATTGTAACATATCATCTTTTATCCTATCATCAAATATATTATTCTTATCTATTATTCAATATGAGAGCCGGATTCGACTATTAACTTAGTGAACGGATACGTTCATTGCACTTTTTAGTTTATCCAAACCCCATGCAGAACTCGCGTGTAGACATTTGTCAGTAACAAGTTTTTCCCGTAGTGGTTATCCTTAGCAATTTGACGGTTTGATTTGCTAACCCCTCAAACTTTGGCAGAATCCATCATGAGTTTATAAACGCACTTTCAAAGCAGTAATGAGGATTGAACATTGTTTGAGTAACCGTGAATTCATTTACACTGAATCATGGACGCCCACCACTCATTTGAAAAGCATGGATATTGTGGTTATTGATCAAACCTTTGGAAAGAATATATTTGAAACGATTTTTGCATACATTTTCAGTTGCATACTAATTTCCACACAACTGCATACTGTCGAAGCAAAACGTATACCTGATAGCATGGAAGTAATTGTTTTCTTAACTCAACTTATTGTTAATAATATGAATGAGAAATATTCTACAGATTTATTATTGAAATTTGCTTATACATTGATTCCAATATTTCATCAAGATTTAAAGATGCAAAGAAGGAGTGCCAAGAGGAAGTCCAAGACAACTGAATCAGAGTTGTGCGTAGAAGTAGTAGCTGACACTATGATAGAAACCATGTTCAAATATACTAGAGCAATACTGAGAATTCCCCGAGAATACAAGTGGGGAGAACTGTATTAGATGATCCGATATCATAATATTCCTGATGTAGCTCTCGAAGAGATGATTTTGTACCAAAACATTAAGAAATAAGGCATCACCAAAGTGGCCACACGCTCGGAACGTTTTCCTTGATCAGAAGTCATCGGATGGATCCTACTGCACGTGGATGTCACATCAAGAATCATCTCTGCCACAAAAGGGGAAGGATTTGCCTCTTTCCATCTAGGACACATAACAAAAGCATACAAACTGCAACCACCCAAGGTCTTGATGACCGAAGAATGGGTCAGGAGTGTGAACATGGACCACTTCGAATATGCTAAAAAAATGGTAGTCTTAGGGAAGAAACTGAGGCAGAAAGCAAGAGGGGAGTATGATAGTCAAAGCTTGAGAACCCCATTTAGAATTATAGCTCTGATGCTAAGCAGAATTTTCGGCAGAGCGAATGGAAGCATCTACAAGCTAAATTGGGTACCCCTAAATTATCACATAACATTCCACGACACTATGTTTAACTGGGAAGACATCATATCAGATAGCCTGGCATCAACAATAGAAGCAGCAGAGGGAGGATTAACCCAAAAGAAAGAAGAGTTCTACATGTCCTCATATCTCATGGACTACATACTCGTCAGGAACCCATTTCCTAATTTGGGATGTATCTGGAATCAGGACGAGTCTCCTATCTATGTGGCCTATTAGATTACATGGGCCCACAGATATGCGAGCCAATACAAACTCCTATGTGAAGAGTTGATCATCCCTCTTTAGTGGTTGATTTTTAAAAAGGAACCAAATTGCCTATCTGAAAATGAAATGGGAGTCATAAATGACTACGGGGATTATTAATTTTCACAAGAAGGCACCTATATCAGGATGTGTGTAGGTTCCATAGCTCCATCCCTAATTCCCAAATAAGAAAATAACTTTGTAGTCCATAAAGGGACTGTGAGGCAGGTTTTCATTAATGGGATTGGTAGTTTACTGCATTATAACAAGAAGGATTCCTTCCCACCATTACCCTTTTGTATCGGGGCCTGCAAATTTACTAAGATTAAGGGTGCCAAATATTTCATAAAAGATTTGGAAGCATTTTATTTTGGGGAGAAGAGTTTCGCAAGAAATGACAGCATCAAGAAGGTTATCGATCATTGTGCATCAATAAGAATACATTATGAATATACAGATTACTTCAACAAGGATAAAGAGGTGTACAAAATAGAAAGCAACATGACAGAGATGAACAAACGTTTTGTTTTGAAAAGCAGTGCCGGCCCCAGTCATGCTGCCACTATTGTAACAGAAACAGAAAGGCAACAAAATCAAAGAGAGAAAGTTGTAAGGCTAGAAGTGGCGGAAGCAGAACATAAGCTAAAGGAGGAAGCAGAAAGGATCCAAAGAGAAGAGGCCTAGAAGTTGCTAAAAGAGGCTGAGAGGTTGTGAAAGGATGAATAAGATAAAATACAAGCAGAAGAAGAAAGAAAGGGAAAGAGAAGCAGCTGAGCAACAAAGGAGAAAGGAAGAAGAAGATAAGTCCAAGGAAGCTGTCTAAATTGGAGGCCCAAGTGTACAAGACATGGATATAGATTCACCAAGGATATTGGGAGTCACACTTACTGGAGCACATATACCATTCATAGAGCTTGGTCTCATCCCTTTCACCCCATCAAAACAACATACAATGGCCAAATTGGACACGAAAATGTTTTATTAAAGTAGGAAAACCCTCATGAGGAGGTCCAAGAAGAGATTAAAGATGGGTTCTAAGCCTGATATAGTCACTATCCAGAAGAACTGTTGACTCAAACCCAGTGGATAGGGGTTCCCATCATTGTCGACACCAACCCATTGCGATCTCCCTGAGCACCGTCCCATACAGGTTTTACCCTGCCCAGCAACACCTGCAGAGCAGATGAGGTCTCACCCGAGGAGATCAAGGGAGAGTAGACAGAACCATGTTTCCGCCGAATGAAGGAGGATGTTGCAGCATTTTCTTACTTAACTTATTTTTTGCAGTATCCAAGACAGATCTATGTATTCAATATTAACATCAATAGCATTATGTAATAGAGTCATTCGTTGCAACAGAATGAATTTAACATTAAGAGGTTAATGCATCAAGAAATCATCACAATAGGCATTAATATGAAAGATACATAGGGAATTTCACCAAAACAGTTTCGTCATGTCATATCACTTCAAAAAACCCTTATACAATATCTCTGCAAAACCAGATCTCGACGATATCTCTAGATCTCAGAACATACGCAAAAACTGCATCTCCAAGACCTATCTCTCTTTTCCCCTACTGCTGCTCTCTCCTCAACCTACAACTTCTTGTATATATATAGGCTTCTGCCTTTACAATGCTTGTCCACTTACTAACAGCTTCCTATTCGACTGTTGGACAAAAGATGCAAAATCTAATTGACATGGTCCAAATGACCCAGAAATCCGCCTGCTACGGTACAATCGACTCAAAAATACATAAAATAGTCTATTATTCTGCCTTCCGCGACCTCTTCTAACGTGTCGCAGCATAGGCGATGTTGTGATTCTTCCTTACCAAACTGCCTACCAACAGGCCCCGAACACAATCTTGTGGCTCGCCCTCGAGCCACGTCAATTGGATATGGTGTATTCAGTGGTCTTTACTCTACTAGGGAAGAACTCGAGTTCTACAACTATTCTTGCTATCTGGATCTCATGGTGTTGTTCTGCTCCTTCTGGTACACTGATCATCTACTCGCTGTTATCTATTTCTTACCCAAAAGTGGACTCTTTCCAACTTACTATCGCAGGCTTTGCAAACTTATCCTCCAGTATCGAGAGACCGATTGTAGATGGAGAGGAATTTTGCAAGCAACGCCAGGGTGTAAAACAGGCCAGTGGTTCTGGCACATTTGTTTCACACCAGTAAGCAAATGTTACAGGGACTCGGGGGCAATGACCCCCACCTTTTGTGTGGTCACAGGGACCAAGAGACTTTGAACCATCACCAACTACCTAGAGATCTCGGATGAGACTTCATGCTTGTAACACTGGAGTGTCCAAGGCGCAACTTGCTCCAACCGCTCATGGACACTCGTGGTCCGGACCCTCAGCACAATGGGTGTGCTACCACGCGAAATAAAATGGATCATTTCCATCACCTCCTTGGAATTCCTAACTTAGTGAAATGCCTGATCCTTTTGTAGCATAACCCCTCTTAACTGAAACAATCTCTGTGTTCTTACTCTCATTAGGTCCTATATTTATACAGCACATCCATCCATTCATCTGCCTCGGCAATCTGTTGCACCACTTGCTCACGCTCCAGGGTAATCATAATATTTCGCGGTTTCGTGTAACGATTATCTTGACTTCGGAGGAATCGTACCTCAGCCCGGTTCCCTTCATGAAAAAACATGTGAAGCATCGCTTTGGCCATGCCTCTGTGGGGGATGCTTCGTGCCCACCTTGCAAACTATCCTTTCAGGTGCCGTCGGCCATGCTGCCTCGGTGTATCCCTGATTCCAAATGTTCGTTCTTCTGACACAATCGAAATCAACTAACGATCATATCCATCAAAAAGGGAAAATTCCCATCTGCGTAATGATTTCGGATGTGACCCAATTGCAACGCTTGTCACAGACTGCTCCAAACTTGCGGTAGAAGTCTCCCTGCTTTTGCATTCCGTCCTTGTTGGTGTGCCATCCTTCCACCAATCAATCTACTTCTTTTTTTTTTTTTTCCGATGCGACTCAGGCATTGTGGTGTTCCAAGCCCGACCAATAGGGCTTCAACCTACTACCATTAATCAATTTGGGGAGTATCGCCCCATCCAGCTGATGCAACATTACCGCTCCTCCTGAAGTAATACGACTAATTCGATATGGACCAAGCCAATGCATCTGCAATTTTCCTAGATGTTTCATAAACTTACTATCATATAACAACACCAAATCCCCTTGTTGAAACTATTTTTTCTTGATGTGGCGATCACGCCAAGCCTTCTGGCGATCCTTCTCCATCCCCTGGTGAAAAGCAGCAATAAAGCGATCTTCCTCCAGCTGTATTAACTGTGCAAGACGTTCCTCTAAGGATACCACAACATCCATACCAGTTGTTTCCGCTATGCGCAGACTCGGGATGATATACTCCATAGGAATAACCGCTTCTTGTCCATAGGCCAACTTAAATGGTGTATGCCTTGTCAACCATTTACATGTTGTGCGATAGGCCCACAATACTGCTGGGATTTTTAGATCCCAATCATCGCGGTTCATGTTACACACCTTTGTCAGCGCATGTTCCAATATATTATTGAAATCCTCCACCATGTCATTCGCCTGTGGATGATAGGGTGTACTCTTCTTATGTTGTATCTGCAACTCCTCCGTCAATGCGCTGATGGTGCAATTAAGAAAGTGGTTTCCTTGATTGCTCAACAATATCTTAGGGTAGCCGAAGTGAGTGATAATGTAGTCAAAGAGAAACTGCGTGGCTTTGGATGCAGAGCAATCAATGACTGATGTAGCTTCCGCCCATCATGTCAGGTAATCTGTCACTGTGATGATATGTCATGTCCCAATTTTGGCATTGGGTCACAATGGCCTAATCACATTATCCCTATTCATTAGAGTTTGTCAAATTGATGCTAAAGGTCAAATAATTGCCAAGGAGGAAAATTACTAGTTTCCTAGGTTTGGGGTGGAAGCTTTGGGATTTGTAATAATGGGGATAATAAATGATGTTTGAACATTAGAATGGAATAAATATTTAATAAAGGAGCTAAATAAATATATACAAGTGAAAATCAAAGTGGCATTTCATGATGAAGACACATGGAGGAAGTGGGACCCACATATGGCTAGATTTCCCCACTACATTTGGCATCATTCTCTCACCAATTCGAATTCAAGGTGAATGGTAACATACTTGGGGGAGTCCAAAAGGTATTATTAATTGCATGACTCATCCAAGGTCGAAATATAGAGGAAGAGTAACTCCCATGGAAGAGGAAGAGGCAATTTGGAGCTAGTGAGACACTTGGGCTAGATTCCCTAGCTCTATGACAACAATGATGAAGATGCTATGACACCTATGACACAAATCAGACCTGAAGGCTGACATATGACATATATGACATGTCAGGGCTAAAAATAGACTCCAAGAGGGCGCTCAAGGGTGTTAGGGCAGCTAAGATGCTTCCACATGTGATTTGGTGGAAGTGGGAGACTAGGAATTGTTGTACAAGTGGCGTTCTTTGGAATCTCTTCCCAACTTGAGTTGGAATGAGTCTCTTGGAAGGAATTCGACCCATGGAGGACATTAGAAGTTTATAAATGTCAATAACAAAGAAGGAAACCAGCTTTTGATCATTTGTAGAATTTGCAATTGCATTTGTGAAGAGGGAGAGCTAGTGGATGACTAGTTTCTTGCCTTAGCCAATTTCGAGGGTGAAAGATTCCCATCCAAGTTGGTAATTGGAAAGGCCATTCAGACCTTTCATTTGGAGCTTTAATGGAGTCTTTATTTGCAGGTGTAAGCTACAGGGCAGCTCATGGTTTCTTCTATTGCAGCTCACTCCTTCAACCATTTCCGGTTTTGATGGCATATTCTTGATCCTTGAGGGAGGGCGTTTTTGGTGAGCTATTGTACTCTTTGGGGAAGATTTTAAGGCCCCATTTCTTTTGTAATATGAAGCAAATACTCTGTTCTTCATCTCCAAAAAGTTTCAGGTCGAAATTCCAAGTAGAAATGTATAAATCTCATTTTTAATGGAAGAACAATGCCATTTCCCCACTACCTTGTTGTGAACCAATGTGTTGATGATGATTTCGAATGAATGGATGATTCTCTGATGAATTTGTGATTAATGGAATGCCATGGATGTATTTTACAAGTTTCATGTACTGTACTTGAGCATTTGAAGTATTTTTACTTAGTTTAATTGCACTGGGAGAAGAAATAGTGCCATTTCCCCAAGGGTCGAATTGGTGATTTTTGCAGTTGAATGGGAGAGGGTTGGAACAGATATAATAATCAATTAATGGTGCACATGATACCTTAATAACATCCTTAATACATTTCCTACCTCTGTTCATAAATTTGAGTGGCTTTGGAGGCATTTGGGAAGCCATTTTCAATACTTACCCCAAGGGGATTTGAACCCCAAATTACTAGTAAAATTGCATACTTGGTCCAGAATCTTAAGAGAGTTTGCAGAGGTATTTTTATGGCCATATATCATCCCTGAACATAATATTCCAGTCTTAATATCATTCATATACCTTCCTTGAAGATTTGAATGCATTTGGAGTCAATTCGAGACATAGAGACCAATACTAGTCAAAGGCAAATTACTAGTAAAGTTACCTACATTGACCAGAATTGAAAGAGTATTTGCAGAAGTGTTTTAAAGGTACAAAGGCATCCCTAAAACACATATTTATGTTCTAATATCATTCATATACCTTCTCAGAAGATTTGGGATCATTTGGGGCAAATTTGGGACCTAGAGATCGAAACTAGTCAAAGGTCGAACCAAGGAAAAAAGTGGAAAATTGCAATTTTAATAAAATTCCTAACAAGGGACATTACAGTGGTATCAGAGCATGATCTTGGCACCTGATGTGGTATAATATTCACGAGGACAATAATTCAGGTACCACCATTAGATATTGAAACCAAAAGTGCTTTTGTTGAAGAAAAAAAAAAAAAGTAGGAGAAGAAGAGCAAATTTTTTGAGGAAACTATGACTAGGGATGAAAAGGGAGCCTCATATGATGGTGAGGAGCATATAAAAATTATGAAAACAATATTTGAAGATATGACCAAGCAAATGAAGGAAGGATTCAAATTGTTTTCTATCGAACTTGTGGAAAAAATTATTGATTTTAAGGAAACCAAGGGGCAAAATGCAACAGCTTGCTTGAAGGAGCAAAAGGAAGAGACATCACAAGATAGTGAAGAATATTCTATTGAAAATATGGAAGATCATTTCGAGACACCTTCTAGCTTAGACATGAACCAAAGAGCATCTATTGATGGATGCTTAAACTATGAAGGAGTACCTATTGATGGGTGCTCACACCTCTATGTTGGTGACATAGAGATCACTTTTGAAAGTGTTGCTGCAAGCCCAAGTTCCATTAAGCATGATAATGAAGACCTTGCAGCAGTTGAAGAAGAACCAAGATCAACTTCCCCATCACCACTTGAGCTTCATGAAGTTGGTCCAAGAAAAAATGAAGAAGATGAGGAGGTTCATTTGCAAGAGCCTCATTTTCTTGAAGGGTCCTTAAAGATGAATGAAAAGAAGATCCAAGAGTCCCTCAGCATTCTCCATGACACTCAAGCATTGGTGTCAAATTCTTGTTGGAGAGCTACTTCATTGGAGGAAACATCCTTCCTTGAAGACATGGAGAAGATTCAAAGAGCAATGTGCCACATCAAAGGTAATTTCATGTCTTTGCTTTTTGATAGAAACCATTTGTTTGAGCTTAATGAATTGTTACATGATGCATACTTGAAGAATAATGAGGATATTCATAAGCTCACAATTCAAAATGAGCAACTTCTTGAAAAGTTGCAAGATACTTGTTTTTCCTCCTATGTTTCAGATTGTCAAATGGTAGATTGTTTGGAGGATTCTCATGACATGGTGGATCATGAGAAATGTGAAAATTTGAATGTTATTGATGTGTTTGAAGATGAACTTGAAGAGATCCAAACACTTGATGTGGTGGAAGAGGAATTTGAATTGCCTCTTGATGAAGGTTATGCAATTTTTAAAGAAGAGCATGATTCCTCTACATTGGAACCAAACTATGACAAAGAGTTCACACTTTTGAAGGAGCTGCATGATACTACCCATATGGATCCTTCCCATGATGAAACTTCTGCACTTTTTGATCATTTGGGTGAGTTAGTTCATTCTCCTACTTCCTACAATTCCATGTTTTGCAACATTAGTCTCAATGAAGTATGGGTGAAAGGGTTCTTTTTGATGGTGCCACATGAGGAGCATGGAACTCCTAGATTTAACTTTTATGATGACATGTGTTAACACCCAAAAAGTGCTCACTAGCTCATTTACCACATTATATGGCTCATTTGTCCATTTTCCTACCATATTTCCATTAAAATCCCGAAAAATCCCATTAAAAAGCCTCCAAAAGGCCTAAAATGCCTCCAAAAGGCCACAAAACCTTCAAAATAGCCTAAAAAAGGCTAAAAAAACCCCCTTTTCCTCCAAAAATAGCAAAAATCCCCTAAAAAGGGAATAAAAATATAAAATAATGAGGAAAAGGAGGAAAAAACCCTATACAGCTGCCCAAAACCATGTGTTTCCTAAAACCATGGGTCAGCACTCCACCACCAAAAAACTATAAATAGGTGATGGAGATCCCTTATTCCATATCCACAATCACAAGCACCCTTACTCTGCCAAAATCTCTCTCGAAACCCTAGTTCACCTTTGAACTATTTTCACCTTGAGAGCCACCTTTGGCCCATCCCCAACATTGGAGAAGGAGAAGGAGCATTCAGAAGCTTGGAGCATCCTCTTGGACACTGCAAAGGGCTTCACCAACCTTGACACTCAAGGTAACATCAATACAAAGTCATTCTTTCATTTTGGTGTTTATGCTTCATGCTTGTCTTAGAAATAATTTAATTTTTTGTTTTTGCATAATTAGTTTAATATACTGAACTGCTACTAAGGAGTCCATTCTCCTTAGTAGGTGCTCATTGGCACAAGCTGGGGGTAAAACCCTAGCTACAGTTTTGGCGACTCCCCTAGTTTTCGAATTTCTGGTTTCCGTTTTTAAATTTTTTCTTTCGGCTGTCCCTTTCGGCCGTTGCATACCGCGTCTTTTTCCTCTGCAGTCGCGTCCCGACCGCGCCTTTCAGGCCTTTACCCGCGATCCGACCGTGGCTCTCAGACTGCTTCCGACGCTCCGCCGGCAGATTCAAGTCTGTTACCTGCGATCCGACCGTGGCTAATCAGCCTGTTTGCCGCGATCTGACTGCGCCTGTCGGCCTTTTTCCTGCGTCGCGACTGCGGCTTTCTGCCTCTTTCGCGCGTCCCGACTGCGCCTGTTAGCCCTTTTGCCGCGACCCGACTGTGTCTTTTTCCATTTTTCCTGCGTCCCGACTGCCACTGTTGGCCCGATAGCCGCGACCCGACTGTACCTTTTCCCCTGTTTCCTGCGTCCCGACTGCCTCTGTTGGCCCGATAGCCGCGACCTGACCGCCGCTGTTTCCCTTAAACCCGCGGTCGGCCTGTTCTGATCCGCCACAGACCCGCGGTCTGATTTCTGCTCTTTTCCTGTTTTGAGCCCAGCCCCTCTTGCTGCAATATTTTCTGCATTTGAACAGCCCTCTGTCCCACCTGCAGCCCACTTCCTTACAGCCTTTCTGCAACATAATTCCTGTTCCTTTTACAGAATCTTTTTAAAATTTCAATATTTTTATTTCAGAAAATTTTGCAAAGTTAAACTTTCAATTTCAGCATTATTGATAGATTGGAAGTTGCCCTCCCTTGTGGCACTTCTGTTTTTGGGTTCAACACCTCACGAGCACACACTCTGTCACATTAAATCAAGTGAGCCTTAAAAAGTACCTAACTAAACCAACATTCTAACCCCACTTGGGGAACACAAAAGAATCATTGTAGTTAGGTAGGATCAGGGGGATAGGCTTCCAATAACACCCCTTGGTTATTTCACTTGAGACATAGTTGTTGTCCAAATAGGGAACCAAAATCCCCTAATACTTTTTGGCACGGTCACGACCAGTTTATCAGAGGGCCTCTCCCTTAGGAGGGTTGAAGTCGGGAGACTGGTTCCGGAGGCCTGAGTGGAATACCGCACTCCATTCAGTAACCGAAGGGCTACCTTTCGCGGTTCGCGGGATATCCCTGTATAGGGGTATTGCGGTCAACGAACTAAACGGCAGATTCACCTTTTTGGACGTGTCATGAACAGGGTATCTTAGTTGCCATTCTTCTAGGATTGTCTACCCGGTATCCCTCCCGGTAGGGGGATATCATAGCCACTTGGCTTTCCTACTCATATTGTCTGACTTGGATTTCATCACCTTGCAGAGGATATGTTTAGTTAAGTCAGAATACTTTTAGTTAGGTGTTTGCATGCTCCTTTACCTCCCTTTGGTCTAGTGAGTCCACCATTTTTCTTTTTTAGGAAACCTGCTGCTTGTTGGTATTCTGACCATCTTTGTTGTTACTCCACCTATTGTAGCACAGCTGTTGCAGTGGGTGTTTTGAGTTGGTTGTTGGCCTGAGTGCCTTGCTTTTTAGCTCTCCTTCTGCACACTCGGTTGCATTAGGATTTTTTGAGCTGTTTTCATACTCACCTCAACCCACAGAGACTTAGACACCATCTGTCACCATTGAGTCCCCGAGACATTCTCGGCGCCTCAGGGGTGAGCCCCCACAGCACGGTTCTCTCGACACCACTCGTCATAGATTCCGATCATTGTCCGTTGATACCACTCATCACAGATCTAGAGCCTTGTCACTTGACTCCACCCGTCAGCGACGTAGGTCTCCGTCACCAGATAGTGACGCACCTTACTTTACCTCTGATTCTGACGAAGAGTCTGAGAACCCTATTTATACTGCCCCTACTAGCCCCATGGCTGGTACGACTTCCACTCCATTTGTCATAGGGACCATTGGTGGTACATCCACCACTACACCAGTTACTACACCTGTTTTTGGTATGCCCTCCATGGGGAAACCATCTACCGTTCCCCTCACGGTACCTATTCCCACAGCGGGAATACCTATGCCCACTACATCAGTGGCTCACACTACCCATGGTGGTGCTGGACCATCCTCCACTACCTCAGTTCCCCCACTTGGGGGCACCACCCTAAATCTTGTCCCTCCACTTGGGGGCACTGGCCCCAACTTGGTCCACAGCACTACTGTGTCACAGCCTTCTTCCAGTTTACCGTTCATGGCTAGCCTCAACCTACCTGACCTGGCCAGATTGACCAACGATCCTATTCGACACGACCCTATGTGGCCTCATATGCCTACCAAACTACCCTCTGACATCCCTAAATTCGAGGGTAAGGCCGGTGAGGACCCACAGAACCACATCATGTCTTTCCACCTATGGTGTTCCTCTAACTCCATTGTGGATGACTCTGTTCGCCTCCGTCTCTTACAGCGCACCTTTACTGGCTCTGCAGCCAAATGGTATATTGAGCAGCCTCATGGGACCCACGCCACCTTTTCTTCCCTGGCCTCGACCTTCCTGCAGTTCTTCCAGTTGCCAGTCCGCTATGACGCGGGCGTTGAGATCCTTCTATCTTGTAGACAAAACACGGCTACCCATATCACGGACCACATCCATGAGTGGCGTAGACGCCGTAGCTTATGCAAGATTAAACTAGATGACCGTATCTTCCTCGATTGGTTCCTCAAGTCCCTGCTTCCTGTCATCGCTAAGGATGTAGCTTCAGAAAGACCCCAGTCTGAAGAAGAGGCCATCCTTAAGGCACAGCAGTTCGACCTCATTTACGCCCAGTCGGGTTACCTTTATACCATTATACCTGACGCCCCTCGCGGCGAGTCCTCCCATCATGATGCGCCGGGGGCATCCCACGCTGCAGATGGTATCATTGGTCGTGTTTCTTCGCATCCCCAACCGTTTTCTATAGCACGACCTTCCCCTGGCCCCGACCTGTCGAGGGCCACCTCCCAGTCTGGAGCAACCAACTCATATGCTCCCATGACACCTCACCATTCCCATGGACCTTCATGTCCACCTCAGTGCTTCGGGTATGCGACTCCTGCTTATGCTCCTCCAGTCGCCCCTCAGCCTTACTACCATCAGCAGACTGCCCCAGCTCCTGCGCCTTCACAAGCCCAACCAGCTTATTATCCGCCCCAGGCAGCCCCTGCGGCACATCCACAACCTGCTCCGCAGTCCTATCAGCAACCCCCTCAAGTTGCTGCACCTGCTCAGCCTCAACCTGCATATCATCCTCCGCAGCCTGCTCCTGCGCCTGCGCAACCTCAAAATCCACCTGCTGCCCAAGGGCAAGTTTACGCCCAACATAACCCGCAGCAAAACCAGAATAACCAACGTAACCAGGGCCAACAGAACCGCGGCAAGGGCCGTAATCGGGGAAACAACCAACCTGCAGACCAAGCTGGTCAACCGGCTAATCCCCCTGACAATAACAATGCGGCCCCCGCTAATCAAAACCCTGATCGCCCGCCCAAGCAGGCCAAAAACCCCAATCTGCGAACAAACCACCCTTGTTCTATTTGCGGAGTCTATGGACATTACACCCATGCTTGCCCACACTTGGAGCGAGCTCGGCAGCTTTGGGTTGACGAGGCCCATCGCCAAGGGCATGCGGCTCCCCAAGCACCGCCCAACCCCCCCCAACCTCAGCAACCCCCTTTGGTGCTGCAAAACCCCTTACCGACCCAAGGCGTAGTGAACACTCAGCCGTTGGCCCCTCAAGCTAACGTGCAACCCCAACAACAACAGATCACCTACGCTGCTCCTGATCAACCCATGTTTGACTCAGGTACCCACCACTTACTGATGATGTCATCCGCTGACGTCAACCTCCAGACCCGTCGGAACCAATATGGCTCCACCTCTGAGGCCACTCCCACGGATAAACCTACTAACGCCCACCCCACCGATCAGGCGTTACGTATACCTCCGCCTCCCACAGACGGCGCTGCGAAAGCACCTCGTTTCCCACTGCGCCGAATCAACAATAACCCTAATGCGCGTGCTGCGTCAAACTACAACATTGTAGACGACCTAGCCCAATCTCCCGCAGCCATGTCTGCGTTAGAAGTCTTGAAGAACTGCCCTTCCCAGCGCAAGACTTTACTTTCCGCCATTGGGGGGATTGACCCAACTGATTCGCATTTGATGGCGTTTGATTTAGACCAGTCTGAACCACGCCTACCTTCCAGCTTAGCCTTCCAAGTTACTGTCTCCGTTAGGAACCTTGTTATCCATCGGTGCATCATCGATGAGGGTGCCTCCACATGCGTTATGTCTACCTTTGTATGGCAGAAGCTAGGATCCCCTCCTCTCCAGCAGTCCACTACTGCGTTACGTGCCTACGACGGTCGTTCGGCCCAGCCCCAAGGCCTCCTGCCCAACGTTCCTGTCCAGTTAGGTGGTAAAACAGTCCTTATTGACATAGAGGTAATCAATGCCCAATTGGATTACAACCTTCTACTTGGCCGCAGCTACATGTATGCCATGCGGGCGGTTGCCTCTTCTGTCTTTCGCACCATGATGTTCCCCCATGAAGGACGCGTGGTTAAGATTGACCAGCTCACCTACTATGATCCCAGTGCTCCGGCGGCACCGGAAAATGTTCTCCCCATGGTCGAACAACCTGTTTCTCCTGCCACCACCTCGTTTGTTTCCTCTACGAGGCCTGGAGTCTACTCAGACGCGCCGATGACTTCCACCTTTCAATCCATTCCTCCGCCGTCATCTACGCCCGAAATGTCTGACTTATGTACCTTGTCCCATGACATCCTACCACCTAACAATCAACCATCCTTGTTGCCTAAACCACCATTGGTACCTAGTCACATTGGTGTTACACCGATCCATACGATCCCCTTCCTAGTTCCTCCCGCCGGAGTAGTAAGCGCCCCGGTCATGGCTACCCTTAGCCTCCCTGGGTTAACCTTGGGATTACCTGTATGGTATCTTTCGCCTCCCGTTCGCCCGCCGACACCAGATGTCATCCTCCAGCCGGTGCAACCCATGGCTACTACCACTCAGCCACCTCCCGGTGTCTCTACCCCTTCGTCCTCCACGACACCTCCTCCTACTCCCAAACCCACTGGGGGCAGAGGTCCTCAACCTTACACTACTATACCACCTCCAAAGACAATCAAGAACCCTCCAGTGTTTCGTGCTCCTCCCAAATGCTCGCTGTGTGACGAGTTGGGCCATGCGACCCACCAATGCCCACAGTTACCCGCATTGCAGAAGCACATGCAAATGCTCGATGACGATCCTAACATCCCAACTGTCGAATTAAACCCTACTCCTAAGCCTAAAGATAAGTCCCTACGTACCAACCACTCCTGCGCCATCTGCGGTATTTACGGGCACTATTCACATCATTCTCCCGATCTCCCGGATTACAGAGCGGCTCTCTATGAGATGAACAATCTGGATCTTGAGACGGCACCACCTACCATTGAGGAGATCTACCCCCCAGACTCTTCACCTTCCGGAGAGGTTAATACCATCTATATGATCTCTTCCACCACTACTCCCTCGTCAACCGATTTGACGACGCAAACTTTCCGTACTGACGAGGAGATTCTTGAGGCCCTTACTGCCCCGGATTATCCCTGGGATGACATGCACCACCGTTCCTATTTTATCCCAGAAGCGTCTTCCTCTAGCACCGCTACCCAATACGCGGTTGAATCCAAAGACTTCCTCCCCACCAAGGTCGACTGGTTCAAGGACCCTATTCCTGCTCCTGATGCCTTCGAGGAAGGTAACATGGCCAACATTTCACCTGTCATCCAAGTTGATATCGCTGCTCCAGGACGTGCCCCTGAACTCATTACTTTAGGAGCATTCTGCAGTAAACAAGAGATTGAGGAGTACAAAAAACTCTTCCAAGAATTCCGTAATGTCTTTGCCTGGTCCTATACCGAAGTGCCCGCTCTTGACCCCGCCATCATAGAGCACCACCTTGACACCTCTGAGTCAAGGGGCATAATAGATTCCCTCGACCCTGGGATACGGGGCACGATCAATCATTTTGAACCTTCCCCATCACATCTATCTCAGCACGTCAATGAACCCATTGTTCAAACCCACACATATGTGATCCATAATCACAAACCCCATGCACATAGCATGGGGGCAGGTCATTAACCTTGCTCACTTTTTCACACTTGTGATCTCAACCATTTTTGAGGTCACACATCACTTGTAGATTTGATTTGATTTGATACACCTAGTATTCTCCCCCCACGGGTCATCATTTCTCCCCACCACTGCATCCTTGGCTTGGTGGGCTCACCTTTTACCATTCCGGAGTCTTTATGACCTCCGTTTTTCGCACCATTTGCACCGCCGGATTCATATTTCCGTGCCCGTGACGATGCTTGAGATCATTTCTCGCTCTCACCAGGACCAATATCAACATTGTGTCCCGACACCTTGTCGCCCCGGTTTACATGCCACATCGGCCGCAGCCCGTTTTTGATATATTTTATATCATCGGATTCATTTTTCTGAGCTGGTGATGATGCTTGAGATCATTTCTCGCTCTCACCTCCAGATTTTCTGGGCATTTTTCAAAAATGCCCCCGTCACCTCGGTTTGCGTGCCACATCGGCCGTCACCCGTTTTTGACATCCTTTATATCGTCGGATTCATTTTTCCGAGCTCGTGATGATGCTTGAGATCATTTCTCGCTCTCACTCGGTACAATTTCAACATTGTGTCCCAACACCTTGCTTCCTCGGTTTGCGTGCCACATCGGCCGCCATCGGATTGTTCCACATTTTTACATGAGCCATTCACTCCTGTCATACTGCAAATGTTTCGTTATTTTGCCACCATTTCATCTACCCCGCAAGGAGGTCCATCAGTGTTCCCACCTACCCTCGTTCTTGGTCATCATTACTCAACCTTGATTGAACACTTCCTCCTTGCCTGGCCATTCCTTTTGTTCGGTATAATTTTATCCCTTTTTCGGGCCGGACAACTCCTTTACGAAAAAGGCACTTAGGGAGTTTCCGTTAAGCTCTTTTCTGACTCCTAAAAGAATGAAAAGATCGCCGAGCAATCTTGCTTCCTTTCATGCTCGTTAAAGTACCTGAAAGGGCGTCTATCTGGTATAAGTTTAACCCTTTTCCGGACCTGGTAGACTAATTACGAAAAAGGAATACTCTAGTCACACCGGCTAGAAGAGTTCTTCATTGCATCCTTTTATGCTTCTTTGGGCCTTGGAGACTAAATCTACGAAAAAGCAACCCCCTGGAGTCTTCTTACTTGCTTTCAGACTCTCTAAAATTGAAAGCAACCACGAGCATGCGCTGTCCTGGGCTCGTTAAATCCACACGATAGTACCATTCCTTTACTTCAGAGTCTTCTTATCGCTTTCAGACTCCTTAAAATTGAAAGCAACCACGAGCATGAACTGTCCTGGGCTCGTAAAATCCACACGACAGTATCATTTATCCACACACTTCTTCTAGTTCTTTAACCCATGAAGAAGTATCCTCCCGTGCCTCATGGCACTATGATCGATCATCTCGGCAGCACCCCCAATCAGGTCGCCTTTGTTCAGAGTATTTAGCAGTCTTCTGCCCTTTTACACCATCTTGAGTCCCCCTCAGCCAATTATCCTCCCAGATCCAACACAGCTATGATCCCTTTCCCCTCAGTTAGTTTCATATGCTGCCAGATCATTCCCATTATCATACTCTGAACAAAGGAAGTTTGAGTCCACCCGCTCTACTTGCCCAGTTATCCCTCCACAGTTTGTCAGTCCTACCATCAGTACTATCACATTTCGGTTGTTTACCTCGCGCTCCTGTCAAGGAAACATCATTTCCTTGATAGTTGCAGGTCTCCCTCTGTCGACGACAGCTCCTCTATTCCAGAGGATAGGCCCAGAGGTCCCTACGCCTTGGACTTATCACCATCTATGGTAAGTGCCTACGGATCATTCTGAGAGGAGACATCATTGCCTCTCCGAGTGGTTGTTCCTCACATGCTCGACTTCAGCACCTTGATCGCATCGTTGAGGATCGCGTAGGATTATATTCCATCAGTTTTTTGTCGAAGACCCTGGATTTCCCCCGACTCTAGCACATTGGTGAGTCACTTCAGAACACCCAGTTCTATGTTCCTGTGGATGTCCGGGCTGCGTTGGCGATTGTATTCGGAAGCCATCCAGCTATATGCTTCCTTGAGTACCCAGTTTCAGTTCCAGTTCAGTGTACCATGGAGAGTATGATCCCAGTCACTATGATCCAGCAGCTCATCAGTTCCTGTGGTACCACATTCAGTAGCACTGTTGATTATTCCAGTGTATCAGTTGTTCAGCACAGACATAGTCAGCTCAGCAGTATGTCCCAGATTTTGTGTCCCCTCTGGACCCTTATGATGTACACAGTGGCTATGTATCTTTCAGGTCCCCTTTTTCGGGCCTCACAGTTCTGTTCATGTATCTTGATACGAGCATGGGTATGCCCGCCTCGTCCATATATTGAGATTATTCCTCAGTCAGTATCTGAGGTCATGTATATTTCAGGTCCCCATTTTTTGGACCCCATTGTTGTTATTATGTTATATCCTGATACGAGCATGGGAATGCCCGCCTCGTCCATATGATCAGATGATTCCTCATCCTTTATTGAGGTTATGTACTTTTAGTTCTTGCAGTTGTTCGGGATCGTTGTTCCGGGCTCCAGTTTGTTTCTTCTCTTCTCTCCACATCCCAGGAAAACCATTCATGACTTATGATGTCCATCGGCCATACGATGAGCTCCTGCCCTCGCACATCAGGGGGCAATCTGTTAACACCCAAAAAGTGCTCACTAGCTCATTTACCACATTATATGGCTCATTTGTCCATTTTCCTACCATATTTCCATTAAAATCCCGAAAAATCCCATTAAAAAGCCTCCAAAAGGCCTAAAATGCCTCCAAAAGGCCACAAAACCTTCAAAATAGCCTAAAAAAGGCTAAAAAACCCCCTTTTCCTCCAAAAATAGCAAAAATCCCCTAAAAAGGGAATAAAAATATAAAATAATGAGGAAAAGGAGGAAAAAACCCTATACAGCTGCCCAAAACCATGTGTTTCCTAAAACCATGGGTCAGCACTCCACCACCAAAAAACTATAAATAGGTGATGGAGATCCCTTATTCCATATCCACAATCACAAGCACCCTTACTCTGCCAAAATCTCTCTCGAAACCCTAGTTCACCTTTGAACTATTTTCACCTTGAGAGCCACCTTTGGCCCATCCCCAACATTGGAGAAGGAGAAGGAGCATTCAGAAGCTTGGAGCATCCTCTTGGACACTGCAAAGGGCTTCACCAACCTTGACACTCAAGGTAACATCAATACAAAGTCATTCTTTCATTTTGGTGTTTATGCTTCATGCTTGTCTTAGAAATAATTTAATTTTTTGTTTTTGCATAATTAGTTTAATATACTGAACTGCTACTAAGGAGTCCATTCTCCTTAGTAGGTGCTCATTGGCACAAGCTGGGGGTAAAACCCTAGCTACAACATGGTTGGAGCACATTCTTATTCACATTTGCAGCAGCATCATTTGTCACTTTATGATGATTCACATCTACATGGATGTACCTATGATATGGATTTGAGTCACTTGAAGACTCATGGTTTTTCTTGCTCAACACTGGGTTCATTTTATGTTAGAGGAACTTCATCCAACACTTGGGTGAATAGATTTATGATGGGAGAACATTTTTGTTGGCAGCCACATACTTTGTTACATCTTTATGATTCTCACATTTATGGATGTATGGGTGAGACTTCTTTGAGTCATTTGAAGTCTCCTTGTTTTTTCTGCTCATTATTTGGTTCAGATTTTAGTGGAGATTCTTCATTCACTTCTTGGATGAAAGAATACATGGTTGAATATTTTGATGCATATCACATCCTTTTGGAGCAGCATTATAGGACATGGGATCCTCACCTATGTCATTGGAGCAGATTTGATTGGTCACTTGAAGCTTGTATGCACTTGGAAAATGGTGGTCTACTTGCTTGGAGGTATAAGCACCTTCATGACTCTTTGATTAAGCATATCCTTGATGTACATTTTCATTATGTTTTTATGTACTTTGATGATATATATTTGGTACTCATGATGTTTGGAAGGATGCATACAAGAAAATGGGATCCAGGAATCCTCTTAACTAATGGTGTGGGTTAGAGAGCACTCTTAATTATTGGGGTGCAATACAAGCAATGGGACCCTGGAATAATTTTTATCTCATTGGTTTCAAATTTTTTGGGGAAACAAGCAGTATGGGATATGGATTTCCCCACTTAATAAAGTGATTTTTATCAGAGTAGTGCAGCAGCAAGCATGGTGGTTCCTCTCTAAAATCTTCATGGAAACTCAAAGACTCAAGGTTGGGCAATTCAATGGCAACTTCAAAGAATTATACAGAAAGCAGGTTCTTCAACACCCATGTTTAAAATTGCTTGAGGACAAGCAATATTGGGAAGGGAGGATTTGTCATGTCCCAAATTTGGCATTGGGTCACAATGGCCTAATCACATTAGCCCTATTCATTAGAGTTTGTCAAATTGATGCTAAAGGTCAAATAATTGCCAAGGAGGAAAATTACTAGTTTCCTAGGTTTGGGGTGGAAGCTTTGGGATTTGTAATAATGGGGATAATAAATGATGTTTGAACATTAGAATGGAATAAATATTTAATAAAGGAGCTAAATAAATATATACAAGTGAAAATCAAAGTGGCATTTCATGATGAAGACACATGGAAGAAGTGGGACCCACATATGGCTAGATTTCCCCACTACATTTGGCATCATTCTCTCACCAATTCGAATTCAAGGTGAATGGTAACATACTTGGGGGAGTCCAAAAGGTATTATTAATTGCATGACTCATCCAAGGTCGAAATATAGAGGAAGAGTAACTCCCATGGAAGAGGAAGAGGCAATTTGGAGCTAGTGAGACACTTGGGCTAGATTCCCTAGCTCTATGACAACAATGATGAAGATGCTATGACACCTATGACACAAATCAGACCTGAAGGCTGACATATGACATATATGACATGTCAGGGCTAAAAATAGACTCCAAGAGGGCGCTCAAGGGTGTTAGGGCAGCTAAGATGCTTCCACATGTGATTTGGTGGAAGTGGGAGACTAGGAATTGTTGTACAAGTGGCGTTCTTTGGAATCTCTTCCCAACTTGAGTTGGCATGAGTCTCTTGGAAGGAATTCGACCCATGGAGGACATTAGAAGTTTATAAATGTCAATAAAAAAGAAGGAAACCAGCTTTTGATCATTTGTAGAATTTGCAATTGCATTTGTGAAGAGGGAGAGCTAGTGGATGACTAGTTTCTTGCCTTAGCCAATTTCGAGGGTGAAAGATTCCCATCCAAGTTGGTAATTGGAAAGGCCATTCAGACCTTTCATTTGGAGCTTTAATGGAGTCTTTATTTGCAGGTGTAAGCTACAGGGCAGCTCATGGTTTCTTCTATTGCAGCTCACTCCTTCAACCATTTCCGGTTTTGATGGCATATTCTTGATCCTTGAGGGAGGGCATTCTTGGTGAGCTATTGTACTCTTTGGGGAAGATTTTAAGGCCCCATTTCTTTTGTAATATGAAGCAAATACTCTGTTCTTCATCTCCAAAAATTTTCAGGTCGAAATTCCAAGTAGGAATGTATAAATCTCATTTTTAATGGAAGAACAATGCCATTTCCCCACTACCTTGTTGTGAACCAATGTGTTGATGATGATTTCGAATGAATGGATGATTCTCTGATGAATTTGTGATTAATGGAATGCCATGGATGTATTTTACAAGTTTCATGTACTGTACTTGAGCATTTGAAGTATTTTTACTTAGTTTAATTGCACTGGGAGAAGAAATAGTGCCATTTCCCCAAGGGTCGAATTGGTGATTTTTGCAGTTGAATGGGAGAGGGTTGGAACAGATATAATAATCAATTAATGGTGCACATGAGACCTTAATAACATCCTTAATACATTTCCTACCTCTGTTCATAAATTTGAGTGGCTTTGGAGGCATTTGGGAAGCCATTTTCAATACTTACCCCAGGGGGATTTGAACCCCAAATTACTAGTAAAATTGCATACTTGGTCCAGAATCTTAAGAGAGTTTGCAGAGGTATTTTTATGGCCATATATCATCCCTGAACATAATATTCAAGTCTTAATATCATTCATACACCTTCCTTGAAGATTTGAATGCATTTGGAGTCAATTCGAGACATAGAGACCAATACTAGTCAAAGGCAAATTACTAGTAAAGTTACCTACATTGACCAGAATTGAAAGAGTATTTGCAGAAGTGTTTTAAAGGTACAAAGGTATCCCTAAAACACATATTTATGTTCTAATATCATTCATATACCTTCTCAGAAGATTTGGGATCATTTGGGGCAAATTTGGGACCTAGAGATCGAAACTAGTCAAAGGTCGAACCAAGGAAAAAAGTGGAAAATTGCAATTTTAATAAAATTCCTAACAAGGGACATTACATGATATACCTAGAACCAATGCGCTTACCCGGGGGATTGATGGGTCCCACAAAATCTACTGCCCATTTTTCGAATGGCTACAATGCTAACTGGTGCATCAACGACATCTCATCTCGTCTGGATGGCTTCTCGCTTCTCTGACAAACATCGCAGGATCGTGCATACTCTGTCACATCACTGTGCAGCATAAGCCACCAAAGCCCCTCTCAAAGCACCTTCCTTGCCGTTGCACTGCCACCAAAGTTCCCTCCCGCAACACCAGCATGTGCTTCTGAAAATATCTTCTCTTGCTCATGTGGCAAGACACACTGCCGCAATATCTCATCGGCATCCATTTTGTATAGCACTCCTGCGATTCGCTGGAAGTCCGTAGCCTTGACTACCAACTGCTTCTTCCGAGTAGTGGTGAATTCCTCTGGTGAGGTACATGTCAGCAGATACTGAATGATTTCTTCAAAATATCCATCAACAATTTCAACTTTAAATAATTGCGCATCAAGCAACCCATCTTCAATATTAGTTGGTTCCTCCCCTGTTTCAATCTGGCAGAGATGATTCGGGCCAGCATTTAACCGCCCTGGCTTCACAATTAATTCAAAATTGAACTCCTAAAACAGAAGTAACCATCGACAGATCTTCCCCCCCAACACAGGCTTATTGACCAGGTATTTTAATGCAGAATGATATGTGAACATCTTGAAATGGCCTCCCAATAAGTAGTGGCGAAACTTCTGTAATGCGTAAACTATGGCTAGACCTTCCCTCTTCATAGTAGTGTAGTTTCTTTCTGTAGATGAAAACCTCCGGATAGCAAAATCAATGGGGTGATCAAGATCTCCCTCTTTGGGCTGGGCCAATACCACTCCCAGCATGATCGATGAGGGATCAACATGAACAGGGAATTCCTTACTCCAGTCCAGAAATACCAATATCGATGCCGAAGCCATCTTTTTTTTTAGTTTCTTAAAGATATCCTGGAATTCTAGGCTCCACTGAAATGCCGCATCCTTCTTCAACAACTTCTTCATAGGGGCAGTAATCACAGCATAACCTTTGATGAAATTGTGATAATACCCCATGCATTCCAGCGTCGCCCGTAAATTCTTAACAGTCGTCGGTAGTGTCAAACTCAGAATGAGCACAATATTTTCTAGGTCAACCAACAATCCTTGCTTACAGACAATATGACCCAATAGTATGCCAAACGGTGCACATAAGATACACTTCTTTCAGTTCAACGATATCTGATGTTGCCGGCATCGCTCCAACATCAATCGTAGATTCGCCAGATGATCACAGACCAAACCATAGACCATCCAATCGTCCATGTATACCTGTTAAAACTTCTGAATGAATTCTTTGAATGTAGCAATGACAACCCACAAAAATATCGCAAGTGCATTCTTCAAACCAAACGGAATTATAGTGTATTGAAAGCAGCCCCATTCAGCAACGAAAGTTGTCTTATGGCGATCTTCTTTTGCAATGTGGATCTGATGATAGCTAGAGAACCCGTTTGTGAAAGAGTACATCTCCTGGCCACCCACACCTTCAAGCACTTCATCAGTAAATGTAGTGGGGAATGGATCATGCAAACATGCATCATTTAGCTTCCCGAGGTCAACGCAAAAGCGCACTTTGCGAGTCTTCTTATCCTGTACCATCATAGGACTAATCCATTCTGATGCCTCAACTAGTTCAATGATACCAGCATCCAAGATGCGATACAGTTCATCCTTGACCCTCTCTTTGTGTCATGGATTTAATCAATAGGGTCACTGCCGGATCGACTTAGCATCTGGTTTTAATGGAATCTTCATTTCTCCTAAGTCGCCTAGAATCCCCTTCATGTTAGAAAACTTGGTAGGAAATATGTCCTAAAACTCATGGAGAAAATCGGTGACCTTGCTTATCAGCGCATCATCCCAGTAATCCATGACATTTGCAAACTTCGGAGTGTCCTCTGTCCCAATGTTAATCTTGCGGATCTTCAGCGGCTGACTGATCGGATCGCTTGGCACATCAGGTTGTACCACAGCATGACTTCCTTCTGATTCCGGGATATTCACATTCCACGGATCATCACCATCTTCTAGCCCACCACTGATATTGAAGCATTCCATGGGAGACTGCCTCTGGCAGTGCATGTGTAGATCTGTAGGATATGCTACCGGGACAACCTACAGAATTACATCATAGATGAGCTGTAATGCATTATTAACCTCTGGATCGGCATCCGCAAAACTGAATGTATGTGTAAACCACAATGTGAGCTTCAAGCAAGTAGAAATTTCCCCTCGCAACTCAGCTGTAGTATATGAGTGTGGCATCTCATCCAAAGTATGGATAAAAGCATGGACCCACCAACTCCCCCCCCCATTCGCATTTATTGCTAGGGGGTTTCGAAAACTATTTATAGGGAAGAAAATATTTTGTTTAACATTTGCGAACGTCGCTATAGCAATTTTTTCTATGCTAATCACCGGATGCCAAGAATCCCAACGCCATTGAGCTCAACTTCGCAGCCACTCTGCAACTGATAGGTAGGCCACCTCGTATCCTTATTTTATATTTTGAGTTGACATTGCTTTTTTCTATTGGGTATCTTGGTTTCTTATGAGACGTTGACCTTTCCTTACTGCTGCTTTATCAACGTCACTGTGACCTGTTAGGGAAAACCTGTGGGGTTTTTGTTGTTGAGTTTCAAATTGCTATTAAGGGGGTGTTTTGGACTTCACATGTAGGGTTGTTTCCTATTTGGACAGTCTCACTACCTCATATTTACCGCTCGGTTTCACCCCTCGACCGCCCTCGTTGTTTTCAGGTTAATAACCACATAGGGTTGTTACCCCACGAATAGCAAAGTTTCCTGCAACTGCCGGCTTAAGACAGTGACCTCCCTACTGCCATGAAACCAACATAGAAAACCAACTCGGAAAACCAAAGGGACCCACGAAGTGAATGTTTCTCTTTCATGTGTAAAACACCAGACCAAACGTTCTCTGGACAAATAGAATGTAATGGTTGTGCAGGTTCTTCTCAGGATGCTCATGGTTTTTTATCCTTACGACCACGAAAGGAGGCCAACCTCAGCCAGTTTTGGTTAAACACAACAAAGCTTTTTAGTTTATCTGAACCCCATGCAGAACTCCCGTGTAGACATTTGTTAGTAACAAGTTTTTCCCGTAGTGATTATCCTTAACAATTTGATGGTTTGTTTTGCTAACCCCACAAACTTTAGCAGAATCCAACATGAGTTTATAAACGCATTTTCAAAGCAGTAATGAGGCTTCAAACATTGTTTGAGTTACCGTGAATTCATTTACACTAAATCATGGACTCCCCACCACTCATTTGAAAAGAATGGATATTGTGGTTATTGATCAAACCTTTGGAAAGAATATATTTGAAACATTTTTTGCATACATTTTTAGTTGCATACTAATTTCCACACACCTGCATACTGTCGAAGGAAAACATATACCTGATAGCATTGAAGTAATTGTTTTCTTAACTCAACTTATTGTTAATAATATGAATGAGAAATATTTTACAGATTTATTATTGAAATTTGCTTATACATTGATTCCAATGTTTCATCAATATTTAGAGATGCAAAGAAGGAGTGCCAAGAGGAAGTCCAAGACAACTGAATCAGAGTCGTGCGTAGAAGTAGTAGCTGACACTATGATAGAAACCATGTTCAAATATACTAGAGCAGTAATGAGAATTCCCCGAGAATACAAGTGGGGAGAACTTTATTAGATGATCCAAGATCAAAATATTCCTGATGTAGCTCTCGAAGAGATGATTTTGTACCAAAAAATTAAGAAATAAGGCATCACCAAAGTGGCCACATGCCCAGAACGTTTTCCTTGATCAGAAGTCATCGGATGGATCCTACTGCACATGGATGTCACATCAAGAATCATCTCTGCCACAAAAGGGAAAGGATTTGCCTCTTTCCATCCAGGACACATAACAAAAGCATACAAACTATAACCACCCAAGGTCCTGATGACCGAAGAATGGATCAGGAGTGTGAACATGGACCACTTCGAATATGCTAAAAAAATGGTAGTCTTAGGGAAGCAACTGAGGCAGAAAGCAAGAGGAGAGTATGATAGTCAAAGCTTGAGAACCCCATTCAGAATTATAGCTCTGATGCTAAGAAAAATTTTCGGCAGAGCGAATGGAATCATCTACAAGCTAAATTTGGTACCCCTGATTTATCACATAACATTCCATGACACTGTGTTTAATTGGGAAGACATCATCTCAGATAGCCTGGAATCAACAATAGAAGCAACACAGGGAGGATTAACCCAAAAGAAAGCAGAGTTGTACATGTCCTCATATCTGTCATGTCCCAAATTTGGAATTGGGTCAAAATGGCCTAATAACATTGGCCCTATTCATTAGAGTTTGTCAAATTGATGCTAAAGGTCAAATAATTTCCAAGGAGGAAAATTACTAGTTCCGTAGGTTTGGGGTGGAAGCTTTGGGATTTGGAATAATGGGGATAATAAATGATGTTTTAACATTAGAATGGAATAAATATTTAATAAAGGAGATAAATAAATATATACAAGTGAAAATCAAAGTGGAATCTGATCATGAAGACACATGGAGGAAGTGGGACCCACATATGGCTAGATTTCCCCACTACACTTGGCATCATTCTCTCACCAATTCGAATTCAAGGTGAATGGTAACATACTTGGGGGAGTAAAAAAGGTATTATTCATGGAAGGACTCATCCAAGGTTGAAATATAGAGGAAGAGTAACTCCCATGGAAGAGGAAGAGGCAATTTGGAGCTAGTGAGACACTTGGGCTAGATTCCCTAGCTCTATGACAACAATGATGAAGATGCTATGACACCTATGACACAAATCAGACCTGAAGGCTGACATATGACATATATGACATGTCAGGGCTAAAAATAGACTCCAAGAGGGCGCTCAAGGGTGTTAGGGAAGCTAAGATGCTTCCACATGTGATTTGGTGGAAGTGGGAGTCTAGGAATTGGTGTACAAGTGGCGTTTTTTGGAATCTCTTCCCAACTTGAGTTGGCATGATTCTCTTGGAAGGAATTCGACCCATGGAATACATTAGAACTTTATAAATTTCAATAACAAAGAAGGAAAGTATCTTTTGATTATTTGTAGAATTTTCAATTGCATTTGTGAAGAGGGAGAGCTAGTGGATGACTAGTTTCTTGCCTTCGCCAATTTCGAGGGTGAAAGATTCCCATCCAAGTTGGTAATTGGAAAGGCCATTCAGAAATTTAATTTGGAGATTTAATGGAGTCTTTATTTGTAGGTGTAAGCTACAGGGCAGCTCATGGTTTCTTCTATTGCATCTCACTTCTTCAACCATTTCCAGTTTTGATGGCATATTCTTGATCCTTGAGGGAGGGCATTTTTGGTGAGCTATTGTACTCTTTGGGAAAGATTTTAATGCCCCATTTATTTTGTAATATGAATTAAATACTTTTTTCTTCATCTCCAGAAAGTTTCAGGTCGAAATTCCAAGTAGAAATGTATAAATATCAATTTTAATGAAAGAACAGTGTCATTTCCCCACTACCTTGTTGTGAATCAATGTAATGCTAATGATTTCGAATGAATGGATAATTATATGATATATTTGTGATCAATATACTGCCATGGATGTATTATACAAGTTTCATGTACTGTACTTGAGCATTTGAAGCATTTTTACTCAGTTTAGTTGTATTGGGAGGTGAAATAGTGCCATTTCCCCAAGGGTCGAATTGGGGATTTTTGCAGTTGAATGGGAGAGGGTGAGAATAGTTGTAATAATCTATTAATGGTACATATGAGACTTTAATAACATAATTAACACATTACATACCTCGTTTCATAAATTTGAGTGGGTTTGGAGGCATTTGGGAAGCCATTTTCAGTACTTACCCCAGGGGGATTTGAACCCCAAATTACTAGTAAAATTGCATAATTGGTCCAGAATCTTAAGAGAGTTTGAAGAGGTATTTTGGTGGCCATATTTCATCCATAAAAATCATATTCAAGCTCTAATACAAATCATACACCTTCCTTTAATATTTGAAGGCATTTGGAGTCAATTTGAGACCTAGAGACCAATACTAGTCAAAGGAAAATTAGTAGTAAAGTTACCTACATTGATCAGAATTGAAAGAGGATTTTCAGAAGTATTTTAAAGGTCCAAAGGCATCCCTAAAACACATATTTATGTTATAATATCATTCATATACATTCTCATAATATTTGGGATCATTTGGGGCAAATTTGGGACCTAGGGATCAAAACTAGTCAAAGGTTGAACTAGGGAAAAAAGTGGAAAATTGCAATTTTAATAAAATTCCTAATAAGGGACATTACAGTGGTATTAGAGCATGGTCCTTGCACCTGTGGATTAGGTACATACACTCAAGACTAATTGGCAGCCATGTCTTACTATTATGATGAATCCTATGAGTACAATTCTTATGAGGAATATGCAGATGCTTATGAGCAATATGAAGCAGAATGTGAATGGTACGAGGAAGAGGTGACATCATGCAACACTTATTACAATTTCAAGAGAAATGAAGATTATTCTTATGACTTTAGATCTGATGAATATGAGTGTGTCACACCAACCAAGGATAATTCTATGAGCGAGTTCTAAAGATGGAGAGAAAAATATAAAACCTTGCCCCAACAATATCAAAAATATCAAGAATATCTTGCTTCGAGCAAAAATACACAAAATGCCATGTCTTTTGAGTACTATGCTGAACATGTTTTTGAAAATAGGCCCAAAAATGAAGATGTGGAGTTAGTGAAGAAAGGTTTATGCCCTTCTTGTAAAAACCCTTGGAGCGAGTATCATATATGTGTGCATGAAATGATGTCCTCCTTGAGGAGAGCTTTTGGGATTTATTCAAGAAGAGATTCCAAATATATTGATCCTAAGGAAAACAAGGGGAAAAATACATCAGCTTGCTTTAAGGAGCAAAAGGAAGAGACATCACAAGAGCATGAAGAAGATTCTATTGAAAATATGGAAGATCATTTCGAGACACCTTCTAGCTTAGACATGAACCAAAGAGCATCTACTAATGGATGCTTAAACTATGAAGGAGTACCTACTGGTGGGTGCTCACACCTCTATGTTGGTGACATAGAGATCACTTTTGAAAGTGTTTCTACAAGTACAAGTTTCGTTAAGCATGATAATGAAGACCTTGTAGCAGTTGAAGAAGAATCAAGATCAACTTCCCCATCACCACTTGAGCTTCATGAAGTTGGTCCAAGAAAAAATGAAGAAGATGAGGAGGTTCATTTGCAAGAGCCTCATTTTCTTGAAGGGTCCTTAAAGATGAATGAAAAGAAGATCCATGAGTCCCTCAGCATTCTCCATGACACTCAAGCATTGGTGTCAAATTCTTGTTGGAGAGCTACTTCATTGGAGGAAACATCCTTCCTTGAAGACATGGAGAAGATTCAAAGAGCAATGTGCCACATCAAAGGTAATTTCATGTCTTTGCTTTTTGATAGAAACCATTTGTTTGAGCTTAATGAATTGTTACATGATGCATACTTGAAGAATAATGAGGATAATCATAAGCTCACAATTCAAAATGAGCAACTTCTTGAAAAGTTTCAAGATACTTGTTTTTCCTCCTATGTTTCAAATTGTCAAATGGTAGATTGTTTGGAGGATTCTCATGACATGGTGGATCATGAGAAATGTGAAAATTTGAATGTTCTTGATGTGTTTGAAAATGAACTTGAAGAGATCCAAACACTTGATGTGTTGGAAGAGGAATTTGAATTGTCTCTTGATGAAGGTTATGCAATTTTTAAAGAAGAGCATGATTCCTCTACATTGGAACCAAACTATGACAAAGAGTTCACACTTTTGAAGGAGCTGCATGATACTACCCATATGGATCCTTCCCATGATGAAACTCTTGTACTTTTTGATCATTTGGGTGATTTGGTTCATTCTCCTACATCCTACAATTCCATGTTTTGCAACATTAGTCTCAATGAAGTATGGGTGAAAGGGTTCTTTTTTATGGTGCCACATGAGGAGTATGGAACTCCTAGATTTACTTTTTATGATGATATGGTTGGAGCACATTCTTATTCACATTTGCAGCAGCATCCTTTGTTACTTTATTATGATGCACATCTACATGGATGCACCTATGATATGCATTTGAGTCACTTGAAGACTCATGGTTTTTCTTGGTCAACACTTGATTAATTTGATGTTGGAGGAACTTCATGCGACACTTGGGTGAATAGATTTATGATTGGAGAACATTTTTGTTGTAAGCCACATAATTTGTTATATCTTTTTGATGATCACATTCAGGGATGTATGGGTGAGACTTCTTTGAGTCATTTGAAGTCTCTTTGTTTTTTCTGCTCATTATTTGGTTCAGATTTTAGTGGAGATTCTTCATTCACTTCTTGGATGAAAGAATACATCGCTGAATATTTTGATGCATATCACATCCTTTTGGAGCAGCTTAATAGGACATGGGATCCTCACCTATGTCATTGGAGAAGATTTGATTGGTCACTTGAAGCTTGTATGCACTTGGAAAACGGTGGTCTACTTGCTTGGAGGTATAAGCACTTTCATGATTCTTTGATGAAGCACCTCCTTGATATTAATTTTCATTATGTAGTTATATACTTTGATGATATATATTTTGTACTCATGATGTTTGGAAGAATGAATACAAGAAAATGGGATCTAGGAATCCTCTTATCTGATGGTATGGGTTGGAGAGCACTCTTAATTGTTCGGGTGCAATACAAGCAATGGGATCCTGGAATAATTTTTGTCTCATTGGTTTCAATTTTTTTGGGGAAACAAGAAGTATGGGAGATGGATTTCCCACTAAATAAAGTGATTTTTATAAGAGTAGTGCAACTGCAAGCAGGGTGGTTCCTCTCTAAAATCTTCATGGAAACTCAAAGATTCAAGGTTGAGCAATTCAATGGCAACTTCAAAGAATTATACAGAAACCAGGTTCTTCAACACCCATGTTTGAAATTGCTTGAGGACAAGAAATATTGGGAAGGGAGGATTTGTCATGTCCCAAATTTGGAATTGGTTCAAAATGGCCTAATAAAATTTGCCCTATTCATTAGAGTTTGTCAAATTGATGCTAAAGGTCAAATAATTGCCAAGGAGGAAAATTACTAGTTCCGTAGGTTTGTGGTGGAAGGTTTGGGATTTGGAATAACGGGGATAATAAATGATGTTTGAACATTAGAATGGAATAAATATTTAATAAAGGATATAAATAAATATATACAAGTGAAAATCAAAGTGGAATTTGATCATGAAGACACATGGAGGAAGTGGGACCCACATATGGCTAGATTTCCCCACTACACTTGGCATCATTCTCTCACCAATTCGAATTCAAGGTGAATGGTAACATACTTGGGGGAGTACAAAAGGTATTATTCATGGCATGACTCATGCAAGGTCGAAATATAGAGGAAGAGTAACTCCCATGGAAGAAGAAGAGGCAATTTGGAGCTAGTGAGACACTTGGGCTAGATTCCCTAGCTCTATGACAACAATGATGAAGATGCTATGACACCTATGACACAAATCAGACCTGAAGGCTGACATATGACATATATGACATGTCAGGGCTAAAAATAGACTCCAAGAGGGCGCTCAAGGGTGTTAGGGCAGCTAAGATGCTTCCACATGTGATTTGGTGGAAGTGGGAGACTAGGAATTGGTGTACAAGTGGCGTTCTTTGGAATCCCTTCCCAACTTGAGTTGGAATGAGTCTCTTGGAAGGAATTCGACCCATGGAGGACGTTAGAACTTTATAAATGTCAATAACAAAGAAGGAAAGCAGATTTTGATCATTTGTAGAATTTGCAATTGCATTTGTGAAGAGGGAGAGCTAGTGGATGACTAGTTTCTTGCCTTAGCCAATTTCGAGGGTGAAAGATTCCCATCCAAGTTGGTAATTGGAAAGGCCATTCAGACCTTTCATTTGGAGCTTTAATGGATTCTTTATTTGTAAGTTTTATCTACAGGGCAGCTCATGGTTTCTTCTATTGTAGCTCACTCCTTTGTTGAATATTGTAACTTCAAAGAATATTATATTTGTACTTTATTATTCCGGAGATGGTTCATTCCTTCGAGGTAACCCTATCATGTATCTGGAGATGTTTATTCCTCCAGGGGTTTGTATTAACTAGGGTTATTAGACCCACCATGTGTGGGTCGGCCCGGAAGTTATATTTTACGGGTTATTAGACTTCTCCAGGTGAGGTCGGCCCCATTAGTCTTTTAGTCAGTTGGGAGTCAAGTATAAATAGAGGAGGTGAACTCCTCATTAGATCATTCACTCACTTGTGGAAGAGTGCGCACTAGTTGAGGAGATCTGCTAAGGAGTCAAGGAGAAGGAGCACATCTTGTATTTTGGTTGATCATCTTATTGAGGAAAGCTTTGCTGGGTTTTCTACCCCATGAGGGTTTCCCAGGGTATATTGTGTGTCTATCTTGTGATTGTGTTTCTTTCAGAGATCTTGTTTGTCTATTTGGTTTAAACTTAACATGGTATCAGAGCTAGACTGAATAGGACATCTTTCACAAGGTAAGAATACCTCTTTCTCTCTCTTTGGTGAAGTTAGGGTTTTCAGCCCAAAGTTGGTATTATTGATTTTTGGTTGCATGTATGGATAGCTCTCATCAATACCTTTCTTTTGAGCCATAGATCGAACTTTTTGGTTGGATAGAACTCCGGGAAAATCAAACCCTAATTCTACCAAAAGTGCGATAAAATTCTGTTCCAGATTCCGGAAAAGTGAAAAGTAACTTCCCAGGTAAGTCTACTCTGTCTCTTGGACTCCCCCAAGAGAAGATGGCTCCAAATACTAAGCTTGAAGACAAGCTAGAAGGCATAGAGAATTTCCGGGCATGGAAATACAGAATTGGTCTCATTCTTGAGGAGAATGATCTTGCTCATTATATCAAGGAGGAAGTTGCAGAACCAGAAGATGATGAAGCCAAAGAAAAACACAGGAAGGACCTGATTAGGGCAAAGAGAATCATAGCTGATTCCATTAAAGACCACTTGATTCCCCAAGTGTCTTCCAAGAAGACTCCAAAGGAAATGTATGATGCCCTAGGAAGAATGTATGAAGGAAAGAACATCAACAGGAAGATGAATCTAAGGACTCAGTTGAAAAGTACCAAGATGCACAAAGGAGAATCCATTCAAGACTACTTCTCAAGAGTCTCTCTAATCAAAGAACAACTAGATGCCATTGGTGATACTCTTGATGAAGATGAACTTGTGATGACAGCTCTAAATGGTCTCACTAGACCTTGGGAGTCATTCATTCAAACTATGTGTGCCAGAAAAGAAAGTATGAAGTTTGATGTAGTATGGGAAGATTGTGTTCAAGAGGAGGCTAGGGTTTCCAACAGAGAAGCACTTCTCAAAGAGGATGACCAAGCTTTGGCCACCCACACCAAAAGAGGAAAGAGAGGCTACTTCAAGAAAGTGAACCACAAAAGGCCTCAACCCTCTCATAGATTCAAAAAGAAAGGGGGAGACATCTCCACAGTCCAATGCTTCAATTGTCTCAAGCTAGGACACTATGCCAGAGACTGTACCCTACCAGAGAAGAAGAAGAAAAGGTTTGTTCACAAAAGACATCATGCTCATATGGCAGAAGATGACAGTGAAGAAGAAGAAGAAGAAGAAGAAGAAGTGGAGGAAAGGCCTCAAAAGAAAAGATCTAAAGTAAAGAAAGAAGAACCAGAAGAATATGTACTATTTTCTGCTCTCTCTGGATCTGTGTCCCCTGGTGAAGGCACTTGGCTCATTGACAGTGGTGCTTCAAAGCACATGACAGGTCATAAGGAAACTCTCTCCAAGATTGAAGAGAAGTCTTCACCACAGAAGGTATCTCTAGGAGATGATTATCAATATCCCATCAAGGGAATTGGTGAAGCAAGCTACAAGCTTGATTCAGGAACACCTTTGAAGATGAAAGAAATTTTATATGTCCCAGGTTTAAAGAAGAATCTACTTTCTATCTCTGCACTAGACAAGAAAGGATTTAGAGTAGCCTTCATAGATGGTCAAGTACTCATGTGGACCAAAGGAAAATCAATCAAAGATGCAATTGTCATTGGTGAAGAAGAAGGAGGACTTTATAAACTCAAGGGTCATCCAGAATCTGCCCTTGCTCATGAAGTTTCTAGTCCCAGTGAGCTATGGCATAGAAGACTAGCTCACATTAACTATAAAGCTTTACCATATGTGAGTAAGATGGTTATAGGTTTTCCAAACTTGAAGGTTGATCATGATGGCTCATGTAAAGGATGCAAGAAAGGGAAGAATATCAAGAATCCCTTTCCGAAAAGTGAAACAAAGACTAAGGGTTCTCTAGAGCTAATACACTCAGATGTATGTGGACCTATGCCTACCACATCTCTAAGTGGGTTTGAATACTATCTCTCTTTCATTGATGACTATTCAAGAAAAACTTGGATATACTTCCTAAAGGGTAAGAATGAAGTCTTTGGAAAATTCAAAGAGTTCAAGGCTCTAATAGAAAACCTCTCAGACAAGAAAATCAAGATTCTCATAACAGATAATGGTGGAGAATATACTTCCAAGGAATTTGAAGAGTTCTGTAAAGAAGCTGGAATCAAAAGGGAACTAACCACTCCTTACAATCCCCAACAAAATGGGGTAGCTGAGAGGAAAAATAGAACCATCATGGAAGCTGTAAAGACTATGATACATGATCAAGACCTTCCCATGTATCTATGGGCTGAAGCAGCCAAGACAGCAGTATATGTTCAAAATAGACTATCTCATAGTGCTCTTGACTTCAAAACTCCAGAAGAAGTCTTTACAGGAAAGAAGCCTGAGGTAAGTCATCTCAAAATATTTGGGTGTCCTGTGTACATACACATTCCAAAAGAAAAGAGATCCAAATTGGATCCCTCAGGTAAGAAGGGAATATTTGTTGGTTATTGTGAAACCTCCAAAGCCTTCAGAATCTACATACCAGGTTTCCATCATATAGAAATAAGTAGAGATGTTACCTTCGATGAGGAAGCAGCCCTCAAGAAATCTAGAAAGTGTCAACTTGAAGAAGTTTATGAAGAAGATACATCTCCCAGAATCTCAGAGAATGCTCACATTCCTGAAGAGGACACACCAGAGGATCATGACATGCTGGAACCACAAGAACCTCCTGTTACAGAATTGTCAAGGAAAAGAAGACCAGCATGGGCTAGAGACATTATTCAAGGAGCAAAAAGATATGGTGCTCCTGAAGGATCCACTAGAGAAAGAAAGAAACCAAAGTTAGTATCCAACTATATGGCCCTGATGTGTGATCTAGTGGATCAACTACCTACCAGCTATGAAGAGGCAGCTCAAAAGAAAGAATGGGTAGAAGCAATGACTGAAGAATATCAGTCAATAATGAAAAATGATGTTTGGGATATAGTTCCCAAACCAAAAGACAAAAGTGTGGTTTCTTCCAAATGGATCTTTAAAATAAAACATGCTGCGGATGGAAGTATTGAAAAATACAAAGCAAGATTTGTAGCCAGAGGTTTCTCTCAGAAGGAGGGAATTGACTATGAAGAAACATTTGCACCAGTTGCTAGGTATACTTCAATTAGAACTATCATGGCTCTTGCATCCATGATGAAGTGGAAACTACATCAAATGGATGTTAAGACAACTTTTCTGAATGGTGTAATTGAAGAAGAAGTATACATAGAGCAACCACAAGGGTTTGAGGTAAATGACGGAAGGACTCATGTATGCAAACTGAAAAAGGCATTATATGGGTTGAAACAAGCTCCCAGAGCTTGGTACGGAAGGATTGATAATTTCTTAACTAGCATGGGCTTTACCAAAAGTAAAGCTGACCCAAACCTTTATCTCAAGGTGATGGATGATGAACCAGTTATACTTTTATTATATGTAGATGATCTATTTCTAACTGGAAATGAGAAACAAATCATTGAAAGCAAGAAGAAGCTTTCTTCAGAATTCGAGATGAAAGATCTCGGATTGATGCACTACTTCTTAGGATTAGAAGTGTGGCAAGAACCAAGAGGAATCTTTCTGAATCAAGGTAAGTATACTGTGGAAATTCTAAAGAGATTTGATATGTTGGAGTGTAAACCCATGGCCACTCCCATGGACTCCAACTTAAAGATTTTGGTTAATGACTCATCAGAATTAGTGGACCTAACTTTATATAGACAGATCATTGGGTCACTAATGTACTTAACAAATACTAGACCAGATATATGCTTTGCTATAAATACCCTAAGTCAGTATCTAGTAGAACCCAGAAAGGTTCATCTAATAGCTGCAAAGCATGTAATGAGGTACTTAAAAGGTACATTAGATTTTGGTTTACTCTATGATGGAAGTCATGAACTCAAGTTGCATGGTTACTCAGACTCTGATTGGGCAGGCAGTGTCTCAGACAGAAAAAGTACTTCAGGTGGATGTTATAGCCTTGGATCTGCCATGATCTCTTGGTTTAGCAAGAAACAATCCAGTGTGGCCCTCAGTTCTGCTGAGGCAGAATACATAGCTGCTTGCTCTGCCAGCTGTGAAGCTGTATGGCTTCGGAAACTGTTATCTGGGGTGTTTGACTTAGAAATGGATCCCACTATGATTATGTGTGATAATCAAAGCTGCATCAAGATGACAGAAAATCCTGTGTTCCATGATAAGTCAAAACACATAGAGATCCGATACTTCTATATTCGAGATATGGTGCAGAAAGGAGCTATCAAGCTTGAGTACGTGAGCACTGAAGATCAAATTGCTGATATCCTTACCAAACCACTGTCTCGTGTGAAATTTGAATACTTTCGAGACAAGCTTGGTGTAGTTCAAAAGGACTCTCCTAGAAAGGGGGAGTAGCATGGTTCCTGATGACAAGCAAGTCTCATCAACAATGAGACTTCACCTAGTCACTTAGAAATAGTTAGATTTAGGACTATTTTATTTTCATTTAGTTTCACTTATACATGATTTGATGATAGATGTATTAGTGAGAATACATGCTAGATGTATCCATGCTTTTGATGTTAGATGTATATATGATTTTGATGATAGATGTATTAGTGAGAATACATGCTAGATGTATACATGCTTTTGATGTTAGATGTATACATGATTTTGATGATAGATGTATTAGTGAGAATACATGCTAGATGTATACATGCTTTTGATGTTAGATGTATACATGATTTTGATGATAGATGTATTAGTAAGAATACATGCTTTTGATATATGACGTATACATGCTGTTGATGCTAGATATTGATTATGTACTTGTATGGATGAGGATACTTGTACTTGTATTGATGAGAATACAGATTGAGGGGATTGAATCATCCCTGGACTTTCAGTCCTAAAGAGAGCCGTAGACGTGAGGTCTCCGAGAATGAAGTCCTTAGTGGACAGTTGAGGGGATTGAATCATCCCTGGACTTTCAGTCCTAAAGAGAGCCGTAGACGTGAGGTCTCCGAGAATGAAGTCCTTAGTGGACAGTTGAGGGGATTGAATCATCCCTAGACTTTCAGTCCTAAAGAGAGCCGTAGACGTGAGGTCTCCGAGAATGAAGTCCTTAGTGGACAGTTGAGGGGATTGGATCATCCCTGGACTTTCAGTCCTAAAGAGAGCCGTAGACGTGAGGTCTCCGAGAATGAAGTCCTTAGTGGACAGTTGAGGGGATTGGATCATCGCTGGACTTTCAGTCCTAAAGAGAGCCGTAGACATGAGGTCTCCGAGAATGAAGTCCTTAGCAGACAGTTGAGGGGATTGGATCATCCCTGGACTTTCAGTCCTAAAGAGAGCCGTAGACTGGGTCTCCGATAATGAAATCCTGAATGAACAGGTAGGGGATTGTATCGTCCCCGGACTGAGGTCCCAGAATAGAACCGTAGACTGGGTCTCCGATAATGAAATCCTGAATGAACAGGTAGGGGATTGTATCGTCCCTGGACTGAGGTCCCAGAATAGAACCGTAGACTGGGTCTCCGATAATGAAATCCTGAATGAACAGGTAGGGGATTGTATCGTCCCCGGACTGAGGTCCCAGAATAGAACCGTAGACTGGGTCTCCGATAATGAAATCCTGAATGAACAGGTAGGGGATTGTATCGTCCCCGGACTGAGGTCCCAGAATAGAACCGTAGACTGGGTCTCCGATAATGAAATCCTGAATGAACAGGTAGGGGATTGTATCGTCCCCGGACTGAGGTCCCAGAATAGAACCGTAGACTGGGTCTCCGATAATGAAATCCTGAATGAACAGGTAGGGGATTGTATCGTCCCCGGACTGAGGTCCCAGAATAGAACCGTAGACTGGGTCTCCGATAAATGAAGTCCTGAATGAACAGGCAGGGGATTGCATCGTCCCCGGACTGAGGTCCCAGAATTGATCCGTAGACTGAAGTCTCCGAGAACTGGAGATTGGATTGTATCATCCATGGACCTATGTCCTAAAAGGAGCAGGATTGATCATCCTAGGAATATGATCGTGTGACGACGATGCTGATGATCGTGTGACGACGATGCTGATGATCGTGTGAGGACGATGCTGATGATCGTGTGATGACGATGCTGATGATCGTGTGATGACGATGCTGATGATCGTGTGATGACGATGCTGATGATCGTGTGATGACGATGCTGACGATCGTGTGATGACGATGCTGATGTTCATGTGATGACGATGCTGATGTTCGTGTGATGACGATGCTGATGATCGTGTGATGACGATGCTGATGATCGTGTGATGACGATGCTGATGATCGTGTGATGACGATGCTGATGATCATGTGATGATGATGCTGACGATCGTGTGACGACGATGCTGATGATCGTGTGATGACGATGCTGATGATCGTGTGACGACGATGCTGATGATCGTGTGATGACGATGCTGATGACGATGCTGATGATCGTATGATGGCGATGCTGATGATCGTATGATGATGATGCTGATGACGATGCCGATGATCGGATTGATATCAACACTGTTCCAGTAACTGGTTGAGTTACTGATGAAGATGAATTGAAGAAAGCTTCCGATGATTTGTAGATGTATCATATATGATGACTCCTTGCTCTTGCAGATGTTGTTATAATATCCTTCTTGTTAAGGGGGAGTGTTGAATATTGTAACTTCAAAGAATATTATATTTGTACTTTATTATTCCGGAGATGGTTCATTCCTCCGAGGTAACCCTATCATGTATCTGGAGATGTTTATTCCTCCAGGGGTTTGTATTAACTAGGGTTATTAGACCCACCATGTGTGGGTCGGCCCGGAAGTTATATTTTAGGGGTTATTAGACTTCTCCAGGTGAGGTCGGCCCCATTAGTCTTTTAGTCAGTTGGGAGTCAAGTATAAATAGAGGAGGTGAACTCCTCATTATATCATTCACTCACTTGTGGAAGAGTGCGCACTAGTTGAGGAGATCTGCTAAGGAGTCAAGGAGAAGGAGCACATCTTGTATTTTGGTTGATCATCTTATTGAGGAAAGCTTTGCTGGGTTTTCTACCCCATGAGGGTTTCCCAGGGTATATTGTGTGTCTATCTTGTGATTGTGTTTCTTTCAGAGATCTTGTTTGTCTATTTGGTTTAAACTTAACATCCTTCAACCATTTCCAGTTTTGATGGCATATTCTTGATCCTTGAGGGAGGGCGTTTTTGGTAAGCTATTGTACTCTTTGGGAAGATTTTAATGCCCCATTTATTTTTTAATATGAATTAAATACTCTTTTATTTATCACCAGAAAGTTTCAGGTCGAAATTCCAAGTAGAAATGTATTAATATCACTTTTAATGAAAGAACAGTGTCATTTCCCCACTACCTTGTCGTGAATCAATGTAATGCTGATGATTTCGATTGAATGGATGATTCTATGATATATTTGTGATCAATATACTGCCATGGATTTCTTCTACAAGTTTCATGTACTGTACTTGAGAATTTGAAGCATTTTTACTCAGTTTAGTTGTATTGGGAGGTGAAATAGTGCCATTTCCCCAAGGGTCGAATTGGGGATTTTTGCAGTTGAATGGGAAAGGGTGAGAACAGTTGTAATAATCCATTAATGGTGCATATGATACTTTAATAACATACTTAACAAATTACATACCTCTTTTCATAAATTTGAGTGGGTTTGGAGGCATTTGGGAAGCCATTTTCAGTACTTACCCCAGGGGGATTTGAACCCCAAATTACTAGTAAAATTGCATAACTGGTACAGAATCTTAAGAGAGTTTGCAGAGGTATTTTGGTGGCCATATGTCATCCATAAACATCATATTCAAGTTCTAATATCAATCATACACCTTCCTTGAATATTTGAAGGCATTTGGAGTCAATTTGAGACCTAGAGACCAATACTAGTCAAAGGAAAATCACTAGTAAATTTACCTACATTGATCAGAATTGAAAGAGGATTTGTAGAAGTATTTTAAAGGTCCAAAGGCATCCCTGAAAAACATATTTATGTTTTAATATCATTCATATACATTTTCAGAATATTTGGGATCATTTGGGGCAAATTTGGGACCTAGAGATCAAAACTAGTCAAAGGTTGAACTAGGGAAAAAAAGTGGAAAATTGCAATTTTAGTAAAATTCCTAATAAGGGACATTACAATATCTCATGGACTACATACTGGTCAGAAACCCATTTCCTAATTTGGGATGTATCTGGAATCAGGACGAGTCTCCTATCTATGTGGCCTATCATATTACATGGGCCCACAAATATGCGAGCCAATACAAACTCCTATGTGAAGAGTTGATCATCCCTCTTTATTGGTTGATTTTTAAAAAGGAACCAAACTACCTATTTTAAAATGCAATGGCAATCATAAACGACTATGGGGATTACTACTGTTTGTAAGAAGGCACCCATATCAGGATGTGTGTAGGTTCCAGACCTCCATCCCTAATTCCCAAATAAGAAACTAACTTTGTAGTCCATAAAGAGGCCGTGAGGCAGGTTTTCATTAATGGGATTGGTATTTTTCTGCATGATAAAAAGAAGGCATCCTTCCCACCATTACCCTTTTGTATCGAGGCCTACAAATTTACTAAGATCAAGGGTGCCAAATATTTCATAAAAGATTTGGAAGCATTTCATTTTGGGGAGAAGAGTTTCGCAAGAAATGACAGCCTCAAGAAGGTCGCCGATCATTGTGCATCAATCAGAATACATTATGAATATACAGATTACTTCGACAAGGATAAAGAGGTGTACAAAAGAGAAAGCAACATGATGGATATGAACAAACGTTTTGTTCAGAAAAGCAGCGTCAGCCCCAGTAATGCTGCCACTATGGTAGCAGAAGTAGAAAGGCAACAAAAGCAAAGAGAGAAAGCCGTAAGGATAGAAGTGGCTGAAGCAGAACATAAGCTAAAGGAGGAAGCAGAAAGGATCCAAAGAGAAGAGGCCTAGAAGTTGCTAAAAGAGGTCGAGAAGTTGTGAAAGGATGAATAAGATTAAAGATAAGCAGAAGAAGAAAGAAGGGAAAGAGAAGCAGCTGAGTAGCAAAGGAGAAAGGAAGAAGAAGATAAGTCCAAGGAAGCTGTCTAAATTGGAGGCCCAAGTGTACAAGACATGGATATAGATTCACCAGGCCTATCGGGAGTCACACTTACTGGAGGACATATACCATTCATAGAGCTCGGTCTCACCCATTTCACCCCATCAAAACAACATACAGTGGCCAAATTGGACACGATAATGCTTTATTCAAGTAGGAAAACCATCATGAGGAGGTCCAAGAAGAGATTAAAGATGGGTACTAAGCCTGATATAGTCACTATACAGGAGAACTGTTGACTCAAACCCAGTCGACAGGGGTTCCCATCACTGTAGACACCAACCCACTGCGATCTCCCTAAGAACTGGCCCAGACAGGTTTTACCCTGCCCAGCAACACCTGCATAGCAGATGAGGTCTCACCCGAGGCGATCAAGGGAGAGTTGATGGAACCATGTTTCCGATAAATGAAGGAGGATTTTGCGGCATTTTCTTACTTAACTTATTTATTGCAGTATCCAAGACAGATCTATGTATTCAAGATTAACATCAATAGCATTATGTAACAGAGTCATTCATTGCAATAGAACGAATATAACATTAAGAGGTTAACTGCATCAAGAAATCATCACAATAGGCATTAATACAAAATATACACAGGGAATTTCACCAAAGCAGTTCCGTCATGTCATATCACTTTAGAAAACCCTGATACAATATCTCTGCAAAACTAGATCTCAGCGATATCTCTAGATACTAGAACATACGCAAAAATCGCATCTCCAAGACCTATCTCTATTTTGCCCTACTGTTGCTCTCTCCTCAACCTACAACTTCTTGTCTATATATAGGATTCCACCTTTACAATGCTTGTCAACTTACTAACAGCTTCCTAACCGAATCTTGGACAAAAGACCCAAAATCTAATTGACACGGTCCAAATGACCCAGAAACTCGCCTACTGTGGTACAATTTACATTTCATATGATCCAACGACCCAAAATCTCGCCTATTGCAGTACAATCGACTCAAAAATACATAAAATAGTCTATTATTCTGCCTTCTGCGACCTATTCTAACGTGTCACAACATAGGCAGTGCTGCGATTCTTCCTTACCAAACTGTTGTGATGCACCTGCAACAATTAATTAACAAGAATATGCGAAATAACAGAAATGACAGAACTCAAAATCACTTTTATATTGATCACAGGCCACTTCGAGGGGGAAACCTCCTTTGAGCAAGCTCAATACAATTAACTTCACGGTGCCTTCATAGGTCTCAAAACACACTTATATACTAATTCTAGGCGCCAATACTATGGGTCAAAACCATGGGCCATTACAAACTATGGATCAACAATACTACGGACGACTTACAAAGCATATGCACCAACAACAATAACACAAACTATTGATCAACAAATACTACGGGATGACTTACAAAGTATATGCGTCCAACAACAACACACTAACAAAGTAAAGACATGGGTTCCTAACATCCCCTCCCCCTTAAAAAAAGGTTTGTCCTCAAAGCTTTAGATGTGGAAATTGTTGTTGAATCTGAAGGAGTGGTTCCCATGTAGCATCCTCTGGTTGCATGCCGTGCCACTGAATTAAGACCTCTGTGATAGAGCGAGAGTGAAGATGACGCGTGCGCCGATTGAGGATGGCCTCTGGCTCCAAAAGGATGGATCCTTCATTATCCAGTTCGGGTAAAATTGTTTGTCCACTGATGTTGGTGCCAAGAACATTCTTCAGACAAGAGACATGAAAGACTGGATGAATGCGGGAAGAAGGAGGAAGTTCCAATTTATAAGCAACGGACCCAATCTTCTGAAGAATCTGATATGGCCCATAGAACTTTGGAGCGAGCTTATGATGCCCTTTGAGTTTCAAGGATGATTGTTTGTACGGCTGGAGACAAAGAAAAACCATATCGCCGACTTGAAAAGTGCGCTCAGAACGGTGTTGATCAGCTTGTTGCTTCATGCGATTTCTTGCCATGTGAAGATTGTCCCGCAAAATGCGAAGAATCTGATCGCGGTTGCGAAGGACCGTGTCAACTTCCTGAACTGGTGAACTGGTGGGGGTGTATGGAAGAAGAGCTGGAGGTGCCTGACCATAGACTGCTTCATATGGGGTCATTTTAGAGGCAGTGTGGTAAGAGGTATTGTACCACCATTCAACGAGAGGGATCCATTTTTCCCACTGATGTTGTTGTTCTGAGGTGAAGCAACGAAGATAAGTTTCCAAGCATTTATTGACAATTTCAGTCTGACCATCTGTTTGTGGGTGATACCCTGAGCTCATCTTCAGTTTGGTGCCAGTGTGGCGAAATAGTTCTGTCCAAAAATGAATGGTGAAAGTCGCATCACGATCTGAGACAATGGAAGAAGGGATGCCATGAAGATGAAAGATCTGGTCCAGAAAAATTTGAGCGATGGAGGAGGCTGTATAGAGATGGATGAGAGCACAAAAATGACTATATTTGGAGAGGCGATCAACCACAACGAGAATCACTGTCTTCCCGCCAGATTTACGGAGCCCTTCAATGAAATCCATAGAAATATCTGTCCAAATCCGTGTAGGTATGGGAAAGGGTTCAAGCAATCCTGGAAGGAGTGTTGTTTCACCCTTATTGCGCTGGAAGGTATCACATTCGGCCACCATCTGTTGATCTGTCCTTTTCATGCCCTGCCAAAAGAAGTTACGCCGTGCTCGTTCATACGTTTTGAGGAACCCAGAGTGTTCTGCCGATGGAGAAGCATGGAGTTCATAGAAGACAGCCTGTTGAAGATCTGTGCTCTGGGGAAGCACTAGACAACCCTTGTATCGCAGAGAAGCACCATCCCAAGAGTAATGTGGTATAGCAGAAGGGTTGTTGGTCAAGCGTTGGATGATTTCAGATAAGGAGGAGTCATTGACATAACCCTATTGAACAGATTGCAACCAATTTGGAACAGGCATAGAAATAGCTGAAAGAGAACCTTGGGCCTCAAATGTGCGAGAAAGAGCATCTACCACAATATTGTCTTTACCCTTCTTGTAAGTGATCTCATAGTCATAACCCATGAGTTTGCTAACGCATTTCTGTTGTGCCGGGGAGGAGACACGCTGGTCCAAGAAATATTTCAGACTCTGGTGATCAGTCTTGATGCAGAAATGATTCCCTAATAGGTATGGGAGCCACTTCTGTACTGCATGCAAAATAGCCATCATTTCCATCTCATAGGTAGAGGCAGCTAGATTCTTACCTGAAAGGGCTTTGCTGGTGAATGCAATGGGGTGTTCATCTTGAAGGAGAACAACACCAAGTCCATTGCCGCAAGCATCACTCTCAATAGTGAAGGGTTTGGAAAAATCGGGCATAGCTAGCACAGGTGTAGTACACATAGCTTGTTTTAGTTTGTCAAATGCACACTGAGCAGCAAGTGTCCATGTGAAGGCATCATTTTTCAATAGAGCAGGTAATGGAGCTGCAATCTTCCCATAATCCTTGACAAACTTGCAGTAGTAGCCAGTCAACCCCAAAAAACCACGAAGGCTCTTGAGTGTCTGAGGCTGCGGCCAATTGTTCATGGCATCGATTTTGGCAGGATCCACGCGAACCCCTTGTGCTGAGATAATGTTCCTGAGATACTCAACTTCCTTTTGTCCAAAAACACATTTAGACTGCTTGGCATGGAGATGATGGTCAGAGAAAAGTTGCATGACAAGATCCAAATGTTGGAGATGTTCATCCCATGTTTTACTGTAGATGAGGATATCATCAAAGAATACCAGAATGAATTTCCGCAAGTAGGGTCGAAATATTTTATTCATTAAGGCCTGGAATGTGGATGGAGCATTAGTGAGGCCAAAGGGCATGACCAAAAACTCATAATGGCCATCATGTGTGCGGAAATATGTTTTAGGGATATCATCCTCATGAACCCGAATTTGATGATACCCAGAACGAAGATCCAACTTGGAGAAAAAGTGAGCCCCATGAAGCTCATCAAGAAGCTCATCAACAACAGGAATTGGAAACTTATCCTTGATGGTGAGGTGATTAAGTGCTCGGAAGTCAATGCAGAGGCGCCATGACCCATCTTTTTTGCGGACAAGAATAACTGGAGAAGAAAAGGAACTAGTGCTTGGGCAAATAATACCTTGCTTCAATAAGTCCTGAACAAGCATTTCAATCTCCGTTTTTTGGTGAAATGGGTAGCGATAGGGCCTGATGTTGGGAGGAACACTGCCAGGAAGGAGCTGAATACGATGGTCTTCTGGCCTGGAAGGTGGCAATCCCACTGGTTCAGCAAAGACACCTGTATATCGATCCATAATTTGTTGTAGATCCAAAGGAGTAGTGGAGACCGCTGATGGTTGCATCTGGATGGAATGGAGCTGAGCGATGACACCATGTGAATTCTTCTTGAGGATTTTTTCCATGCGATGTGAACTGATGATGCTGAGAGAACTTGGTTGTAATCCTGTCAATGTGTGTTTGTGTCCATTGAGGGAAAACTGCATCCAATGTTCAGCAAAATCCCATAAGATAGGGCTAAGTGTGCGTAGCCATTGAGCGCCCAAGACCACATCACATCCACCTAAGGGAAAGGAAAACATGTCAGAGCGCAAGGTATAATCTCCCATAGAGATACACACATTTAGACACTTCCCTTTGCGAGGTAAGGTGCCCCCATTGGCAACCATGAATTCAAAGTTGGAGCAAGGATGGATAAAACAATCAGCTTGTTTGGCGATCCGAGGGTCAATGAAATTATGAGTGCTACCAGAATCAATGAGTATTGTAAGAGGAAGATTCTTGAAGTAACCCCTAACCCGCATTGTTTGGGGGGTGGTGATTCCAGCTAAAGCATGGAGAGATATCTCTGGCTGGTCATCTTGAGACGGAGGGTCAATGGGCGGTTCCTGAATGTCGACTGGAGCATCCAGTGTTTCTGGATCTTCATCACCAATTTCAGAGGCAGGCAGAGACTCCACATCCAAGAGATAGACCTTTTGCTGAACAAATCTATGTCCCCAAGTGAATTTCTCATCACAATTATAGCAAAGCCCCTTTTCTCTGCGTGCTTGCATCTCTGTTTCAGACAAACGCTTGATAGGAGTCGATCGAGGAGCCTGCGGTATAGGTGGTCGCTGGGAACCCATATTTTGGAAGGGAACAAAAGTGGGCTTGGAGCGTTGTTGGGCTGCAATCTTGTCTTTTGCCAACTTAGCCAATCCTAGTGATTCCATCATTGTGTTGGGATAGAACATTTTGACCTCAGAGCGGATGGCATCCTTTAGACCACTGATAAAATAACTCCGGTAAAAGTCATCAGACAATCCTTTGGTGTGGTTGGCTAGATTCTTAAATTCGGTTTGATACTCTCTCACAGTGCCAGTTTGGCGAAGTTTAGTGAGGGCTCCTGTGAAGTCATCAAAAGCACTAGTACCAAATCATTGCAAAAGGAGCTGGCAAAAGTCTGGCCATTTGGGCTCTGGATGAGCCTTGATGTACCAATGGTACCATTGAATAGCTTCTTGTTCCAAATGAAAGGATGCCAACGGAACTTTGTTGACATCAAAAGTATTATGCAGACTGAAATACTGTTCTGCACGATAGGTCCATCCAGTTGGATCGGTACCATTGAAGCGAGGAAAATCAAGCTTCGGACCACGAAAATTGCTGGAAGAAGAGAACCCATTGTCTGCTGAAGACTCGGACTGCCGTTTGTTGTTCATAGCTGAATGTTCAAGATGGAGACAGAGAAATTTTTCATCTAGATCCTGGAGTTTGGCTTGGATGGCTGCAAGTGCGTCCTCCATGGTTTTTGCTCCTGCACGGGTGACAACCATAACCAGGATATATATATATATATATATTTTTTTTCGGTTGATTGGGTAGGAAAACAGAAACAGAAACTACTTCAGTAAAGGAAAATCTGGACTTGGGAAAAAATCAGAAGGGTAATTGGGGTTTGACTAGGTTTTGGACACTGTTGGATAGACAGGGAAGCAAAAATGAGGATTTCAGAAGCGAGGTGAAAGAATGGGAAAATTTGGAAGAGGGGAACAAAGAAGCAGAATGCAGAAAGGAACTCTGTGGTAAAATTTGAAGGTGATTGGGTGAAATCTGAGGAAGTTATGGCAAACCCTAAAAATAGACAAATGTGGGGATTTCGGGGTTTGGGAAGGGGAATTGGGGATAGGGTCCTCAGGACTGAAATATGTAGAATGGTATGACAGGGGTTCCCCGAAAATTTCAAGGGAAACAGAGTGAAATTTTTTTTTTTTTTTTTCCAGACTGGAGCGGCTACGAATCGAAAGGGATCTGGAACAACATCAAATGGATTGAAAATGGTTGAATCTGGAATGGCTTGAAAAATGGATCTGAAACGGCACAGCAGTGATCGACAATAGTTCAGCTGAAAGTAGATATGGACCCCAGGTATGTGCGGCTTCCTAATAGTTCAGGGGTTTCACTCGGCCACCAATGCTGTCTGACGGCTTGCGTATTGGGGCAATACCCCTCACTCCACGGCTCAGGTAAAACTGATAATCGCTTTGCCACAAACGACAGCTCTTGGCTTACCTCACGGGTGGGAACTAGTCAATCAGGTAGAGGTCGTTTCCCTTTTCGTTGGCAGGTCCTCTCAATGGGCCAGCTACTTCGGGGTTCCTGTGGTACTCCTCACAATGAGTTTTAGGGCTTATGCCCAAGTACTTCCCACAGTTAAGCGGATAGGGATTATTCCCAAATCCGAACCTGCAACAGATGCGAAAAAAAATTTGGCAGAAATTTCACCCAGCGAGCCCAAGAAAGTGCTCTGATACCAGATGTGATGCACCTGCAACAATTAATTAACAAGAATATGTGAAATAGCAGAAATGACAGAACTCAGAATCACTTTTATATTGATCACAAACCACTTCGAGGGGGCAACCTCCTTTGAGCAAGCTCAATACAATTAACTCCACGGTGCCTTCATAGGTCTCAACACACACTTATATACTAATTCTAGGCACCAATACTATGGGTCAAAACCATGGGCCGTTACAAACTATGGATCAACAATACTATGGGCGACTTACAAAGCATATGCGCCAACAACAATAACATAAACTATTGATCAACAAATACTACGAGACGACTTACAAAGCATATGCGTCCAACAACAACATACTAACAAAGTAAAGACATGGGTTCCTAACAACTGCCTGCCAACAGGCCCCCATAATTATCTTGTGTCTCGCCCTCAAGCCACATCAACTGGATATGGTGTATTCGATGGTCTTTACTCTACTAGGGCAGAACTCAAGTTCTGCAACTGTTCTTGTTGTTTGGATCTCGTGGTATTGTTCTACTCCTTTTGGTACACTGATCATCTACTCACTGTTATGCACTTCTTACCCAAAAGTGGACTCTTCCCAGCTTACTGTCGCAGGCTTTGCAAACTTATCCCCCAGTCTCGAGAGACCAATTGTAGATGGAGAGGAATTTTTCAGGCAACGCCAGGGTGTAAAACAGGCCAGTGGTTCTGGCACATCTATTTCGCACCAGTAAGAAAATGTTACAGGGACCGAGGGGCGACGACCCCCACCTTTTGTGTGGTTGCAAGGACCACGAGACTTCGAACCATCACCAACTTCCTAGACATCTCAGATGAGACTTCATGCTTGTAACATTGGAGTGTCTCAGGAACAGCTTGCTCCAACCGCTCATGGACACTCATGGTTCGGGCCCTCAGCACACCGGGTGTGTCACCACACGAAATAGAATGGATCATTTCCACAACCTCCTTGGAATTCCTAACTTAGCGAAATACCTGATCCTTTCGTAGCATAACCCCTCTTAACTGAAATAACCTCTTTGTTATTACTCTCCTTAGGTCCTATATTTATATAACGCATTCATCCATTCATTTGCCTTGGAAATCCATTACACCACCTGCTCACGCTCCAGGGTAATCATAATATTCTGCGGTTTCATTTGACGATTATCCTGAATTTGGAGGAATCGTGCCTCCGCCTGGTTCCCTTCATGCAAAAACATGCGAAGCATCGCTTTGGCCATGCCGCCGTGGGGGATGTTGCGTGCCAACCATGCAAACCATCCTTCCAGGTTCTGTCGGCCATGCTGCCTCGATGTATCCCTGATTCCAAATGTGCATTCTTCTGACACAATCGAAATCAACTAACGATCATATTCGTCAAAAAGGGAAAAGTCCTATCTGCATAATGATTTTGGATGTGACCCAATCGCAACGCTTGTTGCAGATCGCTCCAAACTTGCGGCAGAAGCCTCCCTGCTTCCACATTCCGTCCTTGTTGGTGCGCCATCCTGCCACCAATCAATCTACTTCTTTTTTTTTTTTTTTGCCGATGGGACTCAGGCATCGTGGTGTTCCAAGCCTGACCGATAGGGCTTCAACCTACTACCATTAATCAATTTGGGGAGTATTGCCCCATCCAACTGCTGCAACTGTACCGCTCCTCCTGAAGTAATGCGACTAATGCGATACGGACCAAGCCAATGCATCTGCAATTTTTCTGGATGTTTCATAAACTTGCTGTCATATAACAACACCAAATCCCCTTGTTGAAATTGTTTGTTCTTGATGTGGAAATTGTGCCAAGCCTTCTGGCGATCCTTCTCCACCCCCTGGTAAAAACCAGCAATAAAGCGATCTTCCTCTAGCTATATTAACTGTGCGAGACATTCCTCTAAGGCTGCCGCTATGCGCAGACTTGGAATGATATACTCCATAAGCATAACCGCTTCTTGTCCATACACCAACTTAAATGGTGTCTGACCTGTCAGCCGTTTACATGTGGTGCGATAGGCCCACAATATTGCTTGGATTTTTAGATCCCATTCATCGCGGTCCACGTTACACACCTTTGTCAGTGCATGTTCCAATATCTTATTGAAAGCCTCCACCATGCCATTTTCCTGTGGATGATAGGGTGTACTCTTCTTATGCTGTATCTGCAACTCCTCCGTCAATGCGCTAATGGTGCAATTAAGAAAGTGGCTACCTTGATCGCCAAACAATATCTTGGGGCAGCTGAAGCGAGTGACAATGTGGTCAAAGAGAAACCAAGTGGATGTGGCCGCAGAGCAATCAATGACTGTTGCAGCTTCCACCCATCGTGTTTGGTAATCTGTCATCGTGATGATATACCTAGCACCAGTGCGCTTACCTGGGGTATTGATGGGTTCCACAAAATCTACTGCCCATTTGTCGAATGGCTGCAATGTTAACTGGGGCATCAACAACATCTCATCTCATCTAGATGGCTTCCCAGTTCTCTGAAAAACGTCGCAGGATTGTGCGTACTCTGTCACATCACTGTGCAGCGTAGGACACCAAAGCCCCACTTGAAGCACCTTCCATGACGTTGCACAGACACTATAGTGCCCTCCCGCAACACCCGCATCTGCTTCGGACAGGATCTTCTCTTGCTCATGTGGCAATACACACCGCCGCAATATCTCATCGGCACCCATTTTGTATAGCACTCCTGCAATTTGTTGGAAGTCCGCAACCTTGACTACCAACTGCTTCTTCTGAGTAGTGGTGAATTCCTATGGTGTGTTACCTGTCACCAGATACTGCATGATTTCTTCAAAATATCCATCAACAATTTCAACTTTAAATAATTGAGCATCAAGCAACCCATCTTCAATATTAGTTGGTTCCTCCCCCATTTCAATCTGGGAGAGATGATCCGGGCCAGCATTTAATCACCTTGGCTTCACAATTACTTCAAAATCGAACTCTTGAAACAGAAGTAGCCATCGACAGATCTCCCCCCCAACACAGGCTTATTGACCAGGTATTTTAATGCAGAATGATTTGTGAACATCTTGAAATGGCCTCCCAATAAGTTGTGGGGAAACTTCTGTAATGCGTAAACCATGGCCAGACCTTCCCTCTTCATAGTAGTGTAGTTTATTTCTACAGATGACAACCTCCAGCTAGCAAAATCAATGGGGTGATCAAGATCTCCCTCTCCGGGTTGGGACAATACCACTCCCAGTGTGATCGATGAGGCATCAACATGAACAAGGAATTCCTTACTCCAGTCCGGAAATACCAATATCGATGCCAAAGCCATCTTCATTTTTAGTGTCTCAAAGCTATCCTGGCATTCTGGGCTCCACTGAAATGCCGCATCCTTGTTCAACATCTTCTCCATATGGGTGGTAATCGTAGCATAACCCCTGATCAACTTGCGATAATACCCTGTGTGTCCCAGCTTCGCCCGTAACTTCTTAACAGTCATCGGCGTTGTCAAAATCAGAATGAGTGCAATCTTTGCTGGGTCGACCAACAATCCTTTCTTACACACAATATGACCCAACAGTATGCCAAACAGTGCACAGAAGATACACTTCTTTAAGTTCAATGATATCTGATGTTGCCAGCATCGCTCCAACATCAAAAACATATTCTCCAGATGATCACGGACCAAACCATAGACCGTCCAATTGTCCATGTATACCTGTAAAACCTTTTGAATGAAATGTTTGAATGCAGCAACGACAACCCGCGAAAATATCGCAGGTGCGTTCTTCAAACCAAATGGCATTACAGTGTATTCAAAGCAGCCCCATTTAGGAATGAAAGTTGTCTTATGGCGATCTTATTTTGCAATGTGGATCTAATGATAGCCAGAGAACCCGTATGTGAAAGAGTACATCTCTTGGCCACCCACACCTTCAAGCACTTCATCAATAAACATAGTGGAGAACGGATCATGCAAACATGCATCATTTAGCTTCCTGAGGTCAACGCAAATACGCACTTCGCCAGTTTTCGTATCCTGTACCATCATAGGACTAATCCATTCTGACTCCTCAACTGGTTCAATGATACCAGCATCCAACATGCAATCCAGTTCATCCTTGACCCTCTCCTTGTGTCGCGGATTCAATCAATAGGGTCACTGCCGGATCAACTTAGCATCTGGTTTTAATGGAATCTTCATTTCTCCTAAGTCGCCTAGAATCCCCTTCATATAAGAAAACTTGGTAGGAAATATGTCCTGAAACTCATGGAGCAAATCAGTGACCTTACTTATCAGCTCATCATCCCAGTAATCCCCGACATTTGCGAACTTCGGAGTGTCCTCTGTCCCAATCTTAATCTTGTGGATCTTCAGCAGCTGACTGATCGGATCGCTTGGCACATCAGGTGGTACCACAGTATGAATTCCTTCTGATTCTAGGATATTCAGATTCCGTAGATCATCACCATCTTCTGGCCCACCACTGATATTGAAGCATTCCATGAGAAACTGCATCTGGCAGTGCGTGTGTAGATCCGCAGGATATGCTACCGGGACAACCTGCAGAATTACATCATGGATGAGTTGTAATGCATTATTAACCTCTGGATCGGTATCCTCAAAACTGAATGTATGGGTAAAAAAAACTGTGAGCTCCAGCCAAGTAGAAATTTCCCCTCGCAACTTAGCTGTAGTATACCATGAGCGTGGTATCTCATCTAAAGTATGGATAAAAGCATGGACCCACTCATCTTTTGGTCACAATACCCATAGTCGTTGACATTCCATTAAGTGACCACCAGGATCGTTCCGACCGTCATACTTTCTAGTGTGGTAAACCTCAGTATCACCAAAACATACCATCATCAATCTTTGGCATTTCGATCATCCATCAATTGATTCCTTGTGTGTCTCCCACCAGCATGCTGGAGCAGCCTTCAATACTTCGTTCAATGCTAGTAATCGCTGTGGTTCAGAAACTCTTTCTTCAAACTCCGTCAGAAAGTCGGATAAGCCAGGTAGTCCTTCATATATTGGTAGTGTAACCGTTTCAGTTGTGACACGGCATAATGACTGTGTGACCAACCCACACTTATGGAGTGACACTTCATGCAAGTGGTTCTGTCAATATTCCAGCGCATCATCAAAGCCGGAAGACACAGAGCTATCACTGCGCCATCCAATCCCATCCAATCCAATCCCCAGTAGTGTTGGATAAGAGCTTCCTGTTAAGTTTAGTCTAATTTCACAAGCAAGATCACTGAAAGAAACACAATCACAAGATAGACAAAGATTTACTCTAGGAAACCCTCATGGGGTAGAAAACCCAGCAAATCTTTCCTCAATATAGATAATCAACCAATAAAAAGATGTAGTCCAAGACTAGAGCTCCTTCTCCTCCTATGCAGACCTCTCTCTCTCTTGTGCGCTACTCACAAGATGGATGAATGAATGATATAAGTGAGGAACATACCTCCTCTACTTATACTCATCTCCCGACTGTCCTTTTACCCTAATGGGGCCGACCTCTCCCAGGAGAGTCTAATAACCCCCAAATAGTAAAATCAGGTCCGACCTCACATGGGAGATCTAATAACCCTAGTCACCACATTCTCTCGGAGGAATAAATTTTTTTGGATATACAATAGGGTCACCACGGAGGAATGTACAATCTCTGGATAAAATACAAAATATAATATTCTTTGAGGTTACAATATTTCAACACTCCCCCTTAACAAGAAGGATATTATAACAACATCTATAGGAGCAAGGATTCATCGACTACATGATACATGATACATCTATAAATCATTGGAATATTTCATTATACATCATCATCAGTAACTCATTCAGTTACTGGAATATAATCAATACTGGAACATCAGCATTGTCAGTATTGAGTCTTCATCTTCTACAGCACTTGATCAGCTACAGCATCATCATCATATGGATCACCCGATCAACAACGTCATCATCTAGATCTATTGATCAACATCATCATCTGGATCACCCGATCAACAACCTCATCGTCTGGATCTACTGATCAACATCATCATATGGATCTCTCGATCAACAACATCGTCATATAGAACATCACGATCAGCAGCATCATCATCTAGACCATCAAAATCAACAACATGATCATCTAGAACATCACGATCAATAGCATCATCATCTAGACCATCACGATCAAAATCATTGTCATCTACACCATCACAATCAACATCATCGTCATCTAGATCATCTAGATCCTCTCGATCAACAACATCAACATAGCAACATACTCTGCAATTCATAAGATCCTATTACGGGATGATCAATCCCTCTCACTTTAGGACATAGGCCCAAGGATAATACAATCCTGGTCCACTTTACGGGATGATCAATCCCTCTCAATTTAAGACATCTCTCATGTCTATGGATGATGCAATCCAGATCAACTTACAGGATGATCAATCCTTATCACTTTAAGACATCTCTCATGTCTAGGGACGATGCAATCCCAATCTACTTACAGGATGATTAATCCTTATCACTTTAAGACACCTCACCATGTTTAGGGATGATGCAATCCCGATCTACTTACAGGATGATTAATCCTTATCACTTTAAGACACCTCACCATGTCTAGGGATGATGCAATCCCGAATCAACATATAGGATGATTAGTCCTTATCACTTTAAGACACCTAACCATGTCTAGGGACGATACAATCCCGAATCAGATTACAAGATGATTAGTCCTTATCATTTTAAGACACCTCACCATGTCTAGGTATGATGCAATCCCGAATCAGCTTACAAGATGATTATTCCTTATCACTTTAAGACACCTCACCATGTCTAGGGATGATGCAATCTTGAATCATCTTACAGGATGATTAGTCCTTATCACTTTAGGACATGAGTCCAAGGACGATTCAATCCTGATCCACTTACGTGATGATCAATCCCTATCACTTTAGGACATAATTCCCAGGATGATGCAATCCTGATCCATTTACGGGATGATCAGTCCCTATCACTTTAGGACATAAGTCCAAGGATGATGCAATCCTAATCCATTTACGGGAGGATCAATCCCTATCACTTTAGGACATAAGTCCAGGGATGATGCAATCCCAATAGTCCTCTTAGACAAAGTCTAAGTACCACTACATCGACCTCATCGTCGAAACAGGTAACCTCATCATCAACCTCATCATTGGAATAGGTAACCTCATCATCAACACATGTATCCTCATCATCGATACAAGCATCCACATCAACGATACAGTATCCTTATCATCGATACAAGTATCCTCATCATCAATACAAGTATCCATATCATCAATACAGGTATCCTTATCATCGATACAGGTATCCTCATCATCGATACAAGTATCCATATCATCGATACAAGTATACTCATCAATACAGGTATCCTCATTATTGACCTTACCGTCAATATAGGAAATCTCATCATCGATACAGGTATCCACATCGATACCAGTATCCAAATATCATCATCGACCATATCACTCCCCCTTTCGAGGAGGGCCCTTCTAAACAACACCAAGCTTGTCTCGGAAATACTCAAACTTTACTCAAGACAGAGGTTTGGTCAATATATCAGCAACTTGTTCGTCAATGCTCACATACTCGAGATTTATAATTCCTTTCTGCACCATATCCCGTATATAGAAATATCGGATCTCTATGTGCTTTGACTTATCATGGAACATTGGATTCTCTGTCATCTTGATACAACTCTACTTGTCACAAAATATCATAATGGGGTCCATCTCTAAGTCAAACAAAACTGATAACAACTTCCGAAGCCATACCGCTTCAGAACTAGCAGAGCAAGCAGCTATATATTCCACTTCAGCAGTACTGAGAGCCACACTATACAGCTTCCTGCTAAACCATGGTAGATCCCAGATAATGACATCCACTTGATGTACTCTTCCCGTCTGATACACTTCCTTCCCAATTAGCATCTGTGTAGCCATACAATCTAAATTCATGATCTCCACGATAACATACACCAAAATCTATCGTACCCTTTAGGTACCTCATCACATGCTTTGCAGCTATCAGGTGAACTCGTCTAGGTTCCACTAGATACTGACTTAAGGTGTTCACCGCAAAGCATATATCTGGCCTGGTATTTGTCAGATACATTAATGACCCAATAATCTGTCTGTATAGAGTTACATCCACTAACTCTGAAGAGTCATCAGCTAACAACTTCAAGTTGGAATCCATGGGAGTGGCCATGGCTTTACATTCCAACATATCGAATCTTTTCAATATTTCCATAGCATACTTACCCTGGTTGAGAAAGATTCCTTCTGATCCTTTCCATACTTCCAGACTTAGGAAGTAGTGCATCAATCCGAGATCTTTCATCTCAAATTCTGAAGAGAGCTTCTTCTTGCACTCGATAATCTATTTCTCATTTCCAGTCAGAAATAGATCATCCACATATAGCAACAATATGACAGGTTCATCATCCATAACCTTGAGATAAACATTGGGATCAACTTTACTTTTGGTAAATCCCAAGCTTGTCAAGAAACTGTCAATTCTTCCATACCAAGCTTTGGGAGCTTGGTTCAACCTATACAAAGCCTTTTTCAATTTTCACACATGGGTTCTTCCATCTTCCACCTCAAATCCTTGTGGTTGTTCTATGTACACTTCTTCCTCAATCACACCATTCAGGAAGGCTGTCTTTACATCCATCTGGTGTAATTTCCACTTCATCATGGATGCAAGTGCCATTATGGTTCTAATGGAAGTGTACCTTGCAACTGGTGCAAATGTTTCTTCATAGTCAATTCCCTCTTTCTGAGAGAATCCTCTAGCCACAAACCTTGCCTTATATTTTTCAATGCTACCATCCACAACATGCATTACTTTGTATATCCATTTGGAGGATACCACACTTTTGTCTTTAGGTTTGGGAACTACATACCAAACATCATTCTTCATTATTGACTGGTACTCCTCAGTCATTGCCTCTACCCACTCTTTCTTATGAGATGCCTCTTCATAACTAGTGGGTTCTTGATCTACCAGATCACACATCAAATCCATATAGTTGGAAAATGTCTTTGGTTTCTTGCTCACTCTGTTGGAGCCTTCAGGAGATCCATACTTTTTTGCTCCTAGAATAATATCTCTTGCCCATGCTGGCTTTCTTTTTCTTGATATGTTTGTGATAGGGGTTTCTTGTGGTTCTAACATGTCATGGTCTTCAGGTGTTACATCTTCAGGGTTGGGTACAGCCTCTACAGTTCTAGAAGCTGCATCTTCTTCATATACTTCTTCATATTGGCACTTTCTAGATCTCTTGAGAGCTGCTTCTTCATCAAATGTCACATCCCTACTTATTTCCATATGATGGAAACCCGGGATGTAAATTCTGAATGCTTTGGATGCTTCACAATATCCAACAAATATTCTCTTCTTCCCAGAAGGATCCAACTTGGTCCTCTTTTCCTTTGGAATGTGAATGTATACTAGGCATCCAAATATCTTAAGGTGACTTACCTCAGGTCTCTTTCTTGTGAACACTTCTTCTAGGGTTTTGAAATCAAGAGCACTATGAGATAGTCTATTCTGCACATAGACTGTTGTCCACATACATTTGAATGAATTAATTCCAAGGTACTCTTAGTCTTTGTTTCACTCTTTGGAAATGGGTTCTTGATATTCTTCCCTTTTGCACATCCTTTGCATGTGCCATCATGATCAATATTTAAGTCTGGAAGTCCTATAACTACCTTGCTCACATGAGGTAGTGCTTTGTAGTTAATATGATCAAGCATCCTATGCCATAGCTCATTTGGGCTAGTGGCTTCATGTATAAGGGCAACTTCTGGATGGCCCTTGAGTTTGTATAGACCTCCTTCCTCTTCACCAATAACAATTGCATCCTCAATTGATTTTCCTTTGGGCCAGATTAGTACTTTCCCATCTATGAATGCCACCCTATAGCCTTTCTTATCCAAAGCTGAGATAGAGAGTAAGTTCTTCTTTAAACCTGGTACATATAAGATCTCCTTCATCTTTAATGGGGTTCCATTATCAAGCTTGTATCTTGCTTCACCAACTCCCTTGATGGGATATTGATAGTCATCTCCAAGGGATACCTTCTGTGGAGAAGTATTTTCTTCAAGTTTTGAAAGAGTCTTCTTTTGACTTGTCATGTGCTTTGAAGCACCACTATCAATGAGCCATGTATCCTCTCCAGGTGTTACTGCCCTAGAGAGTGCAGAGAATAGAACATATTCTTCTGCATCTTCTTCTTCTACTACTTTAGATCTTTTCTTTTGAGGCCTTTCCTCCTCTTCTTCTTCACTATCATCTTCTACTAGATGAGCTTGATGTCTTTTGTGGTGAAAACCCTTTTTCTTCTTCAGAGGACAATCCTTAGCAATGTGTCCTAATTTGTGACAAGTAAAACATTGAAATGAGGAGTAATCTCTTCTTTGATTAGTTCCTCTTCTCTTTTGAAATCTTTGTGGAGGTTGAGACTCCTTGGAACTATTCTTCTTGAAGTGGGATTGATTCCTTCTTCTCTTGGTTGGGTGGCCAAGGCTAGGTCATCTTCTTTGAGCAAGGCTTCTCTGTTGGCAACCCTAGCTTCTTCTTCAATGCAATCCTCCCAAACCACATCAAACTTCATACTTTCTTTTCTGGCACACATAGTTTGGATGAAAGACTCCCAAGATCTAGTGAGACCATTTAGAGTAGTCATGACTAGTTAATCTTCATCAAGGGTATCTCCAATAGCATCTATTTGTTCCTTGAACTGGGAAACCCTTGAGAAATAGTCTTGAACAGATTCTCCTTTATTCATCTTGGTGCTCTTCAATTGAGATCTCAGGTTCATCTTCCTATTGATGTTCTTTACTTCATACATTATGGAAAGGGCATCATACATTTCCTTTGGATTCTTCTTGGATGCCACTTGGGGAATCAAGTGGTCTTTGATAGAATCAGCAATGATTCTCTTTGCCCTAATCAAATCCTTCCTATCCTTCTCTTTGGCTTCATCTTCTTCAGGTTCTGCAACCTCATCCTTGATATATTGGGCAAGATCATTCTTTTTAAGAATGAGACCAATTCTGTATTTCCATGCCCGGAAATTTTCTATACCCTCTAGCTTGTCTTCAAGCTTAGTGCTTGGAGCCATCTTATCCAGGGGTCAAAGAGATTGAAGTTTCTCAAGAGATAGAATAACACTTACCAGGACATGTGCTTGATTGAGTGAAAGTTTTGGTGTGTTCTACTTCTGGAAACTTCAACTTTTCACCTTCTCGATCTGTAACAGAATTTCTGGTTTTCTGGTGCACAAGTTCGCAGCTTTTCTGGTTGACTAGTGCACAGGTGTGCAACTTTTATGGTTCTCTAGTTTTCTGCACTTTTGGTCAAACTAGGGTTTGACTTTCTCGGAGATCTACCCAACCAAAAATCTCGATCCAGGGCTCAAAACTTCAATTTTGAGGAGGGATATCTAGCCATGCAATCAGAATCCAAAAATTCCAACTTTTGCAGAAACCCTAATTTTCACCGGAGGAGGAGAGAGAGGTATTTTCACCTTGTGAAAGATGTTCTATTCAGGCTAGCTCTGATACCATGTTAAGTTTAGCCTAATTTCACAAGCAAGATCACTGAAAGAAACACAATCACAAGATAGACAAAGATTTACCTTGGGAAACCCTCATGGGGTAGAAAACCCAGCAAAGCTTTCCTCAATATAGATAATCAACCAATACAAAGATGTAGTCCAAGACTAGAGCTCCTTCTCCTCCTATGCAGACCTCTCTCTCTCTTGTGCGCTACTCACAAGATGGATGAATGAATGAGATAAGTGAGGAACATACCTCCTCCACTTATACTCATCTCCCGACTGACCTTTTACCCTAATGGGGCCGACCTCTCCCAGGAGAGTCTAATAACCCCCAAATAGTAAACTCAGGGCCGACCTCACATGGGAGATATAATAACCCTAGTTACCACATTCTCTCGGAGGAATAAACATCTCTGGATATACAATAGGGTCACCATGGAGGAATGTACCATCTCCGGATAAAATACAAAATATAATATTCTTTGAGGTTATAATATTTCAACACTTCCTCCCTCGAGTACTTCGATTACATCAAAGTCGGCATGTGTTTTCATTCCCTCAATGTCCACCACCATTCATGGAACTCTCCCAATTGGTGTTACCTTAGCGTGATTAGCTAATCGGAGTTGTACATGAGACCAACTCAATGGGGGGCTCCCCATCTTCTGCCAAGCCTGCTTGGTCAAGATGTTGACATCTGAACCAAGATCCAGAATAACTGAATCAACATCAAAGTCACCAATTTGAATATTCATCTGCATCTCCTTACCCATCTTCCATCGTTGCAAGGAATTAACCACGAGCTCTTGTCGATCCTGGGCCGGTCGTTGCAACAAGGCTTCAATCGTAGCAAGAGCATCAGGATCTCTTGCCAGGGACAAACAATGTTCCAAAAATGCTCGAAGTGTGACCATCTTGACGGGCCAGCCTCCGAAGTAGCATCAAAAGTAGAGGGCATGTCATACATAATAGCTTTACCTCGATCATTTTCTAGTGCACGTCGTGCTTGAAGAAACATCTCCCGCTCCACATCAATGTCAAATGATACCTTCTTTTGTCCAGCTAACCGGATCGTTGAGCTGTCTTCTCCAGTTTTCTTTCCTCCATAAGTGACCACAACAATGAAAGCATCTTGCGGCCTTGGCTCTGCAGAAATTGTCACGATGTTTGCACCTTGGGCCTGGTTCAACGGTGGATTCCCAGGTGGGTTCACATTCTGATTCTGATTCTGTTGCATATTCTGGTTCTGCACTGGTTTCTGCACTTAGTTCTGGGCAAGCTGCTATGCCTGGGGCTGGCTTTGGAACTGGGGAGTGTTCCTTACTTGCCATCGCGCAATCAAATATGGAAAATCCTCAACTGTGTGATCGTTAACAAAACAGAACGTACATTGGTTTTGCGGCAGTGGGCAGTCCTGCTGGTAGTGTCCCCATACTGCACAGTGATAGCATTGAATAGGTCCACGACCACCTCATCCTCCTCCTCGAACAAATCCTCTGCCACGTCCTCCCTGGTATCCTCCCCGGAATCCTCCCTGCTGCTAGTACTGTGGTTGGTTGAATCGTTGCTGCATTGGTGTTGGTTTCATCCCTTTCCCTTGTTGTGCATACTGCGGTTGCTGTACATACTGTGGCTGCTATGGAGCCATCTGCATTGGAGCATATTGCGGCATGAACTGCGACGGTTGTTGATACTGCGGTACAAACTGCGTCTGCGGTTGAGGTAGCGGCTGGGCTACTTGTGGCCGCGGTTGCGATTTTTGTACGACACGCATTAGAGGAAATTTGGGTAAAAAATGGGCCTCCTAAGGAAAATAATAAAATAATAGTAGAGAGAGAGTTAAAAAACTACTTTTTTGGATCTTATTTTCAACTTATCTCCTTGTAGGTTTAGTCAAATTTCAAGTGGGAGGACTCGTTGGATGCATAATTAAATTATGCGTCCAACGAGTACCCATGTTGCATACTTTTAACAACATCCACACCATGAAAAATTGAAAATACATTAAAACACGTGTTTCTAGTGAGAGAAAACATGTTTTTTAATGTATTTTCAATTTTTCATGGTGTGGATGTTGTTAAAAATATGCAACATGGGTACTTGTTGGATGCATAATTTAATTATGTGTCCAATGAGTCCTACCGCTTGAAATTTGAGTAAACCTACAAGGAGATAAGTTGAAAATGCGATCCAAAAAAGTAGTTTTTATTTTTTCCCTCCAATTTTTTTAGGTGCTCCCTTTTTTAATTTTAAAGCATTTTTATTGGATAATACATGATGACATAGAATTTGTATTATTTTTGGAAGGCCCATTTTAAATTGAAATTTCCTCTAATGTTGGTCATCCTTGACATAGAATGCAACATACATTCTTTCTTGTAGCAACCCATATGCACGACAATCTTTGTAATCGTGACCCTATGACTTGCAAAATGTACAATAAATATTTCTCGGGGTTGTGACCATTTTCTACATATATGAGCAATTGTCATGGTTGTGCCCATATACATGGCAGGTGCGACACCACGACATGCTGCCACCATTCAATGGGTTTGGCGCCCTTGACACCAAATAGTTGCAGAAGTCCGAGCAATTGTCCTTCGTATGCCCTTCTCCTCGGCATTGCGTACACCATACTTCATCGCGTTGTTCCTTGCCTTTCTTTAAATATTGCAGCTGTATAGTCAATTTAGCGAGCTGTGTCTATATCTGCAACATCCTAACTGCATTTTCTCCAATTGACGACACCTCCAATTGCATTGCAATCTCTAAAGCTTCACTGGGCGTCGAGATGTTTTGTTGTATCAATGGTAGTCGAATGTGTGGTAGCAGTGCTGCAATTAACCACTCTTTATCTTGGACGGTGCTCATATCGAAACTAACCTTTTCCATCAGCGTCCTTAATTGCTGGTCGAAATCCCACACTGTCTCATTGGGATACTGCTTAATTTCTTTCAATTCCGTAATACATTGAGCCTCTGAATTGGGCTTCCTAAATTCTGTAATCAGTCCATCCTGGATCTCATCTAGTGACTTCTCTGGAGCTCCTGTAGGGACTAGAACAAACTTCATAAACCAATCTAATGCACGACCTCGCAAAGTCGTCGCTAACTATCCTTTCTTAGCAGCATCATCGGTGATCTGTTTTATGGTCCAGACTGCTTCACACAAAAACCAATATTATTATGGGTTGTCTGTCCCACTCCCGTGGAACAATAGTAACTTAGCATCATCACCCTCCATTCTGGGCTTCCTTCCTCCTTTCCCTGTACTACTACCAATCAACTTTTGTGGTGTCGAAGAACTTGGCGGTGTCGAAGTGGTATTTCTTGCTATCTGAGAGATAGTGAGAGGAGGTGTGGGTACGTTGGTGCTGGGGTTTGGTCCTGCCTCTATCTTGGGAATAGCCTAGTTGTCCTTGTCAGTACTGTGAGTTCGCTTCATCCCGTGTGGTATTCCTTCACGGTCTTGTGGTTCAACCACAGCAAGACCTTCTCCCGTCCTCTGCCTCTTTTTCTGTTGGAACCTCGCTCCTCCCCTCGTAAGACCACTTTCTTCCTCGGCTTCACTCACAGTCTCATCATGACCTACACCCATCTACCCCTTATCATTCCATGTACCGCACCCAAACTGTCGTGGTACCCACGGCCTCCTCCCACCAGGCTGTATACTGATCAAGATGCATCTTCAATATACCCTTTTTCACAAATAAGCATCTTGATCGACAGTAAAAACCTGCCCCGGGGTTCACGGAAAAAATATATTTCGGATTCACTATAGGACTTCTGAGTATCAACCGTGAACTCTGTGATATAGCCCTCTAGGATGCTATCAAACCACACTTCGACAACCCGTGATGCTTTATTATCAACCTCCTGTAGCTCCTGAATCAACTCGGGGGTCCACGTCGTCGGTCCACCACCCTGAAAGTTTCTCTTCTAGAAGGTCAACTTCACCAACCACTCATACAAAATGACTGGGAATTCATAGAAGAACCATTCATGCGGTCCGTCGTGAATATGTCTACCCACCCACTAATCTACTGTCAGTCGAGTGTTCTAGCTTTCCTCTTCAGCGAATTCCTGCAACTTCTGATCAAACCATTCTTGGATCTCCGGTTTCGTCGGGTGCCACAACATGTCCTCCTTTCACTTTGTACATGGTCTCGACAAAGGAAACATTTGTTGACTCACACCCAGTCGGTAGGGGTTCCCATCACTATCAACACCAACCCACTGCGATCTCCCTGAGCACCAACCCAGATAGGTTTTACCCTACCCAGCAACACCTGCAGAGCAGATGAGGTCTTACCCAAGGCGATCAAGGGAGAGTGGATAGAACCATGTTTCCGCCGAATGAAGGAGGATGTTGCGGAATTTGCTTACTTAACTTATTTATTGCAGTATCCAAGACAGATCTATGTATTCAAGATTAACATCAATAGCATTATGTAACAGAGTCATTCATTGCAACAGAACGAATATAACATTAAGATGTTAACTGCATCAATAAATCATCACAATAGGAATTAATACGAAAGATATATAGGGAATTTCACCAAAACAGTTCTATCATGTCATATTACTTCAGAAAACCTTGATACAATATCTCTGCAAAACCAGATCTCAGCGATATCTCTAGATCTCAGAACGTACGCAAAAACCGCATCTCCAAGACCTATCTCTCTTTTCCCCTACTGCTGCTCTCTCCTCGACCTACAACTTCTTGTCTATATATAGGCTTCCGCCTTTACAATGCTTGTCCACTTACTAATAGCTTCCTAACCGACTCTTGGCCAAAAGACCCAAAATCTAACTGACACGGTCCAAATGACCCAGAAACCCGCCTATTGCGGTACAATTTACATCTTATATGATCCAATGACCCAAAAACCCACCTATTGCGATACAATCGACTCAAAAATACATAAAATAGTCTATTCTTCTACCTTCCGTGACCTCTTCTAACGTGTCGCAGCATAGGCGGTGCTGCGATTCTTCCTTACCAAATTACCTGCCAACAAGAACGCTATCATGGAGGGTACTCATAAGGACCCTAAGTTCACAGCCTCTGTAAGCATAGCAGCTGGACAGGAAAGTGCAGATAATGTCGACAAGTTGTTGAATGGCATTGAGTGAAATAAGGAAAAAATGCTCAAATTAAAAGATAACCTGGTGAAGGCACGAGGAGAAGGAATAGAACTAAAAGGAAAACATGATGCCATAATATATGAGAAGGACATATTACTGAATGAATATCAGAATTTGGACTTGGAAAAGGAGGCATTGACTGTACAGTTAATTATTATTGAAGGTGAAAGTAGCGACTTCGAAGCTCGAATCAATGAATTAGAAACAAGAGAGTCAGCTGCAAATCAGCAGGCCGAAGAATTGAAAGCTCAAATGGAAGAAATGGTTAAAGAAAATGAGTCTATGATAGAAAAGATGGAGCTAGCGAACAGTAAGAAGCAAGACATGACTCCTTTCCATGAGCAGGCATGCAAAATTTAGGAGAAAATGTCACGCATAGGAATTGATCACTGAAGAGATCTACAAGATGAAAATAATGATATCAAGGATGAAGGAGATTGCTACAGAATCACTGAGGATCAGGAAAATATTGGTGGAAATTGCAAATAATATTAAGAAGCATATGATGTGGAGAGAAGGGAAAATAGAGTTCCCTGATCACCTACCCCAAAAATGGTTGTAGACTCTGATTTAGACATAGCTCTTCTTGAGTTTTGTAGAAAAGATGGTAGAAGGATAAATAATGAAGTCCCTAAATCTATTGAGAAATGTGTAGGGTTCTACAACAAGATTCGTTAGATCCACGATAAATGTCAGCTCACTATGCTGCCAAATATGGATGAACTTCCTACCAAAGATCAACATTTGATGGAGTTGCAAAATGCGTTGAGGGATGACCTAGACTACATTAGAAGACTGGATGTGCTGACAGAAGAATATATCCATCAATACATTGGGCAAGCATCCATTAATGCCTATTTTATGGAGGGCAACTACAAGGAGGCGACTGAAGGAGTAAAAAGTGTGGAAACTGAGCTATCATTTCATGAGATAACTTTGAAATGTTTAGAACCCACACAATGTAACATTATTTTTTAAGAAACTGATGCGTGGTCCAATTATATCTCTAGTCTAGAAAGGCCAGCTAGAAATTAATATTTTGTAATTTATTCTAATATTCTTTGTGCAAACACTAGAGGATGAATTTTGGAAGTCCAAGAGTTAGGTCAAGTGAAACGAACAACCATATGAGGACAAATCTTTTGTAATATAAATATAGGGTGGAGAATACTTGTAAAGGACTTTTTGCTGGTGAATTTTATGTTGGAGGAATTTTGTAAAAGAACTATTTCTTTGCTAATGAGAAAATACTAGTTCGCTGGGGAAAATCTTGCACTGGTGTTTGCTTGGAACGTGTGGTTGCTGGAACATAATTATTTGGTTTTCTACTTATATGATGTTGTGAGATCTTTCTGATTCTGTCAAACTATTTCAATGATGATGAATGTTTCCTTATTTCATGCCAATGTTTATGTGTAACATAGTAATAATTTGCTTCAATTAATATCAGAGCTATCTTTGATAATTTCTGCTGTAAATGTGAATGTTTATTTTAATGGCTATCTGTTAAATTTACCTGAACATTTCAGCTTATTACTCTTAACTCAAATTCTCTCCCTGTAGGGATAGGTTAGATTAATTTAGAATAGGAGTATATAATTGATAAGGTAGGAGCAGTAATAAGGGAGGTAAGAACCCACACATCGCTAGTGTGGTTTCTACCTGTCAATTATATGCATTTAGTTAGGAATCACTTGCATCCGCATACCCCTTAAAACTAAAATTACATAAACGGTGGTCCGGGCCGCAATCGGTAAAACAAAACAAAAAATTAATCACACTTACGGTAGCCGGACCGTTAACCGAACGGATTCCCCACACCAAATGGTGAGTAGTCTAATTGGGATTATTTACTGGGTAGAATCCCTACTGTCGATGCTGATATTTTTTGGGAATCAACAGGTGCCCATCTGGATCAAACTATCTTGTTCTTGGATGAGAGATTCAGTGAAAACATCTAAGGAGGGAATCTTCCAACCAGGGATTGACATTCACTCAGAATGGAAGGTAGAGATAAAGATGGAGAACTCAGGACTTAGCTTGCTCATAATGGATAGCACCAGCTGCTCATCCTTGTTCTCAATGACACAATGCTTCCATTGCATAACCAGATATTTGAGTTTTGAAAAGAATTGCTAAATGGTCTCGAAAATACTTGGTTGAAGAGAAATCAACTCATTTTCTAGAATATGGCCTCTTAGCTCATCTTGTTTTCCGAATACGATCTATAAATTCAACCATAATTCTCTTGGATTCTTCAATCCATTGAGGTGGAAGAGTAGATCTCTGGAAATATGAATACACATGAAACCAAATGCTTCATCCAATCTATTCATATACTTGGTTTTATCCATAGCTGATTGTGGTTCGGTATCCTTCCCCATTGTCACCCTATAGAGTTATTTGTTGCACAATACCATCTGCATATCAGCCCTCCAATACAAGTAATTGAAGGGTGCCAGGATCCTGGGAGAGAGAGGAGAGTTCAAATTTTCCATTACAACTGCTGGAGCAAATACAAGGTGAAAACTGTTGCTTCTACAACAAAACTATTGCAACTGCAAAAAACTGTTGCAACACTCAAAAAATTTGAATAACCTGCAAAAAACTCTCAATAATGGAGGTAGACTACTATTGAGCACTGATTTAGGACAATACTAACTTTTATCCAGATCCTACCTGGCTAGACCTCATTGGATTTCTCCATTGAATTCAATGCAATGGCTCTACGATTTGTTGTGGAAATCCAGAGGCTTCTAGTGCACTACCAAAATTAGTTTCTCAACCTATTCTCTCAAAGGCTCTGATACCATGTGAAATTCTAAGTAACAACAGATCTAAGAGCTGAGGATTCCTCACAAAGAAAGAATGAGCAGAAAAGTTGAATAAGAGTGAAAACTGCAGTAAAAAAGAGTAGAAGAATAATTATGCAACAAAACTCAGATAGGAGCAGAATAATGTCACACGATCCAATAAAAATTATAATGAACAATGACGATACAATGGAGATAATTCGAATGACATGGGAGAATTCAAACCCTAAGTTGGTCTAGCATATGGATTATCACCACGAGAGTGCTCCGAAAGACTCAAACTCAATTGAACTGAACCTAAACTGAGCTAACTGAACTCACAATCAGTTAACTGACTAAGGAGGGCACAATAGTGAGTTTTTCATGCATGTCAATCATAAATGTGTGCATGAGGCCACAATCAGTGGCGTCCCGAGCTCCACCCCCCCACAAGAGTAAACTAACTCAAGTGGACTGCACTGGAACACTCAGTAGGTTCCTATAAAATAGGGAAATGACTGAAGTGGTCCTAAAATAATGCATGCATGGCTCAAAAGGAGGTAGATGGATCATGGATGACATATGCACACCACTAGGGGGAAAATGACATCATCAACAACTAGGAAAATTAAATAATTCTATGTAGGACAAGGATGGAGTATTAAAATATCCTAACAGTATTCAAGAGGGAACTTCAAGACTCGTAAGAATTCTAGTAATACTTATTTGAAATATTTGAAATATGTTACAAGAAAAAGAGCTATAGGAGCTAAAATCATCAATTTATTTGAAATTTCTAAAGTTGATTCAAAATTGGATGCTTTGCAGGTTAAGAAAAAGCAAGAGGAAATTAGAGAAGCAAGAGATTTCCCTTTGGATAGTCTCGAAAATTGTGGTATACGTGACTTGAATTATCCGTCCATGACTGAGATTAAAATAACATATCAAGAAGAGCCACAAGTTGCAAGTTCACTTTATGTAATGGCACCACAACAACCATGGAAATCGTGGCCTACATGTATGGTTCAAAACTCAATTCCTCCATTTTCTTATTTCCATAATTGAGCATTGAATACTCCTACACCATGTCAACCATGGAAATCTCAACATAATCCCTACCAACCTTGTACACATAGTTGGAATGTCCCATCTTATGATACCATGGCTACTTTCCCTCTTGTTGCAGCACCAATCAATATTCCATACTTTCCATGAGCTCTTCAACAAAATCTTATTTTCCCATCAAGATCAGCCATACAAACTAATCAACTACCTTCTCATCAAACTCCTTGGTATCCAACACAATTCCTTGTCCAATCCATCCCACACCCTAACAATAATAAAGTGGTGTAGCATGCTTACAGTGTTGAACTACAAAATTTTCTTACATTTCCCGCATGTTCTGCCTCACTGACACTGTTACAAAAAGACTGTGCACTGCTGCTCCAAGTCCATACATGGCCTAAACAAATTATAGATCCAATATTTGCAAATGAAGTTTCTTATCATCATCAGCAAGCAGACAAGATCAACAAATAAGATGAAAAAAAGACATTGGAGTAAAAAATTGAAGCATCCTTTGCATCATTATCAATAGATATGGATCTCTTATGCATTCATGAAGATCAACTTTCTAAAGAGATTCATGATGTAACAACCATGAGAAATCAAGGGAACAAAGAATATATTGAATATGGGTTTCAATTTGTCATCATTTTGCAGCATCACTCCACACTTTGGAAAATCTTGGCACCATCATTTCAAGGGAAGTTCATCTATCATACATTGGCATTCATAAAGATACACTTTTGAAATTTGGGTATGTGCATACTTGAGACCTTGTTTCGAAAATGGCTCCATTGGAAGTATTCTTATACTTGGAATTAATTCCCTTTTCAAGTAAAGTAGGGTAGGGTAGTTAATGAATTTTCAATAAATGTTGAATGAAGTTGATTGGTTCAATTATAAGAATTATCAAACTAGTTTAGAAATAAAAAGGAGTCACCCTCAAGAGATCATAATTTGAATGCTTGTAGCCTTGATCCCACATTTGTTTTTTTATAGACTTTATTTCAAAAATCATCATTTTTTTGGAGTTTCAGCCGCTGTTGCAACACATTGTGTAAGTCAATGTATGTGCTCAAAGCCTGATATTTTTGGTATAGGGATGTATTCCATTTACATTTATATGATTACAAACATTCACACTTATTTGGTCATCTTTTTGCGAGCTATATATTGTTTATTGAATTTTGTGGCATTTTGATTTGATAAATTCATTGGAACACAATCAGGACAATCATGTTTTGAGGGACCAAATGGACTCATTTTTAAAACCTGTTTCTATACAATGTATACCTTGAAGTCTATTTTCTAAATAAATCTAAATCACTCAATTCGATATCGTACGAAAAATGTATGACCAAAATACCGACAACCTATCTCAAATCAACATTTTTAAAACTCAGTTTCCTAGACTGTTCATTGGCCTATTTGAACAATGAATTCTTATTGGATTCAGAACCTGTTTCTATTGGATATCCCTACATGAATCTAATTTCATATCCAATTGGAATCACATCAATCCATCATCAAACAAAAACACTATTCCTAAAACTGTGACTATTGGTCTAGATCGGAATTCAAAAAACACATTGCCCTACAAGTTGTTACTAAGAAGTTTTGACATATCATATCATGGAATTTTTAAAACCTGTTTATAATGGAAATAGACCTATAAATTTAATTTGATTTGGATTTGGAATCACTCAAATCGAATGAGGAACAAAGAATTTATGTTCAAAACACTGCTAGTGAGTCTAAATGGCCATCGCTCTCCCACATGTATAAATTGAATTTTCTTCATTCATTTTTCTTTGGATTTTTTTTATAAGTAATTGCTTGTTGTTGTTTTCTTCACAAGTATTGGATGAAGAGAGATCGATCACCTCTCTTCTTCCATGATCTCATGTTTTACTACAGGAAAGTGCTAGGTTTTTGCAGGTCCTCGGAAGATAGAAGGTTAATATATGCATGAGAGAGTTTTGAAGACTTTTTCTCAAATTTGCAAATGGATTGAGAACAACAATTGAGGAATTTATATGTAAACCATATGAATACCAATGTTCCATAAGTCAAGTTCCATTACTACATGACATACTACTAAAAATCCTCCCAAAATATCTCTCGACCATCATGCTCAGTCACCAACACCATGTTATGCCCATACATTTCCTTCGTTCCTCCACCATTTCATCACTCCCATACTTTCCACTCCACTCACATATAACCCATGAATAGTGTCTTTCATCTCTCTTACATGCTGAGTTGCCCCCTGTCCTTTTCATTTTTCCAATAAATCCTACTTGCTAGTGAAAATCGTTCATCTCTAATTCTTCAAATCATTTGTCATATGCTCATGTTGGATTGATGGGGTGTTCCTTAAGGCCTCCCTTCCAACAATCTTGACCCATTGACATCAGCACGTATTTTGGGTTCAATATCAGAGATTTATTGATGACTTGAAGTTTGTATGCCTCAATGACAAACCTTCTCGCTAACAGCAGTGGGGATGCACCAATGCCTCCTGACTATTAGATCCTGCAATGGGTTCGACAACAACAAATTTATTTACACCTGACACGGTGCATCAAGGGTACCTTGGATCCCACTTTCATTATTGGTGGAAAGTCTCGCATTGGTTAACAATAGTCATCAATGGTTGGTAATCTAGTGAGACTTTTCCACATTTGACTTCAACAAAACCAATTCATGTGGACAGGTATGTACCATTAGGAGGGGTGAAGATAAATATTTCCAGCAGTATTACATGTAGCTAGCATAAAATCATTTCAAATCATATTCAGCCTCATTCAGTTTGAGCTCTCATATACATCTGTCTCAGCATCAGATCGGCCTACATTGTTCCAACATCATTCCATCCATACCAACAAAGGCTTCCATGGAGGTAAAACTTGAGGTAAAATAGAATGAGTTTTTGATTTATTAAAAGTTTAGGAAAATATCATGAAATCCATTAAGCATTATCCCCTTCCATTATCATTTTCACTTCTTTACCATTTTCCATTTTTCAAGGATATAAAAAGCCTTCAGTTTGGGGGGGGGACACCATGCCATTACCTCTCTTATCCATCCACTACTATCTCTATCCAATTTTAAACCTCGCCATTCCACTTCATGCACACCCAAGTCAAGTCCTTCCCTACATCTCCTACATCCAAGCATGAGAGAATGATTTGTTGCAGTCACACAAGAACCAACAGTAAGAAGATAAGCATCAGGTGATGCACATGGACAAGCCAAGGAAGGGATGGGCTGCTCCACAAGAACCTACAATAGAAGAACCTGTTGTAGATGACATTACTTCAATGGAGTATGTTGCCATACAATAGGGAAGAAAATGCACTTTGAGGTATGAATTGCTTGATGGTTTATTGATGCAAATATTGGTTCACTTCCACACAACTATTGAAAAGTTAAACTTGGCATTTTGATACTATGAGCTGATATACAATCAAATTTGATTTACATATTCTTTCACAAAACTTAAATGCTCGGGTTTTGTTGATTGGAATATAGACATACATGCTCACTTCCCAAACAAATCTGATCCTTACTCATTAAAAATCACGGTCATTTTAAGCTTGGATTATCCATTTATTAGTTCTAATTTTTATTTATGCAACCATCTTCAGCAAGTATGGAACTCTCTTGGTGTTTAAAAAATGGAAAAGTCATTAATTAGCTTCTCATTCCTTATTGTATATGGGGGTTCTTGTGACAAAAGTTCTAGAACTTGTCATAAGAAAAAGAGCAGCCAAGAGCATCATATACATGAAATAAAAATGTGGATCTTCAACACGTAATGGAAAGCATGGGTTCCAATATCTCCACTGTATATTCAGAATTCTACTACAATCTTAGAAGGAAGTCTATGGCAGCATTTGAACAATGTTTGGCATTATTTAGGTTTGTTTCCCACTAAGTTTGAACTAGTAAGGATTGACAACCGTAGAAAGGGATAACCAATTCACAAAAGGTCAACCCCTACAAGAGCACTGTATAATGGGTCAACTATTCCATTCAAGATGATGATCTTGGACACTTCTTTGTATTGTTGTGGCCATGGCTGAATACATCATTACTTGGACACTATTTTTTTTCGATATTGCTTGCAATCTTGAAGGAGGTATGTTTATATTAATTATGCTCGTGCTCTTGTTAAAAGATGCCACCACAAATGTATCAAGTTTCAGCTCTATAAATAGTGCTTCTTTTACCTGATGGCATGTAAAATATTCATTTTGGGGGAGAAGGAAGGGTTGCTACACTTAGTAGTAGGGAAAAAAAATGAATACTACAACAATCACATTTTCAGACATCATTTTTATAACAATGTTCTCCTAGCAGCCAGTGAAGGAAGCCTGGGTATGTAGAGGGTTGAATCAATGTTTGATGAGTAAATAATTATGTCCAACATCAAAATCTATTTTGAGTATTTACAAAGCATTATTAGCCTCTTCATTGGAAGATTTGGAGCATTTTCATGGCAACCCTGAAAACTACAAAAGTGCAGAATTTGATTTGATCATATCTTGCAATGGGTGAACTAGATTTTCACGAAACTAGGAGAATCGAAGCACTACAACATGATGAACAAACCTGGTAAGTTTCAGCTGAATCTAATGCATGGTTTTCGAAAAAATGGCCACCATCACCTACAACCATTTTGCCTATATTTCAAGATCCGTTCATCAGATGGATTTGAGTTTTGGTGAGAAGAAGCATTTTCATAAGAGAAATATACTCACTAATTTGTAGGAAAAAATGCTTCACGGATTTTTAAAAAATGGCCATCATCACTTAAAACCAATTTGCATTTTTCTCAAAAACCGTGATGTGGGTATCTCTGATATTTGGTGTGGAGATGAGTTGGACTAGTAAACACTTGCTTGACAAATTTCAGCCAAACCCAGTTTGTATTTTGTGACAAATTGGTTCAGGACATTTGTTGAAACAACTATTGAAACACCTGCAAAAAATTGCCAATATAGACCTTTAGTGACTTATTTGCTCATTTCTCGAAATCTGTGAACTGGGTCTTGCCAAAATTTAGTGTGGAGATGCACTAGACGAATAAGAACTTGCATGAAAATTTTGAGCCATACCCATTTTTTACTTTGAGATAAATTCAACTGTTTCAACAATGTTTCAATAGTGTCTTAGTAGAGTTTCAACAATGATTTTGAGCAGGAGGATATCTTGGAATTTTTGCATCAAGTTGCTATGATTTTTGGTAGGAATATACATTAAAATGTGAACTATGATATTACCAAAAATATTCTTCATCCAAGTTATGGTTTGCATATAAACTAGAATTTTCAAAATTGTTGTTACTCCACTACAGTTTGTTGAAACTCCATTAGAATTGGTAGAAATCACTTGAGGGCTACTTTTGAAGGTATGATGGCTATGAAAGAGAATCATAGAGTTGCTAAGATGATCTAGATGATCTTATATCATTACTTTTTTTGTTCATGATTTGCTAATGATGATATGTTTTAAGATTGTCGTTTCATGAGAAATGTAGCAGCCGTTGTTTGAAGAAATTTCAAGTATGATTTGGAAATAAGCATCGTATTCCATTAGTATCATTAGTGGGAAAGCATAGCGGTTTCGGTCACTATGCATGGTAAAATGAAAGCAACAGTCAAATGAATCCTTCTAGTTTGGATGCTACATAGGTATTGGGTTGCATGAGGATATGCAACATTTTCAGTTTGGGGGAGATGTTGGGTTGCGGATTTGTCCCTATTTTCATCACTTATCGACATTTATTTCATCCCTCTTCTTCCTATTATTGCTCATTTATCATTCCATTTTCCATCCATTTGCTGTAACTACTCGTAAAATACCATATTGCTCCCATTGATGCTTTAGTGGTTAATAATGATTATTTTCCTTTATTTTTAATGAATTAAAGACTATTATGCATCATTTTACTAATTATGGTTTACAAAGCAATATCTTGTAGCAACACTTATGGTTCCAACATCCAAAGTTGGCATGTTAACACATCTCCACGTGGAAATTCACAACATGGTTTCATTTCTAGGATTAATTATGTGGATTTGTGATCTCAATTCGTGCCCAAGTCCAACATTGCAACCTCCAGCTCATGATCAAACGGTCCCAACCAAAAATGCATGCCAGATAAGAAAAAAAATGATTTATGTTTCAATATACGGGCATATGAAGAAGAATCTTGAAAATATGGGACATGGGTTTTGTGCAGAACGATCCCAACTAGATGCCACATGTGAAAATCGCCCAAAACGACCACAGTTTGAGAGATCTGACTGGTTCTCTAAATGTGTAATTTCCCAGATTTGCAGTTGCAATCGATTTTCAAATTGGGCAAATTGTTCAAACAAATTCCAAGTTGGGAATTCAGTTCCTCATCCTCCTCAATGAGTTTTTGTATAAATATGTAATGAACATCATGTATTGGGGGGTTGAACAATTAGTATTGAAATTCATTATTCTCTTTGAATCCAACTTTGTAACAATTTAAGCTTAGTTAATAGATGTTGGTGGTTTCCTAAAGCAGAGTTGTAGACTTTCATTGTGGAGATCTGGCTCTACTTAGTGGAGGAAGGGATCTCTTCCCTTAGCAGATGTTGGTAGCATTGATTGTAAGTGTGTTATTGTGTGAATTTTTTATTATTATTTATTTCCTGCTTTCATTCATTGTTAGAGTTAACGTTGTTGTTATTTCTGTTAATTCGTTTTCATAGATCGTTGGCCAACATAGCGCTTCTTTAATATTTATGTAATTAGATCTTGCTTCGTAAGAGTTGATTTCTATTACAATGTTTGAAGTGTGATTACATTTATAGTGTGGTTTTACTTATGCAATGAATATGTTTGAGGTTTGATTTCTTTTCAAGAAGGTGTGATCTAGTTTACAATGAGTTTCGATTTCATACCAATAGATCAACAATGTCAGGTAGAAATCGTGCTTGCATAGATATTGCACGATAGCTTTGAAATAAAAGACTTCCTTGGGTTGACAATTTATGTTCTGGGAGTTTCATCTGCTTATTTAATTAGACAATTAATCTTCCCAACACTTTCCAAATCGGGGACATAGTCCTCATCATGGGATAAAAGAAGAGCCACGAGCCATGCAAACACGGGAAATTTGATAGCTCAAGAAGGGGCCATTTATCATTCACGATTTTGTCAGCACAAATTCCTTTCTGCTCAACAACATGGAAGGATAAAGGTTGAACCTTCTAGTAAATGGACAGCATCTGAATCCGTTCTACAGTGGTGACACATAAATGCCCATGGGGGCATTTCAGGGCTTCTCTAAACCTTCTGCTCTTGTCTTATAGTCTTTTTTGTTTTGTACATTATTTATGTATAATATATCATGTACAATAGTTGTTTCATATTAAATGTTGTACTAACATTATATTTTATATGTTGGATTTCATTTGGCATATTTATCATGTATATGTGGGACTAATGCACTTAAGTTTTGTGCAGGAACCAAAAAGTCTAGGATTCTCGAACACTCTTTTTGATTGAAAATCAAACAAGTGCCTGTCCCGTAGTTGGACTTCTTGTGAGCCGACAGTTTTATGAACAAATCAAGTGTACATCATCAGTGTTTAGAAGTTCAGAAGACTTTTTCAGGGCCAATTTTGGCCATTTTGTAATAAATTGCATGTCCAAGCGCCCATGGGGGAATTGTAATAAGTTGGTCTAAGCATGGTAATTTTGTAAAAGGATTGGCCTACCTTAGGTTTAGTTGTCAAGGGGATACTCTAGAGTGTTTTTTCCTTAGGAATGATGCGTTGCGCTTCAGTGACGTATAATTCCTAAGTTTTTCACTCGCACCTCCAAAGTTGGAGTATTTACCATGATGTTCGAATCTTAGGAGGTTATTAATGCCTATTTTCACATGCTAGCCATCAATATTGAGTCATATGTACATGCACTAGGTCCCCTAGGATTTTCTTTCAGTTTGAACAAAAATATTTTTTCCCGTTTAACGGGGTTTTTTAATGATTTAATTAAAAAAATAAAAATAAAAAGTGATAAAAGTGTGGTTAGGAGGTGAAATTTTCGATGGGGGTGATCGTTTTCTAACCCAGACCACCCATAACCCCTAAACCCACTTTCCTAAGTTTTTAGTGAATATTATTCACTTTAATAAAATTCTCTCGAAAATAATTATGGACAATTATTTAATTAAAATAATAAAGTTTGGAGAAAAATCAAATACTCTAAATTTAAGGGATTGAGGCAAAATAAAGGCCCAATTGACATGGAAATCAAAATCAGAGGCTAATCCAATCAACTCAGATCACTTTCGGTGAGAGCTTGGAGCACTACAAGCTATCTTTCCTTGGGAAATGCACCCTCCTTCCATGTATGGGCAACTTTGCCTATTTGGTAGTTGGTTTTTTGTCGGGTGATGTGATCAATGTGTAGAGGGGTTCCCTCTCATGAGGTGGCATCCACCTCATCTCTTCACACCTACCAAAATTTCAGTTAGTGTAATTCCCCTCAAACTCGTTATGACTATCGATATTGATGACTCTTATTGGTAAGCGACCCGACTAAAGAAACCAAGATAAATGACTGCATATATGATCATTTAGAATAAAATTATTGACTGATTAGCGATGTATGTTATAAACGAATATGTTTCTAAGGAATTATTGATTTAATGATGATTGTGGATGCTTGTGATTTTAATATGAAATATTGTTGATTGATTAGCACATGTGAACCCTTGTGATGAATGTCGTATTTATGCTAAATTATGGAAATGGAATTATGCGAGCGATTATGATGTGAATCCAATGGACAATTATCTAAGTTTGTTTAACGATTAGTGAATGAATGAAATGAAATATGATATGACAATTTTTGAGCAGTACTATTGATGTGTGTGCTCTAAGTATTTGTACAGTGATAGGTAAGGAGGTTTACTGGATGACTCATGATAGAACAAGAAAGGGGTCGTAAGAACGGGAAACATTCATAGGGGTACGATGACGAACTGTGGACCCTGAATTAGCACTCCACGCACGGGTCAAAATCCATTTCAGCTCACCCAGGGAAGCATGTGACGTACGGGCGAGACCACCACAATTTGGTCGCGTACGATGTGTTGAGGGGCGTGCGATAAGGAAGACCTTATCCCTCAACCGCCATTAGTCTCCAAGGAAGTGTAGTCGAGAGATTGCGGTAACAATTCCCCGATCGCTACACAGTATTCCCCACACGAAGGAAGGAGGATTGTCGGAAGGACCCGTAGAAGAGGTACCTAGACAACAACGCAAAAATATTGTTACTCACACTTTTTATATTTAAAGCAATTATGCATATATGATTAAAGTTATATATAGAATTGTAGAAAATCAAATAAAAGAATATTTTATTTTTATGAGATTTTAGAAAAAGGGGAAATTTGGGTAGATGTGTGTGCCCATTATACTAGAATGATTATGCATGAGATTTAAATTGCAAATACTTTCAATTAATAAACTATGGAGCAAAACTAGAATAATACCCATGTAGAGATCACTCCACCTACACCCATTGATTTAGGAATTAGAAAAGTGACTGGGGAGACAACAAAGATATAATTAGGGGAGGGCTAGTGCAAGCTAATGTTGGCCACT